>OX244275.1:16287782-17487782 GCA_945867215.1 Epinotia demarniana
TATTCATCATTTGCGCTGAACCTACTGAGTTTACTTATTTGTAAGTTTAAACATTTAATAGAACTTTTAATAAGCTTTCTAACAATATATAAATCATTCTGATACGATGAGCCGTTGTAAAGGTATAAATGTAAACATATTAATTGTAAAGTGAAAATGCGCCGTACTAAATTCTAATTCAGGCTCGGTGGCCGCGGCTCTCGTTACGGTCATGTTGGCGCGATACACCCCTCCCCTCCATGGCGGCCAGTCTGCGCTGCGCTCGCGCATAGGCAACATCTCCTCTCTCTTTCTAATACAATTTGTACTGGGATTTTACTTTAATGTTTACAATATCAAATGAATGCTATGAGAGGGTGTTTTATATAAATAATTACTATGGGAATTCTAACTACTGGGTTCTTTATTTACTCTAAACAATCTAAGTCTTTATAAATAATCACATATTTCTCTTACGTATAATCTTCGTATGACGCGATGCGTAGCTCTGCCGTCGCGTGTTGATGTTGTCGTCCATAATTCTCCCCCTTTAGTGTGAGGCGAAGCCTCGCACTATTGGTTGCAACGGTGTTAACACTTAGGCACTTTCACTGATTGACTTTTCTTTCACTGATTCCAACACTACTATTTTGACGCTACGTTAAAGTTCCCATTCTCCGGGTTTAAATTTCTTCGATGATTGTTCGACGACTTCTAATGAGTTTGCTTCAGATGGCTGCTTGACTGGTATGGTAATCTTCAGTTTTAGTTGATCCCGTTTTCTTTCTTTGGCCTTCCTGCAGGCTGCTTCAACTAGTTCCCTTGATGGTTGAGCTATGTATATTTTCCTCTCTGCTTTATTCCGCGCCTTCGGCGCCTCGTTTTCCTTATCCCGGTGGTCGCTGCGTCTGCGGCGCCACTCTGCCCACGCTATCCTCTTCTCGCTGGGCTTCAATGTTGGGAGATCGGCCGCGGCATTGGCGTCTCCCGGCTGCTCTACGGATGTGTGGAAACAGTCCACTGTTGATGCTGATGTCGCGACGGAGTTGATGCCCTCCATGGGCTTCCGCGAAGTCGGGCTCGCGCACGCTGCCGCTGCGTGTGCCCCGTAGTGCGGTACCGTTGCCTCGAACGGTGTGCGTGTGTGTACACGTAGATTGATCGGACCCCCCAAATCCGATGATAGACGGTCGGCGGTCTGTCTATTAATAACCGAACCCTTACCCGGGTTTTTGTACTCCTTGGTACGTAAAGCTTCCCTGAGCTTGCTTAATTTGTTGCGCCAGTCCTCCTTCTGGACGGCTATCTTCTTTTCGGCGTCTTCCAATTGACGCGCCATTTCCTCCAACTCCTTCTTCATTTTCTCCGCCGCGACTGGGTCCAGGTCCCTCGTGAGTGCCCGCTCAGATGGCGAGGCTCGGTCGTGAGCCTCGTGGAATGTGAGGGACCTGACGCCTGATGTGATGTTGCTCGTACTATCTTCACTCGAAGTTATGCCGGTGCCCGATGTGCTGCTCCTGCGGTGCCCGCGGCCCGCGTAGCCGAGTCGATTGCCGTGCGCACCCGTCGCGCCGGCCCGAGCTCGACCTCGATTCATCGTCCTGGACGAGGGGAACGGCCCGCTATCGCCCCAGGCGTGATCGGTGACTCGTAGATTGATCCGGCTCGAAGGACCAAAACGACTGTGAGCGACGTCCGCTCTCGGCGGCGTCGGCTGGGCGAGTGAGCGCGCGCGCTACCGGCCGCGGCAATGCTCGCCCCTCACAGTCACCTAAGAATGACCTAGTGCCGAGACACAAGTCGGCGACGGACGAGCTCCGCCCCTATGTGCTCGGACAGTGCGTCGACCACGCTCCGTGACACAAGTCGGCGACGGACGAGCTCCGCCCCTATGTGTACGGACAACGCGTACTACCACTCGGCGCCCGAATGGTGTGTTTGGGCTTCGCCCGTGTCCTCAGACACTTTGGGTAATCGATGTTACCAAAATAAAAGAAGGAATAACGAGAAATAGACTTTTTATTTACTTTTCCCTAACTGCCCTATCACTGCCCTAAGTGACTTGATTACAAGTCCCTAACTTCCTATTACTTTGTAGTTTTCTCCTTCTTCTTGTTGTGACTTCCAGGAGGCTCCGATTGACACTGATTTGCTCCGGGCCGTACCTGCTATTTATACCTGCTAGTGGGTGAGCAAGACGTGCTGAGTGAGACAATAAAGGTTACGCCCACTTTGACTTGACTAATTTACATTGCAAGATGTTATTGGGATGTTATACATATTAATGGGCGGAAGACTAAGCTGATTTACAAAGTTCTAATATGGCTTGAGATCTTATAAGTACAGTAGGGTTCGTAAATATTTTCTTATCTGAATAATCGTACATGGAAATCGGGCAAACCGTAATTCGGTCCCTTTCTTAACACTTATTCATCATTTGCGCTGAACCTACTGAGTTTACTTATTTGTAAGTTTAAACATTTAATAGAACTTTTAATAAGCTTTCTAACAATATATAAATCATTCTGATACGATGAGCCGTTGTAAAGGTATAAATGTAAACATATTAATTGTAAAGTGAAAATGCGCCGTACTAAATTCTAATTCAGGCTCGGTGGCCGCGGCTCTCGTTACGGTCATGTTGGCGCGATACACCCCTCCCCTCCATGGCGGCCAGTCTGCGCTGCGCTCGCGCATAGGCAACATCTCCTCTCTCTTTCTAATACAATTTGTACTGGGATTTTACTTTAATGTTTACAATATCAAATGAATGCTATGAGAGGGTGTTTTATATAAATAATTACTATGGGAATTCTAACTACTGGGTTCTTTATTTACTCTAAACAATCTAAGTCTTTATAAATAATCACATATTTCTCTTACGTATAATCTTCGTATGACGCGATGCGTAGCTCTGCCGTCGCGTGTTGATGTTGTCGTCCATAGTGGGTGAAAGTTTGTATGGAGCTACGATATAAATGAGTTCCACGCGGACAGAGTCGCGGGCAGAAGCAATATTGTTGTAATTTTAGTATCATAGCTACTTATTTATCGTGTTACCTTGCAGGTAGCTAAAATACGTGGTGAGTATAACTTCCAGACTGTTTTGATCACGTAATATTGTATCACTGTTTGACTTTGGATAACATTGGAATTGTCGCTTATTTAAGTATACATCCCAACCTGCCCAGAATACACGTCATCGTAAAACTTAATGAATACCTGTCCAGTATTATTTTTTAGGGTTTCGAGTGGCGACCGCGTACCGGAAGGCGCGGCGTAGGTAGGCCCCCCACAAGGTGGACTGATGACCTGGTAAAGGTTGCGGGAGTCCACTGGATGCGGGTGGCGCAGGACCGGTCACTTTGGCACTCTTTGGGGGAGGCCTATGTCCAGCAGTGGACGTGTTTCGTCTTTATCCGCGACGGATCATTTTTAAATAAAAGGCGCGACGGTCAATAAAAATTTAGAGTAGGTAAGTACCTCGTTTTTTGGATTGTTTAGTTTTGCAAACCAAAGGTAAGCTAAATGCAGTTTTGAACTATTTCGTATTATCCCCTTAGCGGCGCCAGCGAGGTCTGACTTCTGAGTGACGCGGTCGGACTATACACCACAGTGACACTATACTAATTCATTTCTGTACTCGTTAAATGGTAGTCTAGTCTAACGCGAGTTTGAAGGTTTAACTCCCCTCCCCTCCATAGTTATACGCAGATAAAATCTTACCGTATCTGCGAAGTGTGCAGCACGCTTAACAATAAAATTGTATGATAATAGCACATTACACACCTATTAGGACGGTAAAGGAGTCTCTCATTAATGTCACAGATAGTTGTCGGGTGACCTGTGATAAATGAGTCAAAATCAGAAACAATATCTTAGCTACTTTCCTATAAACACTGCACAATAGTTAAGTTTGAATCAATTATAGGTAAGTTTGAAAGGCACTTTTCGTACTTACGTGGGTCTTAATTTAATACTTTGTGTACTCATCAACCCGTAAGTACAAAAAAATCATACAAATATATATAATACACGATCTGAGAGTTTCTAGTTAAAAATATTTTTTTTGTTTTCCCTTGGCAAAGGAAGTGGGAATTACAGCACGATTAGGACGTGGTAGTTTTTACTTTATGGATAAAATAAAAGTTTCATTATCTGGAAGGCAAGGCGTTGCAAGGGCGGACGAAGTATACGCATGAGCTCTCACATAATATTCATTTTGGTTCATAAACTTCCTTTCAAAATCGAAACCATATCGTTTGACGAAACAGCCACAAATGCTTCATGTCTTCTTTTTCTGACAGGTGGTCACAATTAACACTCTGCCCTGAAAATATTTCCATGATATGAGACTCAGCCCCATACGTACCTCAACATAAAGCCACATAAAGCTAAACCTACCAATATCAAGTTGCAAATAATTAGCGCTGTGCAAGTCTTGACGAAGGTTATCGAGGGGTCACCGCATTGCTATAATTAGTGCTTGCATCCAGCTGCGCCATTCATGCGTATGCGCCGGTACAAGTAGACATTTGGGTGTTTTTGTTAATGTCCAGTAGTTTTGGGTAATACATGTAATGTTCGGGAAAACAGATGGAAATGACCTACACTGAAAAGTACCCGTTCTGGAATTGTATGTGTAAAGTGTTCAGTACGAGTATTTAGCAAAGGCGAGTTTAAGTACCTATAATTTTGTGTCTTCAGTTAATTGGCTAATATTTTTCAGGAAAAACTGAAAATCCTTATTTTACAAGTACAATTTACTCTATAATTTAAGGGCGAATTAAAATAATCAGATGTTTAAGGTTAATCGCGTTCACTACAACAGATATACAGGGTGTATCAAAAATGGGGTGTGCACCGAAGAAAGGCATATTCTCAATTGTTTTTTTTGTTTGCATTGATTAGTTTGTTTCTGTTATTTTATTACAGTCTTTGTTTTTGTTGACATTGCTTGTTTATGACAACATTCCCCCGCGTGGGTGAAGGGCGGGAGGATTTATTTCATTTTCAACCGACGCGCGTACAGCTGAGTTATGAGTTATGAAAGCAAACGTTTCATGTATGTTCTTTTGACACGCAGGTGACAGCTTTTACGTTTCAGATGTCATACACAAGCAATAACAACAACCAAAGACTGCAATGTAAACAAAAACAAACATTTCTGCAGTAATTTATAAGCTATGTCTATAAATAACCTTAACTCCACTTAACTTAAGTAAAGGAAAATAAACTTAATGACGGAAAAGAAAGCGTCTCAACTAATGTGTGGTTTCACTTTTGTTGGCTTAGTCCAAGGGCTGACCTTAATGTGAACAAGTGAAGGCGAACGTTAACTCTATATTGTTATGACTCGACGGTTCCCTGAAAAACGAAATTACGTTGTTCTGGGTCAATGTTTCTTGGTGTCAAGTTGACCGAGAACTCGATGGGTTTTATCGGCACGTATTCTGGGTCTTTCATCTTACAGGTTCGTAGATGAGGATATATTATGATACTCAATAGTAAGCTGTAGACAAAGGTGAACCCTGACTCAGTAAGCAATTGCTGGTATTAAAGATTAGCACTATGCAGTAGCAGATTTGCAATCTTGGCTGCCCTAGGCTGGGTTGTGCCAGTCGACCCTTTGTTACCTGTCAATATTAGCTACAGCTACTTGGGTTTTTATGCCACAATTTGGCTTCCTTTTGTCTGCCGTAATACCAAGCCTTAGGGCAAACCCACCACTTAGGCTATGTGTCCAGATATACACCTGCGTTTCGTACATTAGATTCACTGTCATCTAGCGATAATCGTAAGAACGTAACTATCAGAAGTCACGAGGTTCTACACTAACCACGTTAACACTCCCAAAATGACCCCTCGTGCGCGCTAGATTGTCATGTCAGTATGTCCCTATACGTTTCCTACTAAATTAAAGTTCAATTAATATTGACAGCAACATTAATACAGAGGCAACGCCTCATGATTCAGCCCGCTACAATGTAGCAGCTAGTGAAAGGAACATTGTCTACAAGGGTCGGTTCGGAAACTGTCCAACTGGACGACTTGTAGATAATTAAATAACTCGATAACTTCATTAACAAAGACTCACTTTGACTTTGTAACATGTAGCATCAGCTTTACATTCAGTATATTTTAACATGAACAATTAAACGTACAGATCCTTTTTTATAAATTGAACTATATCGTCTTGTCTTGGGCTGTTTTAAAATCTGTTTTAGGACCAAGAACAGGAGTAAGATAAGTCTAATCTTGATCGACATTTAGGGTAACTACTCGTACAGCCAGTGAAACTTATTGGTTTGCTTCAACCTACGCACTGCCTAATTAATTCAACCAAATCGATGACCGGGTTGACCGCATAGAGTATATACAGCGTGGAACGGAACGATGGACTTTTCCGCAAGAGGAGGATAGTTTAGCGTTAGTGGTTACAATTTTCCAAATAAACTTTATTAATATTTCTGACCGTTTCCAAGCTAGAGTTCAATAAACTTTTGTGCAAAAATCTGCATAATATTATAAATCTACGGCGAATAAGGTCAATGCCTTAACTGGTAAACAATCTTGTAAGGGATGACGGGAGTTACTGTCACCGGAAAGTTAAATTTTGCTTGAACCTAAGTAAAACTAATATTAACAAATTATCGAGAAGCAAGTCGGTCATGGTAAACATTAACAGTTACAAAGATGAATTAGGGCGCTGTCATTAAAATGTATTATTTAATAATATTTTTTTGTTTGCAGTATCTACTTCCCTTATATGACAATATATTTTCTTTAAGGTTCACGGAATTCATCCAGCCTGTATATGAGTAATTACACTACTAACACGGTCTACAGAAGGGTGGTCTATCCAGGCATTTTTAGTTGATATTGGTATCGAATCAGATTTTCATTCAAGACAAAATAATACATATCAAATAAGTGGGGGCGAATACTTTGCATCGTAATGTTATGTCTTCTTTAATACGATATTTTATCCTAACAACAAAGCAATTCAAATTACTTAGCATAAATACATAGCAAATTACCATCGCATCCTCACAAAAGGTATAAATATGAGATCGGAATAGTAATAGAGGTGCTATTCATACGTCACCTGTAACTCCTAGACACTCATCACCTAATCTTTGCACACTTCGAATATCAACTTTGGACGGCTTAAATTAAAGTAAAATTTTCAATACAACGATGAAGAAAGATACAAGTTTTGTAAAGTAATAAATAGACTTGATACGTTTTATTGTGATGGTGATAAACTGTCGTAGCCGCGGCTAAGCGACACATAGTATAGGAGCTAGCGAAACCGTTTGTAACATTAATTGATATTTACTTCCATGTAAAAGGATCGTCGGCCGTCCACTAGCTCGATGGGTTCACGATATTAGGAAAATCGCGGGTCACTCCTAATAACTATGATAAGACCAGCAAGACCAGCTCAGGATCGAAGAAATGCCTAGACTAGACTACGTAACAAAATATGGGGGGGGGGGGGGGGTGTCTGGCCATTGGTTACGCGGGGAGGGTCCATTTCAAGGAATAACAGGATGATGATAGGGGGAGGGGGGTATGTCTAATCCTAATTTTGCTAAAAAACAAGAGATTTAAATATAATTGTGCCAAATCATACATCGAACGTAATGAAAGCATATTGTCAGTCTCTACACTTAATGTATCAGCAAAAGTATACAACTCTAAAAGCCAATACACAATCGAGACACGAAGTTGTATTGTTATTTTTTTTATACAACGACGGCGGCAAACAAGCGTACGGCCCGCCTGATGGTAACCGGACACCGCAGCCTATAGATGCATGCAACTCCAAAGGAGTAACATGAGCGTTGCCGACCCTTGATATGTTTGAGGATTCGCCGTGTTGACAGCTGAAAGAAATAAATTCCCTCGCTCTAAACACAACGCATCCTCGGGAGCTCTTGCCTGCAAGGAGTTGTGAGCAAGGTTGCCTGCTCCAGGAACACACTACTACAGAGCAAATAGTAGTGTTACACTGCCTAAATCGGCGGTGCCCACGTTATTTCATTTAGGTCTAAACACACCTCTGGCTCTTGGCCTATAAGGTATTAGTTTACGAGTCTTGTACATTCCTCGGCGTAGTATCATGCATTATCCATGAAGTTACGCAACGAGACCTTGGCTGACCGCAGGTGGCTATACGTCTATAGATACTATTCCAGAATTTGATACAAGTGTACAAATTCTGTATCGCCCTACATAACGGCAAGATTGACAGATTGTCCATATCATACCCATTTGGTAAAAATCGCCTAAACTAGTTGAGAACGATAGCAAGAATTAAGTAAAATACAATAAGTATTATTCGGATCTACAAGACAAAATTATAATGAGGTCAAAAAATACATAGGTACTGTATGAGCCAGTTAGCCCAGACATTTGTTGTTGAGTTTGAGTGCGTTGAGAGAACGAAGAAGTACGTCTCAACGCACTCAAACTGAACAACAAATGTCTGGGCTAACTGGCTCATACAGGTACTTAGTATTTAAAGTGGGAAAATTACATCTCAGTACGTATGAGGACTAACTGCAGGTATCCGAACTATCCGGAGTTTATACTTATTTGGTATTTCGTTAGATGTTTGGATGTTTATCACGCTTAAACGATGGATTGGATGAAACTTTCACGAAGATAGTTTATAACCTGGATTAAAATATAGGATAGTTTTTATCCGGGTCCACACAGAAGAAGTCGAGAGTGGAAGCTAGTTGTTAAATAAATTGTTAAAGCCTATGCTAGGTTTGGAAAGGTATTGATAAAGATACCTCTGTATAACAAGGAATCTATTTCCTAACAAAGTTGACAATGATAATGTGTAGGTGTACTATGTTATGAAATGATGCTTTCTTTACAATTTTATCTCAGCTCTTAAGCAAATTGTTATCCCACGATTCAGAAGAGACCTCCAGATCAGAATATAAGCTCTTCTGAGCAGATTAATTTAAAATTTAAATCCTGCAGTCTTATCCCGTCTCAAGTTTCAATCCACGGGAGGCTTCATTGATAAATTAATAAGGCATGTCATTCACGAGGCGGCGAGTCAAGAAGTCAAGGCTCTTGAGAAAATGAAGGTGGGAAAGAACCCATTCATACTGCGTCTACGCAATGTTTACGAGAAGGGACGAGCGAGGTTTGAATGCATTAGATGTGGCAATAACTGGTTTTAATTTACTAGTTGATTCTAGAAAAGTTTTCACTAAGTTAGCACACAATTAAGTCAGCCTTCATGTTTGAAAGTATAAGGATAGCAGAGCTTAAATTGTAATTACCATGGGAAATTATAGCAAAACATGGTAACAAAGTACGACGTAGTCACTCTTTAGCTACAAACTTTTATTGAAATTAATGTATTGAATTGTCTCAGTTATAAATTTGTTCAATTGAAAGAAAAAACTAATGGAACTAAAGCAAAGCAGTTCGAGCTTAAGTGTCTAGGGACACCTTCAGGGTTTGGAGTTTCAGTGACTTCACCATTTTAATTTTTCGTTAGAATTAGATTAAATTAATTAGGTTGTGCACAAAATCAAGAGCTCTTCCGATCTACAATTATTCAATTCTGACGAAAAATAACAAAGCCGACTCGGACTCGCGCAAGAAGGGTTCCGTTCAATTATCTATAAAACCAGCAATAAAACCAAGTTTGTTGTATGGGAGCCCCCTTAAATATTTACTTTATTCTGTTTTTTAGTATTTGGTGTTATAGCGGCAAAATAAATACATAATCTGTGAAAATTCAAGTATCTAACTATCACGGTTTATGAGATACAGCCTGGTGACAGACGGACGGCCGGACGGCCGCTTTCCTGTAATCTTGAGACAACGTTGATGAAAATCGATGCTGTTCTGTGTAATGTTACTCATTCTCTTAGCGTTGTTCCCGGTTATACCTCTAAAGGAGCTCGGGGTCCGCGTTGACACCTCATAAAGCGACTGTCATCTGACCTTCCAACCCAGAGGGAAAACTAGACCTTGTTGGGATTAAACCGGTTTCCTCACGGTGTTTTCCTTCACCGGAAAGCTAACGGGAAATATTCTGTACATAAGTTCCGAAAAACTCGCACGAGTCGGGATTCGAACCCACGACCGCCGCTTGACAGCCGCATGCCTAAACCACTTGGCTACCGTAGCTTCTGTTCTGTGTTACCTATGTATGTTAAGGCTGAGTAATTTGGTAATATACTAAGTGGTACCAGTCATGAGTTTACGTGTAACCACAATTATCGAACACTCACGGACCACTCGCACTCATTGTCTTACGTAGCAAAGCGTCGACGAGAAATGTTAATGCCTTTTGTACGATAAGTTGTTCTTTTGTGCAATAAAGATTAAATAAATAAATAAATAATAAATATGTCACTATAAGCCGCATGACATTCCATATAAAAAAATAAAAATAGATGAGTTAACATTTTTCAAAAAAATGTATTGTATCATTTGTATGTTATTGTTCTGCAACTTGTACAATCAGCCAAGGAAGTGCACCTTTCGACTCTTTTACTTGCTAATTAAGATTCATAAGAGGTTGACCACTTTCTTGTCATACTGCTAATCGCGACTGAACATATACAGGTAGTTGCATGTGATCCAAGCTTAAGTAGGCCTTAAGTATTTGTCACCTGCTACACTTAACACCCATGTTTAATGACTGATGAGATGCTTCGCGTGTGGCATCGGATAAGCTCCTTTATTATATTCAAAATATGTCTTGTCTCACCTCACCAGTCATCTCTACTATATCTTAGTTAGTTAGTTAGTATACTGGGCTCTTTTCCGCAAATCGACATCCAGCGTGCCTATTTTGCGTGAAATGGGGTAGCGCTACTCTAACCACCTAACAACTACTATATCTTGTTCCCCGTGCGTAAGAACTGCACGTCACTACAGGTCATGCGTTGTACTGGTCGCTTGTCTGGTAGTTGTCGGTAGGCGTTGTGAATACGAGGGCTGATAGTGATAATCCGACGAGCCTGGGAGCCACCTGTTAGTTTGCTTATTAAATCGTGAATCCGAACTTGGCAGATCACAGAAGACATTGGCTTCAAGTCTAATGTTTATTTCCTCTTGTATAAAAGTAAAGCGGTCTTCTTCTGTGCTCCGTAAGGTTCAAATTCCAATTGATGATTGTGATGAAAAAATAAGACAAATGAAATGTCAGGTATTTCGTAGTTGGTCGATGATAAATAGATATACTTTTAAGGAAATAACATTGATAACTAGAACAAAAAAGTCTAATGCAGAAACTGCGGCATTCAATATTTATATTTAATACATCAAAGAGCAATTTAACTAAGTGTAAATTAAAATTCATCAAAAGCGAATGGTGTGTTTGGCCTCATGGTTGACTGGTAGATAATTATTTTGGTTTTGTGAAATAAAGTTTAATAGTAGTTTATGCGACTGATCCACAATGAGAGGCCTTAAAATACGAGTGTGGTTCATAATAGGATCACACGAGTGTTTTAAGGCCTAATTATGTTCAGTTGCATACACTACTTTATCTACACACATATCATAAGTAGTAGTAAGTAACAGCAAAAAACCAACAATAAAATGACAACAGAAATGGCGGCAATTCGATCATCCGTCATGGCGAATGGTTTTTTTTTAAATCATTGTCAAACGAATGAAGTCTCTATACTCGTATCACTCGAGATCAAATGTCGTGCGGTTTGTATTAAAAAACGTACTGAATTGACGTTTCGTATCGATAACTGTTTTAATATCTATGGATACTAGAATAGAGACCCACTTGAGTTTTGACAGCTGTTCCAAATTTAAACTCAGAACGATACAAATTTATCAAAAATCTGTACTGTAATGACATTACAGTACAGATTTTACCTACTACCACAGACAAGAAAGTTCTCATAGTAAAGTCGGTTGTTGTAATGCTGGTCATTTCCTACGGTTTCTGAACGCATTTTAGAGCACTTATGATATGTGCGTAGATAAATAAATAAATTATATTTTGCACACATGCCTTATTCGAATCTAAAATATAATGATATTGTGTATAGAAAATTAAGGAACTTCCTTCATATACCCTATGTACTAATTAATTTGTATGTACTTAGTTGAACAGTAGTAGGTATCTTGAATCTTGAGATTATTAGAGTTGGCCGAATTGCATCAAAGTAATGCAGTCAAAAGGCAACTCTACCGTCCACGGTGGAGGATTCCAATTCTAATGAAAGCTTTATAATCAGTCGGTCACATTAAATAATCTCGACCATACAGTATATTCTTTCCTGTCATACACAAGCATACTTTGTTATGCATTTAATCGTAAATTGCGATCGGGTCAAGGGTTATACTTCCTGTTTACTAGTTGCATTGTACAATACAATCCATCATTTGTTTTTTTATGGAAAATGGAAAATAACTTTGTAAATTTTTCATCATTATATGCATTTCAATTATAAAGTGAAATTTGGGTTCGCTGTGATGATATGAATATGATGATATTCTTTCACTGCGCAGGTAGTTCGTCTTTGGAACCGCCTTCGCTCCGCGATCAGGAGAAAAATCGTTTTTAAGAAATCAGTGCGTAATTTTTTTGCTGGCAGATCCGAGTAGTAGTAGTTTTCAAGTTTGAAATTTTTGCTTGTAAGTATGCATGTAGTGTATATATATATATATATATATGTGTATATATTTATTTGGATTTGTATTTATTTATTTTATTTATGTATATGTATTTGTGTAAATATGTTGTATGTATATAGTAATACGTAATGTAACCTTTTTTGTTGTTGTTAGTTGCACTGCCCACAATCTTTTTCCGCTTTGCCTTAAGGTTTGACTGGTAGAGAATGCCATATGTCATTAAGTCCGCCTTTTGTACGATAAGTTTTCTTTTGTGCAATAAAGTTTTAATAAATAAATAAATAATATGAATGACCCATGCATAATATGCATATATTTTTTGTTGAATCTTCATATATAATTGACACATGTCGCATTTTCAGAAAAAATAAACCGTTTCGGGGCAATTTTCCCAGTGCAGTACACGGTCGACGTTTTTGTCTATTGCTAGTAATGCATAATAGTCCATAAGCCCGCTCCTAACCGTGTGCAATGCATTTTATTCTTCTGTCATGAGACGTAGGCATTTTGGGATCATGTTTACGGACTATAACATGCACAAATGCAGATAGATATTTAAATATACTCTACCGCCTCAACAATAGATTTGTGGTCAGATCCTGGCGAGGTTGTCTTAAAATGTATTAGGGCGACCGTATACAAATCATTCTATCGCTTAGCTTAGGTTAAAACCCGTGACCACAAACGCGTCCTTCCCTCTGCCGAATAAATGAGTAAGTTGTTTTGATTCGGACCGACTGACTACATGGCCAACTCAGGAATTACCTCTGACTCAAATATTGATGCTGACACACTGTTGTACAACTCTTATGTATTAACACGCAACTTACGAATTCATTGGTTCATTAGCTCGAGAATTGGTGCGATGCTTTTTTAATTTTAAGTGTGTTCAGTATTGTGTATGAGCTTGTAAACTCGTATTTCGATATACGGGCTCGGTTTTTAAATAGAGGAATAAAAAATATATCACAGATTGGACTAAGAAGAGGTTCAAACTCTTTCTAATAGATCAGTAGGACTTCCTTAAGTTCCTACATCGTTATTTAGAACATCCTGTCAAGGTTTACTTAACAATAGCTTTAATAAAATGTCTAAGCAATGCATTACTAATCCATTGAAGGCCGGTTCTTCAACTCTTGATAGCGGCTTATGTAGAATTGGAAAAGTAGAGGAGTTACTACCTCTGCTTAAAATAAGTGTCGACAATTTATTTGAATAATTTCTCAATCGCGAATAATTTTACGACTTATTGTTTCAAAACCTCACGTCAATTCAAGCGTATAAAATGGAATAATATTTCGTTAACTGTCAATTAGTTTGAGAACACAGTTATCTGCAACGCATCTACTAATTAGAGAACCTTTTGTTACTACAATAGGTATGTATCTATTTTCGAGCCGTGGTGATGATGAAAATAAAAGCTAGGTTAGTCTATTGGTGAGTTGGAGAAGGTGAAGGAGAAACATTGCGAGGAAACCGGTCTAATCCCAATGAGGTCTAGTTTTTCCACTGGGTTGGAAGGTCAGATAGCAGTCGCTTTCGTAAAACTAGTGCCTATGTCAAATCCTGGGAATTAGATGTCAAAGCGGATCCCGGACTCCTTTAGGGCACAACCGGGAATAACGCTAGGAGGATGATGATGGTGATGATGAAATCATATTAATTCAAAATTAAATCTCTTTTTATTTTTTATACATTATTTAATAAACAGAATATAGAAACAAGGAAATATGTTGGGCAAAGTACCTACTGGTTTTATACAACCAATATCCCGTAAGGCACCCACTTAATTAAGACACGTTAGTATAAATATTAATTAACTGGAATATATTTACATTGCATATGAGGAATTTACGGATACCTACGCTTGATAATTCTATTAACGCATTAAACCAAATAATTATGTTATGTTATTGAATATAATTCATAACTTGAGTTTTCCATTAAATGCTTCACTCGTACCAGTTTGCCTCCAAAACCGCGGAAATAAAACTTAAAATTATCGTAAAACCGTGAATAACGCGCGTAATTCGCCATTTACGATACCGAAATCAAAAGGTCGTATCGTACAACAAAGTAAATAAGCGCGGGTCTTTTTGGCAAAAAAGCCATTAAATGCATCGTTCGTTCTAAGAAGGTTTTGTTTGTTTGAATTTGGAATGAACATAAGTCTTTTTGATGCTCAATGCTTTTTGACGATGCGCTCAATATCCCAAGGTTGTTAGTTTAACCCAATTTGCTCTATCGATGGCCGCGTCTTTGTTTTTCTTTGCGTGTTTAATTAAGAATATGGAGGTCTTGCGGAAATGCATGCATGGCATGCCTTCATTAAACCCACTAAACCGCATCGGCATGTTGAATTTTGGAGAGTCCCTATTTTTTTATACATGCTTTATGTTAACTTGACCTGTTCATATGTAAGTATATTAGTATGTAAGTTGTCCGTCAACACTAGCTATCCATTTTTCAGTCAATTGCTGTTATCCGATTGAGCTGAAATTTTGGGTATTAATATAGTTTGGATGACAATTCAATATTATGGTACCATGGAGCTGATCTGATGATGGAGACGGAAGGTGGCCATGGGAATACAGTATTTAACCGACGTAGCCCCGTTGAGTTTGGGCTCGTTTGAATCGTCTCAACGAGTAGTTGATGATGGTATATAGAAAAGTACAGTCGGCATCAAAAGCTTGTACCAAAAATGATTTTTTTGACTGAAAGTTATTAAAGTAATGGGGGATTTGTTTATGTTTTTTTGGCAATGACAATAGATAGAGTAATCCTACCTACCCACCAGTGACGGAGTGCCCATACAAGCCGGTTTCTACCGGCTTGCCTAAAATGTACATACTCTAAACTCTTTCATAGCTTTTTTTTTCAGGTTGCCCATGGAATATTTTCACGCGCCGCCACTGCTAACTACCTACATATATTAACACATTCACTGCCAAGAATCGCTACGCGCTACGCTTGTAAACGATCCCGTGGTTTTCCCGCTAAGTAGCGGAAAGACCCTACGGCGGGCAGTGAATGTTAAGAGGCCGCAGTAAGCTCGGCCGAATTTCACCTTCCGATACAAACGTAGTTAGGCTCTCATTTTAAAATTACGTGTTGGATAGTGACGAAACTTTGTATATACAATGACATGAGGTATATCTATGTCTGTAATTAGTTTGTATGGTTCCAATTTATAAAACTAACGAAATACAGCAAAAACTAATTTTGTATGAAAAACTTAAATTCGCTGTATTTTTCTTATTATGGTATCTGAAGCTACATAAACTAATTACAGAGATAGATATATCTCATTTCATTGAACATGCAAAGTTTCGTTACAATACAACACGTAGTTTTAAAATGAGAGCGTAATTACGTTTGTATGGAGAATCGAGCTTACTGCGGACTCTTAAAAGACGATCACGATTCGTCAATTTCAATATACATACTGTATTTAGTGACGCCTACAGAAATCAAAACCATTAAAATACATACCTATAGGTTGCGGGTTGATATAAATAGGTACCAGATAAATGATGGCAATGATGGGTGACATACAGTTTCAACGTTGACGGCCGCATCGCGCATCAAATAATATATATAGTAATAGTGGCCGAGGGAGACTATTTAATCACAAGTTTAATTCAATACAACCCTCTTTCATGACAAGAAGGTTACTTCTCAAGGTTAATTAATTATTCATTACTTAGCCTGAATTCGAAATTATCACGTGCCAAACACCGAAAATAAAACAAGAAATAAATCTCTATTATTTACGAGTAAAGGCCACGTGAGACCAACAAATCAATCACGGGTTCACACCCAGATCGGCAATCAGTGAAACAATGAACACATACGTTTCCATTATCAGCGTCCTCAGCCGCGTACACGCTGTGCCTCGGCACGTGTAGGTGTAGGTTTTTATGAAAATAATTTTTATTTTATTTATTCTTAACAAACAAAATATATTTTTATTACAATGCATACATATAAAACTATTTAAAAACATAAAACTGAAAAGTTACTAAAAATGGGATGTGAACCGGTCAAGGGCGTAACAGGTATCGTGTTCTGATAAGCAAAGACTAAGAAAAAAAAACGCGTTTTTTTACATTTGTATGGAGCGATGGCCGACTAGGGCGACTTGCTACATAAAAATGTAAAAAAAATATTAAGATTCAAAAGTGCGTCGTCTCGTACGTCAGATTTTTCCAAACTTCTCGCGGATCTCATGTCAGTGTGGACAGTGTGTACGCGGCTTGAGCTGATCGAGGGCCTCAATACGTCGTGTCTTCATTTATATCGCCAGTGGCACCCGACCTTTAGAACCTGTTGTTGCATCCTAGGACACAGTCAAATGTGTGAAGTAAGCAAACACTTTACTACACTAATATAGGCTGATTCAGGAGATGTGATCGGGACCAAACCTATATATATAAATCAGTGAATTATAATCGACCGCGTAGTAGTAAGTAAACAAGAAAAGTTATTTTATTTTTCCTTATACATTTTTAGACAATTTTAATTTTAAGTATAAATAATGGTCAGTAAATAACAGATAAGAAATTAAATTTTAACTTCTTTTCCTTATAAATTTTAAATACATATTATATTATGTAAGCATTATTTGTAATCTTTAAATTACTTCTTTTAAATTACTTGTACCCTACGTAAGGTAACTTTATTATATTAGACCAAAATGAAACCAGTTAAAATATCGATACTTGATTCTTTCACGCATAGTGTCCATGCATTTCGTTAGGTAATAATTTACCTATACTTGTTTTCCTGAATTAAAAAAATGTAACATTTCTGACTAAAATTAATTTGAAACAGTAGCTTATAACTTCCTGGGTCGAATAGGGTTGGTTTCCGATCACGTCTACCGAATTACCCTACGGTATAGTTGGTGGTAAAAAACACCGTGTGTTGCTTAGTTGAAATATTGTATAGCTAAAGTTATGTGTCAGCGGCCAAGCTAAGATTCATTTTAGGTCACTGAGCCAACGGAGTAAGTTAGTAAAGTTAAACTGTTGAAACACACTGTAGTAAGTGTCTGCAAAAGCTCATTTACTGCTAAGCTACGCTCATAGCGCTACAACGTAGTCCGTAGCAGCTATATCTCCTTACGTAGCAAAAATAACAATATTTTTGCGACTAAGAGAGAAAATTGTTAAGTCATTTCAATGTTCTTGACTTCACGCTGCGTAAGAAAATTACAACTGTATTACTTATTAATACGTCGATACTGATTTATTTAAAAAGCTGTTCTCTTTCGCAAATTTATCCACCATGAAACGAAAAAAGCATATTGAGGATGCGTATGGTAAATAGGTAGGTATGATTTGCGATGTTTTATGTTATGACAATTCACTACAGTCGAGCAATCCCCAATGAATACATATTAGATTATGATAATGCGAGCAACTCACACGCGAGCCGCGTGACCTACTTACTTTACTAACTTTACTGCGTACTTCTTCACATTGCTCAACATGGGAGCTCCTTAATATTGCTTAAATGTTTCAACAGTATTGGATTTAAGGTGTAAAATGAACCTTTACTTAGTTGCAGAGTTTATTTACAAGCTGTAACAATATTAAAATCCATACTATGATTATAACTGTAACTATGTCTTCCTGTGTGTCATTCTGTATTTTACCTTATCACGCATAATCTGCAGAAACCGATTTTGATGGAGTTTGGGATTGAGATAATTTGTGTTCTGCGGAATAATTGCGTAACTTTTCGAACGAGAACAACGGCATATAAATGTCATATTCACTCACAGTCCTTTAAAAATAACCGCTGATATTGCCTACGATCGGCCGAAAAAGTTGGGCGAATACCCCGCTAGTCTGGTAGGCCATAGAATACAGACCGGTATCCCCAGAAATAAGGGTGATACTTTGAATGGGATTGCAATTAACGACTTCTACGAAGTCGCGAAAAGGCTAGTTTACAGATAGAAAAACCCTTTCAGTACTAAGATATATATGTATATTGAAAGATCAAAGGTCATTTCTCAACGTTCTCCGTATAGGTATATCGTGATCAAAATCATTTCCATTTGTCAAAGTTAATGCAAATTTGTTGGTAATTTATTTGTTTTGGCATAATTTAGATAAGGTACCTAGGTCGAATATGGCCAGCCGAAAAATATGGCCACACCCCTACATGTCCAAAGCTATGGCGCCATCTACAACTTTGATTATACGCGTTAAAACGTCTATGTGTGAGTAATGCTCAGGCGTCGCCGCCATCTTCCCCGCGGCCCCGCTAGTCCCGCAATGGCAGTCGAAGTGAAACCACGTGTCACGGATACAAATATTCACTCGTAAGTTTCGATATTTTTTTTGCTTTTATTGACTTTTGATTAAAATTATTTATTAGATTTTAGTCTTTAGTAATCGTATTTTATATGCGTATGTTTATTTTCAATCTTACTTTTATATATTTTTAGTTTTCATCTTTTAAGTAAAATACGAGTATGACTGAAAATATGGCCAGTCAGTGGCCATATTTTCGGCCCCTACCGGCCATATTAACCTTATGAGTTTTTGATATTCGGCATCTACTGGCCATATTAACCGTAGATATTTTTCTCACTGTTATTTATTTCTTTTTCCTTTCAGAATATGGCTCCACGATATGTTTCAAAAAATATCCGAGGAAATTGGGCAGAATCTGATATGAAATCAGCCATAGCAGCGGTTAAAAGTGGTGCCATGAAGGTTTTATCGGCTGCCAAATACTATAAAGTTCCCAGACGAACACTTCGACGATATCTTATAGAGAAAAAGGAAAACAAATCCAAGTTGGGAAGGAAACCACTTCTTAGTAATCAGGAAGAAAAGGAACTGGCATCTCGTATCATACGGCTGAGTGATGTTGGTTATCCATTAACGAAACGTGTGCTTCGTATGTGCGTCCAGAAGTATTGCCTGGGAAAAAATATGGTACAGGCTAGACAAAACGTCTTAATTGGCAGAGATTGGATGAGGGGTTTTATGAAACGGAACGATAGAATCCGTAAAAGAAAAGCTCAAAACTTGAATCCAGCTAGAGCTCAAAAACTTAACAAAGTTGTGGTTTCAGACTATTTTACGAAATTGAAAAAGCTGCTGGAAGATAACGACCTGATGCATAAACCAGAAAGGATTTATAACATCGACGAGAAGGGTTGCCAGCTCAAATTACATAAAACTCCTGTAGTTTTAGCGGAATGCGGTGCTAAAAGAGTACACCTAGTAGCCCCTGAACACGCGGAGAATGTTACTGTCGTCTCATGTGGCAGTGCGGTTGGCTACGCCATTCCCCCAATGCTTTTATTCAAAGGCAAACGAATGAAACCAGAATGGCTAGACTCTCTACCAACCGGTGCAGTTGGCCAAATGACACAAAAGGGAAGTATGACGGTGAGTGCTTTTGTCAACTGGATTCATCATTTTGCTAAATACAAGCTGCCTGGACCGTGTGTTCTATTATTTGATGGTGCTAAATGTCATCTGGATGATTCCATTATCGATGTTGCGGACAAGTATGACATCAAGCTTTTCTGTCTGCCAAGTAACACAACGCACGAACTGCAACCAATGGATAAATCAGTATTCCGAGCTTTTGAATACTACTGGGATGAAGAGGTATTAAAATACTGGTCGCAGCATCAGGATAGAAGAATCACCAAACAGAGGTTCGGAGCCATTTTCTCTAGAGTTTGGGACAAGGCTTTAACACCGGCAAACATCAAGGCAGGCTTCGAGGCTACAGGAATCTATCCCTTTGACCCTACGAGAATTCCCGAAGAAGCTTACGCCCCAAGCATTCCAACCTATCGCCCTCCTCCTGTTGCTACAACGCAGTCTTCTCAAGAAGAAGGTATAACACAGCAAACGGATAACCTTTCACCTGCTTTAGATGCTGCAAGCACCAATGATGAATCCGTTGTCAATAATCCATCGCCTATCCCTATGAATGTAACAGTAGAACAAAATGACGATATATATACAAGTGAAGATGATATTCCATTGGCCAATCTACGACCCATCATCGATACACCCAATGATTCAACCAACATGGATACTGACAATGTGAATACTTCCATTTATGATCTTCTGCCGACACCAGAAAAGATAACAACTCCAACATCAACAAGAAGGAAAGCTATCAACAGTCTGGCCATAGAATTAACCAACAGGACTTTTGTTACTCAGAATATGCCTGGACCATCTAATACAAATCAGATTATTCAAGAGGCGAACAATACCCCGGAACTCATCACAAGAAACAATCCAAGAAGACAGAGAATAATGAATCCAGACGTTTCTATGAATAATCCTGATCCTGGACCATCCAAAACGAATAATCCTAAAACACAGAAGAAGAAGAAGAAAGTTGTTGGTAACAAAGGTAAAGGCCGCAATAAAGTCAAGAATACCCAGGAAAGTTGGTATTGTTTTGTTTGTGATGAAGATAAAGTCGCCGACATGAGACTTTGCATCAAATGTGCTTCATACGTCCACGAAGAGTGTGTGGGACTTACATCCAATGACAAAGAAAACTTTATTTGCATGAAATGCGATTAAATACAAAAATATTAAGATTTATTGAATTTAAAGACTGATTAATACAGAGTGCATACTTATAATTTATAATTAAGTGATCTCAAATTGTGCCATTAGAGAGGTTTAATTAGTTACATAATTATTAGATTTTTTGTTCGAAGTTGATTTTTTTGTTGCTTTATTTGATAAGTGATCTCAAATTGTGCCATTAGAGAGGTTTCATTAGTTACATAATTACTAGATTGTTTTTGTTCGAAGTTGATTTTTTTGTTGCTTTATTTGATTAAACAAGTTGCTTCAACAAATTCATTTTATTTATAGCACTAAATTCCCTTACAAATAGAAATTATCTCCGTGTTCAGTTCATACCGTTAATACGGCCATCACCTGGCCATATTCACATACACTGTCGGAAATATGGCCATTTCCCAACTTTAAAAAAAAGTCACACAAATTTTAACCTATCCGTTCCTAGGTTTTTTCGTGCCTGCGTTATAATACATAAATATATACATTATCAAATAAATTGGGACTTGTAACTTCTACTGTTATACAGTACGATATATCTAGTGTCAAACCTTAACGTGGCCATATTCGACTCAGGTACCTTACTTTGATACACGATAAACATGTAACTGTGATACGTAAACTTGTATCGCAATTCTTCAAATTGTTTTTCAATGCGTAATTTTGTCTATGTGCCTGCATATGCAATATACAAAATGGCGACAATCCTTGGCCATTGGAAGACGAAGTTGTGAATCAGCAACAAAGACTAGTAAGGATTCTGTTAGGCGCGATTTCCCTAGGTCGTTCTAAGCTGATTCGCTATCCGTGACATATCAAATCGACACAACTTTTCGAAAACGTAGACTCGGACATCGCCCTCGGGGAAGCCTGAATCAGGCCTCTGTAGTGCGACCATGTGTGACGATGCCGAATAGGCATCAGATTCATATATTAGGTTGACCTCTCATAGACTGTTGCCGCAAGGGGTGGCGGTCAGCAATAAACTGTACAATGATTGTCTACTGACCGCCACCGTAGGCCGCGCCAGTCTTAGCCTTAAAGACGGTGCGTGTCCTCTCGCTGGCTCCGCTGTCTCAGGGAAGCGGTTGACCTATAGCATTTCAGACTTATTAGATCTAGGTACTGTTATTTATTTACTCACTAAATTTAGTCGACAGTCGTGATACAGAAATGAGTTGGACAAACCTCGTGATTCGCGAGTTATCCTTGGAAATGCAACGGGTGTTTTGACATGCTATTGATAAGTAATGTCAAGAGCAAGTCACGAGTTTGCAATCAGTTTGGTAGCTAATAGGGAACTTTGTCTGTTTAGTAGCTAACGAGGAACTTTACCTAGCTTTGATTTCCATTTGTCGTACGGGACCACTTCTACGCGCGTAAACCGAATGTGCAGGATCAGAAGAAACAAAGACGCAATTGCCTCGCTTGACAATCATCATTTAGCTGTTCGACTAAAATAAGATGGAAAAACCCTAAGTACGAAAGAAATGGCACGTCTGTCACAGCACAAAAGAAAATCACTTATATCCTCTTACCAACGGATACCGTCAATCAAACATTTCTCAGAAGATACACTGTATCACTGATAAAGATTACTAACATATCCACATCCATCTCCGTTATCGTTGCTCGACATATTGGCGGATAACTTCAGAAATCTCCTAACAATATCTCAATCAAAAATCATCTTTAAGCGACAAACCTAAGGTACACATTTCAAGTGGTTTTAGATACGAGCTGCGCAGAGCTATCCCTATAGGCTATTGATTGTACATATCTTCAATATGACTGCCAGAAACGTGACCGTGACCTTCGAATATGATGTATGGGATGTTCAATCAATTTGATGTATAGCTGTTTACGTACACGCGATCAACACTAAATATTTATAACCTTGAAAACAATTGTTCATTGTCCAATATGTATGTACTCGTATAGTCAATGAGTACATCCGTTCAAAATTGCTGTATAATCTCGCCTGCCCCCAAACTTTACACTGGATTTTCACGTAGGACCAAGATCTTAATCTTTAGTTATTAAGTGGTGTTATGGACGTATTACCGCTCGGCCACGACTTTGGTCTTAAGCGACCTGCGACCAGCGTTTTATCTGTTCATTGCGCGGTCGAGATACGCAACGCACTGTGGTTAGTTGGGATCACGCGCAATGAACAGATAAAACGCTGGTCGCAGGTCGCTTAAGACCAAAGTCGTGGCCGAGCGGTTACATATCGTTATTGGGTTTTGGGCAGAGGCTAGGTGACCGGTTCGAGTGAGAGGTGCGGAAACGTTTGACATGACTGTCCCACTTAACTTGGCACTCTCAGCCTAATCCCTATGAATCCAGGTTTCCTCTCTGGGTTGGAATATCAGATGAGAAGCGCTTCCGCCAAATCTACGTTAAATCTTAAGATGAAGTAGCAATCGAAGCCCGGGCTCCTTTAGAAATTTCAGGATGCAACATATATTTATATTTAACGCTAAGATTAGGTGAAGTTCATGGATCAGAGGGACTAGTGCGGTGCAAAAGGGTAGATGTACGGGTACGGTGTGTACGGGGATACCTCTCTGTCATTTTCCTCCTACCCTCATCATCATTGTCAAGCCGTAACGAACTTACGTACTTTTTCAGGTATTGGTTTGATTTCAAATTGCCACGAATGGGCACATTAAGCCTTCTCCATAACTCCATATCACGATACGAATCTTCAAATCGATAAAGAGTCGACAGCGCGTTTGCGATTCTCGTGGTGTATAAGCAACGAAAACTTTAGTGAAATGGAAGCAATAATAAAATTAAACGAATGTTACATATTATCATAGACTTTGTTCATTGTAAAGATTTTATCCTTAACGTTGACCCTTTCGATTGTATGCTTAGTATGTAGAATTAATTGGCAAGTGTAAATCTATGCATTTTTAGTTGTCTCGATTCCCGGTTTAGGTAAGCTTTTCATAAAATCAGTGAATGCAGTCTGTTATTTATAATTATCTTAGAGCAATTAAATCAATGCTTCCATTACGTAAAAGGATTTAAGGTAGTTCCATCCAGTGCCCATATAGTGTTTCCATCCTGTATAGTATAAGGACAAAACATATCTTCTCGACAGCGTATTACAGTGTTCTTTTGCCTGAATGAATAATTGGTTGAAAATTTGTTTGAGTTCATCAACTACAAATTATCGGTGTATGTATGTATACAGCGGTAGCGGCACCGGCCGGCAGCACTAGCGTAAGTAGGAAGTATGTATTAAGGAATATTCATTAAATAATTAATGCTCAGAGACAAATAGGGATTTATCTACCACTAAATTGCCGTCCAAGTGCGTCATATAGCCATTATGTAGGTAGTCCGTTTTAATGAATACTAAAACTAACATAATTATTTGTTTTCCTCCTTTGCTCTGAGAGCCTGTAAGCAGTCAATTTAATAATTGCTCCTACTGACCTTACACACAACGATTTTGTCATTAGATGTATTTAAATACTCAAATCGTTCTATAGTGGAATAATTCCCATAAATTCCTTTAAGACATTCGTAAATGTTGGTACATTTTCAATATTGCCACTTCCAAAGTTGATATTTTGAACAAAAAAAGTAGTAAAAATATGCTCATAAAGACGCACAGAAATGATGCTAAGGGGCAACTTAATACCCTTGGTGTATTGATCAAATAAAAATAAAATGCAAACAATTTATAATCCTACAATATTATCAGTGAAAGTATCTTTACAAAGGACCCGCAATAAATGAACGTCAATATTTTGATCCGATCATACACAGCGGATCGTCTGTTTCTAAGAATAACTTTCTTTTGATAAAATACGGTAGTCAGCCTCGTCTTGTATACTGCGTGGAATTATATTGATCGCTATGGTATACTTTTATTTTTATCAAATAATTGTTGGTTAATTCAATTCCTTTGTTAATGATCGATTCCCAATAACTGAAGGTATCGATCTTATACTTTTTACAATGTCATTTTTTTTTTCTGATATTTGATCATCATCATCACCGTATCAGCTGCAAGACGTCCACTACTGATCATAGGGCTCTCCCAAAGAGTGCTAAAGTGATCGGTCCGGCGAACTTTACCAGGACCAGTCCACCTTTTGAGGGGTCTACTTACGCTGCGCCTACCGGTAGGTGATCGCCACTCGAGAACCTTTCCGCCTCTACGGTCAATCGGTTCTACGTGCAATGTGCGCCGCCCACTGCCTCTTAAGTTTAGCGATTCGGAGGGCTATATCGGTTACCTTAGTGCTGCTCCGGATACCCTCATTTCTGATGCCATCACGCAGAGAAACTCCTAACATAGCCCTCTCCATTGCCCTTTGGGTCACTTTGATATTTGAAGCATATGTAGGTATTATGTCTTGGTGATTCAAGACACCACTCAAGATCGGGATCAGTGACGAGCACTCGTATTGGAGGCCAAGACACACTTTGGGTCGTTGCGCCAGAGGAGTAAGTAAGTAAGTGTCCTAGTGTCCCTCGTATTTTATTCCTCAGTGTAACTTTGTATAGCCATTATGTAGTGGCTGGTCAATCAAACATTGCAATACTGAAAATTCCCTGTTGGTTGAATATTTACAATCAATGCGAATTTGAGAATCAATAGTAAGATTCTGGATAAAATGTCAAACAGCCGTGCAATTCGTTTCAAATGATTTAGGTAGGTAACTACTCCTTTACCATAGAAGCAAATTAATTGTTTTCTCGTAACCAAGTAGTACGATCATCAGATCATCATATCAGCCGAAAGACGTCCACTGCTGGACATAGGCCTCCCCCAAAGAGTACGATACTGGCCGGTAAAATCTAACACAGAAGCAAATCAATTGTTTTTTTCGTAACCAGTAGTACGATACTGGCCGGTAACATCTCACACAGACGCAAATCAATTGTCTTCTAGAAACCAAATAGTACGATACCTACTGGCCAGTAATAAAAGGAGCTGTTTATAATGAGAAATAATAAAACAGTGAAAGCTCATCGGATATCAGCCTAATTGGCAGCCGGGCATAATAGTACATTACTGCAGCCGCCGGGAAAGAAGAGCTTGCCGGGTGAGTAGGTATAGAAGGCCGACCGTAAGGAGGCCGGATAGTGATACGAAGCCGGCAAGCCCTTTTCACGGCTAGGCATGTATAGTGCTTTTCTCAAACATATGCAATGAAATAAAAACCAACCTGTATTTATAGGTTTAGAGAGAGATGCTTTATTACTCATAAGAACACTACAGTTCACTTAAAATGAGCTTAAATATTAAAATTCCTTAAAATTAAACATTTTTGCATGATCGTTGGAGATTTGTTATACAGTATTATATATGTGTTGTTTTAATTTAGTTTTAAACACTTTTAACGACTTACAATCTTTTACATTATTTGGTAAATCATTATAAATCTGGGCCCCCTCATACATTATGCTACTTTTACCGTAACCTGTTCTATTTTTTCGTAGTTCTAACTTATTTGTATTTCTTAAACAATGTTTGAATTTTCGTTGCGTGAAATAGATGTCTGAATGTATTTTACTTGTTAGGATCCTTCTTACAAAAATGCATGTTGAGTAGTTGTATAGTTGTCTTAGGTTAAATAGTTCTACTTTCTTATATAGTAATTGAGTGTTTTATGTATTTGTTCTTCGATTTTGGCGGCAACAAGTTATTCATTGTATTCAATTCGGCCTCTGCCCTCAATTACGGCGGAGTACAATTAGTTTCTTCGTCGCTGTTATCATCGGAACTCATTTTGAAATTTTATTAATGAATATCAACCACAAATATAAAATCCAGCTAAAGTGTAAGTCAATGGACTAATCTATGTAAACAAAGGACGTTACTTTGTTTTGTCGCTGTTTCTCCTTTAATTTTCACATCACCTCATCAAACACCACTGAAACTATACACTATTGAACCGGTCGTTACCGTAAAATACAAAACCACAAAATATATAACTGAATCTTGGATATTTCATTAAAAGTTTAAAATGGTTTCATAAGTTAGGTTAGTGTTGCCCTGATGGAATGACGTTGTTGTTTCTTTAATTTCTACAATTGTCTATGATGGATAGTATTGTGACTAAATTTGGTGATATTGTAAAGCCGCTACACACTATATAGCCAACTCACGCTTTCTACCTGCCATCGCGGTTGTGTACTTACACTATGTTCGAATACTGTACTATGTTTGAATAGACCCTATTAGGGCCATTATACACAAACTGATAATGAGAATCTTAATTCCTGTAATAAATAAAATAAATGCAGAGGATTTTAAATATTGTCTCTGGTGACTTACGAATAGACAATATTTTAAATTTATTCATCAACACATTGAATCATACAGATTTATATTCTTAATGTCAGTTTTTGTGTAAATAGGCATTAACGTGGATATTTTTGGTCCGATAACCATTCAGCCACTAGAAAAAAAATTTAAAATATAATTTAGCTATTTAGCTTGTTCTTGAGCACAGACGCCATATATAGATTAAAAAAATTACTTCCCGGCCTAGGCCTTCAATTTTGTATGAAATTCCTTTACAGTCCTCCCGAATTGTTCCGCCCGAAATGTGATACTTTGAAGCCTGTTATGACGCACGTAAGGACGACATTTCATTGCATGTTTGAGAAAAATGTTTTATTAAAGTCAAAGGTTTTTATTTGTTATTATTACCTACAGCGGTGTAAAATTTAAACACTAGTATCACAACACACACTCGTCCCCTCCTACATTTTTTTAGTTTTTATACCCATCTTTAATGTTATTTTCAAAGCACCTAATGTATTTTTTATACTTGATGCATTTTAACAATAAACATTGAATCCGCCCATATCACTGTACTGGCTTCTGGCGCAAAAAACAGGTTCACATAACTACAAATATCCAATGAAATAGAATTTAAGTAATGGGCTAATTTGGCACCTATGTATGTACTTACTCGTACATTACCTACATTAAAACCTACAAGCTTCACAGCCTTCACCTCCTTATAATATAAGGAGGATAAATACTAGTAGTAGCTGTGATTATTGATCTAAAAGGCATTGAAAACTGGCTTGGAACTTTCAAACGGCTTGCGTCGACAATGGCATTTCTCTCAGGTTTCCCTCGCCGATCCCTCACTTAGGAATTCTCTTATCTCTTCATCAAGGCTAACATGATTTAGAGCCGCAGATTGCGTCAGGAACCAGTATATGTGGAAAACAAGGTTTAAGATTGCATTCGATCTGTCCTTTTCACTCTCTAGTTGTAACCGAGCGCCGAAACGGGATGGAAGATTCGGTTTCGCTTTTTGACAAGCCTATTTGCGCTCACCTGGGTTGGAATTCACAACGCTTACCGATTACTCGCCTCAGGCAAACCAATGTCTGGGATCGGATTACGCATAGTTGTTCCGAATAACGGGGTCATGTTATGCTAGAAGAGTTGAGAGGTGATTCAAGACAGGTTGTGAATGGCATACCTGTGTTGCGCGCCGGCGCCGCGCAGTCTGCGATGCTCTTATGTTTCCACTAAAAACGCAATAAAAATCAGCTCCGCATATTAATGCAGTTGCACGATTTCACGGTCAAAAAAGAACCTGTTTGTGTATAGATAGAGCCACTCCCTTCATGAATATTCAGATTGGATGGGCGATAAGGACTAAAGCAATTGCGTATTTAATTTGTTCAATAATATTTTCAGTTACACTTATTTGTAGAAGTAAACTCTTCAAATATGGAATATTCAAGTCCAAACGCTTACTTATGTATCGCTTCAAAAATTATCTCTTTCTTTTATATTATATAATTTATATATCACAATCCCAGTATCACCTGTAGGATCGATGAACACTCCACCATCTTTGTTTCTGTGTTTGTTCATGTCTTACATCTCTATCGCACTTTGCTAATTCGAGCGACAGAGATAGACAATATTGTCGAAATATAGTTTTACTTTAAATCTCGTTGATGTAATATCGTTATCAGTATCTACTCAATACATTCATCATAAATACGTGTCGTTTAGCAATTCCAATAATGTTCCTAATGATTACTAATCGTCAGTAAACAAATGCCATAGAAATAACATTAGTCATTAGCAATTGCATGGGATTACACTCAATATAGTTTGTTATACAGAGTAATGTATGAATCACGTTATATTGCACATAATATTGATGAAATACATCGTGATAGACATCAACTGCATTCAGTAGCACAAGGCTTATCAAATAACTGGCCAAGTGCGAGTCGGACTCGCGCAAGAGGGTTCCGTATCGTACTCGAATGCTTACAAAACATTAAGTAACCTAATTAATCTTAATTTTAGGGCATATCTGGTGTAACGCGAGCACGGCACGAACTGTTTACCGGCCTCGAGTCAGTTTGGGTCCTCAGAGTACCGGGAGTTTTAAATTTTCAAAAAGTATTCTTATAAAGGCGATATGTTCACTAAGTCATCGATTTCGGCATGATTCCTTGGTTCCACGCTTGGCCGGGTGGGCAGCTAGTGAAAATTAAATTCCAAGATAAGAAACCAAAGATGGAAGTATCTGGAGTCTGTGATCTGAATATTTTTGTATGTTTATCATGTACTATAAGCTTGTAATTTAATTGCTTTCTTTCATGATTATTTTGCCACCTATGGTAAATATCTGCTACGATTGCCCCGCTTCCCATAGGTTGTATGGAAGAGATCGCTCTTTAGCGATGAGACCGCATGTTGTTTACCTCTACTTGTTATTTGTCGTTATTCTGTATTGTTTCATAAATTGAGGTGTGCAATAAAGAGTATTTGTATTGTATTGTATTGTATCTGAGTTGCACCTTATCGTTACCTCAGTTACGGACAAAATAAACGACACTATAAAATACGTGATCGTGATAATGTCATATTAAAATGAATAAGTAATAAAACATCGATAAACCCACTGTAAAAGTGCTCCAATCAATAAGGTTACAAAGTATACGCAGTCAAGTATAGCAGGTTCATTGCCCTGTCGCAGTCGGATCATTCTAATTGGTCATTAATGAACTAGCCGACGTCGATAGCGATTTGAATTGTCTATTGCATTCCAACTGATGGTCTAATTGGTCCCCATGATGTAAAGTGGATTGGAATGCAAAATATATACACATCAGCAAACCTATAAAATCTCCCAACAATGGAGATTGGGCCCTGAAAATTTACATTTAATTCATTTAGTTGCCCCAGCGTTCCGTATCACAATTGGTAAAAACGGATCACATATGAAATTACCTCCGTACATAGGCAAGAAATAAAGTCCTGCACGTTCGTTAGGTAGATCTAAATATTCATTTTTATATGGAACTAGCTTCTGCCCGTGACTCCGCCCGCGTGGAACTCGTTTATATCGCAGCTCCATCCAAACGTTTACCCCCCCATTTCACCCCCATAGGGGATGGTTTCGGGGATAAAAACTATCCCATGGCACTCTCTATCCCTTCAACTATCTCCACTTAAAAAATCACGTCAATTCGTCGCTCTGTTATGCCGTGAAAGACGGACAAACAAACAAACACACACATACACTTTCCCATTTATAATATTAGTATGGATAATGACAGTTGAATTGCTGGAACGCTGGTTCGTGAGTAAAAGTTACGTGATTATCCCTCTGAATTGGGGTAATTAGTGAGATAGGTCGGGGTTTAGTCAACGTTGGGAACTGCTGGTTGTAGTGTACATTAGTAATAACAAGTATATTGGGACCAAGCCTCGTATCATGGTTGGCCTTATCACACGATAAGTGACAGGCTAGAGCGTCAGTCTCGTTCTATCGAACGGTGACAGCCAGTGACAGACGCTCTGTCTTGTAACTTATCGCGTGATAAGGCCGACCATGATACGGGTCCTGACGTCGGTACGTTATTTAGACAACATTAAATCATACTTACGTGTATCGTCTGGGATCAAGCCCATTCTCTTTGGTAAACACACAAGGACGAGCACGAAACACTGAATATGTTGACATGAGATGGGTCAATCGTCGAATCCGACTCGGCTGCGCAGCGTTCGGAAAGGTACGGCATACGTACATCTTATTGTCACTAGGTATTGTGTGTATTGCCAGGGATAAAATAATATGGCACTGAAACGTAGTCGCTTACGATGGCCCTCAAAGTCACCCAAAGGACAATGAAGAGGGCTACGTAGGGTGATGAGATGGGCTTCAAATATTACATTGTTATTTTAATGGAGGCCGGGGAGGAAAATATTTCGCGACCACCTGAGGAAGGAAGGAAATAAGAACATTTGCCGTTATTCATCGATTCATTTGTAATGACAACGGACCTACTAATCTAATTAAATGTGAATGGATACGACGAGAAGCTAGTGTGTATAATATACCCTATTGCGTTGTGTTAAGGTACAAGATTACCTATTAACTGTGTTGTCGACGTCTTGACCTCAGACCTGATGAGGCGATGAACCAGCAAACGACAATGTGTTTAATCTGACACAAGGCCGTAAAACGGTCGGTTACCCTTAAGGGCGTGATAATGTGTTTAATTTGGTTTATTCGATATATTTATGTCAACTATTCTTGTTAATTACAGTTATACAACCACTTATCGTCACGTAGGTATACAGTCGAGGAATTAAATGCGATTATTTCATGGGCATTATTGGTTCAACAGTGATGAAGCTACTGGCGTTCATATACGGTTCGTATTCTGTGCGGTTCATATTCTGCATATTACATATTACCCTGCTTTTCCTACCGATTTACTAATAGGAACTCTTTCCATTTCTACTGACCTTGGTGTAATAGAGTTTTTAAGAGTAAGTTTGGCCTAGCCAGCCACATCACAGCTCACAATAGGCTAAATCCATACTTCGAAATTATGAAGAGGACTATCCATACTAATATTATAAAGGGGCGACGAATTGACGTGATTTTTTATGTGCAGATATTTGAAGGGATGGAGAGTGACATAGGATGGTTATTGTCCCCGAAATCATCACCTAAGGGGGTGAAACGGAGGGTAAAAGTTTGTATGGAGCTGCGATATAAACGAGTTCCACGCGGACAGAGTCGCGGGCACAAGCTAGTATTATATAAAGCTGCCCGGCCCGGATTCGCACAGTGAGTGCGTAGGAATGAAGCATTTTCCCGCGGTTCAAAGTAGCATATTGTTCATCTGGGATAATGTCGGCTTCGAATGGTAAAAGATTTATTCAAATCAGTCCAGTAGTTTCGGAGCCTATTCAATACAAACAAACAAACAATCCAATCATTCTTCTATATAATATTAGTGTAGATAGACTAGGTATAGGTACGTACTCTAATAAGAATGATATCCTCAGGGGGCGATTTGTTTTTATTCGCTTCGCCAGAACAACCTAATGGCTGGTGTAACAAAGTTTCTCCCTGGCCTTTCACGTTTCATTTTTATGGCTTAAGCTTTATGTTATGTCTCAAAGAAAATTAAACATTTCACTTATTCTTGAGACTATTCGAGTTGGCCGGATCGCATCAAAGTATTCCATTCAAAGAGCAACTCTACCGACCAAGATAGAGGATTACAAGTCCAATGACAGCTTTATAAAAAATCGAACGCATTAAATAATTGTGACCATATTTTATTGAGCGTAATTACGGGACATGATAGAGAGAACATAACATCTAGATTAATTTATACTTCACGGGCAGTTTGGAGTGGAAGCTTGGTAGCTTATATATACAGTCAGCGTCATATAGTTAGTAGCTGTTAAAGTAGCCAAATATTTCGTAACACACGTCTTTATTACTTCATACAGTAATAAAGACGTGTACCGAAACATTTTACCTTGGCTGCTACTTACTATATGACGGTGACTGTACTAATAGCGTACTTAAGTAACAACGGCGCTTCTAAGTCTAAGGAAACATTGTAATTTTTAACCGACTTCAAACAAAAGGAGGAGGTTTTTTTCTATGTTTGTTACCTCAGAACTCCGTCATTGATGAGCCGATTCGAAAAAAAAATTTTTTGTTCGTATGGATGTGCTTCCAGGTGGGACCCATTTTTTTTAAAATTCAGTTAGATGATGAGATCCATGAGAAATTGAGGGAACTCCTCAATTTTATTAGGCGGGTCGTTCTTCTTTTTAACCGACAATGAATCGTCTTTTTTCTGTTTTTTACGTTTTTCAACTATTGATAATGATGGTTTTAATGTTTGATTTTAATAAACGTTGCATGTATTTTTTATTAGGACTGTAGTTGTCGGGTTTGTGACTCGGGCGTAGACATAAATAAACGTCCGAATGTTCCAACAATCACTTTTAATTTGCACAAACACGGTACAAAGATAGAAGGAGAAAGTTTATAATTTTGCCATAGAATGTCCGAAAGCACATAGAAGAAAGTCACAAGCAGTACAAGCACAAAGCACAATAATTAAAGGCTAAATGTAAGCGCAAGCGTATAGCGGGAGCGAGTACAATAATTTGCATACGAGCGGCGTGCGCACAGAGGTGAAGCGACATAAGTACTGGCGCGGGCGCGCGACCGGCCACCGGCCGCCGCCGTCCGCGCAGATAACGGGACACCGCATCTAATATGAAATCGGTTTGCTTGTCCGCGTGTACATACAAAATATTACATGTAAATATTAAGTTTAGTTATTTAGCTAGTATTAATGTTACATATTTAAGTGCATGTTGTAAATACCTAATTATAGATTTGTTTATATAATAATAAGTTTTTAGAATTACGTTTAGTTTTAAGTTTTATATTAAGTTAACACGTTTAATCAATAAAACTTATTTAATAATTATTATGTCTAAGAGTAGGTACTAAGTACACTACATCACCCCTCCCCAGAGACCGTCAAGGGCGATAATAGTCGGGAAACTGAATACGGCGTCCTGACCGCGTCGTTTTGACAGTGTCATTTTTGGCACTTGGTAGTGCCTGGTGATCCTTGGGTGAACTTGAGTGATGGAAATGTGTGTTGTTTGGTGATGTGTGATGTGGGGTGTCTGGGTCACGCAGTATGAAGGCCGGCTTAAGGCGGTCTATCGATACTGAAACCAGTTTACCATTTAACGTTATTTTGAAGACCTTGTCACCTCTGGCAATAACCTCGTAAGGTCCGGTGTACGCAGGTTTTAGGGATCCGCCTATCGTGTCGTCCCGGAGGAAAACATAGGCTGAAGAAGATAGGTCTTTGAAGACGAAAGTTGTACGCCTACCACTGTGCCGTGCGGCTGGTGATGGGCGCAAGTCTCTGACGAAACCTCGCAGGCGTGACATGTAGTCCGTCACGTCAATGGTCTCGTCTACCTGGGGGTTGAAAAAATCTCCTGGGAGGCGCAAAGGTTGACCATAAAGAAGTTCAGCCGTGGAAGCCTGAATGTCTTCTTTGTAGGCGCTTCGTACTCCCAGTAAAACGAGTGGAAGTGTTTCCACCCAGCTGTTACCACCGTGGCAGGTTATGGCAGCCTTAAGTTGCCTGTGGAATCTCTCCACGAGACCGTTACAGGCTGGATGGTACGCTGTCGTCCTTCGGTGTTGGAACCCTGCGATGGATGATAAATGCTGGAATAGGGCCGACTCAAACTGACGTCCTCTATCCGTAACTATATCCGTTGGGCAACCAAACCGGGATATCCAGCCGGTCAACAATGCCCGTGCCACCGTCTCGGCCGTCATGTCTGCCAACGGTATTGCCTCTGGCCATCGCGTGAACCTGTCGACGGCTGTGAGGCAATATCGAAACCCTTGGCACAATGGTAAGGGGCCTATTAGGTCTATGTGGACAAATGCCAGTCTGGCCCTGGGTACTTTAAAGTTACCTAACGGGGCAGAGACGTGGCGAGTGACCTTAGAGCGTTGGCAAGCGAGGCAGGTACGTACCCACTCACGGCAGTCTTTTTTGACACCTGGCCAGACGTAACGCTCCGCGACCAATCTGGCGGTGGCGTTGGCGCCAGGGTGGCTTAAGGAGTGGAGACTGTCGAACACCGCCTTGCGTAGCTCCTTTGGTATAAATGGCCTCTCGGTAGTGCCGCTGACGTCACAGTACAGGTAATCTTGCGACCCGGGGATTTTTACCTTGTCCAGTCGCAGTGACGACCCTGCTTCCCTTAGTTGTTGAAGCTCCCGGTCAGCCTGTTGCGCAGAAGCGATTCTCTCAGCAGTCACAGGTTGCGAGATTTCCTCTATGCGCGAAAGTGTATCCGCCACGACATTATCCTTACCTGATATGTGCCTGATATCAGTCGTAAACTGGGCTATCAGGTCAAGGTGCCTAAACTGTCGTGGAGAGCAGTTCTCTTTACGAGAGTGGAAGGCAAAAGTGAGTGGCTTGTGATCGGTGTAGATCACAAAGTCACGAGCCTCCACCATATGCCGAAAATACTTCACACTCTCGTAAATCGCTAGAAGTTCGCGATCATAGGGCGAATATTTTACCTGAGCTGGACTCAGCTTCCGTGAGAAGAATGCCAACGGCTGCCACTCGTTCTGCTTCATCTGCTGGAGTACTGCACCCATAGCCGTGTCCGAAGCGTCTGTCACTAAAGCGAGTTTCGCGTGGCAGTCTGGGTGTGCCAGCATAGTCGCATGGCAAAGACCGTCCTTACAGGCCTGAAAGGCATCTGCCTCCTGTGTGGAAAACTGAACGGGATGTGAACCTTTCACGGATCCTACCAGCAGAGCGTTAAGGGGTGCCTGATGCTTAGCCGCGCCTGGAATAAACCTGCGGTAAAAATTGAGCATCCCCAAGAAACGTCGCAACTCTTTCACTGTCTTTGGCGTAGGGAAGCTCTGTATAGCCTCGACCTTGGAAGGCAGTGGTGTGGTCCCTTCGGCTGTTATACGGTACCCGAGGAAGGTAACTTCAGGTACGCCGAAGACACACTTTGCTGCATTCACCACCATGCCAAAATCTTTGAGCCTGCGAAAGAGCTGATGTAGGTGTTGCTCGTGGGTCTCCCGATCCTGCGAAAAGACTAAAAAGTCGTCGAGGTAGGCGTACACAAAGTCTAGTCCCCTGACCATCTCATCGACGAAGCGCTGAAACGTCTGACCGGCATTACGAAGTCCAAACGTCATGTAAGGAAATTCGTAAAGGCCGAAGGGCGTCGTAATGGCGGTCTTCGCGATGTCATCAGGGTTCAGGGGAATCTGGTTATACGCCTTGACCAGATCAATGGTTGAAAAAATTGTACAACCGGCAAGACTGTGTGCAAAGTCCTGGATGTGACGGATAGGGTACATGTCCGGTATGGTTCTCGCGTTCAGCATGCGATAATCCCCACACGGACGCCATCCATCATTCTTCTTCGGGGCTAGGTGTAGTGGAGAAGACCAAGGGGACTCAGATGGCCGGCAGATGCCGCTCTTCAACATAGCGTCAAACTCTGCCTTGGCTATCTTCAATTTGTCCGGCGCCAGGCGGCGAGGTGTACTCGATACAGGTGGCCCAGGTGTAGTGCGTATGTGGTGTACTGTACTGTGTGTAGGTGTGTGGTGTATACCATGTGGGCGTGTTATTTCGGGATAGTGTTCGAGTATAATGTGATATGTAGAATCACCAGACATTACCTTCACCGAAGTGACGTCCACCGATTTTCGCGCGAGCAACGCCGGGGTCGCAAGCGATGTCGTGCCGTCGATGAGGCGTTGATTCCTCACGTCGACGACGAGACCATAATGCGATAAAAAATCCACACCTATTATCGCCCTCGTCACATCTGCAATAATAAATCGCCAAGCGTAGTCACGGCGCAAGCCTAGGTTTAAAATAAAATTTACGTAACCGTACGTGTTGATTTTAGTACCGTTCGCTGCGCTTAAAACTAAATCAGTTTTTATACATCGCGTTTTTAATTGTGAACGAGGGAATACACAAAGGTCACTACCGGTGTCTACTAAAAACTGTGTTTTTGAATGCTGGTCCGTTATAATAAGGCGACCTGTGCTCGGGCAGTCGTCGGCCGCCATTACAGATTGCCCCGCCCGTTTCCCGCGAAATCGCAGGGCTGCACACACCGAGTAGCCTTGTCCCCGAACTTATGGTGGTACCAACACGTCGGAAATTTCCTATAATTGGAGTTCGACCTTCGTGCTGATGATGAGCGTCCACGTCCATTTTGTCTACGAGGTGTCCTGGATCGCCCGTGCTCGCGCGACATTCTGTCCACCTTTAGCATTAATGTCTGCATCTGCTGGGATAATGCCGCTACTTCCTGGCTCAAGGAATGTGGTGCTGATGATGACGTTGATGCTGCTGTCATCGATGCTGCTGCTATTTGCGGTCGGTGTGGGACGACTTCGTGGATACGGTCGGCCAGCTCAGCTACTTCGTCCAACGGTAGCCTTGACTGGGATGCGATGATGGTCTGCGTACTTGTGGGTAACCTGCTGGTCCATATGGAACGCATGAAGTCTTCAGGCACGCCTGCCCCAGCCAAACTCTTCAAATGCCGAAGGAACTGCGTCGGCTTCCGGTCTCCCAACTCTTCGTTGGTAAGGAGCTGGTGGATCCTTTTCTCCCGTGAAACCGATAACCGTTTGATGAGTTCGATTTTTAACTGCTGGTACTTATCTGCCGCTGCCGGTGAGGTAATGATATCCTCTACGATTGATGCTGTAGCCGAATCCAGCTGGGCCAAAGCGTAATGAAATTTGGTGGCATCCGTTGTTATATTGGCCAACACAAATTGACTCTCCAGCTGCATGAACCAAAGCGCCGGTTTATCGGGGTAAAATGGCGGTACCCGCACTCCAACTCTGCTTATTTCGGCCTCGTTATCTGGCATGATGTGTTTTTTCTCGGGGTCACCACTGTAGTTGTCGGGTTTGTGACTCGGGCGTAGACATAAATAAACGTCCGAATGTTCCAACAATCACTTTTAATTTGCACAAACACGGTACAAAGATAGAAGGAGAAAGTTTATAATTTTGCCATAGAATGTCCGAAAGCACATAGAAGAAAGTCACAAGCAGTACAAGCACAAAGCACAATAATTAAAGGCTAAATGTAAGCGCAAGCGTATAGCGGGAGCGAGTACAATAATTTGCATACGAGCGGCGTGCGCACAGAGGTGAAGCGACATAAGTACTGGCGCGGGCGCGCGACCGGCCACCGGCCGCCGCCGTCCGCGCAGATAACGGGACACCGCATCTAATATGAAATCGGTTTGCTTGTCCGCGTGTACATACAAAATATTACATGTAAATATTAAGTTTAGTTATTTAGCTAGTATTAATGTTACATATTTAAGTGCATGTTGTAAATACCTAATTATAGATTTGTTTATATAATAATAAGTTTTTAGAATTACGTTTAGTTTTAAGTTTTATATTAAGTTAACACGTTTAATCAATAAAACTTATTTAATAATTATTATGTCTAAGAGTAGGTACTAAGTACACTACATCACCCCTCCCCGACTACTAAGTACACTACAGGACTAATTCATGATTCTTTCCGTTGCGATAATGTTTTTTTCTTTATGATAGTTTTTCAGAAAATACTGAGTGGTCGTGGTCGTGACAGAGTGGTCGTTTTCTGCGGGGACCACATTTTGGATTACCACTCTGTCACGCGATTCCATGGAAAAACCACCATAATGAAAAAACATTATCGCCACGGAAAGAATCATGAATTAGTCCTAATAAAAAATACATGCAACGTTTATTAAAATCAAACATTAAACCATCATTATCAATAGTTGAAAAACTCAAAAAACACAAAAAAGACGATTCATTGTCGGTTAAAAAGAAGAACGACCCAGGCACGCGTGTAGTAATTTTGTATTTTCCATTATAACTCGTGTATTTGCATCTGAAAATCATAAATTTGGTGGCGAGGAATTGATGATGAAGACCACAGATGACTTCTCGAATTCCTCAATTATGTACTTAAACGACGACTGACGACTCTCTCTCTTCTCTTCTTTGACGACTGGTTAGCCTAGTGGGTAGTGACGCTGCCTACGAAGGTGAAGGTCCTGGGTTCGAATCCCGGTAAGGGCAAATGTTTGTGTGATGAGCATGAATATTTGTTTCTGAGTCATGGATGTTTTCTACGTATTTAAGTATTTGTATCTATTATATATATCGTCGTCTAGTACCCATAACACAAGCCTTATTGAGCTTACTATGGGACTAGCTCGATTTGTGTAAGATTGTCCCCTTATATTTATTTATTTATTTTATTTAAAAGTGCAAAAGTATGTCACAGGTTCTGATAAGATTCCGTTAAAATAGGAACTAATGAAGTGTCATTGGTGATGATCTTGGGGAATCGACGGAAGTCCTGAAATATTATCGGCCCACATACAGCGATTCGGTTTTTTTCTATAGTTATCAACGCATTTGCTATCGGAAATCAGTTCATGTGAAAATATTTTCGTTGCTTGGCGGAGAACTAACCCGAAGTCGGTTAAAACTTTGTTTTTAAAGTAAATTATTTTATCTGGTTTTCCTCGTCTGGAAAAAGAGAGAAAGAGCTCTTTGCTTGAAAAGTACAGTATTAACCGCTTCAGAGTTAAAATTTTAAACTTCGTCTTATTTGAAGATTTCCCTCGATTGGTCCAGGATTCTATCATCGGATCCTGACCGGATGACCATAACAACCTAAAGTTTCAAGGGTTTCAACCAAAAAATACGTGAAAGTCCGTTACATACAGCCTACGTCCAAAAGTATTGAGCACCCCTTTTTTATCATAGCTCCAAAAATAATTTCTTTCTAAAGGTAATCAAACAAATATATCAAATTTCTATCTTTAATATATGTAAATATACAACACGGGGACATAAGTTTAATAATATTTCATACACTAAAATAAGAAAAAAAACACCAGAAATTCGACCAAAAAACGAAATGACATTGTAAGGTTTCTATGGACTCGCACATGACACGAACAAAAATTTGGGTTTTAAATCCCATTATCTCGCAAACGCGTTACTCAGTTGATAAATAGTTTAGAAAACCCATAACATTTTTGAACAAGCTATCCAACGATACCCCACACTATAGATTTAACGAGAAAAAAAACCATCACAACTTACATGTACCCTAAAAAATATTTTTCCAAGATTTTATTCTACTGTTTTGTCGGCGTGATTGGTTTATATACCCACGCCAAATTGCAGTTTTCTAGTTGTAAGGGTAACTGAGCTAAGCCGAAGACGGACAGACAGACAGACGGACGGACATGGCGAAACTATAAGGGTTCCTTGTTGACTACGGAACCCTAAAAATGGCTCCAGGGGTTTTTTGCGGTTTTTGCATGTCTATAACCACCAAATCGCCTTAAATGTAGGATATATATGTATCATTGTAACAGCACATAATCAGAAGATAGACATGTGACATAACAAGGATATAACCAGTCATGTTGCATAACATGACTGGTACACTGAGCAAGTGTGCATACACTTGCTCAGTGCAACTCTGGAATGTGGAACAAATGCGAATAATGGTGCACTCAAGTGGCGACCAACAAAGGCGAATATGTTTCTTTACGCGGTTGGCGTAAGATCGGCCATTGCGGCAGTTCTTGAGAAGTTTTCGATCAGGCGATGAATAGAGAAATTTGCCAAACAGTTTCGTTAAAAGGACATCCCAAAACATTCAGAGTCATTAGCAATTTCCGCGAAATGGATCTTCAAAACTTAAATCTTGATTGGTCATATCAGAAATCCAATCTTCAGCTGATGCGATCAGTAGTCCCTCTGCCCTGCCCAATATGTCGGAAGAGAGTTGGCTACTTCTTTCTTCAGGAGACTTAGTTCCTAATGATCAAATCCTAGAAAAGTTTGTAACAACTACCTAAAGTCAACTAAAGCATTATATTATCTTTTGTTTCCAATTTTGTTTTAAGTATATAATTATAAAGGAACTTAATTACTAATTATGACGATTTAGTTTCTGTTATTATTAATACATATTATATTTATTTAATTCTAAACAATGTCAAATCAATGTAAAGATATTCCAAAAAAATTGCAAGAGGAAATCGTTTGCCTTAATTGACGTACTTACTAAATAAGTGTTAAGTTTACTAGGTATGCTCTAAGTATGGTTCAAGAGAAAAGAGTTCACACACACACACGCACACACAGCACGTGTATACATATAAGTACTTATAGGTGCCTAAACCAACTTATAAAAGTAGTATAAAAGTATTAAGTTTAATTTAATTTTAAATTGATGCGTAAGATAATGCTGTTTTTGTTATTTACTTAATGATGTTATTTTATTTCTTTTCAGTTTTATTTTAATTTAAATTTTGATAACTATATATAATTTAATTATTCTTCACATGTACACTACCAACTAAGGAAGAGCGGTGCCTCTTAGCACAGGTATTGTATACTTAAAAGGGGCACCATCAAATTACAACTGTCAACCACTCTGAGACTGAATAAATGATTTATTATTAAATGATTTATTATTAGAGAGATAATTATCTAGATCACAACTCTTGTCTACAGTACGTTTGTAGATAATCTTGTAACAGTTGTAACTAACTCTAGCCTAATTTGCCAATTACTCCACGGCCTAAATGCGCGAAGAACCATAATGTTAAACTAATCTATAATCTTATCTTTATACAACACGAGCAAGTTAATACCTCTATGCCTTTATTAACGAACAGAATGCCTATTCAATTACGTAAATTACATGTTTATTGCTAAGTTAATTCAAGTTCTTGCATAATGTCGGTGTAAAACTTCATCGTGTTGAAGTGGGTAACACCAGCCATTTAGACTTGTCTGCGTATTTAAACATTTCAATGGTGTTATAATATAGTTTACGTTACACCTGGCCATAATGCGAGTTTTACTGCACGCTGCGCGTACGGGAAAACTCGCATTGTGGCCAGGTGAAGACGTAAAATTTTGTACTTAACACGGGCGGTAATTCGTAAAGCCCCAGAGCGCATATTTATGGCCCTCACCTTCGGCTCGGGCCACAAACACCTGCGATCTGGGGCATTCACGAATTCACCGCCCTAGTTACGTAATGCACAATTGCTCGTAACGTACCTCTCATTGTGTTGCTTTTAAGGCTCACAATCCCTAACACTTGTGTGTTATGGTTATATCCCGATTAAGTCACGTTGGCACCTTGCAGCAACATATATGCATGGACACGGTGCATTCTTAAATTAACCGGGTTGTACAGAATGTACAGCTTTTTTTTAAATTCTCGGCAAATGGATTCTTACTCGACTAAACAAATTAAATCCTTTTTGTTAATTACTTGACTATTTCTTTTTGTATATGATATAGAAACGTTTAATTTCGTAAAACGATTCACTTTTGATAACATTTTACATGAATTAAATACAGATAACATTTTAAAACGAAAATATTATTTAATTTTTTATTGGCTGTTTAGAGATTTCTGTGCCCACACTGCGCAAACTTCACGAAAAAAAAAACTGTTGCGGGCGGGATAGGTTATTTATTTCACAAATATTTGTAAAATTTGTTTATGCGTGTTTGGTTATTATCAAAAATGTTGACTCGTGGTGACTAGAAAATTGATAAATAGATTGGACGCCACTTGAAATTCTTGGCGATGTGCAATTGTGAGTAAAAACCTGTTAATGATTTACTTAATGTTAAGAAAATAATTTGGCAGGCCTATTTATAACATTTTCATCTTATGAAAATGATTTTTTCCTCGCAAAATGTGTCTCGCCTGCGGTTCGCGTGAACAATTTCTTCTCTGATGTAATTATCAACATACCTCACTTGTATCACATTGTACTTTTACAGTTGGTAGATAACATATTACGTATTGTGTATGCCTATATTTAACCAAGCCGCTGGATGCGGATGACGCAGGACCGGTCACATTGGCACTCTTTGGGGGTGGCCTATGTCCAGCAGTGGCAGTCTTTCGGCTGATATGATGATGATGATAATATTTAGCCACGTGGCTATGCGTAATATGCATTTAGTCTCAGTGACAAATAAGTTGATTAAAAACTTGGTTAGGTAATTTACATAATTATGTAAATTGCAGCCCGGGACGGAATTCCCTGTTGTAAGTGTTATTTTCCTACGAAACTCACTAGTGCAATAGGCCCCCGAAGCACCACTAGGCACGTAACTGAAGTGTCCCTAGCGTACCTTTGTTATGCGGTGTGTGGTTACCGCAACCTTGCGCGGCGGTAGCTCGGGTGACAACCGATCACGTTATCAAGGTGCAGGCTAAGGTACTCCTACACTGGTGTTGCGAAACATCCACAATTATAAATTCAAAAGTAACTCTTTCTGTTTGACAGTCGATTTATAAGATATTTGGTATGCAGACCGCCGTTAATTTTTATTATTACAAAAATAGTTCCCCAAAAGGCTGTGTGGTAGATATATTTTTTATTGGTTATATAGAAATATAAAACCGCGAAGTGAAGCCAGTAACATATTCATAAACCATAAAACTATCAGAAACAAAATGGGGATTGCTAGTACTATACTGTACTTATGTAAAAGTTACACGATTAGGTACCTGCAGATTAATTGTGAACCTTTCGAACTCGTATATAAATTGTTATTTTCACCTTCAAAAGTGGTGACCCTGCTGAAATTGGGTTGGAACCGTGCGATCAAAGCCAGAATCAAAGCCCTGTTGCAGTATATTATTCAATACATTATTATCGATAATTAATTACGAAATGTACATGTCGAACAATAACAGTAGGTGCTATTATCAAACATTTTTCGAATTTGTAACACTACTTAATTGTTAACATCCGCCGACTAAACGTGATAGCCACAAAACCGAAACCTTTCCTTATCAATATAAAACAAACAAAATACCTGTATGCCTGTGTGACACATGATGTAATAAAGAAGAGCTTATCATCATCTCAGCCGAAATACGACAACTGACAAAGGCCTATTCCAATCATCTCTATAGTGATCACAGCCAGACAGTCATTCGGCCCCCCGCCTGCCCTCATCCAACGGCTTTCCACTATCTTAACCAGATCCTCAGTGCACTTTGCTAGGAACCTCGGGGGGATCCCTTTGGGACTCCCCGGCGTCCATTCGTAGTGATTGGAGGGGGCCCTCTAGAACTACCTAAAGTAATTAAAAAAAATATATCAAAAAAACCTTGCTGGGATCCTTCCAATGCTTCTTTCGGTACACCGTGTAGGAAGATCTAGGTATTCTATGATGCCCCTTTCCATACACTTCATTCTGTATGACCGATGATTTTTATTGTATCTAATATCGGTAATGTAATACGAGTAACTATTGTTTCTCGTGTGTAATCAGCTTTACAACATACCTGCGTTGTTATCTAACAGATGGGCACTCCAATCCATCTGCACTTGTCGACTGGGTGTCGGGAGTTATGTCGTAATTGTCATTTGTATGGCAGTTTGATGGCGATCCATCAAACTGTCATACAACTACCATTAAACGGATGCGAGTCGAAATATGCTACTTGAAGTTGAATTTCATTAAAGCTAATTTATTAAATATGGCCGAATATACAATACATAAAGAAGTAATCATTGAAAAGGTACATTAGGTACCTACATACTTTACTAGTTAAGTAATCGTGAAAGTTAATTTAAATCCATAAACATTGACATTAGAATTGCAAGATTAGAAGATTACCTTCCTTAGTAGCTGTTGAATTGTGCGAAAATAATATATGACAAGGGCCGCGTTCGATACGCGATAATAGACAGAAGAAGACATAATAAATAAATAAATAAATATTTGGGGACAATCTTACACAAATCGACCTAGTCCCAAACTAAGCAAAGCTTGAACTATGGGTACTAGACAACGATAAACATACTTATACTTATATAGATAAATAAATACTTAAATACATAGAAAACATCCATGACTCAGGAACAAATATTCATGCTCATCACACAAATAAATGCCCTTACCGGGATTCGAACCCAGGACCTCTTGCTTCGTAGGCAGGGTCACTACCAACTAGGCTAAAGCGGTCGTCAGGAATAATATATGGGGGTATGTTTTCTGTCCTTATGATGTGTGTTTTCTTGTCTATGTGTTTGTATTTGGGTGTATGAAACTTTCATATTCCTGTCATAATGATTTTGAAGCAGATAATCGCCCTGGCCTCTTTCTAGTGTTTTATCTTATTATTATTTATATATTATTTTATTACAACTTTCTTTCTTATTAGAATTTTTTCGCGTTTAACGTTTTTTGCCGCTTTGTAGTAGGTACATGACGTCAACACAGTCGTAAACACCGTTATTTCCAATTAATTCCCCATACCACGAAATTAACGATTATCTGAGTTTGAGTGGGCGATGCGTATAAAACAGTCCTAAATCAAAATAGCTTTTGTTTTTCGTGTACAATAGTCAATGTGCCGTTATTGCATCCATGGCATCTAGGATACGTGGCATCGCTGTTGTAGGTAGTAGCGAAGACATCAGGGTTCTAGAGTGTTTGGTGGAACACCAACACTTGACAGTAATGACTGAAGATTGCTCGGCGGCCTCGCTCTTTGTCTTACTCAGATTTGATTCAGCATTCATTTAGCGAAGGTCGACGAAATAACGCGGAGGCGGGATTAGATGAACAAAAAGTTAGTTCTAATAATGATATGTTTAAGCAGAGCATAGAATGTACATTGAGGAATAAACAAAAAGCAGGTCAGTAAATTGTGTTAGGCATTACATTACACAAAGCGTCTTTTATTCTTCACAGTAAAAATTTTTTTCTTCCTATTCGCAATTGTGCACAAACGCATCTCAACAGCCATTTACCCATTTGCTTAGGTATTGAGACTCATTTCCGTACATTCGTTACTAAAGTTAAAAATGAGGAATATGTGAAGAGTGAAGAATTACTAAAAAGAGCTTTTGAGTAAAAATTATGAAGGTGATGACGAATCTGATGAATTGCTGTTGCCAAAAATTGCGCTTGTGAAGAATTGCGAAAAGGAAGAAACGCTTTTTCGTAAAGCCTAAGTAACATAATTCGATACAACTTGTGAGTAGGACTGAGGATATGACCAGATCTCAAAAACATTTTCAAAAACATTTGTGACTTACTAATTTATTGAGTTATTAGTACAGAAAAACCTAACTCACATATTCATAAGAGTCGTAAAATATTCTTCTCTGCAAACTGTGGCACTTAAGGTAACGGCGCCTATTACCGGGGGTATCAAATTCGGCTACCATTACCGTGGCATTTTCAAAAACGCATTTTAAAAGCAAACCGTTCGATTTACAATAAAACATACTTTACACAAATGAAGCCTAATTTAGTTGACTAACGGTCCTGTTTACGCAAATGTGTGTGAATGAAATAACAAGCACGCAATCCGTCAGTTTCTGCGACGGCGGCGTAGGAAGAGGTTGTGTCATACAAACGCACGGCGTCACTGGTAAGTATACCCGAATCTTATTTATTATTTCATGCAATACCTATGACAATTGAACAAATGCTATGGATTTTAAATGGTTATCTATAGTTTGCTGCACAACTTTTGCGTACTCTTTATATATTTTTTGGCCTGGAAATTAATTTAAAATGGAATATAAAATACAGCGGTGATAGACGCCATTTTTAGTTGGGGAAACTAATACCGTGGCATACCACGGTAATAGTTAAGTCGGCGATTTGCTTCTTTGTGCTTTATCTTTTTTATATGTCGTCGCTTATAAAATCTCTTACAGCTATTCGAATCTTGATCTATTGACGCTATTAAAGAACTATTTCCGTGGTATGGAAAGTATCCAACAAACCCTTAATTTTTAACCAAAACTTTAGTACTGAATCTGCAGTTTCTATGGAAGCCCTTATTTTGTCATGTCGTTTAAATATTGTAATAATTAACTATATTTACTTACCAGTTATGTCATTTTGGTTTTATATCAAGCTTGTAATATGTATGTTTGATTTGTAATGAAAATACAATTGTATCCTAAAGTTTTTATGGATCGGAATTAGATTTTACAAAATTCTAAATTAAGTCTATTACCGATGGTAAGATCCCACAACAATCGGTAATAGTAACTATGGGATGTTTTTACCGACCCATTCAATATTTGTTTGGCTCGGTAATAGGTTAAAAAGCAGTATCTATTACCGAGTGACATTTTAGTTTTCTCTTAAAATAAATCACATCTAGGGTTCCGTTCGTACAATTTCATTTCATAAAATTGATTTCTCTGGTTCGTATTATTAAGATGTGTGGTGAACGGAGATAATTACATATCCCAGCAAAATTTGTAAATTAAATAAAGTCCGAAAACATTCAAACAACCCGGAAACGACACATAAGTATAGATAAAGGTGTTACTTACCTACACAAAACACAAAATATTGTTTTCTAGTCATTTAGCCTGTTATTATGCTCAGTATTGTACTTATTAGGTATTTTAAAATACCCCGTATTTTATTTATTTAATCTTTGAATACAAAATACCGAATCCATAGTATAATGTAATGTAACTGCGATTTAATAAAAGGTTGTCTTTACCTGCTATGTATGCAAGTAGTAGTTATTCTTATAACCAGTGGACATCATTTTGTTGATTTAAGTATGTTTTATGTTTTCTTTATTTTTATATAGTACGGAACCAACGTCATGAATATTATTTTAACCCTCGATATTGGGTGCCGAATTGTGTATCAGGTTACTATTACCGATGGTAGAAAATTGCTGCTTTTTGTACCCTCGGTAATAAAAGCTAATTTCGCGGTAATAGAATCACATCCCATCCATTACCACGGTAATAGAAGATTCTCCTTTCGTGGTTTCAATAATTATTTTATCAAATATAATAAACTAAAATTGGTTCAAAAAGTTACGACTCTGAAAGTTAAATAAACACTCTTCAATAAAAAAAATAATCTAGGACGTTAAGGAGCTTTCATACCCAGCATTTTTTATAATCATTTGAAAACTACCTCGCGTACCACGTAATAGGCGCCGTTACCTTAAACGCGCGTTACTTATTAACAGAACAAGTTTTAATAAAACAATAATGATAACCAAATAATGAATACCTTAATTTAATGGATGATTGATGAGTTTGCATTGATTTTCCTCATTCGCAGAATTCTGCATGGTAACCGAACTGTTGCGTTTGATTAGGTAATTCTCTCATTTCCGTCTGTTCCAAGAATACGTCAATTGATGTTAATTACTTTTCGATGACCATTCCTCTAGCTTAGATTGAAAAACAACTTGGTTAATTAGGGTTTTCCTTAAAAAACGGTTTTACCATCTGCTTTTTGAATCCTTGTATGAGGAATGAGAGTATATATGTGATTGCTTATTTATGTTTGTGTCCGTTAATTATTCCGAAAACTGTGATTTCCTAACTTTTGATTCATACATACGATCAAAATTATGCGACATCCTTAATAACTGATGGTAAGGACCCAAAAAAATATTAACTTTTCGGTATAAAATGCGAGATATAAACATTATCGCACTCCCACAACCACATCCTTAGCGTAGGCACTCCCAAAAATAGTCGTACCTATTCTTCTATACTTTCCCTGATAAATTAAATCCAAGATTTACGGCATTTCTTTCATTAATTAGTCGAGACTGGTGCGAGGTGAACCACGCCAGCATTTTGCTATTTAGGCAATATCCGCTAATTTGCTGTCAGTTGTGTCATTTCACTGGTTAAATTTCCGCTATTGCTTTGGATAGCTTATTGGCCAAAATCTATTTCACTTGTATCGCGGATTCCAGATTACTTCTATGTACATATACGAACGATACGTTGATTTATTTTCCGTGTAGCGCGTGATAAACTGATAAGTGTAATACTGTACGCTAATACGCTATTGGTGTAGGAAAAAGATAATTTGAAAATCGAGTCGAGGGACTTGACAGAAAGCCACCGTGATAAAAATAAACGGAACTGACAGAACAAAAGACACGGAAAAAAACATCCATCAATCGTGTACTCGTAAGTACAACCAGATGCCAATAAAATAAATAGTGATGACGGAACGAGACATCTTCTTTTCATAATTCATTCCATACAATGATTCCTTTATTTTTATTAGGCATTTCACTAGCAAAATATATCATATGTAGTAAGTTTGAATGAAACTCCATGCATGATTAACCACTGATTTCTGACTTCCCGTTGCTTCAATAACAGTCGTCAGTAACTCGTAGAACTATAATCAGTGTTACTAACCGTAACTAACTTTCGAGTAAAGAATCTGTCCATCATATTCTGCAAAATTAGACCGATCACAGAATTTATAATAGTATGGACTGGTATAATGACTTAATTCTAGAGATTCGAATGATTACAACTTATGATCCACTATTTTTTGCAATCCGTTCCCACAATTGTTTTACATTATTTTAATGTTTAAATTAGTACTTACGTTATACATTACTTTGTGCATATTGCGTTACAAAAAAGTGTGACGTGACACATTTGTAATGGGCCCATCCTGAATGGCGCCGAATTGTGAAAGGCGCCGGCGGGGTTTTGAGCAAGTGAATTCATTTTTTAATTTTTGACATTCGTTCCAGTGCGTGCCTTAGTCCGTTTGCAATATACAAAGAAGTTTTTATCTTCTCGGCGCCAGCGGACATGTGCGATAGATTGGTCGGTTGTCGGTCGCTTTATCACTACTTTGGAGGTCAACATTCATCTGTTATTTATTGCTGCTTTGGAATACTTTGACACTTTTATTTTTAGCCATAGACTCGCATAACTTTTTAGGCATGCATAAATGAAGGTATCGGCATTTGGTTTCTATTGGTGGGCGATGGTCAACTATTGATTTGCATGAGACACGTTATTAGGGTTTCGTACCAAAAATGGTAAAAAAGGAACCCTTATGGTGCGACTCCGTCCGTCTGTCTGTCTGTCACAAAGTGAAATATCTCACGAACTACTTAAGCTATCAATTTGAAATTTGGAATGATTATAAATGAGAGTTATCCGCATGCATGGAAAATGAAAATTTAAATAAACATTTAAGTTTACATAATTTGAGGAGGGGGCAAAAAAAAAACAACTATTAGGTCAAGTGGGGTATCATTTGAAAGGGCTTGAGTTGCACTTTTCGAAGCAGCTTTGCTTTTTTTTCTACATTGGTAAAATTTCGATTTATGAAGGAGAATGTAAAAAAAATACCATTCCCCCCTTATCTCCGAAGTTATCACAGCGAAAAATTTGAAATAATTACTTGTGATTAAGATAAACATAAATAATACTGGAAAAGCATATTTTTTTCTGTATCTAGCGTATTTTTTGTTTTGTTTTGATTTTGAGGAGGGGGCAAAAAAATATATTCAAGTATTAGGTCAAGTGGGGTATCATATGAAAGGGCTTGAGTTGCACTTTTTGAAACACTTTTTGTTTATACATTGGTAAAATTTTGATCTATGAAGGAAAATGTAAAAAAAAATACCATTCACCCCCCTTATCTCCGAAGTTATCAAAGCTAAAAATTTGAAATAATTACTTGTGTTTAAGATAAACATAAATATTACTAGAAAAGTATTTTTTTTTTCTGTATCTAGCATATTTTTTGTTTTATTTACAAAAATCATTTCCTATTTAAGTTTGCAATTTAATCAACTTTATAAGTATTTTTTCGTTTTGAAATTCCTATAAGACTATAATAGAAATACTCTCTTTCAAATAAAACAAAAATAATAGAGATCGGTTCACGTGATAAACAATAATCGCTAAAAGACCAACATACATACTAAGCCGATTGCCCTTGCACGTTAGTACCAAATGGGGCAGATAGATGGCGCTGACCCCATTCGCGCTGTTAAGATTATTCTAGAATTAATGGGGTTGGGATTAGGACGCGTATATTTATTTTCAATAGCAGGTCAAAAAAGATCGCGATTCAATTGTCTTGGTGTAAAAGTTACTCGTTGTTTGAAATTGAATTCTATTGTGTTGGGTTAAAATAAGTAATTTAACAAATATTGAGACTTTTACTTAACCTTGAGTTAATTGTTAGTTTGTACGGAACTCTCGGTGCGCGAGTCAGACTCGCACTTGACCGGTTTTTTTTTTAATTTGTAAATGATTGTGACAGATTTGTACTAACGTTTTAGTGGCAATGAAAATTATGCTGACCCAACTAGGTGCTTTAAATAGGCACACAGAACACAGTATGCAGGTACGAGGAAAATTGTATTGCATTATTGTTCAAGTTTTTGATCATGACATGTGTTCATAAAATCCATAGACCTAAGATATCCGTTAACGGTCAACAATATTTTAATACCCTACTTAAATTTAAAGTCGTAAAATCCTAACGAGTCACAATGAGATGTTTATAGCTGCCTATAAATTATCCTATTACGTTTATAAGGTCCAACTTATTGCTGAATTTCATTGAGTGAAATGAAAGATTTAACGCCTTTTCGTAATCAAACTAGGCCGTAAAAACACAATAGGATGGAAAAAATTAAACCCTGGAAGTATAAATTATGAAACTAATAAAGTGATCCCTTTATTTTTACCTATAGCAGTTAAACGTGTTTCCTAGATTGAGTGTTAAATCTGGTGTAATGTTTATACTTCTGGTAGTGATAATTATATGAACCAATTTTATGGCCATGACCCAATACGTACCTTAACTTCACAATGAGATCGAAAAAGTCCTGCAGCTTAAGTTGTGTTTTTTTAAAACCTTTCTTGTAATAGGGAACATAAATTGCTTCGTTAGCAGCATAACCTTGATGAATTGGGATTTTACTTCATTGTGCGTTTTATTAGCGAAGGCTTTAAAATTTGAAAAACCACGCCCCGTGAGTAAACTACAGTCAATTATCAATATACACAAACCGCCCTTCTACACATACGACAAATGTGTAGAAAACGAGCAACGCCAACGCATGAGTTGCATTTGAGGACACGCTGACTGAAAAAAAAACAGAAGCCCAATCTATCATTTGTCTAAATTCCAAACAGATCCCAAATGGAAATCTATTTATTTATCTATGCCCGTGTTGACATTTCTGACGATACTGGCTACCAACAAACTCCCAGGCTCAAAAAAAGAAAACATGTCATATATCATCGGAGGATGGTAAAAAAAAGAAAACATGAGGGATCTAATCGCTTCGATGCACATCGGTCGCTATCTGATTTTTTAAAAACGGAATTCTAAGACATGTAATGGAATGGATACAATCTGAGACCTGTTACGTAATATAATCCCGAGGAAATATTTGGGTGTTTTGTAATATGAGGACGTATCATCCGTTGGTTGGATAGGCTGGGTAGGTCATGCAGTTGGTTTACCGCTATATTATTTATATATAAAGTTGGAAAATCGTATATCGTATTCCCATATTATTAAACGAGCAATATTTGTATACACATATATTTGTAAACACGTTCCTGAAAACGGATTTAACAATTTCGGTGAAATTTAAAATACCTGTACGGGTTTATGGCGGCGAAAAATTGTTCTAGCTAGCTAGGTCTCATGCAGCTCGATTGCCCAGGTACTATAATATTTATGTAGTTTAAAAATATTTTACTAATAAAGAAAACTTACTATAGTTACTTACTTATAAGTAGTAAATATTACTGTTATTCATTGCTGTACTGAATGATTGTGTAAATAAGGAATAATCTTTGACCTGCCGTTTAACCCCTGTGTAAGACTTAAAACAACCATTCAAAACAAAAAACAGAAAGCAAATGTTGAAAAGGGTGCTTATATATTTTTTTATGTATTTTGAACAGTATTTTAAAAATCGAGCCGCCGTTAATGCAATTACTCATGAGCCTAAGCCCACTTAAGTCCGTTTTGTGACAACTTCACACCTCACATGATATTAATCTTGTTTTTCAGGAAAAAACAAATAATCTTAAGATCAGAATGATTTCTAAGAAGGACTGGCTGTCAGCGGAATCAAATATAGGTATCTAGGAAAAAAACGTGGTATGTACCTTAATTGATACTTAGTAATTTGATTCTTATGTTTAATCGGATAAAGTTCATAATTCCAAGCTTCACAGCACGTGTATTTTTTCAGGTAGCGGGACATGTGTTTGGCAGTTAAGATTTAATCGCATAATCTGTGATGATTTTCAATCTTATCACGTTGCCTTACGGTCTACAATGAATGTATGTATTTTTATATGAAAACTGCAGTTTACGCACGATTTGTCACCCTCCATAAAGCAAGGTCCACACAGAACGAAATACAAAGTTATGTCCCTGGGAACGAGACCCTATCCTTAGGTGTCCCCGATAAAATAAAGTAAAGAAATATAATGCGGTTTTTTGATAGTTTTTTTATTTCATTTCATTCAATAACGCTATTTACGATCTTGTATTTTATTTTACATTATGGATTTAAAAATTATAAGTCACGACCTTTACTGAAAAAAGTACTGCAGTGTTTTTTTAATGGAATACCGTAAAATTAGAGACGTATCGTGCCTTATAATTTATGACTATTATTTTAGGACAGTGTCAGTTTTGCTTATATAAGGGAACCCTCCCACGCTTCTTAGCATAAATCACTTGTATTTTTTTCACGAACGTCGTTTAAAAATGTAGCCGCTGTTATGTTATGTAGCCGCTTTTTCTTTAAGGCTAAGCTAAAACTGCGTTTCCATACAAGTGACAGATATCAGCTGGCTTGGCTTGGACGATTTGTATGCAAAAGTATAGATAGTTTAGATTAGCATTGGTGGGTGCACTCCACACACGCACATCGCTTAAGTTTGTATGGTAAGGTCAAAGTATTTTTTTATCTCATTTATAATATAACTAGCATTTGCCCGCGACTTCGGGCCAACACACAAACGTTACGACGACGTGCCGTGGCACGTTGAGGCGGGCCAATTCGCATTTTCCCATACAAGACGCCGCAACGTGGCACGGCACGTGGCGTGGCACCAATGCTAATTGTGTGTTGGCCCTTCGCCGTACAAACGCCATTGCAGTTAACTGACCATCCTTAATTTATATTGATCATTATTACACATATTACAATGCACATAAAGTACATGGATGGTCAGTTAACTGTGTTGGCGATGGTACGTGGACCCCCGTATCAACTGCCATCCCCAATTGTATCCCTTTAGAGGATGATAAATAGATAGATACAGATTAGATATAGAGATATACAGAGATGATATAGATTATGGGGATAAAAAGTATCCTGTTAATATGTCTCCATGCCAAATTTCATCTCAATCCGTTCAGCCGTTTTTGCGTGATTGAGTAAGAAACATCCAAACATCTCAATTCAATTTTTGCATTTATTATATTTTTAAAAAACAATATAAGTTGCTTATAAACTACCTTGATAAGTTGATGCGCAGATGTTATATAGCTGACGGTGGCGGTCAAAAGCGGAATATGACGAACGGTTAAAGCTAGGTATTATCAGATTAAACACCGCCATTGTTTCGGTTTAAAGAACAACGCTAACGTGTACGTGATGATTACACCGCATAAAGGACTATTTCCGAAATCAGAGATTAATAACCGTGATATCATATTACGCCTAGAAATCTTACCATCATCGATTCAAAATAAACCGTCTTGAGGTTATCATACAGTTGAATTCACACCAGCAAAGATTTAATTTTGTTTCAAACCTGTGTGACCCGCCGTGCTAATTCCAGTTGCTTATTCAGATGTCTCCCCTCTGTTCATAAATTAAGATTAAAGAAGCTTAATGTACATGGTTAGGATAAAATGTGGCCGCTGCATATATCCTCCTAATTAATAATGTTATTCAATGGTAGTCAAACAAGGAGTTAACAAGGGGGAATTACTTTAATCCTAAGTGGTTGGATACCAGCAATGGAATTTTGTACGGGCGTTCACGGCTTGTTGCATCAAATTTTTAAAATATTATCTCTCTATAAGTAGTAAACGCTTTCCTAATTCTTCTACACATTTATAGAGTGTCATGGATGCAAGGATGGATATGCAGGATCTCAACAAGAGAGTCTTTGACCAGTGTGTGTTGCCAGTGATGACATATGACACTGAAACGTGATCGCTCATTATAAATATAGGCCTATGGCCTATCGGCTGTGTTGGGAGTTTCTGTGCGTGATCGTAACCGATATAGCACTCCTTATCGCTAAATTTAAGTGGCAATGGAAAATTAAGTGGCCACATTGCAGGAAGACCCAATGGCCGTTGGGGCGGAAAGGTAAGGAACGTGGCGACCACATACCTATACCGGCAGACGGCGACAAGGCGGACTGATGAAGGTCGCGCGAGTCCGCTGGATGCGGGTGGCGCAGGACCGGTCTTCGTGGTACTCTTTGGGGTAGGCCTCTTCCATAAGCGTCTATTCATCCATCATCATCATCATGACATATGTCCAGCAGTAGTGGACGTCTTTCGGCTGATGTCATGATGATGATGATGGATGAATAGACGCTTATGGAAGAGGCTCAAAAATATGTAAAACCGTTACTTGCAGTTCCATTCTTACAAATAAAAACTAAATAACTACAACTTAAAAAAGTTGAAAACCTCCCGACATTTTCATTTCAAAGTCGAATATCTCAAAAACGGCTAAACAGATTTTGATGAAACATGGCTAAAAACACTCAGGATAAAAATATCTATGACAAAAAAAAACCACATTCAAATCGGTCCATCCATTTGGGAGCTACGATACCACAGACAGATACACAGACAGACACGTTCAACTTAGAACACCCCTCTTTTTTCGTCGGGGGTTAAATATAACACTGGCCCGCTCAATAAACATAGCATAGAACTAAGAACCATCTCGGCAGACGAGACTTTCGATAAAATAAAGCGGCACTGTATTTGGGAGTTACTAGGACACAGACAGACGCACACACATATGAATGTTTTGTCGGGGATGGAATTGAGGCTTAGATAGTAAGTACATCGTCAAGCTTTAGAAATACTTTGGTAGAACGGTATAAATGTTAGACGTTTCAATTCAATAGGTTCAATAGGTTTTTATTGAACTTTTATTATCATATTTCAGATCGCATTATTGCTTCAAGTATTTAAATTATGTAGCAATCGTCTCACATGTATAAGTGTATGTGAGCTCGCTTAAATAGGATTAGTGTCAATTGGAATTGAAATTGTTAATTATAAATTTATAAAGGTTAGTTATTATGTTATTTACGTACCTTAATTGAGCTTCTCAAAGCTCTGTATAATAAAGGTTTTATTTAGCTTTAATAAAATTAAGAATGTTACATTAGCGTGATGTTTATGAAAGCTTTTACTTAAGCAAATCAAAAGTACCTAAGCAGTGGCGCTTTGACCTCGTATATTCCATGTAGTTTTATGTTACATTTCTGGAATGCCGACATTGTAATAGTTAGTGTACTTTGGGTACACAGAGTACATTTTTGAACTCAGTGATTCTTTTGCGAGGTATTGGGCTTTAAAGCTAAATGGCTACTACTGGAGATGTGAATAAAATAAACTTAAAACGAAAACTACCACGGCTAACTAGTTACCGATTAATAATCGACCAACTTAAAATCTACTTAGAAAGCCAACTTGGTACAAATTCCGTCGACGCAACGATTTAGTTGGAAATCAGAAATCAGAAATTTTTATTTGTCAGAATACAGTTATAAAAGGTTTTACAGTATAAAATGTCCTCGTATTCACCATGCAAGCATGTATACAAATACTTGATAACTTACGCTAGAATACAATAATGATAATAATAAGATAATCAGTCAGTAAGATGTCAGTAGATTTTTATATTGGCGCGCGCGTGTCGATGTAATTAAGAAAGGCAGGCAACTACGGAACCCTACACTGCGCGTGGCTCCACAGGTGCACGAGACGCACTTGGCCGCTTTTCATATTTTTTTGATTCTGAGTAAGAAAAATCCAAAAAAATTATATCGAAAAATAATGTAGGTACACTTTTTTTTTAAACGCTCGACCTCGGGACGTCGTGCGATACACTCCCATGTGCACAACTCCACATACCTGCAGAGCAAGTATACCTGTTTGATTATGTACAGTCAGCGTGATATAGTTATACAGAACACATCCTTACTCCTCTAGTAATAAAGACGTGCTCCGATATATTTGGCTACCTTGTCTGCTACCAACTATATGATGCTGACTGTAATAGGTATAGGTACGTAGATATTAACAGGCTTATTCGTGTAACATTTGTTCTACAAACCCGCTTTAGTTAAATATCAAAGGAATTACAAATTTGAGCCAATCGTCCGACCTGACATACTTTTAAACGGCCCCCATTTTTGATGTAAGTAGTCTCACGCGTCGCGTGATCCAGAGGTGGTCCAGAAATTAAACACGCACAGACGTTTACGTCATTGTTATTTTTAAAATTACGTCGAAATTGTATGAAAGTTCCTATTATAGACCTCTTATTAACCGCGAATGACAATAGATTTTTCAACTGCATTGTTATTGTTAGGCTACTTCATTTTGTTTGCGATTATAATAACATCGAACTCCTTTTACCTATTACAAGTATTGCAACTAAGCTTCTGGACTGATTGTACTAATATCATTCTTCCTAACCAGGGAATGCAATCTCACAAGATTGGGCGTTTTTCATTGAAACTGAACCGTTGTCATGCTGTGTTACATGGAAAGTTCAGTCTTGTAATCTCGCGATATCGAGATCTCGTACGAAAGTTGTACTAGACTCAGTCTCGTTAAGTATAGACGAGATCTCGAGAGATCGAAATTGCATTCCCTATTCCTAACCAAAATACCAATGAACTTTCTCAAAACACATTTCTGACTAGGACAATATATACAATAATAATAATTAAAAAAAATACGTATGTTTAATGTGTATGCAATTAATGTTATCATTCCCTTATAAAGCCAGCCAGTAGTATTTTTTTATACTTATAAGATAGCCTTTATTTGCTGAGTTATTTTGTTACATTTCATTTACTACATGCATGCTTATTATATAACTTAAACTAATTTATTTTCCTAATTAAAATTTTTCCTTTTTCTATGCATATTTGTTTTATTTTATTTAACTTCAGCTTGCCTCTCGGACATAGGCCTCTTCCCAAGCTTTCCATTTTGTTCTATCTTTAGCCTCCCTTCTCCATATTTTTCCTGCTTTCTTTTTAATATCGTCCTCCCATCTCATTATTGGTCTTCCTCGTTTTCTTTTTCCCTGTCTTGGATACCACTCTGTGATTTCCTTTGTCCACTTTTCCATTTTTTCCCTCATTATGTGTCCTGTCCACCTCCATTTCATCTTTTTAATGCACCGTGTGATATCCGCCACTTTGGTTTTTTTCCTAATTTTTGTTAGGGAGACCTTGTCCTTCCTTTTTATGTTAAGCATGCTGCGCTCCATGCTTTGTTGGCAGACTTTCAGCTTCTGGGTGTTTCTTTGTGTGAGGGCCCATGTTTGACTTCCATATGTGGCACAGGGAAGTATGCACATGTTGTATTTTTTTATACTTACTCCTCTTTTATTCAGAACTTTTCATGACCGTAAGTATTTACATATAAATACACGAAATACACGGCTTGAAAAGAAATGTCTCCAATATCGCTCAGCAAAAGGTCGGTGGGCGGAACGGCAAAATAAATTAAATTATTGCTTATTCATTCCAACATTCACCATTGTAAGTGATCCCGATATAAAAAGAGCGAAGAAAGTACGGAAAGTCCCAATGGTATGCCACATTCAATCCGACTTAGTATTATTGCGGTTGGAAAAAGAATCTTGGTGAATCGAGAATAAAGTGCACATTGCAATGTCATAGAAACGAGATAAAAGTTGTAACTGTAAGGACAAATGAAATCTGAATGTCAAACCTTAATGCGATTTATTGAGGTGATTGAATGCTCGGTCAGCCTCTGTATAGGCACTCTTTTGAGAGGGTAATCCAACTTTGAATTTTCGAGGATCAATCGTCTAAAATCTGGTTCATAATATTGCGTACATCTATTGCGTGTCTATTCTCAAATCAGAGTGAATGCGCAGGTCAAATAATAATAATTACATAACCCATCTCCATGTTAGAAAGGTATTCTATGTATTTCATCGCTCTCTTTGAAAATAATATACCTCTGGTATGCATCATATACCTACCTATTCATATTATATGACTAAACCAGTATTTCTTGCCGACGTGTGAAATATTCAGAATTCAATTTTCTATCTAGGATATTTCATGTAATCACGTAACCAATAGGTAGTTTCAAGTTCGGAACTTCAACTTGTAATCTTATCTAATGGTTACACGATTACATAAAGTTCACGCGATTGAAAATCAAACTGAAAATTCTCAGGTCTTAAAACTATTTCGTACGGAACAAATATTCAAAGGATCACGATATAAGGACGTATCCTACTTTCTTCCCCCAACTCAAACCAATGTAGTTAACGAGTTTTAATTTAGAAAATAATAAAAACGTCTAACATACCTCGTAAAAAACGAATGCTATACAATAAATAAGTCCTCAGCAGCGGTAGGTATACTTTTTAACATTCAAACTCATTAAACGCTCTCGGATATTAATTCTAACGTCTTTCATCGGAGGAAATTATATATCCTGATATATCAGCCATCTCAAGGATAACGATATTGGAATTATTACTACAAAAAATCCTTTCAAGTCAATTAATTTTATTCACTTCCAAAACCATAATTAGTGAAGATACCATCTACAATGCTAACTGACGGTTTGAAGCGATTAAAATCGGGTAAAATAAAAAATGCATTCTTTTAGACACTGATACTGGGAGATAAATTGATACGGGGTTTTACACGCTTTTATGAGGTCTTGTCGTACTCTTTTGAGTACCCAGATTCATTGGATTTTTTAACCTTCTTCAAAAAAAGGAGGAGGTTCTCAATTCGGCTGTATTTTTTTTATTTATTATTATTATTATTTTCAATGTTTGTTACCTCAGAACTCCGTCATTGATGAGCCGATTCGAAAATTTTTTTTGTTCGTTTGTATAATACTTCCAGGTGGGGCCCATTTTTTTCAAAATTCAGTTAGATGATGAGATCCATGAGGAATTGAGGGGACTCTTCAATTTTATTAGGCACACGTGTAGTGATTTTGGTATTTTCTGTTATAACTCGTGTATTTACATCCGGAATAATAAATTTGGTGGCTATGAATTGATGATGAAGACCACAGATGACTCATCGAATTCCTCAATTATGTACTTTTGCACTTTTAAGAAAAGGGCAAAAGTACGTCACAAGTTCTCATAAGATTCCGTTGAAATAGGAACTAATGAAGTGCCATTGGTGTTGATCTTGGGGAATTGATGGAAGTCCTCAAATATTATCGGCCCACATACAGCGATTCGGTTTCTTTCTATAGTGATCAACGCATTCGCTATCGGAAATCAGTTCATGTGGTAAATTGTCAAAACAAAAAAAGGACATGTTCTCGTGGCTTGGCGGAGTACTAAATTGAAGTCGGTTAAAACTTTGTTTTTAAAGTAAATTATGTATTGTACTTTTGTTACAGCTTTGGCCAATGGTATTGAGAACCCCTGTATCAAGGTACTTAGTACTGAATAAAAGGAGTCTATTTTGCCGAATTTAGTCAAAATCTACACTACGCGCTACAAAATAATACTGTACAATTATAATAATGTCAGTATATCTGGGCGACATTAAAAACTTCTTGGTAACGCACAAAATACCTCATATTCTAGAAGTAGTGACAAACTTCACTTGATCTTGGATCGCTCACATGCATCCTATTTTTAAATGACCCAGTTATTAGGGTAGGTATTAATTGTTATTCATTCAGTAGCTTTGTGATTAGTTTCATTAAACAATATACATGTAATTCTAATTCAGACATCCTGACTGACGCACCATCATGACACATTTAGGGCACCGATATGTACAGAAGCACTGACAAAAATATATTCTAAGAGCAAAAGAAACAAATCCACTTGCTCGCTTTACATTGCAGCGGTACTATTTAGCAACGATTTGTGTGTCTAACAAAAACAGCAATGCTTGGTATTTTTGTAAATGAGTGGTGGCGCGGTGTCAAGTAACGATGCAGGGGGGATGCTGACTGGGGAACCACGCGTGGACGTATTTTTAGACTCCCTATCTTTCGTTAGTCATTTGTTACTGTCCACATCTTTTGTTTTTCATTTAAATTAATTCTTATTATTGTTTAGCTAATATAATTGAGTTATAAGAGCTTTTGATGTTAGAAGTCAGTGTGTCTTTATGACGCAAATATAATTTCCCCTTCAGTCTAATCCCCCTTTAGTCTAGCAACTTTAAAACCCACTTCGTTTCGTTGAGCCAGCCAGCCTGACTTCATAAGCCGCAGCAAAACATTTGGAATTACGTTATAATATAGTGTAGTGATACAAAATATATCAGCATTGCTTGTAATGTAGTAATACTAGTTATACATACAATCCCAGCAAATACCTAGACTACAGATCTACTATAGACTCAGGGTCCATGGTATCAAGACGATACACTTAACCTATCAAATAAATGTGCTAAACTCCTCAACACAAAGTTAAATATATGTCCAAGACACCTCGACACATAAAAGTTTTCTTATAAAAAAATGCTAAGCCAATCAGTTAAAATGGCATAGGTGATTTTTTTATTACTCTAATAGCTTACGCCCGCGACTTTGTCTGGAGGATATACAACTTACTATACATGATACGAACAATTGTTGGCATTATAATTATGATACCATCGGCTGCCAGCATGTTTCAACTCTCGTCTCCCACTCGTCTTATTCTGTCTGGCTGTATGTCCGTCTGTCTGCCACGCCAATTGCACCGCACTATTAACCCTTTCTAAATGTCAAGCTAAATTAAGAGGGGAACGAGAGTCTCTAACCTACTACTGACAGGAACAAATTGAAACTAGAGACATAAATCTTATGCCACACTGTACAGTTAGGATCGTATTCAGGATTGTTTTTCCAGTTCTCGTAACTTGTTTGATTTTGTATCATCTCGATGATATCGCAAGCTTCATCTAGACTAATAATAAAGAGGTAAAGTTTGTGTTTAACTTGGTGGTGGCAAAGATGACATGCCCTTACCGGGATTCGAACCCCGGACCGTCAGCGCTGAGGCAGGGTAACCCGGTAAACCCACGAGGCTAAACCGGACGACTTACATCCATTCTTCAAACGTCGTCGTTGTTATCTGTATCTAAACATTTTAGCAGATGCAAAATAAAAAAGAAATATCTGACAGTTGTCATTCAAAACTTATATCCCTATATGCTAGCGATTTGATTACATACGTCGGATACTAGATAATATCGATAATTAACTCCTTATAATTACGTGTTTCCTTTACTTTATTAGCGAATACTTATGATTTCCTAGCTCAAAGCTTTCTCCATCCTTCATTCCATATAACGATTTCAGAAGATTAATAATAGAGCAAGTGATTTGAGCCATGTGGCTCAACGTGTGAAGCCGTTGGCTGTTTTTGCCCAAGTTTTTTGCCCCACATTCCATGTCCAACGTATAAAAAAATAACCGTCCGATTATGTCTCATTGTAATCGAGATCACGTCCCGACTGTCGTGGGCGAGCCCAAGGACAGTGTAAACGAGGCTTTATGATAATCGATATAAAAATCGAAACGATCGGTAAATCCTTAGAATGTTTGATTAGGTCAATGTCGCTTTTATATTAAGAGGTATTTGTGAGCTGAATCGGAAAATGTGTTGTAAATCTGTGTAAATCGTAAATCTATCGTAAATTGCACGCTGCACGGTTTTATATTGGGTGTTTGTAAGTCGTAAATTTACACGACTACTGTGCTACAAGCTACAAAGCAGTTTTGGATCCTGTCTGTTCAATTTTAAAATCGAATCCTTGCGGCCAATAGTTAAAATAAAAGTACATGGTAATTACGAGCATTAACACGATATTGAAAAAAAAATTGTTGTAGGTATGAATATTACGTACATAATTATAAAAAACGAAATAGTACTATAGCACCGCCCCGAACCATTTCTTTTGTAAGAATTTTTGTGAAAGAAATGGCGCCTAAATATGGCGCAAAAAATCTTTACTAATTTTACCAATAAATAATCCCCAATTTGAAGACCGTAACCTAAGCAAATTTTAACAGTCAGGTGCAAATATTGTTCACACAAAAGTGAAAAAATATATTCATGCCACGCCCGAGTGGCATAACATAAAACTCTAACAAATTGAAAGTTATATAGAGTAATTAATACTAACAAAGAGCTAGAGCGCCAACTAAGTTTTTGCATAAAGTTGATACAATAACTGCACCGATTTAAGTCATTACATTACACATTAACGGTAGGAGGAATGAGACTGTGACATGTACTCTATATTTATTTTTAATTCATCAGAGAACCTAGGAGAATTTCGTTTATTTTGCAATCCTCGGTTCGTAATTATCTCTACACTCGTCTCTATGCCTGTCAGCAAACTGAATCAATAATTTGATCTATCAAACTTAGTATAGGTACTGAGTTCAATCATTAAACTCAGTATATATACATTGGTAAGCCGCCACGTAATGAACCTTGAATGCAATTTATTGCATGTGTAAATTGCGATTTACATTTTTCAGCGAACAGTACGAGTAGGTCGCGCAACAAACTACGTGTGAAGACAAGCACACGCTTTGTCTCATACGAGGAGATTCCCACAGTTCCGAATGTGTAGGTTTCATGAAACGAATTCGCTTCTCACTGGAAACAAGAAGCGCTTTGTAAGTTGGTTTTACGAAGAAGAGTGGTCATTTTGTTTGCTTGGGGTAAGCAATCATATTAGCGGCGTCCAAGTGACAGTCATGTACTCGTATGACCTGGTTTACGATTTTATAATAAACAAATGCTCAATGTGCCTTAGGATTTCTTGGGGGGGTCTTTGGATTTGGATTTGGACATCCTTAAAATGATAAAAGCAACTATTTCTTCCACGTCGTTACTTCCAAATTCGACCATAAGTTATAACTCTAAGGTTCATTTTCCAAATCCGACTATAATATAGGTAAGCAAAAGCCATGTCTCAAAATATCGGTAAGTACAGTCAGCTACAGAAGTTGCTAAGCAGTTCTAGTAACAAATGATCTACACACGAACTCTAATGTCAACGGAATAAGGATACAGTACTACACAGTAGGTCATTATGAGCGTGTTATTTTGCTTATCTACTTCGGATGTTGACTGTGCGGCATTATAGACATCACTAAACTTTACGTAGTGTGGACTAATCCAATACCGAATTATACAAAATTACGGTCTCGCCTCCACCGCCATTACGTCCCACTATCGTCACGCGAATCTTTTGACACACGGCGCTTGAACAAACTAGATGAGACAGGATATTTATTTATACATCTCCATCACATAGCATATGTGCTATGTACATCGGCATGCATAGCATGCGACATGCATAGCACATCGGGGTAGTTTTAGGTTCGCGGCGTCCAAGTGTTGGAATGATCTCCCTCCACCTATCCAAGGAGCGTCTAGCGGGTATTCCTTTAGGCGCCAGCTTAAGGGCTATTTGTTGACGCTCCAAAGATCCCAACCCTAACCCATCCAGCACTTTATTTTATTTTTATTTTTCCGTTTCGCGTTTTTCAATTTGTGTCCCTCATCCCATTGGGCTTGTGTTACATATTTAAGAAATTTAGTATATTAATTATTTATTTACTATGTGTAGGTATATATATATGTTTGTATAGGCAGTATGTTGTGTTGCGTTCCGTGGGTAACGTACAGTGCTGTCTGAAAACCAGCGCTGTAGGTGTCTGTCTGACACCTCGGCATAATGCTGAGACAGCGACCGATTCACTCCGCGAAGACACACACATTATGTGTCAATTATAATGTATTTTTGTCTCTGTGTGTCTTTTGTGTAGTGAATAAATGTCTTCTTTCTTTCTTTCTTTCTTTACATACATCACATACTCCTTAACTATAATAAGAATTATACAGATAAAGTGAGAAAAAAAATCCATGTCAAATTTATTGGCTAGGATGCGAAGTAGGTATCACGTTTCGGGTGCGGCGGGACGAGAGGTCCATAATGGAATTCCATACGAACTTGAAGGCCTAGCCTGCAAAGTGACCTTTTGTTTCTCATTTGTCACAATTTTTGACACAATATCTCATTAGGCAGCAATTTACAAAAATACGATTTACAGTCCTAGCTAGTGACTAATACCGGAAAAATGTCTGTTGCTTGTCTTATTACAATTTTAAGAATGGATTAGTATACTTTTCTATGGCAACACGATGCTAGTTTTGCCTTATGTGGGTTTCACAGTGGCGTATCTAGGCATTTTATATGAATATTTGGTGAGACGTCCGAACACCCCAAAATAAGGACAATTACACACGAGACGTCTGTAATGCGTCCACTATTATTATATCATTAAGGCCCGTTACACACTGGCGGTCCACAAGCGGGTCTCAAAATCACTTGTGGTTGCCTCAAGTCAGGTGATCTGTGGATGTCGGTTAGTTTCCAATGCGACTGTTTGTGGTATTAAGAGTATGGCATTATTGCTAGGTAGAGATGCCGTCAAACTTCTTGAACATGCGGGACGAAGTGGGGGGGCAGCTCGCAGGTACAATTCGCCTTTGCGCAGGCAAGGTCAAATGTTCAAGAAGTTTGACGGCATCTGTATACATTAATGCATCTACTTGATATAAAAGGATAAAGGGACAGAAATATAGGTGTTTTACTGTTCATTCACTATAGAATACCCGCGATTTTGATATCTTATTTAGGCCTAGTCTACGCACGTGGGAAAAAAATGTAATGACAGGTTAGACGATCTAATTTAGGCCAGTGGACTCTTAATATGCGTTTGCCGACCCAATAACATATATTTGCAGAACCTTTTCAATTTCATTACTAAGATAAGATACTGGCTAAGACTGTGGACACTGGCCCTATACTTGACACTTTCAATTTTGATTCATATCGCAATAGAGGTGAACAATAGGTGTATCAATTATTGCAAATGAAGCTATCAAAAATGCGAAATATTTCATTGGGGAGTAAGGGGAGATCGGAATACCACCTACACCGGCTATAGATACTGTCAACCCCAGATGCACGCGCCGGATGGCGGCGGCGACCAACTGGTTACCGTGGAGCTCCCTGCTAGAAAACCAATGGGGCCTTGGCGACCGAGCCATGGCGGCATAACCATGCACACCCGAAGGGGCAACCTGGACGGAAGAGGCGTCAGAAACCTTGAAGACCAAATACACACTAAGTGCTGGTGCAGAAGGCAACGGGAAACCACCCGCAAGAGTCATGAAAAGGTCTTTTGCAAAAATCGACCGTGACATGACCACGACCACTCTGTCAAGAGTGTACTACTAAGAAGAGAGAGAAATATTACATAAAGCAACACAACGCTGTTCTATTTCGTATGTATGAGCTGTTATCGTATATATCTGCGATGCCAAATGATTGCTGATAATCAATCAAACGATATCTCGATCGACCACGCCTCTAAGGGGCCACACGATCCTAGTGTTCAATTAACAATGTAATTTTTATAACGACGTAAGTGACTAATCATGATCCAATACTGATATAGGATCTTGTCACATTGGGTGTTATTGTTTTTGTAGGTAGCTACTGTTGAATTATTTATGAGCCATGGGCTTGTCTGGTGCTCAAGATATTATGTTTCTAATACCTACATGTTTGTCCAAATGAACAAATGCTTGCTTCCCGTAGGTATCTTGAAAGATACGCTGTTGTGTTGAAGCACAGAATAAAATGTAATAGGATTTACGTAACACACTACATTACACACTACAAAACAGCTACAAAATTCAAATACTTCGATGCAGAGTTTAAGTTATAAATAAATACACTTACAAGGGAATGTCAGCAGGAGTAGAAGTTTGTGATAAGTTATTATAGATAGTTATCGTAAGATAAAACTATTCGTATGTAAAGCAGAGAGCTGCGGTCATGGCTAATAACTATACTCGTTAAATATTTGTAAAAAATAAATGCAAAAACCAAGAAATATTAAGCTTTGGAAGTTACATATTAACCAATCCAAAACATGATTCATAGATATCTTTTTAAAGTACAGATTACTTAATACCCACTTAACGATTTATATCCTCAACAATGTAAACTTGACATTCTTTACCGTGTTTCCCACATACCACACTCAAAGTATCATTACGTCCTTCGAGCACCCTGCGTAAATATCACGCCTCTCAAACAAAACTCAGCAATAATAACAAAACCATTCCAATTTCAATCTCAATCCGTTGTGATTGAGTCTAAAATTACAGGTGTGGCAGTTGTTCTTTATAGCGATCGTGGACAGCGTACGCATACAAAGCATAAAGTGTAAACATATAAATTAGTGGTGGGGCGGGGCGTCCATGCGAAACCGGCGTCCTTGAGGGGTCCACGTGCTTGCTCTTAAATAAACACATGCGGAGGGCTAGCATGGGCATTATCGAGGTAACCAAGACTACGCTTATAATGAATCAGCCTATATACGTCCCACTGCTGGGCACAGGCCTCCTCCCATGGATGGCAGGGAACGGGCAGTAGTCCCCACGCTCGCCCAGTGCGGGTTGGGGACTTCACATACACCTTTGAATTTCTTCGTGGGTGTATGCAGGTTTCCTCACGATGTTTTTCCTTCTCCGAAAAGCTAACGGTCAAAATCAAATGATATTGCGTACATAAGTTCCGAAAAACTCATTGGTACGAGGCAGGATTCGAACCCACGACCGCTGTTTGACAGGCGCATGCCTAAACCGCTAGGCTATCGTAGCCTATGCTCATGTTAGCGGAGAATTTTACCTATTTTTACGAATGCAAGTAAATGGGCTAATCAATTTTCGGACGCACACTATTTGGTCCGGTAACGCAGGTGACAGAACTATCATTTTTATTAGAGAAACTGCTTTAAACCCGGTATTAAATTGGTTTGTAAACGATGGTTTACAGGTAGGGTGAAAAAGTTGGTTGAACCAAATACATGTGGAGAGCTAGCATGGACAAGGAGGCAACCAAGACTACGCTCATGTTAGGGGAGAAATTTATATATTTTTACAAATGTAAGTAAATGGGCTAATCAACTTTTAGGCGCACACTATTTGATCCGGTAACGCAAGTGACAAAACTGTCATATTTTTGTTGTATTAAATTGTCTATAACGATGGTTTACATGGTGGGTGAAAAAGTTGGTTGACCCAAATACATGTGGAGAGCTGGAATGGACAACGAAGGAACAGGTACATGGGTAAGAAGGAAACCAAGATCATGCCAAAACTCATTTTAGAGGCCGAATAATGAATCCTACAAAGATTTATTACGAATGCGAAAATAAACTAAAGACATTGTGTGATCCAAATGTGACCAAACATTGAAATAAAATTCACATTTATCCTCAAATGTTCGATTATGAATAAACTGTCGTACGTATGTGTGTTGAGGATAAAAAATACAGGACTCATGCTATGCCTCGTGAAGGGCATTACCATACTGGATTCGAGAAGACGCTCGCATACAAATGTGCTTCAAACACTTTTTTGCACATAAAGGCCCATGCAATTTCATATCTCTGATTAAAAAATTAAAGGCCTCGGCTTTGGAATGCAAAAAATCGGCGTTCATCTTTCATGTTCGAAGTATAAATTATTAGTATAAATCCTTATCTGAAATATCCATATCTCATTGTAATAAACTTGATAGAAATTCGTCTGTAACAAGCATGTGATTAAACAATAATCACATACTGGTATAGCAGCTTCAAATACGTGAGTTATATGTGAGTAGCTATAGTCTACACATTTAGATTTTTATGTAGGCCTATTTAAAACTCGTGGCTCTATGCGCAGTAAAACGCAGCAAAAAAATTAAAACTAAATAAAAAAAAACTTTATAAGTAATATTGAACCTGCTTACAAAATTTCATGAGAATAGGTTGAGAAATGCGTTCTGTATAGTGGTAGCAGTACAAGCCCAAATTCAAAGAAAAACTGCAAATCGATGTAAAGTTTAGCCATTTGCTACACGCATTAGAGGTCAAAACAAAATTTTTGACGCGCAGTTCCTAAAAAAAATTCCATTAGGGGGGAAGTGCTGATCCATTTTATTTTTTGTAAGGAAAAATAAAACTTTTTTCCAGAATCCTATCGTGTGTATGTATCATATGAAAGGGCATTTTGAGGCAATTCTAAAAATATATCACATCATTACATTTCATCTATTTTTTTAATTAAAACAAAACTGTTTTTCGATTTTTTTTTATAGAATATACCATAAATGATACGTGATATCCTCATATCTAACCCAAAAATAGCAAATTTGAAAATAATTTCATTAAGTTTTTTTTTAATTGTTCAATTTTACAAAGTGACACACTTCTACTCGTACTTCAATACCTATTTTACGTGATTTATGGAACTGCAGCGCAGATACGGTACATTTTAATCATAAAATGAGACGAAGTATCCATACATCCAACGGGAAACACCTCTTTAATCCTTTAACTGCGCCTTTTCATCAGTTGGTATAGTTTGTCAAGTTTTTGACACAAAATATCAAGGTGTTCAACCTTGGTATACCAACTGATGAAAAGACGCAGTTAAAGGGTTAAAGAGGTATTTCCAGTTGGATATATGGAAACTTTGTATCATATTAGGATTAATAATAAGAATAAGAATAAGAAAATTTTATTCACTTAAAAAACCCTTGTTTTACAAAAATATTCTTCTGCCAAACTGCATGACAGTTTGTTGGCAGAGGGACTCCCTTACAAACAATAGATGGGTAGGCTTAGCTATTGAGTAGAGTATTTTAATTTTATAATTTTGTTTTCTAATGGTAGGTACAGCTCACGTGATCACTTTACTTAAGACTACATTTCCAGTTTAGATTTTGTTTTTTCTAAGAAAAACTCCTTCACTCTAACCTTAAACATTCTAAATGTGTTACATTCTCTTATATCATACGGTATATCATTATATATTTTGGGGACCAAGTACTTCCTACTTCTCTTCCCATAATAATTATTACCACACGCCGGCACCTCCAGCATTTTTTTACTAATTTTTCTTGTTAATTTTGTGTGATTGATATTGATTTTAAATTCGTTTTTATTGAACTGCTCTAAAGCCAGCATCAGCAATACCCCCTCATGAACCGGCAACATACGGCATTCCACGAATAATTCCTCATAATTACTTTTTTTACAGCGTGTTTTAGTTTTTTTGTCCACTAATAGCTTCATGTACCGTATCTGCACTACAGTTCCATAATCCACGTAAAATAGGTATTGAAGTAGAAGTGTTTTACTTTTACAGTTCCATAAGTGACGTAAATTAGGCATCAATTTGCAGTTTTTTTTTATCGTACAGCTTAAACACGCGTCATACGAAATATTTTTTTGCCCAAGCAGAAACGGAGGTCCGTTCGCTTTGCTTCCTCGTTCAAAAAAACAAATATATTTTTTATTCGAAAATTTAGTTAAACATTCGTAAAAAATATTAACTTTAACTAACACAATAGTAATGAAACCTTAAATGTGCCTACATTATTTACTATGGTAAATAATTCATTGACATCGTTTTGAATGTCTGTCGGTACATAACAAACGGTCCAATCTATTTATTCTTAAACATTAGCAATCGTATTTGGCGCCTTACCTTGAATCGGCTTAGGCAAATATAAATAGTCATAAAAATCTTCAAAACGACCGTGAGCGGCGAAAAACATGGTTATTGGTAGGTAATATAATATATCACACTTTAAAAACTATGAACATTAAAACATTTACACGTATTTATCATATTTTACGTGTTTATTAATATGAAATAAGGATTAAATAAAAAAATGTACCTACAAACTACCTACTAAATTAAGTTCAACAAGGCTTGTACTAGTATTATAGGTAGTAGGTACTTTGATGACGATTTTTTTAAGGATTTAGTTACTATTCCTTATCAGACACTGCTGCTGAAAATATTTCTTTAACCTATAAGCACGCTGTATGCAAGTATGTGTTTCAAAAGCAAGCCCCCTTATTTATAAAACTTAAAATGCCTCTGCTAAATAAAATGTGCATTGTCCCTTTCTGACAAACAAAGTAACAGATAAAGACAAACGAATTTTAACCCCATTTTAGTTAAAATAGGCTTGTAGAACATTTAAGTATGAATACGATCGAAAATGTTTGGGCGGTGAATTTGTAAAATATTTAGCCTTTATTTAATGGTGGTTATTGAACTATATAAAATTTAATGGTGCTATTAGTTGTTAAACCCAAATTATCTACCTTACCTCATAAATTTTAGTATGTAGCTTTACTTTTTTTGTAAGATGTCTGTATTTTCTTGCGCGAGAAAGCCGCCATCGGCATCGCCAGCTCTTCGGTCACTTTGTCCTATTATATATTCTGTGTCACTAGTGTACCTACATTTATTGGTTGAAGAATAAATTACCAACTCACATGATTGTGTAAGCTGTAACCAGTTATTCGCAACAACGGAATACAATGTGCCTACATGACTGTGACGTAAATTCGCTTAAAAAAAACTGTTTATTTCACTTATTTTTTTAAAAGAAGTATACATTTTTCTTAACTACTAATCTTAAATTCTAAAGATTTTTTGAGTTAAGGAGTCTATAATTAATTAGATTAGCTTAAAACTATCCACATTCATGTGCCAAATATATGTTTTAAAACTAGCGTGCCCTGTGATGATACTATTCATAGTAGGGCAGTTTCAGGTGATAATGTGGACACGCTGGACAAAAGCACCAATTTTTTCTCAGGTACTTGTTAGGTTCATAGCTTTAAGTTATTGATAGGAACCATGCACCTCCTCCGTCGGCCATCTTAATTTTTTCGGCGGTCATTTCGTATAATACGTATATTATCATTAATATCTCGAGTTCTAAATAACGTAGAATCACAAACTTAGTGTCTAAATATACATAATTGGGGTCAAGGAATACAACTAAATATTTTTTAAAGTCGAGTTCCCAAAGGATATCAGACGGAACCCTGTTCCTAAACTTCCCCTGTCCATCCGGCTGTCTGCGTATCACAAATAGCCAACATGTTCAAATTTCTACAGAAGTTGTTTTACTATTGATGCTTTAACATACATTCATAAAAATAAAAATAAATTTAAAATTAAACAGTTCTCTCATACATGAAACGTAATTTTATTGCCCGCCCATAACAATGAGTAGGTATATCTCTAGATCCTTAATATGTAGACACTTGAAATTTTTGGAGATTATGTATTACTATAGCTTCTATAATATCAACTAATAAAAATATAATAATGTTAATAATTGTTTTTTTAACATAACTTAAACCAGGTCTAAGAAGAAGATGTTTTACATTTATATGCAGTGTTATATCGGTAAAATACTTATCTAGTCGAATTCCGTGACCCCAAATACGTATATTTAGACACCAACTTTGTGGTTCTAAGTTCTAAGTGTCTTAGAAGTCGGATATTAATAATTAACTATAGTTATAAGGGCCGCCAAAAAAAATTGCAGCGGAGGAGTTGGTTCCTATCAAAAACATAAAGCTATGGACCTAGCAAGTGCCTGAAAAAAAATTGGTGCTTTTGACCAGCGTGTCCACATTTACGACCATTTGTTCGACCACTCGCCCCACTATCAGTATCACGTCACAAATAATCATTTGAAACTTAGTCTACTTATGCTCTGTTTTTGCTTTGAAATACTGAATCACAACATAGTAAGTAAGTAGTTCATAATCAAGCAAAAAATATTTAAATCCTATAAGTAGTTAATGCCCTATACACACTGGTAAAAACGAAGACATACGCAGTTAAATGTACAACATATTCATTCATAATACGTACCATGGCTGTTTTTCTTTAATATACGTCGTAATTTTATTGGTGTTTACTAGGCGTATAACGTAGCCGTTATTAGAGGTGTAGTAATAATGGGAGCTTTTTGCTCCAGATATAGTTAATAAGCTGATATAATAAGTATCGTCTAGGTTACTAACTAGCTACCAAACGATGTCTGTAACAATTATAATTAAGGCGCCGTAGGTTCGGCGAAGTTAAGCGAACAGAGTTTTTGAAACAATATAATGCGTCTGTTTACAATAATATGGTTTCAAAAAAATACGAATGGTAATCTTGAGGCTTTTCTGCAGGAAAATCAGTGTTTAGAAACATGATTAAGCAATTTTCGCTCGATAGAAAACAAACACGAACATAGGTCTAAAAGGGTCTAAAATACACTTAAAATATTCGTTACAAATTATGCACAAAAGCTAAAAATATTAAAATGGCTTCTAAAAATCAGCAATATTATGTTTGAGAGAACTCAGTGTTTACTTTTTTATTTTTTTAAACGGGCAAAAAATTAAAATTAAAAAACATGATTTCCGCGCTTCCGAGCACGCACTTCCATCTCGCTCACGCTTATGCTCAGTGAGAGGAAGAGAAGACCATGAACCTACGGCGCCTTAAAGATGAAATGAAACAATTCGAATAAAGTTGTACATAATTTATACTATTTAATACATGTACTTTTTTACCACTGGCATAATTTTAAGGCTCTTTCTGAACAAATAACAATATGGGGGCAAGTTGCACGAATACGAAATAGTAGTTCACTGTGATTTACCTGTTCAGCCCCTCTAATTTTGTCAGTGATAATAATGCATCATGTATACGACTGTAAAAGAAGCCGAATTTGGCAGAATTTGTTTATTATCATTTTTGTCGTAGACTTTGTCTAAAGCACTGTGATTTGTTAAATTTAAGTTGGGGTATTTGATGGTAACATTGGCAACATTTACGGTCAGTGAACAATTAATGTTACTAAGTTCCTGCAATCCTTTCACCCCAAAATAACACGCTCAAAATTGATTACGTAGCTTAATTTGATTAGTTTATTAGGTTCCAATCTATTAAAAACCTAATTCGTTCCTACTTTCGGTTTTACATTTTAGTTCGTTCTTGAAACTTCACCTCGGAAGACGAATGCGAGTCCAATCAAAAAACTCTGACCAATTAATAATTCAATTATCCAATTTTGCCGTCCAAGCAGTTGTAAGCTATAAGTGCCTAGGAAGTTCGTGAAAGTATGCCGTCACTAATGAATCGGGCACTGTCTTTACTAAATACACTACAATTCTAGACTGAACTCGTTCTATACCAAAAGGAACTAAGTCCATTTGAAATGCATAGACGGTTACTACAAATATTTCAACACGGTAGCTATCCGCTTGACCACAGGTGAAAGGTGTAAGTGCTCGACCAAGGAGCATGGCGCTTGGATTAAAGGAAAATGGCTCTTAATGCAAAGGTATAAGATTGTAAGCAACGGCCATATTGATAGGACGTGCAGTAATCGTTCAAACGTATAACAGCTATCGGCTGATCTAGTTCCATGCACGCGATACAGTTTAAGTCTTCCTTTGTTATTTTTTGTGAGTTTTATTTGGATTTGGTTATTAATGTTATTATAAGTATAGCCAACGTATATACAATACACATCAAGCATGTAGGTATGTATACGAACCTGTTCAAAACTTTTAAGAAGTATTAGTGTGATATCTAGCCAGAAGAAACAGTATAGGAAACACTCATAGGTACATCATCATATCAGCAGCCGAAAGAAGTCCACTGCTGGATATAGCTAGTATACATATAGATTAGTACCTACTGAGTAATATCGCTACATACTCGGAAATGTACGCCCTACATGACCGGCGACCTCAAAACCGTGCAGATTAGTAATAAAAATAATTGCAAATTAGGCAAAACTACTATCAGTGCAAATACACGCCCACGGGCCGATAGCGATAAGGTGGCGCAACGCCGGCGAAAGTGTTGATAACATCACATCCATCACGTTTTATTCCTTATCTATGGGGAATAAGGTTTATATTCATATGCCTACATTATTTTTAGACTTACCCGCATGTTTGCACTGCAGTGGATGGTTATGAAACTATCCGCAATCCATACGGGATTAGGTAATACGACAATTTTCATAAACTAAAATAACAATTAATATACAGTAACAGTTAAATAACCACATAATTCTTCAGTTAAATAACTACACAGTTCTCTACAGGACTTAACTCTCATTTCTCTTCTGCCCGCTGCGTCAACAACAATGTCAGAATCAACACTCTTAATGAGATCTGTTCTCTACCGCTCTCTATCACGGATCCATTCTCCTTTTCTCTCACTTCACAAGCTGATGTCAAGGCTATTATCAAAGCTATCAAATCCAAAGCCATCGGTTGCGATGATATCAGTCGGTATATGATAGTGTCGATTCTAGACTGTGTGCTTCCTGCATTGACTGATATCATCAACGCCTCGTTTTTCAATGGCGAATTCCTTTCCTTATGGCGCAAGGCATTTGTTATTCCCCTTCCAAAAACCAGCAATCCCACTGTGCTTAGCAACTTCCGACCCATTTCAATACTCCCCTTTTTATCTAAAGTTGCTGAAGCGGTGGCTCATAAACAGTTATCTCGTTTCATTTTCTCACATAATCTTCTGAGCCCCTATCAGTCCGGCTTTCGTCCTTGTCACAGCACCAGTACTGCTCTGCTGAAGGTCACGGAAGACATCAGACGTGGCATGGAGAGTCAATTGGTCACGGTTCTTATTCTTATTGACTTTTCCAACGCTTTCAACACTGTTGACCATGAGATTCTTCTTGCTCTGCTAGAACATTTAAATGTGTCGTCTGTTGCCCTTAGGTGGTTTTCTGCTTACCTTCGAGAGCGCCAGCAAGCGGTCCGTGTCGACCGAGCCTTATCCGACTGGTGTGAGCTAGCAACTGGCGTCCCTCAAGGAGGCATTCTTTCTCCACTCTTATTTTCCATCTTCATTAACTTCATAACCCCTGAGCTGCGCTGTTCTTACCATCTGTACGCCGATGACCTACAACTTTATGATCACTGTAACGTGAGTGACCTAAGCGTTACCGTTAACAAGCTGAATCTGGATCTCTTACACATCCACTTGTGGTCAGAGAAGTTTGGCTTATTTGTTAATCCGTCTAAGTGTCAAGTATCGTTATTGGTAGCTCTCAGCAGCTTGCAACACTTAATTTTAATTCTGTTGCTGCAGTTGAGTTTAATGGTACTCCTATCCTGTATAGCAAAAGTGTCAAAGACCTAGGTGTTTATCTCGACAACACTTTGAGTTGGAGGCCACAGATCTCTGAGGTTAGTCCGAAAGTTGTAGGTTCACTTCATGCACTTAATAGGCTCAAGCATTTTTTGCCCGTCAAAACCAAGATTTTATTAGTGCAGACTTTGATATTGCCCATAATCAACTATGGTGATGTGTGTTATCCTGACTTGAATGGAGAGCTCCTTGACAATCTAGATCGTCTTCAAAAAAATTGTATTCGGTTCATTTTCTGTCTTTGAAAATACGATCATGTCTCTTCCTTCCGCTCCCAATTGGGCTGGCTGCCCATCCGCCTACGTCGCACAATACGTTTGCTCTGCACCCTCTTCTCTATTCTAAACGATCAAAAATCTCCCGAATACCTCAAAACTCTCTTTCAGTATTACTGTGTCTCTCGAGTCCGTCAACTTCGCTCCTCTGGCAACCTTTCCTTATCTATTCCGCCTCATCGTACTGGTTTTATGTCCAATTCCTTCTCCGTCCAAGTAGCTCGCCTATGCAACAGTCTCCCTGTCAAAATTCGGCAATCTCCAAACAGGCGTGTCTTCAAAAAGTCCTTACAAAATTTCTTTGCTGGCAGAACTAAAAAATAATCTATCTGATTTGTAAGTTTCATCTATATTCATGTGTATGTGTATGTATGTATTAATAGGTATATATTGTTATATCATATCATATTGTTATATTATACTGTATCGTATTCTACCATATTATTTATCACATCTTTAAACATGTTAAAGAGTTTTTGTTTTAAATTAAGTTGCACTGCCCACATTTTATCTGCTTTGCCTTAAGGTTGACTGGTAGAGAATGCTTTATAGCATTAAGTCTAAGATATTCTTTTGTGCAATAAAGATTAAATAAATAAATAATGTGACGCGCGTTTGAAGGACCGAGTTTATTTTGAGCGTACTTCGCCGGTTTTTGACAGATCCAACCATTTTACACCTAATTTGGCAGATATGAACCAATTTAATACATTAATACAAACTACACTATTCACATTCGATGTGAAGAGGTTTGTGAGCCGAACTTCTTCACAGAAATCCCAACCGCTAGATCTTAACCCCCGAAGAAAAAAGAGGGGTGTTAATCTGTGGTATCGTAGCTCCCAAACGGATAGACCGATTTGAATGCGGTTTTTTTGTGTCATAGATAATTTTATCCCGAGTGTTTTTAGCCATGTTTCATCAAAATCTGTTGAGCCGTTTTTGAGATATTGGACTTTGAAATGAAAATGTAGGGGGTTTTACAACTTTTCTAAGTTGTAGGTATACTTACAAAAGACAAATTTTTGAGTGACGTGAGTTAGGTCACTGTCCTGTTACAAATGTCCAAAAATTTTGAGTTACTGACACTCTAAAAGATGATGTGGATATAGAAAGGGAGCGCAGAGCACTGTCGGTTAAGGTGTAACATGCTTTCTCGCAGGTTTGCGCGTTGTTCTACGGAGGTGAAAATAACCTTGTTCAAAACGTATTGTCAGTCCCTATACACGTGCAACCTGTGGAGTGCCTACACCAAAAATGCCTACAGTGGTCTGCGCGTCCAGTACAATAACGCCTTTAGGGGGTTGCTGGGGCTGCCCTGGCGCTGCAGCGCGTCAGGAATGTTCGCCGCGTGGAGAACCGATGGTTTCCAAGCCGTGATGCGCAAGCGGGTGGCGTCCCTCGGAGGGCGCGTGCGGGGCAGCACCAACATCCTCCTGAAGGTGATCGCTGAGAGGATGGACATTCCTCGCGCATTAGATGTCCTTGCATGTCTGTAGTAATTATAATTTATACTTTCCACTAACACACCTAATATAAGTTATTACTAACATAATATGGATGTACCATATCGGAAATAAATACTTTCATTCATTCATTCATATGCTAAAAGTAGCGCTGGAACATACGTTTCATGTGCTCTGTCTGCCCCTTTTAGGGATAAAGGCGCGAATGTATGTATGTATGTATGTAAACTCCAAAATTAATCTGTTCCGACTACCAAGGTCAGTCGCTGACCCTGGTATCTTAAGCATCGCCATGATTCTAACGTCTAAGAACCAAGTTCACACAATTACACTCATTAAAAGAATAAAAACAGTAATGATATCAAGTGTATGGAAGTAAAAAATAGGCACGTTTTCAGGATTATCGCGACAAAAAACGTACCTAATAAGTAGGCCTTTTATTTTATGTGAGGTTTCATTTAGGTGAGGATACGCATTTTCCGGTAGACTTCCTGACTAGCTAGCCTAAAGCTAATATATGGCGCATATTATCTGTCATTTATTCTTGTACGGAATATTTACCGTTAGCTTTTCGGTGAAAGATTATTACTAACTGAAACATTCTGAATCTATATCAACTTTGGGAAACGGGAGGGATATCTATTTGTAGTTACCTATATAAACATTTTATGACATATCTCTGTCACCCCTCGTTATTCATTTGTTTCGCGGTCATCCACCATCGGCACGGTTATCACACCACGTCTATTTATCACGGGACGGCCGCGACATACTCTCGATTTTTCTCACACTATACATCTTGTTCTAAGTGTTCTAATAAGAGAGAGACGGATAATGCGAGAAAAATAGAGAGCTCGCGCGCCGTCCTGTGATAGTCGTGCTGATTGATCGTTATTCATTTGTCTCGTCGAATAATGCACTGTCATATCACACGTGAACCGGGCGGAAGCGAGCGAGATTAGCGCGCATGAAGCGTGAAGGCCGCGGTTAAACGCTTCCGAACTACGAGTATGCGGTTGATCGGGAGGATAATTATGACCCTTTCCTTTCCAATAAATAGGTTCATGAGTTGTTTGTTAATTGGTTACACTACAGGGCGTTTTCAAAAAAAGTTGTTGATTCAGTTTCGATTTTAAATATAGATAAAAATTGATTTATTCCACTCAGACTCGAATTACACTTTCGTTTCCAATAGCAGAAAAAAGTGTCCAAGTTTTTTCGTTCCGTTACGTTACCGTCTTCATAAAAGTTGGAGGACGGCAGCGTAATGGAAAACACTAAATTGAAGAACTCAGGACACCTTTTTCTCCAGTTAGAATCGAAAGGGCTTCAGATTCTGAGCTGAATAAAACTATTTTAACCAGATTTAAAATAATACCTGATTCAACAACTTTTTCAATAGAAATGCGGTCTTGTCGTGTGTTTTCTCACGCCACGCGCGTCTTGTGCCGTGTTGACTGTGCCGTGTTGTTGTGTGTTGTTGTGATTTTAACTGTTGATGAGTCGAGTTGTTACGATATGTATACAAGTGAGTAGCGCAAATATTTCTAGGAGGGAGAAGAACTCTTCTTGTACCGACGTCTATGATGCAGAGATCTTAAATGACTAAATATTTATTTTCAGTGGAACAATCCTAATGTGACTAAATCAATTAAATAATTAGGATATTAATCAGGAAAATTAGGGTTGCATATTGAACTAAATTGCATTTACCTACGTAGGTAATATGATATATAATGCGTAATTTAACTCATTTCTAAATAATCGTACAGGAAAATTTCTAACATGTAGTAGACCAGGTATCAAAAATCACATGAATTACCTGTGAATAACGATTAAATTAACAAACTAATGTGTAAAGACCAATCACGGTAATATATGTTTTACAAATTGAGCAGTTACATATTTTTTTAAACTTTTCATTAAAATATTCTGCTTCCTACATAACTAGTCAAGAGAGGTTAACAATTTCCAGCACCGGAATATTAAGTCGACCTTAAACTTTGGGTCAGCCGAATTGCACAATCGGCCCAAGCAACTGACCCTACCCTAGGTAATTATAACTATCGCATTACCATTCTGTAAAACATAATGAGTAGCACAAAGGCCCCGCACCGGGGCCGTCGACATTCATAACTCGACCACACGTACTGTTTATTTTACCAAAAGTGTATGGCACATTTAGAAGGTATCATATTTCAAGGGACCGCTCTGGTCCCAATACCATTACTCCGTTGACCCACACGTGTTCCGCCTCAGTAACCGTTTCTCCGAATGGCAAATTGTTGACCCTTGAATCTCCAAACCCATTAATCTTGCGAACCCAAATGTTCGTGTTACCAGTTACCTCGAAGATGATTATCAAAAAATTCAGGTTTCAAGAAGGCCATTATTCAACGAATGTCATCGCTGGAACATTTTAATCTCGTTGTAAATTACGAATGTATGCATGTTAATTTTAACGAGCATTGTCGCAATACTTTTTTTTACAGTTAAACGCATATTTTGCGGCTTTCGCGGACATTGTTGATCAATATCTCATCTGACGGCAGAAGTGGGATGAGCGATGGCGAAAACTTCAATCCACGTCAATCTGAAGACGGAAGTTAAATCGTTTACATAAATATTTATTACAAGCATTACCGTGATTGCTGTGGTAATGGTATGGTGACGTGGGTATAATTTTCAATGGGACCCGTTAACTTTGACGGGTTGTGTGCAATTATTGTGACATTTACCTCAATCGCTGCTAAAGTTCAGCGACGCGTAATTTTTGCGAACGGTGAATGATTGTCGTGTAATTATTGTATTGGGTTCATTTGCAACTCTCTCGCTTTGTAGGATAAATGTAGCAATAAGTTGTGGTGCAACACATAAGTGACAACCATATGTCGTTAACTCTTATTGAACATTTCAAATGTTACCTAGGTTACATTTAACTATGACAGATGACGCCTTAAATCAACTATGACAGATGTCAACATCGGTAAATAAAATGTAATTTATCTTATTAATTTTATACATTTACAGCGCTTTGTCCCATGAAAGGTTAGTGCTTGTAAAAAAATCGAGCGTCAATAACATTCGAATACACACTGAAATGGTTCTCGAGTGGCGTACCGGAAGGCGCAGCGTGGGTAGGCCCCCGACAAGGTGGACTGGTAAAGGTTGCGGGAGTCCGCTGGATGTGGGTGGCGCGGGATCGTTCACTTTGGCACTCTTTGGGGGAGGCCTATGTCCAGCAGTGGACGTCTTTCGGCTGATATGATGATGATGATGATGACACACTGAAATAAAAAACACATCTCTTCAGTTAAGTAGGTACTATTTATGTTAGGTACACTATGTCAAAAGATGCTAAAATTGCTAAATACGCGACCTCCATTTTCTACGATCTTTCTGCGACTTACCTCTTATCAAGACAGTTTTTACCTAGTTTTCGGCACAATGAAATATAAACGCAGTATTATAACTGTAATTTTGCGCATGACACGAAACTGGGCTAAGGCGTCACCCCGGATTGACATGGAAGACTAGAAGCAAATATTTTGTCCATAATACAGTTACATCCTCTTCTTTGTGATTTACGTCGCCTAGAAAGGTCTTAAGCGTACTTCACAATCATTGCAATAAAGTCGTTTTTCCATTAGTCGGTGTCAGGTCGCCGACCGTTTGGCTATTGTATACCTTTAGGTATTTTGTAAACAGGACGAGCTGTTCACATTATATCGAGGCGATTTATTGTGAGATCAAAGATGCCGGCAGTAGGTTCAAAATGACCGAAAGTATTTTAATATGGGAGGTAATTTGGTTTAATTATGAGGAAGTTAAGTTGTAAATACGAAATAAGAGGGGACTATTAAATAACGATTAAGCGTTGTGATGGCTCTGAACAGTAAACTATTTATAGTAATGTGCATACCTATTCGATTATAAAAAGTTTGTAAGAAGAGTAGGTATTCTACCTAGTCTTCTTTGAGGAAGGCGAAGAAGATAATCCCTAAAAATATAGTGAGTTTTGGAAGAGATCGCTTTAAAGCGCTAAAACTGCATGTTGCAATAACAACTATTTAATTTGCCAAACACATTTTTCTAGAAAAAAAATATCGTGTGCAAAATAATATTTATCGGTAGCTTATACCCGCGCCTTTGTCTGCGTGGACCCGGGTTAAAACTTTCCTATATTTTAACCCAAGCTATAAGATATCTTCGTGCAAAATTTTCGAATCCAAACTTTCGAATTTATACATTAGTACGATTATCATTATAAGCTCAATGGTAGTATAACACATCTTGACCATTTGTCTTGTCCTTCAGTTAATGTTAAGGTATACGTACTGCTAGTGATCAATAGGATTTATCTGAAACTTGGGACTAAGCACATCCGGCGACTGCATTTGGTTGGAGTCAAGAGACTACATGACTCTACACAAACTGAAAAGAAATATAGATATATATCTATATTTATTTGTGTTTCAGTTTATGTATTATATACATCGATTTAAAATACCCTAGATACACTAACAACGCCTCAAGCGCGGCTTGAATCAATTGTGCTAAAATCGCGTTGTAGCACAATTGCGCTCGCAGTCGTGCGCCGGTCACCGTCAGGTCACCATGCCGAAGTGCTCCGTGAAAAAGTGCAAAAATAATACTTCAAATAGCTTAAAAAAGGATGGGGTTTCGTATTTTCGGTAAGTATTAATTCAAGGTTTCATAATGTAATGGATTTACGGCTAAATTTACCTTTTAACTAAGTAAAAACATTATTTTTCTAAAATAGTTTGAAGAAATCGCTTACGCGGTTGTCCCTTTCCCGCGCGTGTGGCAATTCACGTGTTAAAAGAGACGAAAGATTCATAAAGTAGAACGAAGTTAAATAGTGAATATATGGAGTCGCCTGTTTAGTTTTTTTAAGGTAGTTTTGTTGCCTACATCTTTGGTGGTATGTTGGTATGTTTCTAAGGAATTAAAATTAATAAAATGTTTTTTAACTACTCAGACCAAAGCGAAAAAAAAAAATTAAAATATGACCGATAGCTACTGTGCCTACTATACTTCTACTGATATTTCTCAAACATTGTTTTTTACACGGTTTGTATTAAGTTGTAATGTAAGTATGTTATGTACGTAAGTTTCATTGTATCTATGAATGTATGTTTGTTTGGGTTAAATCTTGCAAAGTTTAAAACAGCACTATCCTCAACCGATGAGTCTCGGAAACCTGAAGTCCATGTTATGCACAATGTTTCAGGTCATTCACTTAAATGACACTACCTAATCCGATCAATGATGATTGTGAAAACAACGATCATTGGCCGAAGTAGTTAAAAAAAGTTCGGCGACCGCATTAGGTGACAAAGTAATGTAATTGCCATTTAATATGTTAATTGTAAATATAATTCCAGATTCCCCAAAAATGAAATCGAAAGAGAAAAATGGCGGAAAAAAATTGCTAACGAAAGGGGCGAAGAATTTTTCAAGCCAAATGATTCTAGCGTGGTGTGTTCTTGCCATTTTGCAGAAAGTGATATGTACTATACAAAAAAAGGCTATCGGAAAGTAAAAACAGGGATCCTTCCACGTGTTGAAGTAAGTTTTATCCAATTCAAATCACAACATCCAAAAAATATTGTGATCTAGTCAGCAAATAAATATAATCATTACAAATCTTTTTCAGACGGATGTATCAATGACACCATCTCAAATGGATGTACCGTCCGCAGCTACGATACATAGTTCACCTCAGAATGAACCAAGTTCAACCAGCGTTACTGACACGTCGTTACGACCACAATTCAATTCGGAGGTAAGTATTGAATTGAAGTTTACCCTTGCAATCAAGCCATTGTTAATGACAGGACAAAAGTAGAAGTTTACTATTATTTGTTACATCACACATCACATCATCAGCCTATATACGTCCCACTGCTGGGCACAGGCCTCCTCTCATGTATGAGAGGGATCGGGCAGTAGTCCCCACGCTGGCCCAGTGCGGATTGGGGACGTCACATACACCTTTGAATTTCTTCGCAGATGTATGCAGATGCAGGTTTCCTCACGATGTTTTTCCTTCACCGAAAAGCTAACGGAAATATGAAATCATATTCCGTACATAAGTTCCGAAAAACTCATTGGTACGAGCCGGGATTCGAACCCACGACCGCCGTTTGACAGCCGCATGCCTGAACCACTGGGCTACCGTAGCTACCTTTTACATTATGTATAAATAACACAGGCGTTTAAACCAGTATTGCCGTTTATTTTCAGGTCAATATATCAACGAGACAACCTATAGCGACCACAACTGCAATACCAAAAACACTGACAAACGAACTAGATAGGAGCGCTGATAGAGAGATATTGTTGATACAGCAGCCAAAAACAGAGGTAGGTACATTAAATTCATTAGTAAAATGTATCATTCATAACAAAGGTATATATAAATTATGAGTATACGTTGATATTTTTCTAGCACAAACGAAGTTGATTAGTGTTATTATTATGTCGCAATGCGAAAGAATCAACAGTGATTTATGCAAATTAATTAGGACAATGAAAGCTTTGATTGGATTTGAACGTTGGTATTAAATAGAGGAATAAAACAAAACGCGTTTTACTATTTTGCCACCTTCTGATTACAACGATAAGTTGTTGTAGGACATTGTGAAAATTTCCGTTATACGATTACGTCGATTACATATAGGAATTCCTTTATGCCGTTGAAGTGGGTGGACTGCAACAGTAACACACTTACTTTACTTACCAGCAACCTTATCTCTTTGAAGTATGATTGGCTTTAGTTTACGAATGGTTAGTTAGATGTGTCGTCGATGGTACGCACGCAAATTAAATTATTATTAATAACAACCTACGTTATTATTGCAGAAAATGGCAACGACAGGGAAAAACGCACAATCTCTACCAGAAAATGAACCCATTGAACTAAATTTACTCCGTCAATGTACACCATCACCAACATCATCGGGATTAACCTCAGTTTTGGATACTCCCAAGACATCATATTACAAAAAGAACCTTAGAATATGTCAAAAAACCATTGATTTGAAAAATAAACAAATTCAAAATTTGAAAAAGAAGAACAAGAGGCTTATAAAAAGGAATTTGAATTTGAAAGAAATCGTGTCAGATTTAAAAAGTAAACTTTCATCTGCGAAGTTTAAGTACAAATCTAACAAAAAACATGAACGAGGCTAATGCCAAAGTGATTTTTCGAAAATTTGCATTAACACTGCATTTTTACTCACCAGCGGCGTACAAATATTTACGAGATATATTTGCTCAAAATCTGCCACACCCCAATACTCTATTCAGATGGTATCAAAATGTTTATGCACAACCTGAATTTACAGAAGAGGCTTTTTCAAGACTGGCTTATAAGGCAAAAACATCTCCTGAACCACTCTTATGCGGGTTAGTGGTTGATGAGCTGTTTATTAGACAACAATGCCTGGACCGGACGAAAATTCGAAGGCCTAGTGGATATGGGTATTGGGAACGATGATTCGGATGTAAAAGCAACTCAAGCCTATGTTTTTGTAGTAGTGTCTTTAAACCAGTCTTGGACGCTACCAGTTGCTTATTTTTTCATTCACAGTTTAACTGGGGAAATAAAGTCCAACATGATCCGGCTAACACTTCAGAAATGCCATGATGTAGGGGTCAAAATTATGTCTTTGACATTTGACGGCTGCATTGCATGAAAACACTCGGTTGTAATCTAGAAAATCAAGAAAACTTGTAAACAATTTTCCCTCACCCATGTGGAGGCAACGAAATCGCAGTGTTTTTAGACGCTTGCCATATGGTAAAACTGATGAGGAATTTACTGGAGGCACAAAAATGCATTTACGACGCTGATGATAAAGAAATAAAGTGGGAATTCATATTGGCTCTACATAATCTCCAAGAAGAGAACAGTTTGCACTTAGCGAACAAACTGACGCTCAGGCATATACATTTCCGAAATGAGGTAATGAAGGTTAAGCTGGCTACACAATTATTGAGCAACAGCGTCGCGAAAACAATTGAATTTTGTGACAAGGAACTAAACATTGACCAATTCGCGAATTCTGATGCCACAGTCAAGTTCATTAAAATGATCAATGATCTCTTCGATGTCTTGAATGCCAGGAATATGGCTGACTTTGGTTATAGTACGCCGCTCAATGCAAAAAATGCAGAAAAAGTCCTCAAACTTTGCGCAGACGCAAAAATGTACTTGCTTTCTTTAACAACGAAAGTAATGTACAAAAAAACGACAACAGTTAATAAAGAGAAACGAGTGGTGTACGAGAGCAAAAAGGTACCTTTATACAAATGCAGGGCAAACACAGGCGTCATAGGATTGCTCACGTGCATAAACAGCGTACAGTATCTGTATTCCACTCTGATTGAGACAAACAAAATGACCTTTTTGACTACATATAAATTTAGTCAAGATCATGTCGTGCTGTTTTTTGGGAAAATCAGAAGCTTAGGCGGCCATAATAACAATCCCAACACGCGGCAGTTTAATTCGGCCTACAAAAAGTTGTTGGCTCATATAGAACTGAGCAAAAAATTCAGTGGCAATTGCTTGCCATTGGAAAACATTCCCAGTTGAGTCAACTGCAAACATAAACAGTTCCGCTGTTGGATTGCGGCATGAGGATGACAATGAAGAAAACATTTCAAAAACATTTTTAGAGAATCGCAGAAACCAAGAAACTATTGAGAACAACTACGATAACAACTGCAATGATCTCTCTGAATTATTAGGAGGTGAAGAAAATGATGTCACTCGCCAAATAGTGGGGTACATTTCAGGGTTTGTTGTGTACCATTTGCTAAAAAAGATTAAGTGCGATGATTGCAAAAATCACCTTCTTGCCACCAAAAAAGAGTGGTTTCACAAATTGGTGGATATAAAGGATATTAGCGGTTTGTGTTATGCGTCTAATGATTTATACCTAATTTGCAATTAATCTGAAAAGGTCATCAGTAGTTAGGTATTGGGAGTTCTGGACCACTGCTTCGTTTCGCTTCGCTTCACTTCGCGGACGCGGTCCAGTTCCTCCCAATACCCAACTACAATCATGAGTGGGGTAGAATCCATATGTGGACCAGAATACAAAAGTAGTTACAGTTGTATATAATATACGATTTCTTTTACCTGGAAGGTGTTTCGATGGTTATGATAAGATTTTAGCATCCTAAAGTAATGGTCTAAATATTTAATATATACTCTATATTGAATACAAATGTACTATTTACATTATGCCTTTCGAGTTTGTTGCACGTGCATATTGGTAACATGAAATTTGTAAAACAACCTGAGAGATTGCAGTTGGATGTCGTTTGTTCTTCGCAAAATAAGCGCTGTTTCCGACATGGATCACTTTTACCTGACACAATTCGATGCATAATATGTGGACCGTCCAACTGTGGAAAAACGAATTTGATTGTTGGTTTATTGCTACATGAACATGGGCTACGCTTTCAAAATGTTTATGTTTACTCTAAAACCTTATTCCAACCTATGTATCAATTTCTAGAGCAAGTTTTAAAGTTGGTTCCCTCAGTGTCATTTCAAAAATATAGTGAAAATGAAGAAATACTGAGTCCTCTTATGGCTTGCATTAATTCAATAATGATATTTGATGATGTTGCATGTGAAAATCAAAATAATATAAGGGATTACTTCGCAATGGGAAGGCATAAAAATATAGATAGCTTCTATCTGAATCAAACGTATAGTAAAATACCTAAACAATTGATAAGAGATAATGCAAATTTAATCATTCTTTTTAAACAAGATGATGTTAATTTACGACATGTTTACGATGAACACGTAGGGAGTGATATGTCATGGTCTCAGTTTCGTGAAATGTGTGGGCAAGTATGGGATGTACCCTTCAATTACTTAGTTATTAATAAAGATTGTGATAAGAAATCTGGATGCTATAGGAAAGGTTTTGATACGTTTATCGTGCTAGATTAACTGTATATATAAAGGATTGTATTTAGGTTGAAACTTATTACTTAAGATGAAACCATCTGGATCGGCCATGAATCTTAAAATGAACGAGGAGAAATTATTGAAACAAAAAGTACTCCGTTCTGCCGAAGCCATAAGAAAAAAAGTTAAACTCATTCGTGACGTTAAAACGAACGATAATATGATGTTGGAAACAATGCTAAAACCAATTATAGATCCTCTCAATGAAATGGCAAAAAACAATATTAGTAATACTGATCATAATATCGAAGATTTTAAATGGAATAAATCAGTAAAAACATTAAAATATAGTCCATCCGAACAGGAAGAGAAAGAAAGTTTCGTTGATAAAAGATTTCTGAGAAAATCATCAGAATCTAACTCGAATAATACCGAACATGAGTCAAATGATAGTGGCTCTAACCTAAACGATTCCATATCTCATGAAAGTGCTGTCCAAAATGATTCTGATACTAGCATCAATGCTTCGTTTAGAACGTCTGAGTCGTATGCTTCTCCTCGTGAAGACCCCGTTTGGCAAAAACAATATTTAAACATGAATATTCCTTTTGGTATACGAATGGAGCGTGACAAGCTAATGCTAGGATCTTATCCGATTTCTGTGAATGACAAAGAACTCAAAATAAGTGGAGAAAGCTTTCGTTTAACGCCAGGTCTATACGCTTTATTGTTCAAGAAATTACCCGATTTAAGTCTCGTTACTGAAGACGATAAACGATTATATAAAACTTTGTTGTTAAAAACAAATGCTCATAGACGTGATTTTGATCCAAATAAACCGATAAAAAGCAATAAGGGTATGAAATATTTATATGTGATAAAACCACTTTTCAAATTATCTAAACAACGTTCATTAAGTGAAGAAATACCTGTATCCGGTCATGGGCTACCATCAATGAAAAAAGTAAAAAAAGACATTGCATATGTGTATTGGGATGACCCGAACGAATTAGTGGAGAGATTAAAACTGCTTATAGCAGCACGTGACGCTGGTAATACCGGGTTAGGAAATGAAATCATATCTATTATTGAAGAATTGCATGAAGCTGGAATAGTCAAATAGTATATAAATAAATGAAGTTTATTAGTTTTATCAGTTGTAGTTTGATTTTCAAGTATACAAAATGAATATAGACAAATTTGGTCACTATGTTCATAAACGCTTGCGTGTTAGCGAAGTTTCTGAACTCAATTCCAAGGCTTTGATTCGTACAGAAGCGGGACATTTTGATTTAAAATCTTTGCGACTAAAAGGAGTTGTCGAACCTTTATCACCCGATGATGCAGTAAATAAACAGTACGTTGACAAATACATGCAAAACACGTATGAGAAGAAGTATTTAGACTCCATGTTTGATACTATAAATGGACAAATTCTTCATCTTGCATCTCAGTTGAAACTAAACTTTTATACAAATAAGGAGATAGATAGAATTTTAAAAGAAAAGTATAATGACAAAAGAACAAATAGTGAACGAGATCCATCGATCAGCGAGAAAGAACTTTAAGCGAAGATCAGTTGTACTCAAAGGAATTGATGATTTATGGCAAGCTGATTTGATCGATATACAGAAATTTCATACAGTGAACAAGGGATATAAGTATATTTTAATCGTCATTGATACCTTTTCAAAGTATGCATGGTGTATTCCTATTAAATCAAAAACAAAAACGGAAGTAAAAAATGCATTTGATCTAATTATAAAATCATATAATCGAAAACCAAAAAACTTGCAGACCAACTTTGGAAAAGAGTTTTATAATGAAGAATTTAATTGTTATTTAAAATCGTTGAAAGTAAATCACTACTCAACGTATTCAATTAAGAAGGCATCTATTGTTGAAAGGTTGATAAAGACAATTAAGTTTAAACTTTATAAATATTTTAGTTTGATTGGCAATTACAAATGGGAAGGCAAACCGTTAGAAGATGTAGTAAAATCTTATAATCAAACAGTACATCGAACAACAAAATTTAAACCTGTTGATGTAAATTTTGATAATGAAATTAAAGTTTTAAAAAATATTGAAAAATCGCAATCCAATTTGCGTTATAAATTAAACAAATTCAATGTTGGAGATTGTGTACGCATTAGCAAGTATAAAAGCGTCTTTCACAAAGGTTATACGCCTAATTGGTCAACAGAACTTTTCACTATTAAACATGTGAATCGCACTCAACCTGTTACGTATCACATTCAAGACCAGCGTAAAAACACTATTCTCGGTACATTTTACGAAGAAGAACTCCAGAAAACTAAGTATCCAAACGTTTATCTTGTAGAAAAGGTGATTAGAAAAAAGGGTAGAAAGTTGTATGTCAAGTGGTTGGGGTTAAGTGATAGCGAAAACAGTTGGATTGATAAAAATGCAATCGTATAATTATACTCGTATTTATGTTCATTTTCTTAACTGCATTGATCATTATGATTTGAGAAATGAAAGGAAGAGGACTATTAAATAGTGCTATTAATCATTTACCATTCGAACTACATTTACCTGGTTATAACTATTGCGGTCCTGGTACAAAATTGCGCAAACGATTACAAAGAGGTGATAAAGGAATTAATGCATTAGACACTGCGTGTATGAAACACGACATAGCTTACGATACATATACTGATTTAGCTGAAAGACACCGGGCAGATTTAGAACTTTATAATATGGCCAAGCAAAGAAAAAAGTCAAAAGATGCAGGGAGAGGCGAAAAAATTGCTTCCTGGTTAGTAAGTAAAGTGATGAAATCTAAAGTTAAAGCTGGCGCAGGAATGAAAACATTTAAACATTTTGTGTCTAAAATTCGCGCTGAAATGAAAAAGAAACCTAAAACAAAAGGGTCTGTAGTTGATCGTGCACTTATTGCCGCAAAAAATTTTTTTCCTAAAGATACTAAGATACGAGTACCACGTTTAATACCGATTCCAAAAACTGGTGGTTTATTACCGCTGATACCAATTTTCGCGGGACTATCTGCGTTAGGATCACTAGCAGGAGGAGCTGCTGGCATCGCTAAAGCTGTCGGAGATTACAAAGCTGCCAAAAAAAACTTAGCTGAATCAGAACGACATAATAAGTTGATGGAATCTATTGCATTGGGAAAAGGGTTGCATATTAAGCCATACAAAAATGGGAAAGGTTTATGTATTAAAGCTTCAAAAAACTAAATCAGAGGTTACCCAGACGCGCTCTCACAAATATTGATATTTTAAAGCACTCATCTGATATCCCTCATTTTCGAGGAGTTTATATGAGAGATAGTTTACCATCACGTGCCAAAAAAGTAGAATGCGGAATCCTTAATTTTGATAGTTCAGTCAACAATGGAACTCACTGGGTAGCCTATGTGAAGGACAAAAGTTATTGCGAATATTTTAATAGTTATGGTGACCTTCCACCGCCAATGGAGTTACAGAGGTATTTAGGCAATTATAATATATGCTATAACTACAATAGGTATCAAAAATTTAACACTGTAAATTGCGGTCATTTATGTTTAAAATACTTAGAAAAATATTGGTGTGACCGTTTAAATAGTATTGCATAATAAACATCTTATCATTCACACGATGTCTTTCACTTTGTCTATAACGGGAAATTCTGCTACTCTAATAACGAACCATTCACCAGCTTTACAACTAGATGGTGAATACGAATGTGGCCTATTGTATATATCAACTTTTAATTCAATACCTAATATTGATGCAAGAAATAATAAGTTTTATTATGGTGAAAACGAAGTAATTGAAATTCCAGAAGGTTCGTATGAACTTCAAGATATTGATGATTACCTACAAGAACACCTTCAAGGATGCACATTTACCTTGAAATGCAATAATAATACCTTAAAAACATCAATTTTGTGCACCAAAAATATTTATTTTGATAAAGAAAATTCTATTGGGACTTTACTTGGTTTTGGAGCAGAATGTATTCAAGCCAATATATTAACAGAATCTCCTTTTCCTGTATCCATTCTATCTACAACTATAGTCCGCATTGAATGTGACATAGTGAGCGGTTCATTTGTTAACGGAAAACCTAGTCACATAATTCACGAATTTATTCCGGCCGTCGCTCCAGGCTATCGAATAATAGAAACACCGAAAAACGTGATATATTTTCCTGTTACTCAAAATAGTTTAAATTCAATTTCAATAAGAATATTGGATGTTAACAATCATTTGGTTAATTTACGGGGTGAAGAGATTCAAATATATTTACACTTAAGAAAAAAATGATAGACTTTAATAAAACTTCAGTGGCGTTTAAAAGTAGTACTAGTATACATCCAGCTATCAAGAAAAGAAGACGTAAAGTAAAACTTTCAAAAGAAAACAAAGAATTCCTCCAATACCTTGGTCTTTTAAAATGAGTATATTAAACTTAGCTGAGCCTTTTGCCTTTGACAACTCAATTGAGAGCTTTGAATATCATTCTTATAAGCCGTACGTAACCAGTTTTAATTTCAATGATGAAATACGCATACCTATAAACCAACAAGATCTTTACGTTTTGCCATCAGCGAGTGCTATATACATAGAGGGTAGTATAAGTGTATATAACAGACAAACAAAAGCAGAGGTAAAAAGTGTTCTTTTTACGAATAACCCTATACTTCACCTATTTCAAGATATTCGATATGAACTTAATGGAATCGAAATAGATAAAATAAAAAACGCAGGTGTTACGACAACTATGAAATCTCTCGTATCCATGAATGAGCTTGAAGCATCAATGTCTAAATTATGGGGTTGGGATATCAACGGTACAAAAAATGAACACGGATCATTCTCTGTATCCATTCCTTTAAACAAGATTCTTGGATTTGCAGAGGATTATAACAAAATTATTATTAATTGCAAACATGAACTTATTCTTTTAAGGTCCAATACGAACTTGAATAGTGTTAAATTAAATGCAAACGAATACATAGACCTTATAACTATATCTAAAATAGTATGGCGCATGCCTCATATGAAGGTTTCTGACCGTGAAAGATTAGGCTTACTGAAATTTTTGGAAAGTGATCGCGCTATTCAGATAGCGTTCAGGAATTGGGATTTATATGAATATCCACTTCTGCCTGAAACGACAAAGCATTCTTGGGCTATCAAAACTTCATCTCAAATTGAAAAACCGCGTTACATCATAGTCGGATTGAAAACGAAACGTAAAAACGTCGCTGATAAAGACATGACACACTTTGATCATTGTCATTTGAGAGATGTTAAGGTATTTTTAAACTCTAGTTACTTTCCTTATGAAAGTTTTGATGTCAGTTTTTCAGCTGAGAAGTTTGCTATATTATACGATCAGTATGCTAAATTTCAACAGTCTTACTTTAACCGTGGTCAAGCACCTTTGTTGAGCCCGGAAGAATTTAAAAGTAAAGCCCCTCTGTTCGTCATAGACTGTTCTCGTCAAAACGAAACCTTGAAAACAGGTTCGGTAGATGTAAGGGTTGAATTAGAGTGTGAATCAGATATACCTGCCCAAACCTCGGCGTATTGTCTTATCTTAAATGACAGTATTGTTGAATACAAGCCATTGAGTAGCATAACGAAAAAGATATCATAATGCAAGACTATCTATTCGTAGATCTTCAAGGGTTTAAAACCAGCAAGAATGAATTTATTGTTAAAGAATTTGCATACAGCACGCTGGAGTACACTCAAACTTTTTTAATAAAACCCCCCTTTACATTTTCTAAATTATTGGAAAGTGAAAAAGTACAGACCAGATGGTTAGAAAAACATTTAGGTATTATGTGGCATGAAGGTTATGTTGATTATAGAGAATTTAAAAGACTTATTGTTAACCATATAAAAGATAAGACTATATTTGTAAAGGGGGTGGAGAAAATTGAATGGGTTAAACATTTATGTTCAGACTGTACTATTATCGATTTAGGCGAGAAAGGATCACCTAATTTAAAGGAGTTGTTTAAGAAATATTGTTTACCTGAGTGTACTTTTAATTGTGTGAATCATAAGAAAAACTGTGCTTTAAAAAACGTTTTATGTATTAAAAAATGGTATTTAAATAATTGTTAAACTGTAATTTTGTAAATAAACGTTGTTAAATATGATTGTTTTTTTTTATGTTTTTTTCAACCTATATATTTAGAATTAATGTTAGGAAATTAATAAAACGTCACATTCCTTTAATAAGATTTATTACACCTTAGTATGTGTACATACTTAACATTGCATAAATTATATTGATTTACACTTTCACGATTTGCACAATTTGTTATGAAATAATATATTATGTATTTGACGCGATTAAGTCCCACTTTATAAATTAACACTGTAACCACACATTTTCTTCGAAATCTTGTTGATGACCTCTTCAGTACTGTCAATTATGTCGTCGTAACCATCGTTCGCTACATACTGCGCGTTCAGGAGAACCTTTTCATTTTGATCATCGTTTTGATCCGTAACGCCATCTTTTATGTCGATTATCTGTATTTTAATGAGCCTGCTTCCTTTTCCGGCTTTGTATGTATGTATGTATGTAAGCACTTTATTGTACACAATAACAGGTTAAGGATTATAACGAAACATGGTGGACGTCCAATACTCTTCTTTACTATCTTGTTACTAGTGTTTACTTTACGTTGCTTCGTTTTTTGACTGTCGATAGTATTCTTAACTTTTTTGTACAGGTCACTATCATCGAATTCTTGAGGTAGTTGGAACGGATCTTGTGCGTATTGAGAGAAAACAATTTGAATATCTTCGCTATCCGCCATTTTCTGGAAATCTAAAACAAGAGAGACACATACAATACATACATACAGTGCATACATAATTATAATTTTAGAAGACGTGAATGTTGAATACTTTAAAGGACATATCCTTAAATTTTATTATTTATTTGGTTTGTAAAATAAGAGCGTGTTTTCAAGGCTCACTAATCAACTTACCAGAAGTTCGGTTGCGAGTAAGTAATGAAGAGGTGATTGCAACTATTCGAATGTAAGAAATTAATAATTTCTATGCGCTTATATAGGTAAGTTACTGTTTGTTCAGCAAAAATGAAAATGCGCAATAGTGTTACATGATAACTTTAACTTGCACGTTCCTCAATGCACACCTAAAACAAGTCGCAACTTGTTAATAGGTTACCAGACCAATTAGGTGATTCATAAATTATTGTATGATGTGTTTGATGAGGGTTTGTGGCAGATAAGTAGTAAAACATCAGAATGACAAGATTAATCATTTATTTATTATAAAACACAATTTTGTAAAATCAGTGTCAGTCAAAGAATTGGTATAATATAAAATCGTGTCTTATACAAATAACTAAGGATGTATATTTTTCATTATTTACTTAACATACAATAATGATTTATTGATAATTTTTATCTGCAAGTAAGGTAACTCAGATAACACATGTTCATGAAAATTAACTACCAAATAGTATAGTAGTGTGCCCCCAAGCCTTTGTAAAAATTTGGTTGTCAGATATCAGACGCTTATCATCATTAGCTGAAAGAGCAACTTGGTTAACACTTTGTGTAAATATTTCGTGCTTTATTGATTTGAATAATATGTTTTTTCTTTTTATTACTTTCCTTTCAAATAGTGTTTTTTCATAATCTGATATCTGAAAACCGCGTACAATTGGTTTTTTCACTCCTTTAGCTTTTTTGATAACATCATTAATGGTTTTAATACAGTATACTTTTGAACGTAGTCCTACGAACTCTGTAATCATTTGCCCATTCATTTCATCTTTAAAAAGACCTGGCACTTTTTTGTTCTGGACTGGTAACAAGTATTTATTATCGGCACTATAATTACTAGTATCAAAATAAGACAAAAAGTTTAACCTTAAATCTTCGAAATAGTCTTTTGTCTGTATATAATACACAAAACTATCTGTATCCGTGTGGCACATTTGTAAACGCTTACCGTATTGTTTTTTATATACTGAGTAATGGAAATCATACATATGGCTTTTAGATAACTCTAGTACAGCAAAACCGATGTATATTGGCTTGTCTAAAATTATGATGTCTGGTTTCAATTGGACAGCTATAAAATTCTCTGTAAAAACTGTAGCGCTATGAAAATTAGGGCTTGCGATCAATTTATCAGCCGAGATTTTCTTTTTTGTTTTGTTAGTATTGTCGGTCCACTGATTAACTAAGCGCACTTGTACCCTTTTCTCGGTATTCTCCAAAGTCTTACCAAATATACTGTTATTCATCAATTTGCAAAAGTCTTGTTCAAAAACAGACGTAGCCTTCTGTCGTAAATTTGTATTCATATCAATATATTGTTTCAAATACGGAGCTTGTTTGAATGTAATAACTCTATGTATCTTTTGTAATTTTAGACCATGTTTTAGACATGTTTTCAAATGCACATAATGGATCACATAACAGTATTTGTCATATAAATTAGGTACAAGTTTATATTGTGTGCCTCCTGGTGGTATACATTTTTCAGGACAAAATGGTAGATCGTTATGTTTATCATGTAGATGTTTTGGATAAATAATATCCACTTCAAGGATATAGCCAATTTCTGAATCATTAGGGACTTCTGTAATATTTAAAACACTTATTTCATGATTTTCTAAAAATCTAAAGTTTGATAAAGGCAAATATTGGCACATGCTGTAACCATATAAGTTATTACAGTCGATATAAACAAGGTATGAGTCCAACTGGGATGGTTCATAGTCCTGTAAGTATTTATTATTAGCTTTAGCATACCGTTGGGAGGTCATACACACTCCTCCTCTGATTCCGGATTGAATCATTTTCAGAATGTTAAAGTCATCTATGAGCTCTAATTCTACACCAGTTTTCAAAAGCATTGCGTCAAATGATAAACTTGGAGTAGTTAAATAAAAAGCCGGGTCGAGGTCATAGTGTTGCTTGCAAGTAGAACGAAACTTTTCAAAAATATCGGTTAACAGAAGAACATCTGTTTGTAAATAAAGGTCCGTATACTCGCCTAAATTTTTTATATTAAATTGTTTCCAAACTAATTGTGCATGCTCATAGTCTTCTCTAGAAACGGTTTCATTAGTCAGTGAATTGTAAAAAAAATCGATACATGGAAGACTTTTTTCCTCAAAACTTTCCCATTTATTCATATACTCATAGGGAAACACACCTTTGCGCGTAAGTAATTGAAACTCTTTTTTGTTACAAAAATATTTACGTAAATGAAGAAAGTCGCGTTTCTGCAGAGTTTCAGTTAGTTTCTCTAAACTTGTACCTAAAAATTTAAAGGAATCCACGAAACGAAGTTGAAAATACTCGTTCTCGATTGGAATAAATTTAGTAATAGAAATATAGTTTTCCTTGGTTTTAGGAATAACTTTTACTGCTCCTGGCGCCTCACCCAGTTTTTTTATAAATAAATGAGAATCATAACCAGACAGATTATGAAAAAATATGGGTACAAAACCAGGTCGTTTATATTGTAAATTGCATAGGTTATGTGCTGCACCACGATAGGCTCCTGTAATGTGACAGTGGTCCCGAACCCGATCAGAGAATAGAAAATGATTACATATGTGGCATAGTTTAGCATTCAAAAAGTTTAACTCGTCTTTTTCGTTGAATATTATTGGAGTATTTGTGGTTAGAACTTTATGAATTCTGCCAACATCTTTATAGATTGCATCAATAAATTTGTCAACACAATCGGTTCCGCGATAAGAGACGTAATGATTGTAGCTTTGATCTATATTACTAACAATGTAGTATGCAAAGGCAGCTGGTACATGATGATGCAGAGTAGTCGTGTTAGGCGAATGGTTAGTGTCTGTATTATCATTATCACTAATATCTGAGGATTGTAACAACGATTCGAAATCGGCATATATTACAAATGGACAATTCTGTTTCCGATTGAAGTTTTTAAATTTAATTACTGTTCCTTTTTCTGGTAAAACTGTAACTACTCCCGTACACATGTGATTGGATAGTTCATCCTGTTTCATAAAAAATAACAGACAGGTGTCGCAAAAATATATCTTACTATTATGACTCGTGACTTGTTTACGCACAAGACGACTCAAATCTTTAATTAAAACATAATGCGGTGGATGGCTGCCATCGTCCAATAAGAGCAAATGTATATTTTTCCTATTTGTCTGATCACGGACAATCTCAGACTTGTAAAGAGGACCTATTACAGTTTTATTATTTTTCAAGCCAAAAATTGTTATTGATATCTTTGGATTGTTCTTTTCAAACACTCTGATGTCATCAAATGTGACAGGAAAAGACATTTGAGAAATATTCAATACGTCGCGATAGTTAGGATACGATGAAACTCGTTCAGGGTGGTTGTTAGAAGGATACAACGCCGCTGTCACACTCCATAAAAAGCAACACTGGTCATTGTTTTGTATATTTATACATGCTTTCTTGACTTTAATGCATTTTGGCAGGTCAACGTAGCTTGATCCTCGCAGTGGTTGATACTTGTTTACGTTAATCTCTAAATGCGAGTTATTAACAAAAGCCCATCCACTATCACGATCTTGAAATTCCTCAAACTTAGTCTTGAGACAACTCACGGTCTCGCGAAACAGTGATTCAAAATCATAACTTAAGTATAAAATTTTATTTTTAGTTCCAAAGGACTTAATTGATTGACTGTTATCTTTAAACATTAAGAACATTCCAAAGAGTTCAAAATTTACTTTTACGCACGTGTGTTTTGTAAGAGATTCATCTAAAACCCATTTTATGTCATTTTTAACCGAGTTCATAAATTCATCTACAGATCTCAAACTTCGATCGTCTTTTGTCGATACACGATATGTTACAATACGCTTCAGAAATGCTGATTCTACTATTTCAATGTTATCTCTTAGAGCTTTGCTAGAATTAACTCTTGTTTTGTGTGCATTGCTTCGAAGATGGCCTACCCAATTTATTTTTTTTACAGACGTGCTACACGGAACACAGAAAGGCATTGTGAAATAATAATGTTATACAAACAACAATAAATACCAGGTGTTTCCTGTATCACGAACAAAAGTAGTTAAGTTTGAGGAGTGGAGCTCGTATTAAATTTATTTATTCCTGTTGCAGGAAACACCCTGTATATATCCTAATCTATTTTTGACACTATAACCCGCCGACGACGAGATAATTATTTTTATTAATAGTACATCGTATTACCAAGAATGCAACGACAATCGAATGTGTAGTAATTAGTACTAACACGTAAATAGGTGAGTTGGTTAACCAACAGTACAAAAGTTAATGTATTTAAACGATATTTATATATTAGAAATCTCTTATTAAAAAAAAAATACGAAAAGCAGGATTAATGACCCTGTTTGACTAATATTTTTTGGAATTAGTATAATAAACGGGTTCACAATCTTCAAAGATATGGAAAGCTTCACCCATGAATTTTTGTAATTGATTCCACTCAGAGGAATTTTCGTTACTTTGTAATTTGACCGCCACTAACGCTTTTTTATAGCGATCTTCAGGGTTGGTCTTCAGTCACTGGCTTGCGAGTTCGCAGAGCTACTAATATTAGTATTAAGATATGTAGGATCATCTTTGATACAGCATTACAAACTTACTTAAGTTAAGTAAGTATATGAATAGTTTGACGCCTCCATGTGCTGCGTTGCGTACCGCAAATAAAATGCATTGTTGATTTTGTACAATAGTCCTTTGCAAACCAAAACAAAGCATAAAAGGCGCGAGTTATTCCAAGATTAATGGCGTATTGAGCCTTCCATAGATTCGCACCCACATCTGGGATGTTTAGCACATGATGCGTTTGAATACAATTAGTGTCGCGGATTGTGATGGAGTGAGACATACAGTGGGCTGACATGACATACACACATTGCACATTTATTCAACTACCTATATTACTTAATAAATGTCTCGAATTACCAATCATTCGTATATACTCTTCCGCTTACGCAGGATCAGATTCCTAAGTACGACCCGGATTCTCTCGCTTGCATATAGAAGCTCGCTCGTACTAGATACGATCGTGTCGATAGACGACGACCAGACCCCTATCATGGTTGGCCTTATCACGCGATAAGTGACAAGATAGGAGCGTCGTCTCGTTCTATCAAACGGTGTCAGCCAGTGACGGACGCACTATCCTATCACTTATCGTGTGATAATCGCATGATACGGGGTCAGAGGTCTTCATGACGTTAAGAGGTGGCTTTCATTGACTGGAGCAGCGCGTCGTGAATCCGGTCTATTCCCCGATCCTTGACATCTTATTGGCGACATCTGTGTCTTACTCTCAAATTTGAAGATGTTGTGAAGAGACGCCTGGGGCCGTAGACAAGGTTACAATCGACAAGGGCTAACGCCAATAGAAAACGAATAAGATGTATGGGAATGACATATGCCGACGAAACACTTTTCGTTAACATCTGTCATTCCCATACATTTCATTCGTTTTCTATTGGCGTTAGCGCTTGTCGATTGTAACCTTGTCTAGGCCCCCTGGCCGGAAACAGGCGGGCAGTCGATCGTTTGTTGCGTTCATTCAGCACCATTCCCTGCACACCTTTCTTCTCGTTTTCCTGCAGAACAGAACGACATCTTTAAGGTCGACATTTCTCAATTCCTGAAATCTCATAGTTACAAGGTGTTGGGCCTACTGTATCAGTCAGACCAGTGTGTAATGAGCGTCGTTTGTCCTCCCACGGCGAGCGTTAACCCGTGGCATTGTCTTCCTACTAAGCTTACCCTGGGCAGCCAAAGCTCTCTATGAACTTAGAACTCAAGGCCTGAAAACTATGAAGCTTTTAAGAAACACTCGGTTTTAATATAATAAAGCGGCCGAGACTCCAACTCCAACCCTTTAGAAGAGATTTTCAGAATGAATCCCTTAGCTACGACATTTTAAATTTTTGGAGGTTATAAACTGTGGTTAATTGTTAAACTTTGAATTATGAAATACTAGCTTCTGCCCGCGATTCCGTCCGCTTGGAACTCGTTTATATCGCAGCTTCATACAAAATTTTACCGCCCCCATTTCACCCCATTAGGGAATGATTTCGGAGAGCTACGGTAGCCTAGTGGTCCAGGCATGCGGCTGTCAAGCGGCGGTCGTGGGATCGAATCCCGGCTCGTACCAATGAGTTTTTCGTTACTTATGTACGGAATATTTACCGTTAGCTTTTCGGTGAAGGAAAACATCGTGAGGAAACCGGTCAAATCCCAATAAGGTCTAGTTTTCCCTCTGGGTTGGAAGGTCAGATGGCAGTCACTTTCGTAAAACTAGTGCCTATGCCAAATCGTGGGATAAGGTGTCAAAGCGGACCCTGGGCTCCTTTAGGGGCACAACCGGGAATAACGCTAGGAGGATGATGATGAGGGAATGATTTCGGGGATAAAAACTATCCTGCGACTCTCCATCCCTACATCTATCTCCACTTAAAAAATCACGTCAATTAGTCGCTCCGTTTTGCCATGAAAGACTGATAAACAAACAAACACACACACTTTCCCATTTATAATATTAGTATCGACTTAGTCTCTGTGGATGTGTGGTTTTAATTAAATACAGCACAGGCGAAAACAACCAATAGTAATATGCGTACATATTTCTGTTGATTTTTATGCCGATATTTGGCTCCATTGCCATTATTATAATATTTATAATAACTTTTATTATATTAGATACACCGTCAGCTACAAATTCACGCCGAAAAAGTGTCCGACTCGCTTAGTTATTAGTATGCGCGTATAGTAGACACATTAAAAACGTGTAATATACTAAGACCATATTTATAAAAATTAAATACAACTTTATTATCTACACATAAGGTTTTATTTGTAATGCACGCGCTAGGCGGTTGTGACATTACAAAATGCGATGATCGCGCAAGTCATAAAATTTAACGACGTCGGCCGTAGGTGTACGAATGTACACCTTATGTCAAACAGCATTAAGTATGATTCTGTTTACGCTGTGTGGGGATCGTAGCTTCGCGTCTTTTAGGAACAGAGTAAGTGGAGTCGTGTTAAACAATTTTTTTTCATGTACATATTGTACAGTTTATAAAATTGGTGAGACGCTAGTTTCACTATTTTTAGGGTTCCGTACCTTAAAACCAAAAAACGAAATCTTTATAGGATTACTCTATTGTCTGTCTGTCCGTCTGTCATAGACAATTTGCTCCGAAACTACCGGACCGATTGAATTGAGATTTGGTAAACATATGTGAGTGATCCAATGACGGGTGTTTAACAAAAATAAATTGCGGTCACTTTTGGCCGGTGAAGTTAAAAATAAAATAAAAATCTTGCAAACTATATCGTGTGACATCTTTGACTTTAAATGAAAGGGCAATCTCAAATATATTTTTTCTATAAATATACGATAAATAGTTTTGTAGTAATTTAAGAAAATAAACGAACATTGAAAATTTTAGGCCAGTAGTTTTGGAGTAAGAGGGGAGAGTGGAGAGAAAAATAAAACAAAAAACTTATTATTCAAACGTATATTTTATGTACCCTAAAACAAGTTTAATTTATTGTAAACTTGTCGTTTCGAAGTAATTTTTTTTTGAATATTTTCTTTTTTCATATATAATGCATACGAACATCCACATATTTCTAAACTGCTGCTTTTGTCAGCTCATAAATATGTTGAAATTGATCACTTGTATGAGCATCTGTATTTTTAAATAGCATCACGTGCATTAGACTTCGCAGTATTTGCATCGTTAAAAATTTACCATTGTACCGCCTTAACAATGTACTTCCGCCACTAATTTTAATATGGTGCCTGATGACAGTAGTTAGGTATTGGGAGTTCTGGACCACTGCTTCGTTTCGCTTCGCTTCACTTCGCGGACGCGGTCCAGTTCCTCCCAATACCCAACTACAATCATGAGTGGGGTAGAATCCGTATGTGGACCAGAATACAAATAGTAGTTACAGTTGTATATAATATATCTTGCTTTAATTCATCGTATTGAAGATAAACGCTGTAGCCATCAGACAAACCGACGGATTCGTTTAATTTATTCGTATATAAAAACAACTAAGAAACAAGCCTTCTCACGAAATATCCATCGTAATCTACGAGAAAATCAAACATTTAATTTCAAGCCCCTATACCAGCCATTGTTTACGTTTCTCCTTAATAGATGCAATTACCTATAACACATGTATGCATTAATTCTTTACATTACTAAATTAAACAAAATAATGTATTACAACATAACCCGCTTATTTAGAATGTTGGTTAAATAGTATCATGGTACAAGGTGAATAAACAGAGCGTAAGCATTTTTAAAGATTCACACGCCGACCGGCATTACGATTGTAATTTAACACTTTGCGATTAACAAAACAGAAACGTCATTTCTAATCATAGGTTGATGCATTGAAGAAAACACGTTTATTCATTTTTGTTATTTTATGCATATGGAAATATAATGTAAGTTAGTCTATTAATTTACCTACATAAAATATCTTCTCTTACACAACTCCATTAACACTTGTCTACAGGAAAGATAATTTCTGTATAACCTATTAGTGTTACTTTTGATACTTATATTAAGATTATCGAGTAGGTATTTTGTTCATAAAATCAGGTATGAAATGAATTAGAAATCATATTTATAAACTGAACAAACATTTTAGAGGGTCCACCTGCAAAGGTTGAAACAGTAAACCGTTCATTCAATTTATTCTTTGACCTGATATTACTTATCGTCATGCGGTCGACTAGCTATCCTTTCGCATGAGCTGTCTTTCGTTTGTTTATACAACATGCTTGAAGTCTGACAAGGATGAAGCATACGTTCGATTGGTTACGTTTTAATACGTAGTGAGTGTTAATACGTACAGTCAACCAATTTGATACCCAAGTGTACCTATAATTATTATGTTTACTGTAATTCTTCATATCTACGTCACATAAATTATCCAATCAGATTGCGAGGCCTGCATCGCGCTTACGAAGTTTTTGTGATCGGTTCATATATATACAATTTCATTGATAGAACTGTCGGAGTGTCTATAGCTATACCGACCGATAGTTCATAGTACTCCTACCACTTAACATGTTGCGAAGCCTGGCCAGCTTTGTGATAATGACTTGGTAACGCGGTGGCGTATGCATACGATGCTTGGTTTTAATAACCCTAAGATGGGCAGGGCTAGTATGCACAACACACTACAACCCGGTGGGGGTAAACACAACACGCGGTGGCGTTGATATAGTATTTGCTTGGTTTTAATAACCCTAAGATGGGCAGGGCAATTACTATATCTCACACAACGAGAAATCTGTTACTATACACGGTCGGTAGTTAACGGTGATCTCATCCATACTTCTCACGTCAAAGTTTCTGGCCAATTCTGCGATGTGATTAGTGTGTCAAACACCGTAATAATCCTGTTAGCCCAGCACAGCTAAAAGCTCAATATTACCCAAGTCTGGCTATGATGGTGCATTACGAGATCTGGTTCTCCAAGAACAAGATCTGGCGGGTTGCGATGCTAGCTAGCACCCGATGTGTTTAAGCCTTTTGCATTTTTAAACTTGCATCTTTTTGTTAAATGAGTGCTAAAAGTCCGTTAATGCACTTGAAGTTCTGTTCCACTGCAACGGAGTACGAACTGTGAATCTGATACTATCCTAAACATGCATTGAGAGTTTGCATCAGATTATTAAACACGATGCCAAACGCCAAACACATAAATTAAACGAATCCGTCGGTTTGTCTGATGGCTACAGCGTTTATCTTCAATACGATGAATTAAAGCAAGATATATTATATACAACTGTAACTACTATTTGTATTCTGGTCCACATACGGATTCTACCCCACTCATGATTGTAGTTGGGTATTGGGAGGAACTGGACCGCGTCCGCGAAGTGAAGCGAAGCGAAACGAAGCAGTGGTCCAGAACTCCCAATACCTAACTACTGTCATCAGGCACCATATTAAAATTAGTGGCGGAAGTACATTGTTAAGGCGGTACAATGGTAAATTTTTAACGATGCAAATACTGCGAAGTCTAATGCACGTGATGCTATTTAAAAATACAGATGCTCATACAAGTGATCAATTTCAACATATTTATGAGCTGACAAAAGCAGCAGTTTAGAAATATGTGGATGTTCGTATGCATTATATATGAAAAAAGAAAATATTCAAAAAAAAATTACTTCGAAACGACAAGTTTACAATAAATTAAACTTGTTTTAGGGTACATAAAATATACGTTTGAATAATAAGTTTTTTGTTTTATTTTTCTCTCCACTCTCCCCTCTTACTCCAAAACTACTGGCCTAAAATTTTCAATGTTCGTTTATTTTCTTAAATTACTACAAAACTATTTATCGTATATTTATAGAAAAAATATATTTGAGATTGCCCTTTCATTTAAAGTCAAAGATGTCACACGATATAGTTTGCAAGATTTTTATTTTATTTTTAACTTCACCGGCCAAAAGTGACCGCAATTTATTTTTGTTAAACACCCGTCATTGGATCACTCACATATGTTTACCAAATCTCAATTCAATCGGTCCGGTAGTTTCGGAGCAAATTGTCTATGACAGACGGACAGACAGACAATAGAGTAATCCTATAAAGATTTCGTTTTTTGGTTTTAAGGTACGGAACCCTAAAAATAGTGAAACTAGCGTCTCACCAATTTTATAAACTGTACAATATGTACATGAAAAAAAATTGTTTAACACGACTCCACTTACTCTGTTCCTAAAAGACGCGAAGCTACGATCCCCACACAGCGTAAACAGAATCATACTTAATGCTGTTTGACATAAGGTGTACATTCGTACACCTACGGCCGACGTCGTTAAATTTTATGACTTGCGCGATCATCGCATTTTGTAATGTCACAACCGCCTAGCGCGTGCATTACAAATAAAACCTTATGTGTAGATAATAAAGTTGTATTTAATTTTTATAAATATGGTCTTAGTATATTACACGTTTTTAATGTGTCTACTATACGCGCATACTAATAACTAAGCGAGTCGGACACTTTTTCGGCGTGAATTTGTAGCTGACGGTGTATCTAATATAATAAAAGTTATTATAAATATTATAATAATGGCAATGGAGCCAAATATCGGCATAAAAATCAACAGAAATATGTACGCATATTACTATTGGTTGTTTTCGCCTGTGCTGTATTTAATTAAAACCACACATCCACAGAGACTAAGTCGATACTAATATTATAAATGGGAAAGTGTGTGTGTTTGTTTGTTTATCAGTCTTTCATGGCAAAACGGAGCGACTAATTGACGTGATTTTTTAAGTGGAGATAGATGTAGGGATGGAGAGTCGCAGGATAGTTTTTATCCCCGAAATCATTCCCTCATCATCATCCTCCTAGCGTTATTCCCGGTTGTGCCCCTAAAGGAGCCCAGGGTCCGCTTTGACACCTTATCCCACGATTTGGCATAGGCACTAGTTTTACGAAAGTGACTGCCATCTGACCTTCCAACCCAGAGGGAAAACTAGACCTTATTGGGATTTGACCGGTTTCCTCACGATGTTTTCCTTCACCGAAAAGCTAACGGTAAATATTCCGTACATAAGTAACGAAAAACTCATTGGTACGAGCCGGGATTCGATCCCACGACCGCCGCTTGACAGCCGCATGCCTGGACCACTAGGCTACCGTAGCTCTCCGAAATCATTCCCTAATGGGGTGAAATGGGGGCGGTAAAATTTTGTATGAAGCTGCGATATAAACGAGTTCCAAGCGGACGGAATCGCGGGCAGAAGCTAGTATTTCATAATTCAAAGTTTAACAATTAACCACAGTTTATAACCTCCAAAAATTTAAAATGTCGTAGCTAAGGGATTCATTCTGAAAATCTCTTCTAAAGGGTTGGAGTTGGAGTCTCGGCCGCTTTATTATATTAAAACCGAGTGTTTCTTAAAAGCTTCATAGTTTTCAGGCCTTGAGTTCTAAGTTCATAGAGAGCTTTGGCTGCCCAGGGTAAGCTTAGTAGGAAGACAATGCCACGGGTTAACGCTCGCCGTGGGAGGACAAACGACGCTCATTACACACTGGTCTGACTGATACAGTAGGCCCAACACCTTGTAACTATGAGATTTCAGGAATTGAGAAATGTCGACCTTAAAGATGTCGTTCTGTTCTGCAGGAAAACGAGAAGAAAGGTGTGCAGGGAATGGTGCTGAATGAACGCAACAAACGATCGACTGCCCGCCTGTTTCCGGCCAGGGGGCCTAGACAAGGTTACAATCGACAAGCGCTAACGCCAATAGAAAACGAATGAAATGTATGGGAATGACAGATGTTAACGAAAAGTGTTTCGTCGGCATATGTCATTCCCATACATCTTATTCGTTTTCTATTGGCGTTAGCCCTTGTCGATTGTAACCTTGTCTACGGCCCCAGGCGTCTCTTCACAACATCTTCAAATTTGAGAGTAAGACACAGATGTCGCCAATAAGATGTCAAGGATCGGGGAATAGACCGGATTCACGACGCGCTGCTCCAGTCAATGAAAGCCACCTCTTAACGTCATGAAGACCTCTGACCCCGTATCATGCGATTATCACACGATAAGTGATAGGATAGTGCGTCCGTCACTGGCTGACACCGTTTGATAGAACGAGACGACGCTCCTATCTTGTCACTTATCGCGTGATAAGGCCAACCATGATAGGGGTCTGGTCGTCGTCTATCGACACGATCGTATCTAGTACGAGCGAGCTTCTATATGCAAGCGAGAGAATCCGGGTCGTACTTAGGAATCTGATCCTGCGTAAGCGGAAGAGTATATACGAATGATTGGTAATTCGAGACATTTATTAAGTAATATAGGTAGTTGAATAAATGTGCAATGTGTGTATGTCATGTCAGCCCACTGTATGTCTCACTCCATCACAATCCGCGACACTAATTGTATTCAAACGCATCATGTGCTAAACATCCCAGATGTGGGTGCGAATCTATGGAAGGCTCAATACGCCATTAATCTTGGAATAACTCGCGCCTTTTATGCTTTGTTTTGGTTTGCAAAGGACTATTGTACAAAATCAACAATGCATTTTATTTGCGGTACGCAACGCAGCACATGGAGGCGTCAAACTATTCATATACTTACTTAACTTAAGTAAGTTTGTAATGCTGTATCAAAGATGATCCTACATATCTTAATACTAATATTAGTAGCTCTGCGAACTCGCAAGCCAGTAGAACCTAATTTAAAAATATAATAACATTTCGAAAACCTGAATCAACTGCAAAAATCTATATAATTATTGAACATTCTCACAACATTTCACCAGAATCGGTTGAGAAATGCGACCTGTAGAGGAGGACGACTGGACAAACGGACATACGAAAGAATTTTGGCCCAAGCTGAAACAGCAAACAACTGACTAACAATAAACTTCCTTCGCTTTGCTCCCTCGTTCCATGAGTTGATAGCAAGGGTTTTGATTTATTGATTTAATGTGTTGCCATTGCCACCACAAGGAATCCAAATTTTCTTCGGATCTGTAACACAATTGCAGTGGCTAGCACACATTGGACCGTGGTCCCCAACCATTAAGGCCTCCACCCACCGGACGCGTGTGCTGCGCGTGTCGGAAGCGTTTGAAGCGGTATATTCACACCGCAAGCGGGCGGCGTGTATTAACGCGTGTGCAGTGCGGCTGCCGCGCGGGTGCTGCGCTGCAGCTGCGCGGGTGCTGCGCGTGTGCCGCGCGGGTGCTGCGCGGGTGCTCCGCGGGTGCTGCGCGGGTGCTGCGCGTGTGGCGCGCGTGTGCCGCGTTCGATGTGTGTCGGGCGCGTTTGAAGCGGTATATTCACACCGGAAGCGGGCGGCGTGTAGCAACGCGTGTGCTGCGCTGCCGAGTTGTAACTTTAGCGTGTGCTGCGCGTGTGCCGCGCTGCTGCTGCGCTGCAGCTGCGCTGCCGAGTTGTAACTTTAGCGCCGCGCGGGCCCGCCTTCGAAACGCGTTCGATGTGTGTTTGAAGCGTAGTTTCAATGCTTTACAACTTGCGCGTGTGCCGCGCAGCACACGCGCCGCGCACGACACGCGTCCGGTGGGTGGAGGCCTTTCGTCATAAGCTTCTTTGCCACAACGGTAAGGAAAATGGCGTCCATCCTGGCCCCTATTTCACCAAATCGACTATTGTCGCCTAACAATGACAATTCGCTTTACATGGCTGCGTCGACAGGTTAAGTTGGTTGCTGGACAGCTTATTGACCCAGCAATGTACGTGGAATTTTCATTGTCAAGTGACAATTGTCAAGGTGGTGCAATAGGACCCTGGAGTCTAGAGTCTCTCTAGACCAGCGGAAAGATCAATAACCTTTAACGTCTTGGCAGTTGGCATTAGCCGCTTGGCCCGGTGCCAGAGTACTCCAGTTGACGCAATGACTTGATACCATCAAGGATAGGACATGTTATAGGATTTTATGCTTCGAATACTAAAATGTCAATTTCCATAATGTACCTGAAAATTCCTTTAACTTTGTTGTCCCGCGTAATTCACAGGGGGTTGTTTAAGTAATGTAATGAAGTATTACGAACCAACCACATTATAAAACACCACTACGTCTCATTCAATAGTTGTCGCCCGCAGTGTCGCTAGTATGTTTTTAAAGTCGTTAAAAATAATGTACCTACTCTATTATTGTGAGTCAAAAACTGTAGACGACATCAATTACTTGTTGTTTTTACAACTTTATGTCTAGCTACTTCCTGATCCTGACTTGGCGGGGTGGTTGTATATGCTGTATTTTCTACTTCACCGATAACCTACTGATGACGTTCCGATTTCTTTGATGTCGGTATAATATCTGTATTAAAAACAACACAATACATCCCGCGCCAATCGGGACGCAGTTCTTGAAATGAAGCGCACAGTAAACTATCTGTTCTCAGTACAGCTTACTGCTACCGAGTCCGACCCTTCAAATGAGGAAGTGATCCTTGTCATGACAGCTCCTTGCCCGTGGTCCACCTAATCTGTTCACCTGGGTGGACCACGGGAAGTTTTTTCTACCCGTGGTCCACCTAGAAGGACTAAGGTAAAAACTTATTGGTAAAGGTAAACTTTTCCAGTAGACTGTATAGATGAATGCCCCAAAATTACACGCAAATTACCAAATACGTGATTTACCAAAATGTTTTTACGCGTAATACCAATATTACTACCTAAGTCAGGTCGGTGTAGGTACGACGACGAGCGAAGCGAGGAGGAGTGTTAGGTGTACTGCGACCTTATAGCGCGAACCGAGCGAGCGAAGCGAGCGTGCCGCGGCAGCGGCCGGCGAAGCGCCAGAACCGAAAATGTGATATTTCACTTCCTCATATTAAAGAAGGTCTTTTAGCAAAGTTTACATAGGTGTACCACGGGTAAAAAAAAAATCCCGTGGTTCACCTTAGTCCACCTAGGTGGACCACGGGTAGGTAAAATTTCCCGTGGTCCACCCAGGTGAACAGATTAGGTGGACCACGGGCAAGGAGGGGTCATGACAATATAATTGGAGAAACACTTTGCATTTAACATTCCAATCCGCGATCCCATGCTCGCAGGCCTGAACTACTGACTAGAGTTATGTAAGTACAGTCACCAGCATTGACATCTGCTGAATCTGAGACTACTGTACTGTGTATGGCAGATATTAGGTAAGATTTAGATTGTATTAATGCTGGAGTACCTATACAATTATCACGTTTCTCGGGACAGACCTAATGTACCGGATATCACTACTTTTTCGGTGTATGTGACTTCACATCCCACGCTTGTTCCTTGCGGGTTGGGGAAGTCCCCAACCCGCAAGGAACAAGCGTGGGAATAGCGTATGCCCTCTTGTCTATAAAAGTAATTATATCCAAGCATTGGGACGCAAGTTAGCAAGTACACCCTTCTTGCTATAACTTAAAACACTAACCGGTCATCGACCTCCAAGCCAAATGAGCAAATTGCGTCATCAAACAACTTTATTAAGCACATGCATAATTGATCTTACTCCACAGGGTTGCCATTTATCAGTCAGATGTCATTCTAGACTCCGAGGCCATTGCAATAAACCCACGTTATCGTACACGAAAAATCGTAGCTTAGGTACAACAGTTTTAATATTTACCTGTATTTGTGATAGGTGGTACTGAGATTCCTGATGCGAAAAGAAAAGTCACTTAATTTTATATTTCACTGCTAGTACAGAGTGTAATTTATTCACAAAGAAAAGTATACAATACCTTATTATAAAACTTAACACTAACACTTAAATCTACTTAACTACTAGTATCAATGTACTCTCCGAGGTCGCTGCCTCTCGGAAGGGTGCCCATAAGGCTGGCCACATTTCCTCGTTGGATTGCAATTCCTATCCATTGGCCGAGGAAGTAGCAAGCTCTATAGTCAGCCGTATTTTCGTTTTTTTTTTTAAATTTCTTTATAAAGAGTGTGGGCATCCGAACTGAGTGACAAAATATTGCGAGCATATTCCAGCGCCATTATGTAATTTTATGATTTTTGGAGTCTACCTTAGCTTCCTTATTGGCTAATATACAAACAAACTATTCAATACATCCATCTTCATATTTTTCTAACACTTGTAAAGGTAACTAACATTAATGCGAATAATATAACGATGTTGCGTTCTTGCCTCGGGCTCCAGGACTATTTGCGGAACGTCGAGAATTTCTTGAAGTATCTGTGTCAGGCAAGCCTGCTAGCGAATTGTTAGAATTTCGATACTATCTCTAACTTATTTATAGCCTAGGATTCCTAATGAGCCAAGCACGTTAACTTAACAGGTCTTATTCAACGGGAATTCTTTTCGTTAGCTGAATTATCTATGTCAATATCAAATGATTATTTAGTTTAAATATGAACTCATTTTGCGTCGATGTCGTAATTCATATTAGAATGCTCCGAATTAAATATTTCCGATTATAACTTTAAAGAAAAGATGCGGGAAGCATTTAAACGATTATCAGAATCCAAATCTGATGCCAAGGGGACATAAACTGGGTCTGTATAAGATAATTTAGACAGGTACCTATGTCATTTTCGATACATAATAATTTACTCAAATGCAATAAGCGTGATTACTGATTTGAACTGTCAAACACGTTGCATAAACAACGTACGAATTGAAAAGTTACTCTTCCTAAACAAAGTTGCACAGTGATACTGCCTCTCTCTCCTGCATGGATTATACGATCAATTTGTCAAGATGGTTGGCAACCCTCGCAAGTCAAAGTCTTCACAGTTGTCACTGCGCACACGATCAATCATCCTCGGAGCTAATTGACTTGGCTTAGCTGATGAATTATAAATGCGAGCAAAAACTAACTGTACACGTGTAAAAACTGTGTAAGATGCCGACAATGTTTCGATCAATCAATTTTGTTTAGTTACAAACGATTTAAATGATTATCTTGGCATCTATAGTTCGGCACATGTTTAAGTAATATGATATATAGAAGTTGTAAAGATCTCTTTCTATAGAGTAAGAATGTTAGAGTTAGAAAGAGTTAAGGTTCATTTTTAAGCTACTCTCCTCTCCAGTGATATGACTAAACTTTACTTTGCTACCGGCCTACTATTCTTTTTTTTATTAGCTTATTTATTATTTAGTTATTATGACGAACGAATATCTTTTGTCTTCGGAGACCGAAATGCATTGAACTACACGACGAGCTGATATTGTGATACTACACTTTTTTGTGCAACAGCAGTATGTACGATTTTCCATACTGCTGTTGCACAAAAAAGAGAGAGAGAAAACGAGAGAATGTTAGTCACTTGAAATATTGTGTTTAATTTCAGAAGAAGAAACAAACAGAATGGCGAATATGATCAAATGGAGGAGGCATCAATATAGATTATAGATTATATATATTACATTTTAAATACGAGAAATCTATCGATCTTGTAATGTTCAGTCGACTACAGAAAGATCGATTCGAAGACCATAATGTTAAGGCTTTAATAGTCGTGTGTAGATATTTTTGTAACTTGCGCCGTATCGATTACTTTGTAGTCGACTGCGTAATACGTGACACATAACAGAGATACCATAAGAATTCACAAAATAAAACATGGTTTTGAATATTCGGAAACATCTGGCAATTTATCAATCAGGTGTCTAATGGTGCTGACCAAATTACATATTAGGAGTTTTCCTTATATATGGCTACTGGGGATTTCCTCCGAAACAATCGAAAACCGTTCTTAATACACATTTTATAATAGGTTCTTATTACATCGGACGGACAATGAACATGCTATAGCTACCTAGTTCGGGTAGATATGTAATTAAATCGATTTGTTTGCGGTTGGTCTGATGTTATTCTGTTACACATCTGCTGATTACATCGCAGATTCATAACTGTAAAACTGGTATTATTTGCTTCTGTTTGATGGCACGCGTGATATGAGTGCTGCAATTGAATTTGAGAAAATAATGGCACTATTATAGTCGCAAGTAGTATCAAAAGCATTGTAACTGGTTTTATGAGGGCCTTAACTTTTCGTAGGCGGCTTTCTTTATCGCGATGTACCTATTTGCCTATGTATCCGTTATTAAATAGATCAATGATACTAATTAGATTCTTCGACGCAGCAGCAGCGCGGGCGCGCGCGTCATATCTCTCTCTCTACCAATACATTTAATATGTATCTCACTATCTCTATCACGCTTGGCGACGCGTTAGCAACGCGTGTGCAGCGCGGGCCCGCGCAGGCCCGCGCTTCACACGCGACGCGCACGTCACGCGGCCGCGCTGCCGAGGTTTAATTTTAGCCCGCGGGCCCGCGCTCGGACCGCGCTAGATGTGTGTTTGAAGTGTAGTTTCAATGCTTTACAACTTGCGCGGGTGCCGCGCAGCACACGCGCCGCGCACGACACGCGTTCGGTGGGTGGAGGCCTTAAAAGCTTGTAAAAAGGGGGTAAGGCTGAGGATAGGTACTTATTACCGCAGAACATCTTTTATGGGGCTCTAGCGACCTGTATGAAGTGGGCTGATTCAAAATCTCAAAAAGTAGGTAAGTACATAATTTGCTAATTCGCGCAGCTCAGCGTCAAATTTTGAATTCTCTGGGAATTAAGTAGCGACCACACCGGTGCGTTACGCTGCGTATACGCGTTGACGTGTCGTATGTGTCACGTATTCTTCATATATTTTGCTGCGTTTACGGTGCGTTAGCGTATTTTCGTCGCTACTTTATGCGTCTAAATCAATAGACGCGTCACTGTAGTGGTGTTTTTAGAGTATAGGGTATAGTAAAGGTTAGCTGGAAGACACCGCTCTCAGGGGAGCTCGCCTCTACATGATGTTATCTCGTAATAATAATTGTTCTGTTGTTGAGTTCTGTTCCATGTGCATTGGGAATCCATCATTTTACCGAAAATAGTTTCATCGATTATCGTTTCCCATAACACTATTCGCAGAATTTCATCATCACACAGGAATCATTCATCGAACTTCGTTAGATCGCTCATACATTTGGTCGAATTACCATTTACACAAAAATGAACTCATCGAATTTCACTTCAATATTTTATTTATTCATCGACATAGTCGTTCATCGAGTCGCCGTTACTATAATTTTGCTTAAACGTAAGTTTCAGTTCCCTAAATTCTTATTACATAGAAAATCGTTTCATCAGTGTTTGTCACTTGATAATATTTACCTTTCAACGAACTGAGTAGGTACCTACATTTCACCGAGACTTTGGACGTATACATAGAGCTCTAAGCCTACCCACCTCTCCCTCTGGATATCGGATTACCTTCCTATTCTACTTTAAGGCAGGCCAGTGTAGGTACGACGACGAGCGAAGCGAGGAGGAGTGTTAGGTGAACTGTGACCTAGCGCGCGAGCCGAGCGAGCGCAGCGAGCGTGCCTCGGCAGCGGCCGGCGAAGCGCCAGAACCGTTTTTTAAATATTACTTACTTAGGCTTAATATTACGTCTACATCGTATATGAAGCGTATATGAGTCAATGTGGACCCATTTTATCCATTAGGTATTAAATACTTAGACGAAATAACCTATAGGTCAACAGCTTGGTAGAAAAATTAAATATTGATCGTGGCAACAAAAATATATAGAACGTACCAACATTGAACCGTGTTTCTATAAATTAATACTATACAGAACTGACTATTCTATGAAAAGTAAATTTGATAAATCGTTACTCTACGATTTGAGACAAATTCGAAACGATTAACGATGAAAAGTTGTTCGATGAAATAAAAAACTATGAATTGATGATTATGTGAACAAGGAAAACAACGAAATGAAATTCGTGGAATAGTTTTCGGCGAAATGTAAATCGACGTAATGCGTTTCGATAAAATGATAGACACCCACATTAAATAATTTACATTAACATTACATGACAATGACAACACTTTGAACAACAGCAACTGTCGTTTCGATTGAATAAACAAAAAATAATAAAAGCGATGGAATTTAAAAAAAGCCAGCGCTTTCGCTACACGTGTTTGTTTAATGGATTAACCGTAACAGAGGATGGATGAGCCGAGCCGTTGATGATCCACTTTGCGACACGCAGGGATAATTTTAATATTCATATCACCATCGTTCAACAATTAGTTACATTAGAAAGTAGGAGCGGTGTGTAAAGAGGGCTATTACAGTACAATTGCAGAGGTAGGTATATAATCGAGGTCATTACACTACAATTGTTTTGGCATTCCGTTTAATATGCGAGTAAGTAAAAATTACGAGTGCTAATCCTCACTAGAGGATCTGTCTGACTAAACTATTGGTTTGATATCAAATGTAAATTTTGTCACGCGTTTGCTTCCGCGCTTGCCAAGCCCAAAGTAAAGTTTTCTAAATAGTGCGCGCAACAAATGTCAATTTGATATCTAACCTCTACATCGAAGGAAATAAACCTCTAGGTGAATATTTCTGTGTGTTTTAATTGGCCCAAAGTAATAATAATCATGCTGATCGCGTCTACATCTGCGCCGTTTCCATTGCGTAGATGATTGTGCTGCTAATTGTCATCATCATTATTATCATCTTCATCATCATCACAGCGTCAGCCTGTTTATACAGGCTGATGATGATGATCCCAGTGTAGATACACACGCTACCTCTAATGGGCGAGAGGGAAAAGGCTGGCCCGATGTGTGTTGGAACTTCACACGTAAGTACCTATATTGTTTTGTAATCTACGATCGACTTTGGTTTTAATAATAGCTACAAAAAAACCATGATTAAATCACTGCTAATAACGCGGGCTCAATTTATTATTCCATTTATCTTTGCATTCATTACAATTAATTTAGGCCTACTTGTTTGCCAAATAGCTCCCAACACAATACAAACCAATACAATACAGATAAAGAGTACCTACCTGCTCTCAATGTCATGTCATGATTCAGAAAGTGCTGTGTCATTGACATTTGGCCGTTCACTCAGCAACTGCACAGATATTATCGTAAAAGCTTTTAAATAATTTCATAATAATTACTGTTATTCAAGCGATGAATTACGATGAATCAAATGTACACGGTCAATTACGTGCGTTACCGGTACAGGTGGGCATTAATAAACTCGCGGTCAAACATTTCGGGTCACCTTACATTAAATAACCACAATCGTTTTTTTTACATAGTTAACAATGGTTTTATGTACATAATATACTGTTCTTTAAAATACCCAACTGTATCAGCAATTTTCGTGATCCTATCATAATAATATCAACCCCCAAAAAATTTGATTTTTGCGAAATCTCGCTCCGTTAACGTTGTTTTTTCATGGGTTTTTTACGAGTCCGAATTAAACCTGGTACAGTTCCCGTCAAACAACTTGGACATGCGGGACGAAGTGGGGGGGGGGCAGCTCGCAGGTACAATTCGCCTTTGCGCAGGCAAGGTCAAATGTTCAAGAAGTTTGACGGCATCTGTAACGTTCGTTTTTTTAATGATATTTTTACAGTTTACATGTAATATTTAACAAAGCTCATGACACGATAAAAAAACTGTACAACCTTGCACTAATTAAGGAAATATGACGGTATTTTACCGACCCGTATTCATTGTCCGCGAGTGTAGACTCCAATCTAAGGTCCGACAAAGACCAACGTATTGGAGTTATATAGTGTCCTTGCAATTACTCGTATTTCTCAAAGAGCGCATCTGAATGTCTGTCCATCTAGACCTGGCCTCACTAGCGTCGGCAACGCGCATGTTAGTCCACTAGAGTTGGAAGCGTTCTTAGGCTACGATAACAGCTTACCATCAGCGGGCGTGATGGTTAAGACAATTTATTTTGTTTATTTATTTTTATTTATTTATTTAAATCAGGCAACAAGACCCATTATTACAAATACATTAAAGACTAACATACATATCAATATAAACTTATGAATAACTACAAAACACACAATTACTGCGACGTGTTGCGCAAACCGCGAAAACGTCGGAACTTGACTCCCTTCGACCAAAATTCTTCCTTAGTGAAGGTCGATAGATGGTCTGTTGGAACTCTGACCACAAAGGAATTAAAATTCAGACTCCAACCTCACGACCCTCAGGAGGAATCCGGTCTTCACGCGCACATACTCCACTACTTCCTCTGCCTTCATGTAGTGCACCCGGGACACGTAAAGCTGCGTCGAAATTGTAGCAGTACTATTGTCCTGACGGATGTCTTATTACTCTTATTAGACATCCGTCACGTTCCGAGAAATATGTGGGTGTGAGAGTGACAGATGTCTTATCATCCTATCAACAACGATAAGTGATATAATGGCATCCATGCTACGCCCACACCCCACAGGTGGCCCGCGTAGCCTTTGCTTGACGATTTTACGAGCTTTAAGTATATTATGATCGCTGGTTAGATACTATCGTTAATAGTCTTCCCGCCGGTGCGACGTCCACCGCCGCGTGATCGCGACAGTACAAAGACATATAGTGCCTATTCGTCCCGTATACCGGGTAGAGTCAGTCCGACCCAAGTCGGGTCTAGCTGAGTTTCTTGCCGGACTCTTCTCAGCGAGGCTAGGCTTTAGCGAACCAGCGATAAAACTCTTAGTACTTTGATACCACTTTGCACTTACACCCCAGATTCGGTTGATACCGTTCAATCTCACTAGAGCGCAAACTCGCAGAGTATTCCAGTGTTTAAACTGCCCCCGCGTGGTCGTTCCGGAGGTTTCCTCTGGATTTTCTCCCATCACGCAATTCGACCGTTGTATTGAGTTCGTCCTATTATAGCAACAGACAGCTGTCCCTAGGTATAAAGACAACGTTACTACTCGACCTAGAAATCTGACAACGAACTGTCATTAGCCGGTGACAATTGTTAAATTGGAGAAATAGAGGTTACAGGTTTCCAGACGTTCCCACGAGGCAGATTGACCAGTAAGGCCGCTGTCTGGACGCCAGCGGGCAGCGGAGCGACGAGCGTGCGTTCATAAATTGAACTCGATCAAATGTATGAACTGCCTAATGACTGAGATCATTTAGAACAACAACAACACTATTACGGCGACTATTGTTACACTTCAAACCAAAACCAAAGTACCACTGCTACCAGATGGAGAAGATCTTGCAAAATCTGCTACATTTTTACGGCATAATTTTCTCGTACTAATTCATCCCGCCGATTCACCTGTAGGTATATCTTTCTTGACTTGGATCTTTTCAAGACGAGATTACCATCAGGTGAGATTGTGGTAAAACGCGATCATATACTTGATTAAAAAATAAGAAAAAATATGTAGAACTCGTTAAAAAATAGCATTCCTATACCTATTATGTTTTTATCTTTGTAGGGACGACTACAGGGTATAAAGTTTTCATTTTCATTTGCGATAGAAATAAAACCATTGCAATAAACATTCCTTCCATTAACTCGGTTCAACGTTAAGCGATAGTTTACTAACATTTTAAATAGTAGTAATAGATGTGTGTCTCTGTATACTGTATAGATGTGTGTCTATGCCACGACGGTTGCAACGTGCCTGTCTGATGGGTTTCTAATAGACTGTAAGTGTGGTAGGAATTATAGGAAATTTTGACTAGCTACAGTCAAAAACTACCTCGACAGTGAAGAATAAAAGACTCACCGCAAGTTATATATATATATGCTCATCGCTCTCGTTTATAAGAATTATGGCCTCTCCAGTAATTATGACTTTGTAATAACTGGTTGCCCACAATTCACTTCGAACCTATTCCCATTGTGCACTTTTACGACGTCCACGGCGAGGGTCGCAAATCTAATTCTAACCCGACACTTGAGTTAGGAATTATTATATTTATTATTTTCATATACTTCATGTATTTAGCGAGTTCACTGTTTTGGTGCTGTTTTGTAGCTATTTGACAGTGACAGATATGAGATAAGGTGCCATACAGATAAAACAAATTGGTACCTTTAGGTAAGGTAGATGCTTTCAAAGCGGCCAAAATGGAAGATGCAGCTATAATATTTTCCATTATTTTGTGACCAAACTGTTGAGAAAACATTAAATAATAGCTACTGAAACATTTTTACTTTAGTTTATTCTAAGATGAATCAAAAATTGCGATTTAAAGTAATGTGAAACGGAGCGTGTTTTTTAATCCAACAATCAGCGTCTGTTGACGTCACTCCTCTCAAAAGTCAAAACTTTGGCAACTTTGACACACATGACTGACGTCACAGGAACTGTAGATCCGTTTTGTCAGTTTGTGACAGGAATTTTTGACTATAAATCATATTATTTTAATTTTTTAATCATTTCGTGGTCTATTTATTCAACATGCGATTCTTTCAAATGAAAGCAAAATTTAAAATATTGCGTCGTCTCACTCACTTACTGGTGGTGAGTACCCACTGGACCCCAAATTCATGGTATATAACAGATGGAGCCGCCCGATAAGCAAACAATGTCCGTATTGGGATTTTTGCGAAGCCCCGCTCTTCCATAAATTATATTAGGTATATACTTGAATCATTTAAATTAAAATAGAATTGTGTTGTTGATGGTACTAAACAGAAATATTGTATCAGGTCGATACTTATTGTCTCATCAGCATCATCATCATATCAGCCGAAAGACGTCCACTGCTGGATGCCACGCTGGATGCCCACCCGCATCAAGCGGACTCCCATGACCTTTACCCTGGTAAACCAACCTGACCCCGTATCATGGTCGGCCTTATCACGCGAAAAGTGATAGGAGCGTCGTCTCGTTCTATTGGCGTCAGCCAGTGACGGACGTACAGTCAGCAGCAAAATTAGATGATCATTTTAGTACTTTGTCGCACTAAACGTAACAATACTGCGACACTTGGAACGCGTCTAAGTAGTGAAAGTGACAAGGTACTAAAATGATCATCTACTTTTGCTGTTGACTATACTATCTTGTCACTAATCGTGTGAGAAGGCCGCCATGATACTGGTGACCTGTGATCGTTCCACTATATATACCACACTATACTATTGTCTATTGGGCCACATTTTGATGTCTTATACGTCATAAAGAAACAAAGCATCAAAGCAAATTAAACTAATCTCAAAATGGTACTTTACAACAATGGGTTACTCACGAGGTTCCCAGTAAGATGCGATCGCTATCGTTTTGCGTGTGCCCTAAACACGAAGGAGGCAGGTGCTTTTGACATTTCAACTTGGTGATGATTCAATATTTATTGCGAACAAAAACTGCTACTATAAACCTTAATGCAATAGTAATTGATGTGACGAGACACGCAAAAAGAGTTACACTACTTGTATCCAAAACATATGATCGCAAATTGCTGTTAAGTTACTAATATCGACCTTAATCCGTACATCGCAGGGATTATATTGGTTTGTAATGACGTAATCTGTGTAATTGCGCTTGTTATACACGCTAGTTCTTTGTGCCAAGTGGCCAAAACAAAGGTTTTAGAGGGTGTTTAAGTGATGATTAGCTTTTTTCACTTCCTGATTAGATTGAATCGGATGACTATTAATTCTGAGGAGCCGGCTTCGTAAAAAATAAATTAAATCATTTAGTTATTAAAATAAGTATGGCAACAATAGGTATTTTTTTATCATAAGTCAAAAACCCGGAAACTATTGTCTGTACCAGGCTATCACAAACACTAGGGAAATAAAGGAAGCCGAAACAACAATCAATGGAAAAAAGTATTTTCTCACACTTACAATGAAATGTTGACGTGACTTACTTCAAATTAGGTTCGGAAATACTACGTATCCGGTGCGATGAGTGAAGATGGGGTCTCTATTGTTTCCCATAAAATTTAAGATCCGATTTTTTAAGTCCATAACGTTTTCCACCATAATTTTTTCTAGTCATATTGTCGAAAGTCATAAAATTTAACAATATACATTGGAGTTCCGATTTTTGCGGGTCATCATTATTGTTAGTCATAAAATTGGTTAGCCATAACGTTCAATGTCCCGGTGGTATGCAATTACATAATGTTACAGGCAATAATCTAGTTTGTAATAATTATTGTAAGGTATTTTTTCGCAAGTCATAATGATTGGTAGTCATCTAATTAGTTAGTCATATCATTTAATTTCACGGTGGTGTCACTCTTCATAATGTTAAAGCCCATAAACACACTCCCAGAAAAATAATAAAATACATGTTTTTTTTACTACCGAACGTTACTGAACGCGTTCTTCCAGACTGCTTTATAACATACCCATTAATTATAATTAATGTGGGTACTTTGGCAAAAATAAAGAGTGATGCGATTGAAAGATATTTATGCCGCTCACTGTTTTGTTTAGTGGTCAGAATACGTTAAAATAAGTATGTTTTGTTTTGAAACTTTTTTCTCTAAAATCAAAAAATGGCCGAAATATTTGACCCGAAAGTTAGGAAAAATATGTACTTGTCAACATTTCGATGAATGTTGTGTCATTACCTATTGGTTCTGGCGCTTCGCCGGCCGCTGCCGCGGCACGCTCGCTTCGCTCGCTCGGCTCGCGCGCTTAGGGTCACGGTACGACTAACACTCCTCCTCGCTTCGCTCGTCGTCGTACCTACACCGACCTGCCTAAGAAGTCCAATATCTTGGCCATTTTTAATTTCAGAGAAAAAGTAAAATAAAATAAATAATAAATAAATAAATATTAGGGGACAATCTTACACAAATCGACTTAGTCCCAAACTAAGCAAAGCTTGTACTATGGGTACTAGACGACGATAAACATACTTATATAGATAAATAAATACTTAAATACATAGAAAACATCCATGACTCAGGTACAAATATTCGTGCTCATCACACAAATGAATGCCCTTACCGGGATTCGAACCCAGGACCTCTTGCTCCGTAGGCAGGGTCACTACCAACTAGGCTAAAGCGATCGTCAAAGTCAAAGTTTCTAATAAAACATGCTTATTTAAACGTATTCTTTACGAAACAGTCATAAACCCTTCGCGCAGTAGTACCTAGTACCCCTTTCAAATGTATGTCTAGAAATGTTTCTGAGTAATTCTCTATATGACTTTGGATGTTATAGATTTGGTCTCTTAGACGTAATTCACTTTAGGCATTAAAACGATATGAATAGCAATCATTAGTACGTTGAAATATATGCCTTAGAATATTTATGAATAATTATCGATAGACCTTTGATCGTTATGGACATCAATTTCTGACTTTTGTGATTATAATACATAATATTATGGGTCATTAATGTTAGAACTACAAAACGTTATTCTTAACAAAGATTATGACTACTGATGTTTATGTATATAAATTATATGGATATCAATTTCTGACTATCGAAATTCGGAACAATAAGTTTATGGGAAACAAAGGGACCCCGTGAAGATGATATGTAAAGGAATTTCATACAGCCTTACACACCTTGGCCTGTAAAGCAACCTTATTTTGTTTTTAAACGGGGGGGGCGCGTCGTAGGGCGCGGGCGCGGCGTTTGCGGTGCACTTGAGAAACGTACTATTTAATTGTATTGTAGCCCAAGCATTTTATTTTCATTAGTATGGAAAAAAATGGAAATTTGGAAATGATCCATAAAAGCAGTTTTTTTGTGTGTAACTGATATATTATCATTTTAGTAATTATACGTAGACTCAAAATCCACCAAAATCTTAGTCATCGAAAAAATCGATATTTAACCAATTCCTGAAAAAGAGGAAAAATATTAATGATATTTTAAGTTTTGTTTTAGTTAATTTACAGGAGCTTTTCAAGAATAATAAATAAATCACACAAAAAAACATAATGGACGTGTCATTTATTTTTATATATTTACTACCCGATGGAAATTTTGTAGGATTCTTGGATAAGGCATCTTAGAATAACATTTGAAAATTAAACAAACAAAAAAACGCTGTTATAAATTAATGTTTGAAAAAAAAAACGTAATTTTCCTGGGGTACCTATTTGTGTTAACCTACGAATTAAACAAATTTAGGTACTACTTTTTATTTTAATTCCATTGCAAGTTTGAGAAAAGCGCTATACGAATCTCGGGGTGGCCGGCCGCGTATCCCTATCTGCTTGCCCTGCAACCCTTCGTTTCCCGGCCTCTATAGTAATGTACTATTGCAAGGATGTATCGGTAAACAGAGACCTCCTATATTCCAGTTTCTGTCATCGTGTAATGGAAAGTTTGATTTTTCGGCTCTTCAGTTTGATTTCTCGGCAGGCTGCCTTTCTTGTTTATTGCGAAATTTGTCCATCAAATTAGTAAGTAGGTAAGCCTGTCTAACAAGTATATGAACAGCGGCTAATGTTGGAGATAGGTATCTTATTTATTACGAAATAGTACAGCTTCTTAAGTCCTACCTATAGTTCCATTAGCATCCGACTACAAAACCCATACAATACCAACTCTGTAAGAGACTAGTCATCAACAGGCTTTAGAAATGCCATATCCCTCGCAACAATACCGCAAAGTGCTCCATAGAAAACAATACCTTTTGCGTAATCTTATCAGATACAGACACCATTATCAGGTTTCCGAAAACCATTCATTATCGAAAGTGGACAGACAGTTCAATACATATTTGAACAACTACGTAACGGCAGCCGAGACCGTAGTACTTAGGTACTTAGTCTTCTTATCGGAAGTATTGATAAAGCTGATGCAAAATATCTTGAAGCCGAAGCTGTGAGTATTATAATAAGGTTATTATAATACTCACATCAATAGAATCGAAAAAGTACAAATAATAATAAGGTTATTATAATACTCACATCAATAGAATCGAAAAAGTACAAAATCAGTTTCTCAATATCCTCAGCTACAGGCTTCGGCTTGGTCGCAGCCTCAGATCATATTCCATCGCTCGCAAGTCTTAGGAAGTACAGCGAACTAATAGTACTTTATAGAATCATACATTCCCAAATTGACAGTCCCACCCTTCATCTCTTCTAAACTTCATCACTCGATACAAATCTCGGAATCCTTCACCCAAAATATTTCAGCTTCAAATTTATACAAACAACACCTCATTTTATAATCCTGTAACGAGAATGTGTCGCTTGTACAACGAAACCGTTACCGAGAATCCGTCCATATAATAGATATATTTAATTGTAGCCTACCCTCGTTTAAAAAATCTATCAATGGTATGTTCTGCACGTAGGCTGCGTTCACACTAACCAACTTTCTAGTGTTTTTGTTTTGTTTTGTTTTTGTTTAGTTTAGTTTTTAGTAAGTTTAATGCTTTTAATATAACAACACTATAACGAATATAAATCACTAACGTAATAAATAAAAAACTAAATTAAAATAAAATAGATTAAAACTAAACTAAATCTAAAAATGGCCCCTGCGGCATTGTGCCGAAGATGCTGGCAGCATTACCTCGCTGAATAGCTAAGCTAATTCTTTGTGCGAGATAACTGCCAGCCCTTCGGTCACCGGTGGCATCTGTAAGCCTCTTCGATATCTCTTTGAAGAGGCTTAGAGCTCCAGGGCCCCACGGACCCAAGGGTCTCGACGCCAAAAGGCACGAAATTATATTCGGCGCCGAGACCACTATATTTTCCCACCTTCGCAGCTTCGGCCGCCTCTGCTGCAGCTGCTGCCCTCGTACGTTATTACGGTTTTTAGTAAGTAGTTTTAATTAGTTGTACATCTTACCTAATTAGCGCCCTTACTTTCCTTAATTTTCTTTCTTTCTGTGCACACATGCTTAGAGTTATAGTCCAGATCGGAACCTTTATGCTAATATTGTATTTATCCAATTGCCTGTAACTTGTTTTGTGAGCCAAATAAATTAAAAAAAAAAACACATGCTAGTTGCCGACCCTTTATTGATTTGAGGATTCGTTGTGTTGTTACCTTGAGTCGAACGCGGGTCCCCTCACTCTGAGCAGGTAGTATTCCGCTGTGCCCTACCTCTGTCAACCTCTATCTGTGTAACTTTCCATTAAGCAGCTATATGACACAAACCAAGACACGAGCTACCATCTCATTGTTCCCTTCTGAGTATTGACGATGCAGATGAAGAGCAAAAACTGTTTGTGAAAAGCAAACGTCAATAATCTCTTTCCTAGCGTTTACAGTACAGTTGAACGCAAAGATTATCCATTTTTAATTTCACGGCAATAAAGTGGGAAAATAGATACATCTTTTTGTAGTCGACTATACTTAAATGATCGAAATCGAGAAGTAGCTTGACACTAAAATTTAGTACCTAATTACTTAGTTAATCGTAGTATCATAGTCGAGCGAATGTGGTTATTAGTTCCTACGGCAATATACTTTATGTTGAAAGTAGTTCTTGCTCGTATGTAATAAATATGTAAACCTGCATGTAGTACCAGGATTATTGGGATAGCACTGGCTATTTTAAAATAGCGATAGAGAATTCAAAAACGAGTGTTATTGACCACTCGTATTCAAGTCTATTGGTAGAAAGTAAGTGCCGGCCATTTTGACACTACAAACTTATTTACTTTTATTTGATTTTCGAGCGCTCGAAAGTCAAAAATCGGTCCCCTGCACGGCTATCACAAGACTCTTATTAGAAAACTTAGAAAGAGACGTATAGTGCGAGAAAAATCGAGAGAGCACGCGCGTCGTCTTGTGATAGCCGTGAAAAAATACTCACTTATAGAGAGAGTATCGAGCGACGCGACTGGGCATCAAAATATGCTAGGCCCCTAATTCATTGTTACGACTGGATTGCAGATAGGGTACCAGACGTCAGTATTTTCCTGAAATGTCAGGAAATATAACTATTTGTCAGGAATGCGGCCGGAATACGAAATGTCAGGAACTTTTAAGGTTTTTTTTTTCATTGTACCGTATTTTATTTACCTTAGTAAAAACAAATCCTTTACTTTAATTATATTAATTGCAACATTAAAAAATCCTGGGTGCCATGAAATTTATTCACAAATCAGGAATTTTGCCAGGTATCTCAAAATTTGTATCAGCACGTCCATCACGTAATGCACAACGCGTTACGACCTAGATCTAAATGTCAATTTTTATATGTATGAATGACAGTTAGACTGTCCTAACGCGCCTTGGAAACGTTACGTGATTACCCCTGGTAACCCTGATTGGAGACAGAATAGAGCGAAACGTATATATAAACGTCTGAAAATAATGCAAGAAAGGTAATTTATTGGCAAACGACGGAACACTGGAGGCGATCAAGCGTACTTCCCTGGGTCCACTCTTGCATTCCACCGAACACGGCCAGTCATTACATTAGCACGATCATTGCGTTCGAGACACGTTTAAAGATATTTACATGCGATTTAACGTATTTACATGCGATTTAAATGTGCTAAATTGATTCGAAATTACAACTGGCAGGCACTCAAGGTGTCGTTTGCAATTAAAGGGAACCTATAATGTAGATACTTGGAATGCATTGCTTGAAGATGATTTAAGATTATTCATATATAACCTTAATTTCGATATTTACCAATTTAATTCCTGCTTGAGCACAAATGGAAAATTGACAATTTGAATATCTTCGACATGGAAATTTGTCCAGTCTGAATAATGCTAAAATTTGATTGCGTCCTAAAAGTAAAGCTTGAAATTGATGGAAAGAAATACGTCCACATGGAATTACGTCATCATCATCATATCAGCCGAAACACGCTCACTGCTGGACATAGGTCTCCCCCAAAGTGTGCCACAATGACCGGTCTAAAGTGTAAGATCTTCAATAAAACAATAGCAGAAGTCTTTGTGGGTTTTATTTATAATACTTTCTTTAATAGATGCACCTTATAGTTTATATATTATTAGAGCGACATGTGTACCGTGGCAAGGGTGACGGGAGAGAGGCAGTTTGACAGTGACACCTCGTAATGTCCCAGAACATTGCGTTTACGAAAGATGTTATGACAGGTGCGTTTATAGAGTACGCTACAAAGACTGTATGGGGATGTGAAATAGATGAGCCGAATAGACTGAGTTTTTATAACATCCAAACACACATTTTGTCGTGTATCGTTCCGTTTGTTTACAAAACCAAACCTGTTGGCCTTCATGTTTGCTTTGGATTTTATTCGATTATACTTACCCAAACTTATACGAATAAAATAAATATTGAAATTCGATAAGGCATTACGTTAAGGCATTACTAATTTTGTAACAGTACTCAGCCTCTTCCTGGTGCTGTATCGATTAAAGTCCACTCTTGTTCTCAGGACTGTACGTGTCCCTCGATTGAAAGTACTGATTCGATGAGATATTTATGTGTTGAGCTGGATAAAAACCTCAACTGGAATACTCACCTTGCAAATGTAACTGGTAGAGTACGGAAACTTATTTATATATTTAGGAACCTCAGACATGTCTGTGACAGTAAGTTGTAAACTACAATATACTATGCACTCTGTCAGTCCATTGCATCTTACTGCATCACAGCATGGGGAGGCGCTGCAAAAACTGCATTACTGACACTTGAGCGTGCCCAGCGCGCGGTTCTTAAAGTAATGTCATTTAAAAAATTTACATATCCGACTCAGGCCCTATATAAAGATAGCTCAGTGCTTACAATTCGGCAATTGTATATAAAGAGCCTAATATTGTCCCAGCACCAAAAGCAGCCTGACTATTCTTCAACACGCCGCCGACTTGACTTTGTTTATACTATCCCTACATCCAAGTCAGCATTCTCTCGTAAACTCCAAAAAAATCTCGGGCCTAAACTATATAATCGTATAAGTAAATACATCAAATTGCGTGACTTAAATTTGTATGAATGTAGAAGGGTGTTCGATATCTTTTTGAACTCACTCAGCTACGACGAGACAGAAAAACTGATAAAGTAAATGGCACTCACATACACACACACACACACCCACACCCACACACACTCAAATACAAATTCCACATACGCACACAGATACTAGTACTTAATAGTAGATAAGAATTAAATATATTTGAAGGTAGAATATTAAGTTGCCCAAATGCATCTGTCTTTTTTGCATATATGCTACTTGTTTACGCATTAAGCTAACTCTTAATAATCATGGTTGAGATTATTGAATATGGCCAACTTGTAATGAAGTTGTCATCGGACTTAGTATCTTCTGCCTTGGACTCTAGAGTTGATTTTTGAATGGATGGCTTTGATGCAGTTCGGCCAACTCACATAGTCTCAAGTACCAACCTACCTACATTGTTAATTATCTAACTTACCAAAAAATAGTCTAAACTTATGTTCCACATCCTAAAATGTTATCTAAGAAAAAATAATCTACCGCATATAATGTAAAAACATTACTTAAGTATATTATCAGTTAAATTTAATGCCTTTTGATGTTGGCTGACGAATCTTACTTCACCGTGATACAGTTATAACTAGTACGGGAAGTAAAGGACTTCATTCTGCACCAATAATGCAAATTACAACTAGATAACGGTGTGACTAGGTTTAACTACACTTTTGTTGTACAAATAACTTCTGTTGTAACTAAATAAAGTTTTTATTATTATTATTTATTATTATTAATACATAATTGGGATGAACCAAAAAAAAATAAACCCTGTTTTTTTTTTCAGTAGAATAGACATATTTAAGAAACTAATTTCGCTGATTTTGCAATGCGACATTTATTTATTTTTTTAAATAATAAAACAATTATTTTATATGATGACGTCAGAGAGGGACAAGTACGCTTTGACGTCAACGGGTCCAAATTAAATGATAAAATATTTTGAGCGATGTTTATTTAAGAAAAAAAAACTGTTAATTTATACAATGCACATATAATTAATTTAATATATTTCGGTAAATTTCTACAAAATATTCATGACACAATTTTTATAAACTATTGCATGAGAATTAAACATTTGACTACAATTCGGACTTACGACTTTGAAGTTTTGTAAAGACCCTTTTACAACAAGTGACATTATTTTTTGTCCTTTTTGTCTCACTTTGTCATTAAGGAAAAAATGAGATGCAAATTTAGTGTGATATGACATTTTATATAATTCTCTACGTTTTTGCGTGCATTCTATCCTCCTCCTAATACAGGCACTAGTGACGTCACCGTGGCACTGCTGTTTGAAGGTCAAAGTCAAAGTCAAAGTCAAAGTATTTATTTGCTAAACATAGGTTATACAGATGTTATAAAATGACAGCTTGGTATCACTATGTTTTACCCGAAGGTGTAACAAAATATAGAACGAAATAAGCTTAAATTTATATGATACCACAATTTTCATGCATCGTGCTTTTCCTAATACATAAAATAACAAAATTAGTACGAATTTAACAAATCGTCTTTTCTATATTCGTCAATTGAATAATATGCCTTTTCCACTAGAAGCGCAAACAGTTTCTTTTTGAACAGCATCAGATCTTCAGCATATAAAATGTTTCTTGGCAACTTATTGAAAATTCATTAAAGGTTATTTTTTTAAAAAAATGATATCTCGTAGGATATTGAATATTTAATTACATATTTAGTACATATTGCTCAGAAAACCTATCCCTCCAAATGGTTTTGAGTTTACTATACATTGTAAAAAAATGGTTCATCCCAATTATGATCTATGAAATAGCTACTCGTGTGGCCGGCCTATATGTATGTTGTTTTCTGTATGGACCTTAACAGGATTAAAATAGATGTGATAGTAACGTTTACATTCCTTGACTATACCTACATACCACATACAACACACACACACATTAATTTTCCCAGCAGGGCGACCATTTTGCAACCAAAAATTCAATTAAATTAATATACTAATACGATTTTAAATGTCGCGCTCTCACGCCCTTGACAATGCCCCTAAGCAGGCTGGAGCTTATATAAACCAAATAGTTTCACATACGATATCTAGAATGGTGAGGTCGAGCTGCGTTCTTGAATTTAGTGTTGAGTTACTCACTCGTGAGGCACCTTATTTGTCATACACATTCCATTAAATGGTCGCATCACTTCACGCTTGAAAATAGTACTACTTCATTCCTCACGAGGCACCGACTCGCTCCTCACTTATCCTTTATCCTTCAAACCTCAAAGCCTTGCCCCTCGAGCTCCGGACTCGGCACTCGCGCCTAGCTTTCCCCCATCTAAGTACAATACAACATTGTATGTAGTTGAGGACTTATTTGAACAATATCATTATCACTTTGTCACATTTGACATTTCTTTTAACATGGCAAGCATGGTATTAAGTCGATGACTACTTAGATAGAATCGATAGTATAGCTAGTTTGGGATCCGGCGGGAGAAATTCACATCTCCGTCTGTTATTCGAAGTGAACATGAATTTGTACATGTAACCAAATAAACAATACTAACTGTACTGGCTGTTATATCGAATTGTGTCACATATGTAGTTCTATATATGGGTCAAGTTCAGCGAGGAAATGCCGCCAGCATCATCGAGTGCCTTTTTTAGATTTAACTTAATTTTAATTTAATATAGTTAATGTTAGTTGTCATCTTGTATATACTTTAGAAAATAAATGAATTCTATTTACCTCTATATATGGGTTACCTGATCAGTTATATTTTGTATCCTAATATTATTTGCCCTTATAGTTATACACGATGATTTTTAATCCGTGATCAGGAGTCGAAAAATATTGATAAATAGCCAAAACGGATTTCAATGGATGAGGACTCATGCAATTAAATCACTGTTTAGTTAATTAAATTTAATGATAATAGTAACACTAATATCCACTGAATGTCTGGTCACCCTACTTTTCTTGCAGTTAAGTAGATCCCATCAAAAACATAAATGTGAAAGGCTGCCAAGTTCGATACCATGGGAATGCTTCGCCTATAAAAGAAGTGAGATCTGAATAAGTACCAAGTTCCATAAAAATACCTCAAATCATAATAAATAGTATTATTTGCTGTTTTGGTTTCGTGATGCATTGGTTGTTACTGTAATGTCACGTAAATGTATTTGTCAATAAATAAAAATAAAAAAAAAATAAAAAAAATAGTCATAGGAATGCACACTTGATTTCCAGCAGTTTTTAAGGTACATTTTGAATAATTATCACGTTACATAGAAATACCTAAAATTATAATAGTCAGAGAAACGCACACCGGTTTTTTTTAGCAGTTTCCTGATAACATTTATTATTTTCAGTACTTTTTAATGATGTTACTTGGCAAGTTTTTCACACACCACACACCTTTTCAATGCAATGAATCGACACCTTTGGACTGCAATGTGTCAAGTATATAATTTTCTATTAAAACTTGATAACATTTATTATTTTCAGTACTTTTTAATGATGTTACTTGGCAAGTTTTTCACACACCACAGACCTTTTCAATGCAATGAATCGACACCTTTGGACTGCAATGTGTCAAGTATATAATTTTCTATTAAAACTTGCCAAGTTACATCATTCAAAAGTACTGAAAATAATAAATGTTATCAGGAAACTGCTAAAAAAGACCGGTGTGCGTTTCTCTGACTATTATAATTTTAGGTATTTCTATGTAACGTGATATTTATTCAAAATGTACCTTAAAAACTGCTGGAAATCAAGTGTGCATTCCTATAACTATTTTTTTTATATTTTTTATATTTTTATTTATTGACAAATACATTTACGTGACATTACAGTAACAACCAATGCGTCACGAAACCAAAACAACAAATAAAACTATTTATTATGATTTGAGGTATTTTTATGGAACTTGGTACTTATTCAGATCTCACTTCTTTTATAGGCAAAGCATTCCCATGGTATCGAACTTGGCAGCCTTTCACATTTATGTTTTTGATGGGATTTCATTTATTTTTGTTAGGTGTAGGTTCTTTATAATTTTTTTATCACTTTTGCTTTAGGAAATGTCTCATTCCACTTAGGTATGTACTTTATACTAAACCCTTTATACTAAGCGTCTAATTCTTTTTTCTACGCTTGCGTGGCACTGTCTGGATCCCTTTATTGGAAATGGAACAGTTTTATTGTTCTTGTCTTTAAGACAAACATGTATTGTCTCAAATTGGTATGTATCTAAATTTAAATAAGTCTTATCTCATTTCCGCTCCATACCTACTTATAGTAGAACAAAATTACACATTCGTTGTTTTCGAAACTGACTCACTCTTGCCCGTTTTCAGATTTTTGCTTTATTTCGACCTAAAGACAAACCTTCGAGCCAAATTTCAGGTCGGTACGACCATTGGAAGATATACCAATTTAGTTCATTATGACTTCATAGTAGAACAAAGTTACACCTTCGCTATTTTTAAAACTGACTCACACTTGGCCGTTTTCAGATTTTTCCCTTTACTTTGACCTTAAGACCTATCTCCATGTCAAATTTCAAGTCAGTACGACCATTGGAAGTGGTCTAGGTTTTTGATGAGTGAGTCAGTGAGTGTATAGTAAAAATAGCGATTTTCTGACGTCAATATCTCAAGAACTGCTAAAGGTAGAATAATGCAATTTTGTATTCTAGACAATTAAAGGGATGTCAACAGACACTCGAAATTTCATATGCGTAGATAAAATATGTTTTGAGTTATAGGGTGGTCGAAATTGGCCCGAAATGGTTCGTGTAATATAACCCACGGCCGGTGTGTCGCTTTTTTTTGCTCGAACTTGGCGGACACACTGCCGTGTGTCTAGATGCGTCAAACACATACGTCAAATTTTCTCAAACTATCATTAGGGTGACAATGATTTTGAATTATAAAGTGATTCCTTATTCAGTTTTATTCGTAAAAAAACAGTTAAGTAATCGTATTTGGTATCAAATAATAAAATACAGACTTAGAAAAAATTACTCCTGATCACGAATTAAAAATCATCGTGTATTATGCTTATGTTATTTGCATTTGCACTCGGAGTAACTGAAGGACTGCTGATAGACGCTGTACTAAATTTTATTTGTTTTTTTTTTAAATAACACATTTTCCCCTTATTCGTAATATTTACCAAAACACTATCAATGACTAAAATGTGTGTCGCATAAATTTGTTTTTTATTTATGGATAAGGCCACACTCATATTAACAAGACGAATCGGCTAAATACTAGGTATTTCTTTGCATAACAAAGCACATCTTAGCTATATAAACAAAACACCCAGGAAATATTATAATCTGAATTGCATTTATTATCTATTTGAAGGGATGGGGTTATAGAGTACCAAGGCTGTCTCTCGGACTCTGGGCTCGTGGGTAGGCCCATTTAAAATAGACGCGGCAGGTGCTTTGTTGGCATTTGGCACCCTCTATTAATTGGCTATTATTCGAACAGGTTTTCCCTACCTGTTAGCAACAGTTCTTTTACAAAATTGTCCCAGTAATGGGAAACGTCAGATAAAGAGTTTAATCTTATTTACTGTCTTATGGTGTTCTATTTTAGTCCAAGAGCACGTGTACGTGGGTTCCTTAATGAGAACTTCTTAATCCAGTCGTATCTAATATTAAAATCCCCGTGTCGTGTCGGATTAGAATTTCACCACACCCTTTCTTCCCGTGGGTGTTGTAAAAGTCGACTAAGGGAGCAGGGTTGAAGTGTGTTGTGGGCGATGGGCTAGCAAGCTATCACTGCAATATCACATTTTGAGGATCTTTTATGACCACATTTTTGCTAAAAGTGGCGCTGGAAATAAGTTTCATGTGCTCTGCCTACTACCCCCTGGTAATAAATGCGTGTGTATGTATGTATGTAAATATTAAAATGCACTACTTAGTTGTGTGAGCGTAGTTATTCCATCAATTATTACAAGATTTTGTTTACATAATTTGCCTTCTCGGTAAATTGCAGGTTGGCCATATCATACAAGTCTTGATCTAAAAAAAATCCCTTCATTTGGTGGGGCCAGTGCTGTGGCCAGATGGGTATTTTTTTGTATATCTATGTCCACCAAAACAATAAAGTTATTGGTAAAGTGCGTAAGCAAAAACTTATGCTTTAATAACCAACCAATACTCAAATTGGTTTTTACCATCATAGGATGAGCAAACACTCAAGGAGTATTGTTTCTGACCACTATCAGCAACGGTTTGGGAAAGAACATACCTTACTCATGACATGACCAATATGAATCGTGACAACTAAGTATACCTAAGTATATTATGTATAATAACGCCAGTATTTAACCTTCATGTTATAATATCATAATGGTAGGTTTCCGCTTTCGTATAATAGGAAGTGACCCTCGGAACCATCATATTTCAAAAAATATTTCACCTATGTATAGAATGGACTGGCGGATTTGCCTACGTTCTTTTCGATACGCGGGTAAAGCCTCGGGGGCATCTATACTAAATATAAAGATAGGCGGAGGTACTGTGTAAATGCACAATTTATGATATGGCTGGACAGTATTTATGTCCACGGTTTACCTCTGCTCAGCCAGAAACGATAAGTTTGGAGATTGTCCCCACTCAAAAAAGTGGGACTAGTCAAGGAGGCTAAACTTAGAATATTATTTAAAAAAGTCCACGATATTATTTGTGTATTACTGGTAAAACCATACTAAAAACATGTATACACGTAAAAAAATGTAAGGCATAATTTTGACCCACGTCGTACAAACGCCACGTGATTGCGTGCGGTTAAGTTGTGCTTAAGTACCTATCTGTAATGGGAGCGATTCAACCACAGACAGATCGTTCGTCACGTTGTTGATACGTTTAGTTGGTTGTTGGATTACGTGTTGTTTTCCTGCTACACGTGTGATAATACAATTAAGTATTATATGTGTCGGTTTTTATGTGCTTTTGTTTTAATTTAAATAAAAAAAACTAAGAACAACTTGGCATTTGGGACACCGTACATTTTGTATAAGTAGGCTGGCAATGGTCTAAGACGTGTTGAAGACGTGGTAAATGCGATGCCTACTTTTAGGTAATGGGTACCTAGAGTGAAGTACTTACATGCCTTCGATCACGCTTTCAAGCCCGGTATGAGCTGTGAAAGTCGAATACAATTATATGTTATACCTAAAACTAATATGCGTAATACTAAACATAAGTTTAGTTTGTTAGCAACACGATTGTTTTAATCCTACGACTCAGACGTCAACAAGGAATTTAAGAGTGCTATTGAAAAAAGCGCTCGCTCAGGATTCGGTATTTTGAGACGCGTAGTGCGTAGTGTGTGTGTAAATACTACTAGCACGCACACAAGCTTACTGTAGCTGTATAGCGCACCGTTGGAGCGAATGCGCGACCGATATTAATACTTGCACTAAAAGATGGTAAGTATTACTTCGCTAACGTGGTGCCCTAACTTGAACAATGCAAGTATTTGCTTTTTGTGTCCTCTCTATATGTAGGTCGCATCTCTCAACAGATTCTCGTGAAATTTTGTGAGCGAGTTCGATATGTAACTATAGGGCAAAAGTGCTTTCGTATGTCCAGCTGTCCGGCTATCCGGCTGTCCCCTCTACAGGTTGCATCTCTGAACCAAGTCTCGTGAAATTTTATGAACGAGTTCGATATTTAACTAAAGGGCAAAAATACTTTCGTATGTCCGGCTGTCCGGCTATCCGGCTGTCCCCTCTATAGGTTGCATCTCTAAACAGATTCACGTGAAATTTTGTGAGCGAGTTCGATATTCAACTATAGTGCAATAATGCTTTCGTTTGTCCGGCTATCCGGCTGTCCCCTCTATAGGTTGCTCTAGGGAATGCAAACAGGTTAACCGGAACTTTTGAGTTCGGTAAATAACCGGGTTTGGACACTATAAACCGGTTACTAACCGAAATGAGTTACATTTATAAAATACTTGAAATTGTGAGCCGAGACCGTTATTTAGCAAAAAAACTAGTAAATTGTAACTTATTAATTTTTAGTAAGTTTAATTAAAGTTAGTATGATAGCGATAAAATACGTATCGGCCTTACGAGTCATGTACAGCACTACCATGACATAGACTTTGAATTAATCATCTTATCGTAGATGATATTAACGTCAATAATTTCGGACCAGCCTCCGAACTTTCACGTTATCAATCGTCGTTGTCAACACTTTCGCTTGCTGAAGCGAATATAAACCTTAAGATATGTCCATCTCTCAAGCAATAATTCAGCGAAACGGTAAGCGAATCATTTTCCTTGACTGTAAAAGGACAATTATGATGATGTATAAAAAGTTTTAAAAAAGTTAGTTACTTATTGAACTACACATCGCCTACTAATAAACCAGAACTAACATTCTTACAGTAAAATTATCCTCCAATACAATTCTTTTAGCTTTTAGTAAAAACCGGTTAATAACCCGTTTTGAAATTTGACCGGTTTTTGCACTCTCTAGTTGGATCACTCAACTGATTTTCGTGAAATTCGTATTTTACATCCTTAAGGACTGCTCCAGGAGGAGGAGAATGGATCTCTCCATTAGCCTGGTCTCTTCATCACCAGTTCAACTTCACCAAAATTACGATTTCCAAGGATAAATACACGAGTCATAATAGAAAATACCGATGTCAACTACACGCGTGCCTATAAAATTTGAGGGTTACCCTCAATTTCCCTGGGATCCCATCATCAGATCCTGACGTGTGCTCACCTGAATAACTTGAAAGAATATGATGAACGGTGTATAAGATTTAAAAAACTCCTCCAACTCCTAAACGTTGAGGACTTGTACCTTCCATCATCAGCCCACCAACATGAACTGATGACTACCAGACGCAAATTCATACCTGAAAAGCTTTAGAGAATTCATGAAACACGTAATAAGTACGTAATATTTGAGGGTTGCCCTCGATTTCCCTGGGATCCCATCATCAGATCCTGACTTGGTGACGATGGGACCATCTCAGAAGTATACATGTTTTAAATATATTTTTTTAATCGGGCCACAACTGACGGAGAAATCGGCGAACGTACGTACATAAAAAAAAAATAGTGAAACATATAACCTCCTCCTTTTTTGAAGTCGGTTAAAAAGTTTTTTATTCATATTGTTATTTTCAACAACCCTGCATATTATGTCGGTGGTTTGTAGTTTCTTGTACAGAGAAATGAAATACTTTAAAGCCGTTGGGGCGGAAAGGTTCTCGAGCGGAGACCACGTACCAGATGGCGCAGCGGACCCCCCACAAAGTGGACTGATGAAATGGGGTTGCGTCTTTTAATTACGGAGTTCCTATGGGTACCTTGCAGCTCCATCATCAGACCCTGGTTACCATATAGTACCAAAGTACTCGTCAAGACGAATTAATCGAGCCCAAACTCGATGGGGTTGCGTTGTTTAATTACAGAATTCTTATGACCACCTTCCAGCTCCATCATCAGACCCTGGTTACCAAGTACTCGTCAAGACGAATTAATGGAGCCCAAACTCGATGGGGTTGCGTCGTTTAATTACGGAGTTCCTATGGCTACCTTCCAGCTCCATCATCAGACCTTGGTTACCATATAGTACCAGAGTACTCATTAAGACGAATTAAACGAATTAAACGAGCCCAAACTCGATGGGGATGCGTGCGTCGTTTAATTAGAGAATTCCTATGACCACCTTCCAGCTCCATCATCGGACCCTGGTTACCAAGTACTCGTCAAGAGGAAATAAACGAGCCCAAACTCGATGGGGTTGCGTCGTTTAATTACGGAATTCCTATGACCACCTTCCAGCTCCATCATCAGACCCTGGTTACCAAGTACTCGTCAAGACGAATTAAACGAGCCTAAACTGGATGGGGTTGCGTGCGTCGTTTAATTACAGAATTCCTATGACCACCTTCCAGCTCCATCATCAGACCCTGGTTACCAAGTACTCGTCAAGACGAATTAATGGAGCCCAAACTCGATGGGGTTGCGTGGTTTAATTACGGAATTCCTATGACCACCTTCCAGCTCCATCATCAGACCCTGGTTACCAAGTACTCGTCAAGACGAATTAATGGAGCCCAAACTCGATGGGGTTGCGTCGTTTAATTACGTAGTTCCTATGGCCACCTTCCAGCTCCATCATCAGATCAGCTTTATGTCATAATAATATTGCATTGTCATCCAATTTATACATGCATGCAAAATTTCAGCTCAATCGGAAACCAGGAAGTGGATCAAATTTAACTTGAAAGATTGAATTACAGGCAACGGATAGGTGAACTAAATAAAAGCTTATAAAAAATCACCAAGTATCACGATCACTCGTAAAATAATTGACATGGCAATTATGCAATTCGTAAGTTGTCTCGATTAGCCTCACGAATGACTCACTAGTATAGTTTGACCCCGACGTTGATAACAACTATGCCTAGTCGGAGATCAAAATAATATTTTAGTTGACGGTTAGCCTTCGTGAATAGCCACAATTACACGACGTACAGGTCCAACCCGGACAACGGCTAAGCCGGTACTGGCAAGAGATCGCGCGCGACGGTAAATTTATAGTATGTTTGAAAGATTATTTAAAAATATAAACGTTGGAAAAAGTTGTATTTTTTTTACTGTATTGTATTGGTAAAAGTATGAACTTTAATTTTATTTAAGATTCAATTTACTAATAATTCAACAATAATGAGAAAATCCTTGTGATTTCAGTACGATATTGTTGCAAAATATGGTGTAATTGAGATCAATTTACATGTACATACGTGAAAAAAAAGGAAAATTCGAGGCCGCTACGCACAATACGGACATATTACAATAGTGAAAAGAAAAAAAAACAACTAGGTTCTCATGTAACATCATGGAGAATTAGGCGGTCAAACTTATGGCTCGGCGCTCTTTTCCGAAAACTACTGTCGGTAATCGGGTATATTCGGTCAACATATTCAGTTTTTCTTAAATCAGAGGCCGCTACGCACAATAAAAGGAGTTGAGCTATGCAAATAAGTAATCGGAATCTATAAAAATCTTTTCATTTCTTAGATTTAGACCGTCAAAAATCGGTAATTGTCGCTTATTCCTGACGAAATTTTGAACGCCCTCTTAACAAAATACGAGTAAATATGGAAAGCAATGAGTAGGTAAGTATAATAAAATTGTCGGTTAGACAATTAAAAGCCCCGATTAACGACACTTTAATCTTTCAAGTTTTGAAAAGTGAGACGACTGTTTAACGACCCAGTAATGTTGTAATTTGTCACTCAGACTAAAAATGGTCGTGCGATTGGCGCCATAGACGAAAAATAATAGTGACGTAATTAATTAATATCAATGCAATTAGTATCAGCTTATCGGGTCGTGTTTACGTTAACCCGACTATGATTCAGTGAGATATCGCTTCACATACTTAATTAGGTTAACAAACAAATCGATTAACTTAATGTACTTGTTATTCTCGAACAGATGCTTTTTATTTATAGACGTGTATTTATCGAAGTTGCTAATGTAGGTATTCCTTAGAATACCTACATTAGTTTGAATTTGTTAACGCTTGAGCTATGATTTTTGATAAGAACGATGAAGGCCATCAATAAATAACATTAATGAACTGGTGACCGTAGAGCTGGCGGCTTTCTCGCGCAACGCATCAGCATTGCAATTCAGCGAGGAAATGCCACCAGCATCCTCGGTACAATGCCTCGAGGGCATCTTTTTAGGGTTCCATACCCAAAGGGTAAAAACGGGACCCTATTACTAAGACTTCGCTGTCTGTCCGTACGTCTGTCACCAGGCTGTATCTCAAGAATCGCGATAGCCAGACTTGAAATTTTCACAGATGATGTGTTTCTGTAACTGATGTACATCAATTTATGTATGTATGTATGTTATGTATTTTTGTTGCCGCTATAACAACAAATATATTATAAACATATTATATATTATTTATTTTATTTTGTTTTTAGTATTTGTATTATAGCGGCAACAGAAATACATCGTCTGTGAAAATTGCAACTGTCTAGCTATCGCGGTTCTTGAGATACAGCCTGGTAACAGACAGTTTTTGTATGATACAACAAATTTGTTTTTTTTGCCGCCTCGCACTTGGCCGGTTTTTAGATTTAACTTAGTTTTAATTTAATTTAGTTAATATTAGTTAAGTATCATCTTGTATATATTTGCATAAATATGTTTAAATAGTCAAATATTTATGAATATATTTTTTCCATGTTGTATAATTCAGTATTGTCCTTAAAATAATATTGACCTTGGAATAATTTGGTATTTTGTTGTTGTTTTTAAAACATATTAAAATTAAATTGAAATTTTTCAATGTTTTATTTATCTACATGCTTATGTAAGTATGTTTATTGTTGTCTTGTACATATAATAGCTACAGGCTTTGTTTAGTTTGGGTCTATTTGTGTAAGACTGTCCCCAGATATTTTAATTTGTTCTTGGTAATCACATGTTCGTAACTTTCATTATTGATTACGAGAAGTAAACTTCTCTGGAGGCTTTTCTTAGTAAGGACTAGGAAGTAAGTTTCCGGCACTTAAACACTGTTGACAACAGGGGTTCGATTCAGAAATTCAAAGTAAGTAGATGTTTTTCATTTCGCTCCTTTCTACCCAGATTCAGAAGTTGAGTGCATGCCATTTTAATTAATCCTATTGTTCAAAATTCGCATTCATATTGTCCTATGGGACATGTATCACATGTATGATACAGTATTAAATAAAATAACAAAAGGAGATTTTTAAGTATATATCAATTCACCTTAATACTGCTGTTTCGTCTAAGATTAATTCATACAGTTTGACGTTTGGGGTTTTTTTTAAAGTACGAATTAGGTAGGTACTATTCATTAGGCCTTTCGTTCATAGCATATAATTGGTACGTAAATATTTTAAACCAGAAACTATTGTTTTGTATATATAATCTTATTCTGTGCCTCTACCTACAACTTCCGCGGCTCGAATCAGTTTGTCTTGTTCGTAAGACATTGTCACGCGAACATAAGAGAAACCCGATCCGTTATTCATTTCCAATCATTGACGCGGCGGTTAGATTCATCTCGTTTTCTATTCGAGGAAACTCTCCGAGCGACAAATATGGCGGCCAGCAGAAAGCGACAGGTCTGCTACTTGTGCCATAATTAGTTGCCATTAATTATAGTTAGCATTAAGCTTTGAATTGTTTATTAGTACTCGATTCGGGACATTGTGGTAAGATTGGTAAATTCATAAATTACATGCCGATTGATTTGTAATAGGTACGATTGATAAATTGATTTGATGCCGTTACGTATCTCTGCAGTGGACTGTACCTAAGAAGTTGAAGATCGTGAGAAATTGCTGCATAAATGTCCGAATCCCCCTTTTTGAAGTGGATACTTCTTTGCTCGCGTTCTTGTATAGGGGTGGGTACACATCAAAATGTATCACTTGTGTGACTTCCGGAATAACTTTTTGTAGAGAAGCCTAATCTGATTTGAAATAATTGTTTGTTACATGTTTTAATCCTTCTTTATTTGCCATTACTTGTTAATCACAAAATGTTAATTAGTTTATGTGGCGGACATGAAAATAATGCTGAAATGACCGCCATTTTCAATGTATCGCGAGTCAAATGAGCTACGTCAGTGAATGTTGCCATATTTACCGATTTATCTGTACTTTACAGATTTTAGTGAATTAATTCAGATATATATTTTACGGGTACACCATAATAGCAGATTTCTTTAAATAATCAAAACACTTTGAATTTAACAATTCATTGGAAATGCTTATCTAAGTACATTTTCCCTGCCTGGGAATCGAACCCTGGACCTTTGGGAACCATTTCGCGCCCAACGACTCGTCCACAGGGGCACTTTTTTGCCTCAAACAAATTTTTCTTATCAATCTCTGTGTATCTATGAAAGGCTTTTCACCTTAAGGCTCTTTGAGAAATCATCGAAAATGTGTAAAGAATAAACTTCGTAATTTTATAATTTTAGGATGTATTCTTTTTTCTTACAAATCAAACGGCCTAGTTAAAACTTTATTTAACAAAAGAAACATTAAACTTGGTTCACGTGTTATTACAACGAATTATCGATGATAAACAAACCACCTTTAAATAGGTAGGTGCCGACAGAGGTCGCTTTACTTATTTACGATTTTTTAAGTACATTTTGCACAGTACGGAACCCTCGGTACGCGAGTCAGACTTCGAGTACCGAGTCGCACTTAGCCAGTTTTTTTATTGCGGTTCCATACCCAATAAAGAAGTATCCACTTAAACTTATTTTTTTTTGTCGAAATTGTATTGTTACAAAATTTCAATAAAATTATGTGCTTAAGAAACGTAAACATTATTAGGCCCAAATGTTCTAAGAAGTGGTACAAAACCCGTTACAAAAAGTTTGTTAATAAGTTGTAGGTAGTTTCGGGCCAAAATTCGGAGTGTGCTCAATTTTGTAAGTAGGTACTGACATACATCGTAAATTTTGTAGCATTTTCGGTGCAGCATAGTTATGTTAACGGGGTTATAGTATATACCATATCAATCAAAATTGCTAATTAAGGTTGATATTAACTTTATTAACGCTAATTAAGAACTACAATTAGAATCACGTTATCCACGTTAATCACCTGCCCCTGATCACTCAGGGCAATTATTTTATATTCAACTAGGAAAAAAATATAATGCTCGGTGACGGCGCTTCGCCAGACGCTTACGCGTCACGCTCGCTTCGCCGCTCGGCTCGCGCGGTGTAGAGTCACAGTTCACCACACTCCGCGAGGACGCTTCGCTCGTCGTCGTACCTACACCGACCTGACTTAAAGTCTACAAGAAAGTCAAAAAATATAAAATAATTAAGGTGAAAAAATAATTAAGTTTGTCTTATTTTTCCCCTGGGGGATCAGGCTCGCGTATTCTAGAGGACAACAGCATTAAAATGGTTTGTACCAATTTCGTTAATAGAACCGCACCGAAAGTGCCACAAAATTTACGAGTGTGGTCATTAGTTACCAATAAATGACACGTTATCTTGTTCCCTATTTATAACATAAGTACATTACATACAACTCAGCAATTATTAAAAGCAACTACTATTATATAAAATGTAATTCTGTAATAGCTTCAGACACATTCGCATTAGACTGTCAGCAAACCCATTATCTGCACATCGCACGGAGTGTATGTAGAAGGCTGGGTAGTGTGTACAGCGTGTGTAGGGTCACAGGTGCACACGACACGAGGCCAAGAACACCGCCTGTTTTTATAAGTTTTATTTATAGTTGGCAAGCCAGGTGATCACTACACTCGCCTTCTTGTTTTGTGAGTAAACATATCGAGAAGCAAATTAGCTAGGCTAATAAAGCTAAAGCAGGAAATAAATACTTACATTACGGTACGATTGTTGCATTTATAGAAACATAGGGTACTATCGACAACACAGCTACCTGACCATCCATGCACTTTATCCTCCGGTCCTCACTTGAGGACATACCATTTAAAAAAATATGCAGTCGTCAGAACCAAACGAAACTGTCAACCTGAAAAATAAACACCGAGTCACAAATGGCCAATCAGCGATCAGTTTTGCGAAGAGAAAACTCCATGTTTTTTTTTTACTAATTTTCCGACATCGAGAGATCGACATCGATATCTCCAGGATCCAGGAGGTTAAATGCATTGTAATAAGATTCTATATAAATACCGGATGGCCAGTTGCTGTGTTGGCGTTTGTACGAGATTTAGGACTCGCTCGACCAAGACTTATACCTACTCGTACACTTTATTTAGTGTTCAGTGAGAGTTTTAGAATAGGAGCGTGTTCTAGTTTTTACGAGTAGCTTAATTGTATGGGCTCGCACTAATCACAAATCAAAGTGTAAAAGGGCCCTTACAGCCAGACAGCGACAGAGGCGTAGCAGTGCACCATAGCGGTAGGAAGGAGCAAGATGCTGCGTTCTGTCCCCGTATCATGATACGGGGTCAGTACGTGATAAGACCGACCATGGTCGGTCTTATCACGCGATAAGTGACAAGATAGGAGCGTCGTCTGGTTCTATCGAACGGTGTCAGTCAGTGACGGACGCTCTATCTTATTACTTATCGTGTGATAAGGCCGACCATGATACGGGGTCTGATCTACGTATATGCTCATCTCTGTTCATGTAAGTACATGTTGTTCTCATGAATAAATGCGTAGTATATCCTATCTGACACTCACTGCAACAGGTAAAAACGACAACTCCTTATGAATAGGTAATATTCAATTAAAGCAAGTGCTACAAAGTTATTTTTTTTTAATACTTTTACAAGAATTAACAATGACAGCCCTAATTAACTAGATAGTTTTTCATGGACAGGAAACCAGGGCCGACCTTCACGGTGTCAGTTCAATTGTGTGAACAAGCTCAAAACACTGAAAACTAGAGACACACAAGAAAACTGTCTGTTCACTGTTTTTTAGCAAATAACAAACACTTTAGTTTTTGCGCGGCACGGAAGGCAAGATTTTCCACAGATAATGGTCAGTTGACCGTATTTTAGTTCGGTAAGTATGATATTATTTAAATTACACGAAATAAGTGCATTTTTTGCTCATGGTATTTTTCAACGGGGACTACGTAGTACCTACCTACGACGGAATATAACTTGGATATATATTGGGTTGGCGTATGGCCAATATCTAAGGTTGTCTGGAAGAGATCGCTCTTTAGAGATGAGATCGCCTGTACTCTACCATAGTTAATATCTAGTTGTTTTCTTGGTGAGAAATAATGAGCATTTGTACCTATCCTAATACGAGTAAACGAGCAACATTTGTGAAGTTATAAATTTTCTTGTTTGTAAGTAGGTAAGTATTTACGTGTAATGTAGAAAAATATGAAACAATATTCTCTTACTGATCATATTTTGAACGTCTTGATACTAACCTAGAAATTCACGCTCATGGATCCTTAACACGGGACAAAAAATATCTAGGTTAGGCATGTAGGTATATATATAATGTTTAGGTAAATGAAGTTGTTGGTATCCTTTCACGAATTTCCTTATTAAAAAACTGTATATAAAAATTAACATGTCAATATACTAAATCTACGACAGGTCCGCCATTAAAACACAAACCACATATTGGTTAAGCTTTTAAATCTCTAACATAGGCGTTAGTAATAAACATGTACAACATAAACTTTACTACGACTCAGTTAAGGACAGACGGACGGACATAAAAACAAGTGGGTAAGGTTAGGTCGTAAAAGGTGCATTAGAGTCGCTTACAAAATGTAAACAGAACAGCGTACTGGCGGCGAGAAAAGTGCTGCCAATAAAGTTTCGGGGTGTTATCGACTCGTATGACGAATCGGGTTAAACTAGGGTAGTTTGATAATATATTCATATTCATATATTCATATTCATTTATTTACTCACAATATAAGATTACATTATAAATTACATGTCAATTTAAAAAAATCCCTATTGTGATCGTCAATAACATAATAACATTTAATAAAAATAATTACAAGAATAATGACTAACAATTGAAATATAACTATGTCCACTGAATTTAAATTTATATCATAGCTATGGGGTTCTGCCCTTTCTCCGAATTTGTTATGTCCGAATTTCACTTGCCAACCAACTTTTCGCCCATGATGCACCTTGACAACTAACTAATAGCAAATTTTTGTATGACAACAGATTCATTTGGTAGAATTATTGTTAAGTCGATTATTATAATGTATTAAAATTTTTGCCATACCTATCATTTGGCAAATCTTTCAGTTAGACAAACAACTACTAACCGAATAACGTTTCGTCAGTGCAACAAAGAACAAGACAGCATAACATAGTCAGACTTTTATTCAACGTGTTCTTATTCTTATATAAATTACAAGGAGGAAATATCCTTCGTCTCCTCATCCCCACGGATGGGGAGACGAAGTAACTCATAATGGGAGTTCGGGGGCGAAGCCCCCGTTTTAAAAAATAACATAAAATCGTAACAGTGACGTTATTTGTAGGTTAGGTTAGGGTTAGCTTGTGTCCCTTAGAGCGGAAATAGGCACCCCGCGTAGCGGGGTGACGTCGACACGCTGGCGGTTAGGTAAGGTTTAGGTGAGGATAAAATAATTGGCAGGTATTTGTTTTAAAAAAACACATGTACACCTACATACATACATTCCACCATGCAACAGTCCAAAGTAATGATGTAAACACTTATCTCCAATGATGCGATAATTCAGGTACCACCATTGTCAAAAAACCGGTCAAGTGCGAGTCTGACTCGCGCACCGAGGGTTCCGTGCAAACTAACAATTAACTCAAGGTAAAGTAAAAGTCCCAATATATTTGTTAAATTACTTATTTTAACCCAACACAATAGAATTCAATTTCAAACAACGAGTAACTTTTACACCAAGACAATTGAATCGCGATCTTTTTTTGACCTGCTATTGAAAATAAATATACGCGTCCCAATCCCAACCCCATTAATTCTAGAAAAATCTTAACATCGCGAATGGGGTCAGCGCCATCTATCGGCCCCATTTGGTACTAACGTGCAAGGGCAATCGGCTTAGTATGTATGTTGGTCTTTTAGCGATTATTGTTTATCACGTGAACTGATCTCGATTATTATTGTTTTATTTGATAGAGAGTACTTCTATTTATAGTTTTATAGGAATTTCAAAACAAAAAAAAACTTATAAAGTTGATTAAATTGCAAATCTAACTAGGAAATGATTTTTGAAAATAAAACAAAAAATATGCTAGATACAGAAAAAAGAAAACTTTTCCCGTAATAAATATGTTTATCTTAATCGCAAGTAATTATTTCAAATTTTTCGCTTGAATAACTTCGGAGATAAGGGGGGGGAATGGTATTTTTTTTTTACATTTTCCTTCATAGATCAAAATTTTCCGAGTGTAGAAAAAAAAAACTGCTTCAAAAAGTGCAACTCAAGCCCTTTCGAATGATACCCCACTTGACCCTATAGTTGAATTTTTTTTTGCCCCTCTTCATATTCGTAAGTTTTTATAGAAAAATTAAATGTATATTCAAATTTTTCATCTTCCATGCACGCGGATAATTCTCATTTATAACCATTCCAAATTTCAAGTTGATAGCTTGAGTAGTTCGTGAGATATTTCACTTTGTGACAGACAGACAGACGGACGGAGTCGCACCATAAGGGTTCCTTTGTTACCATTTTTGGTACGGAACCCTAAAAACACAAGTGAGCGGTTGCGCTTACTCACTTTATAAATACGTTACATAGTTACAAAATAAAACATCTGGTAAGTGTTATATATACCACGAAATGTATATAAGTCAAACTGACCCATTCTGCTATTCGAAAGGTGGCATTTTGAAAAGTGACTTTATGAAAAAAAGTCCAAGCATACAGTTGGTAACGGTTGGGAAATAAAACTTAACCTTTTGATATTTTTGATTTGATATTCGTACATAAAATTTTCGGAGATGATTTAGAGAACCCATAGCTCAAAGTTCACCTAAAAGGATCGTCAGTAGGCACATAATATTACAATAATTCAATGATATTATTTCCCCAGTTATTTACAAACACAATATTAACACGCAGAGTGTCTTTTCGTTCCAATTCAGAGCGGTACCGGGGAAGTACCTTTTTCTTAAGGACTTTTTACATTTGACCTGACCTGTCTTAATTGCCGAGAAAGACGCTGCACTGCAATACGGCTGTGCAAAATGTCTTAACTTCTCTCTCTCATCTAGAATTCTATGGAAGGTACACTTCTTTACAGATCCATCTACTCTGCACACATCCCCATTGCCGCGTTCATCTACATATGACACATACATCAATGTGAGTGTGAGTACCTACGGTCACTGCAGTCGCCATATCAGTTGGGATGGTTGAATGAATATATGCATAAATCTTGATCACTTTTCTGCTCACGTGTACTTTTATTCAACATGCACTAAATATAGCAATTTAAGGATCATACTAACAGACGAAGTTGTTATTTTCTCTATGTATCTATACGCATAAACTAGTAGTTTATAGTTACCTACAACGTGAACACTTGAACAGACTATTCAAAAAGTTATAAACAAACAATAAACATAGACGTTTTAAAAACGAAAGTGAGACAGATCGTTATCCCGTTGGATAGACATCGTTTTTAACTTTTAAGTATTTTGGCGCCACGATTAAATAAATACATTGAGGTAGGTCAGGTTTTTGTTTAGAAAGGACAAATGAACTGATAATGTTGTAAAAGTTGACGCAGCGGTGGCAATGTATGAATAGTGAAGTGACTCGGCGCCATTTTTTTATAGCGTCCAGTCAGCATTGTGAACGTCACAGGAGTGTGCCTGCTGTTACGTAACACAGTGAATTTCTTTGTTATTTCTTTCTTGATGACTAATGATCTGGCAACGACAAATTATTCTATTACATAATGATGACTAATCGGGGTGTAGACGCTTAATAAAATAATCAATAATACTATATTTTCTCGGAAAAGGATAAATAATGTAATCAAATGGAGAAAAAAACCGGCCTAGTACGAGTCGGACTCGAGCACGGAGGGTTTCGAACCATTACTTATCTATAAAAACGGCAAATATAGACATGTTTCTTGTATGGGAGCCCCTTAAATATATTTTTGTTTTTTTTTGTATTTGTCGTTATATCAGCTACAAAATTTCAACTGTCTAGCTATCGCGGTTATTGAGAATACAGTCTGGTGACAGAGACGACTGGACGGACAGCGAAGTCTTAGTAATAGGGTCCCGTTTTTATCCTTTGGGTACGGAACCCTAAAAAAGCAATGCAAAAGGTTAAATAAAAAAGTCCAAGTTTTAACAGGGGGTATATTCTGGCCGTTTTATGCAAAACGCGCATTCTTATGAAACGATTGTCATATACTATGACGCTTGCAGATTGTGACGTTTTCTCTCTATAACAAGTAATATTAAACGGGTTGTAGTCTTACTCTTGTTGCTCTTTGCCTGGTATTGAAACTATTTTTTTTTATATTGTGAATTTAACGTGACGCTCACACACATTTCTCTTATAACTTAATATAGGCACAGTAAGGGAAACACGTGCACCTTTCTGAAAAGTGGAATGCAGTGGTTCACATTTTTAACACATTTTTTCCGTATATTGAAAACTTCGTTTACGTCGACAGCGGTTACCCCATAAAATCAATCCATATAAGAGAACCGATGATACATATCCATGATAGGCCGTAACTGCAGCTTCAGCCGACACAGTATCCCTTAATCCAGTTAAGTTTTTGCAAAGCTGTGTGCTCCTTCCAATTTAAGTGTTGGTCAATTATTTTATTATCCCTAGAAATTATAATAGGTATGTCACTGGAATTATACGAGGAATATCGCAGCGATGGCAATGTAAAGGAAATTGATGCAGGACGTAGGAATAAACAAGCTTTACGTCACCGATTTTAACGGCGCCTACGTCTCAGTTATGCACTAACACAACACAACACAACGCTTATTACCATAGTTTCCGTTTTACGGCTAAGGCGTCAGTTACCACGCATGTTACAGTATGCCATCTCTGCCTTTAAAAAGGTCCTATCTTACTGGCATTCACTAGGCTCTTACGACCTTTTGTAGATGATGGGTTGAGTGCGTATTGACAGGTCTCCGCTTTCCTTCCTGCTTGCCTGCGCACGCGCGCTTCCCGAAAACAATCGCGCAAAGATGTGTACTTACTTGAGTAGATATTGCATGTTACACGTTTTGTTTGAAGAACGAGCGTGACATTTTCTTAGCCATAAACGGGACGTCACTGTGGTAATGACCATGAACGTGTCAGCACATTCTTACCGACATCAATATCATTTGTAATTTTTAGTACCTAGTTTTTTTTCTTCAATTCTGATAGGGATCACAGATGAATTAAGTAAACTATTTTTCTTGATAAGATCAATATATTTAGGCGTTTATTATTCCATGAGTCTAGCAGACTAGACTTACGCTTCTAAAAACACAGCAAATATTTGCTTTTTTGCCAAAAATGAGACTCTCCTGGGGGCCTAGACAAGGTTACCTACCTACAATCGACAAGCGCTAAAACCAATAGAAAACTAATAAAATGTATGGGAATGACAGATGTTAACGAAAAGTGTTTCGTCGGCATCTGTCATTCCCATACATTTTATTATTTTCTATTGGCGTTAGCGCTTGTCGATTGCAATTTTGTCTACGGCCCCTGTAACGACAACTTACTCAATAAAAGGTGAAAAAAAACCAATCGTATAAAAAATATGCACAATATATTTGTATTTTTTTTATGTTATAGGAGGCAAACGAGCTGACGGATAACCTGATGGTAAGCGATTACCGCCGCCCATGGACACCTGCAACACCAGAGGTGTTTTGAGTGCGTTGCCGGCCTTTAAGATATATTTGAGGATTCGCCGTGTTGACAGCTGAAGGAACAAATTCCCTCGCTCTCAACACGACGCATCCTCGGGAGCTCTGGCGACCTTGCTCACCTCCAGGAACACAACACTACTACAGAGCAAGTAGTAGTGTTATTATGGCTGTGGTCTTCTGCAAGGCGGAGGTACTTCCCCAGTTGGGCTGCTCCAAATTCGAGCGGGATGACATTTCGCTGTGCCCTACCTCACGGAAAATGATAATTAACACGCTAAAGTATGGTACGTTTGCGGGATCTATGGTATGTCTGTGCATTTGTGCAATAGTCGTTGGTTGATCAAACAGTTTTCCTTTTATTGTCTTACTATTACTTGCCTGCTGTTGGAAAAATGTTCGCAATCAATATAGTATAATATAATAGTTTAATATTTATTAAAACTAGAGCTAGTGACGTTCACATCTGATAGTTGATGTAAAATTACAGAACTGGCGACATGTTTGGGGCTCACCGGCAAGAACGATGAATCCGAAACATTTCTCAATTTACAAGAAAATTCAAATAAAGTGTATATCATAAAATCAATTTATTTTCTAAAGGATATACAACGTGTCCCAAAACTCAACGATAAGCCGGCACCAGAGGATGGAGCTGCTTATGATTAGTCGAGAAAAAATAAGGAAAAGAATATATCTCAATTATTTTAGAAATTACAGAAAAAAAATGTAATTCATCGAAAATCGACATCCCTAATGGTTTTTTTTTTTTTTGTTTTTGGAAACTTAAGTAGCCCTGCTATCTAACACAGTTCTTAAAAATACCATAATACATGTAGTTTTTACACAAAAAAAAATCAAAAAAATCAATAATCAAAAAAAAAAATTGAGATATTTTTTTTTCCTTATTTTTTCTCGACTAATCATAAGCAGCTCCATCCTCTGGTGCCGGCTTATCGTTGAGTTTTGGGACACGTTGTATATGTAAATTCGACTATGTTAAATACAAGTTATTTCTCGCTGTATTTGTATTATATATTCATGCCCTTAACTGTAAAGATATTTTTGGCTTAAGTTTTGCTCTTATGTATGTAAGAGTTTCTCGTAGCTACAGATATTTATGGCCTCCTATTTCTCTACATATATTTGACTTACATTGTACACTTATTTCTGACTAATCAACTGTACAGATATTTTTGATTCCTTGGGAACGTATATATATTTATGCCCTTGACTGTACATGCAAAATAGTTTCATTTGCTATCGCTAGTGCCACCTACCGTCGAGTAGCAAAACTTTAGTTCAATGGTAACTGCCACGTCATCTAGTGGCCAATTGCCAAACTACTTACAAGCAAAGCGCACCATTAGCAGGCTGTTTTAATTTTGTATTCTTATTTTTGTTCAAAAAAAACTTACCATTGCTAATTATGATGTCGTCTCGAAATAAACTACAGTGAACCTGGTTGACTTTATAAGGGGAAAGAGTTATTCGACCATTTAAATATAAAGTAAGTAAGTAAGTTATTGATTATCAGATCACACTGAATAAACTTCGCGAAATTGTTGTGATTTGGAAACCTTACTTACTATTGGTAAACTATTCAAAATCATCGGACACTATCACAGTGCAACTTTAGCAACTTCAATTTTGAATATTTTGTTTTGCCACGTTCCGTTGACATTTTATGACATTTTATGAGTTCGTTGGTGTACTTTATTTATTTATCGCCATTGATAATACCGTGAATATCACTAAATAATGTATTTTCAAAGCGGTTTGATATTTCGAACATGTTCTTATCAGCTGCGGTGTCCGAGTGGTTAAGGAGATGGACTTGAAATCCATTGGGTTCTACCCGCACAGGTTCGAATCCTGTCCGCAGCGATCTTTTTGTTTTTTTCTATTTAAGTTATATTCTATTTTTTTTATTAAATTCTAATGTTTAGTTATTTAATACTTTTTCATATGGGATCTATTCTTTTTTCACAATTATTATTTCATAAATATAAATGTTTTTGTAATTAATTACTTTTAATATATATTTTTTAATGTGACTAAAAAGTAATAAGCGATGTCTAGTAACATAAATAAAATGCTTGTTGTATATTTTTATCAAGTATACATTATAAAAGAAACAAGGCGTCAATCGTGTCAAAAGCGGACCCGGGCTCCTTTAGGGGCACAACCGCGAATAACGCTAGGAGGATGATTATGATCATAAAATATGGTGTTTTAGTGATTGATTATGATTGTTTACTGAATAAACGTATAATGTTATGATATTTAATACGATTATCTTATCTATCTGATCTCAAGCCAACCTAATATATATAGCAATAAAATATTTTGTATTGAATAAATTTATTTATAAGTTCCTCCTTGAACAATAATTTGCATACAAAACAATCTTATAGAAAATGTGAGAAAAAGAAACAAAAAGAATTCCTTCGAACCGGATTTGAACCAGTGACCTATGGATGACAGTGATATTCCTCTACAGTCCACCGCTCTACCAACTGAGCTATCGAAGGTTGTATGATGAGGGCGAAATTATCGTACCATTAGCGCTTTCTTACACAACTTAGTGAACTCGTTAACCACTTAGGAATTCGTTGAAATTGCATTTTATTTTATCTGAGTTTTCGAGTTTATTTATAGCTTTATCTTTTTCATCGGTTATATGCGTAGGTTAGGCAGATATGCCCCAGGATAGAAGATGTTTACAAACATGTTGTTTGTTCACCTGGCTGAACATTTTCAATTTGTTGCTCGCAAAAGTTTTGCCTTGGGAAATATACTTACTGACCTATCTACATGCTACTGGGAAAAGTTAACCACACCGTTGGCAACTCCGACTGGCGGAAACGGGAGGCAACTAGCAGCCCATGATAACGAACAAAATAAACAACTGTCAGCACATGGTATAAAAGTCCGCTTATAGTTGTAAAAATATTCCTGCTCGCTGGCCATATACTCGTATATGTGCTTATTATGTGGCACAGGGAAGTTATGGTGAAATGGCAAAAATATCTTTAAGTACATGGGATTTAACCTATTCACGATTTTGGGTACCTAAGTACAAAGTACCTACCTAACCACCTCTTAAATATTATAAACGATTATATTCTATATTATATTACCTACGGTTAAACTAACGTATTAAATGTCACCAAGGGGGAAATGTCCTTTTTTTACAAAGACGGTGGCAAACAAGCGTACGGCCCTAATGGTAAGCGAACACCGCAGCCTATAGACGCATACAACTCCATAGAAGTAGTTAACTTGGGCGTTGCTGACCCTTGATATGTTTGAGGTCCTTCAGGATGAGTGTTTTCGTAGCAGTGTCGCTTCATTCTCGCATGGAATGTTTTTTTGCCTGGTCTTGCATTTATTTTTTCTACCCTGCCATATCGTAGATGGTTAGTTTAGGCATGTAGGTAACTAATAGGCACCTTTACCTAAGAGATCCCATTCACCACTCAATCTACCGCCACGTGTGCAACTAAGTAACTAGGTTTTTTTAGTACAAAACCTAACCAATTTAAAAGCACACTGTTTTATTTAAAACGGTGCCGCAGAATTTCTAGGTTCTTTATTAGGCACGGTTCAAGAGCGCTGACCGATCGTATGCAAACAATAGAACGGAAATAGATACCTTAAAATACCTTATCGTATCTGCGCTTCCGAGATTCACGATGGAAATCGAATCACCTGCGGTTTAACTGTTAGGTAGATAAGTTAATTTGCATAGGGTTTTTCTTTTGTTTTGTTACAATTTATGATTTAGGACCGACGAAATGGGTCATAAAATGATGATAATTATAATAATATTCATAAGGGCAAAGAAAGCTAATGTTCTGCTATTGCTATACTTACTTAATTGAATATGAATAGCAATTTAACTGTTACGTTTTGTTGCATGAACTAAAAATGTAGGCGCTATTATTGTTACCCTAGCATTCTTGCATTCTTAACTTCCAAGGAAAAACTTAATGAAACACGTAGACATTGCCTTTGTAGGTACACTTTGGTAATCGGTTTCCGCACGAGCGGGCGTTCATCTTCTTCAGCACATTGACGTCATCAGAACACAGCCGCTGGAGCCTCCACTATTGTCAAACACATACCAGCGTGTGCAGTGCGGCACACGCAATCCTCCACCAAAAACAATTGAAGTAACTATAGTTTGCAAACCAAAATAATCCCTGGTTCGTTAGGTTTACGGTGTAATATCTGGGGGAGAGTGTACAAGGGTTGGGCCGTTCCCGAACCTGGCGTTTTCAGTCCAACCGATCCTGTTTTGCACTACGCCTGCGCAAAAAACGCTCGGACGCTCCGAACGCGCCTTCAGTCAAAGTAAGGCGGCGCGCCGGCTTGCGCGCTCGCCTGCCCTCGGCTCCCGAGCCTTGTGCGACGGGTTTTAATAAGAAAAAGCCTTTTCATCAATCAAAAGAGGTTCCCCCGAGCTCCGTAGGCACCTATCAGTTCTCGAAACATGTCAATTTAACGTGACGTTGTCGAACGTTCGGCGATTTCGCCGCCCGCAGTGTCTTCCTTATGTGTATGTGATTGACTGCTTTAAGAGTGTGCAGATGTTTTGATGAGGTGAGTTAAGGTCGAAGGTTACCCTTGGAACATTGTTCGTGCTTATGCGAACGGTCATGTGGCAAATTACATAGTTCGCGTGACATTCAACCTCGAGCAAATCATTCAGCGAGTTACATTTAGCCCCACCGGGTTTGCCTCCATAATCACTGCCCCCACACAAGGCTACAGTTTAAATTTGAATAAACAAAAGAATGCCACCACTTTTTAATTGCAGGCATTTGTTATTTATGACTACACGTTTGTTGCATTATCATTGCAACTCAAATTGAAAAACAAACACGTGATGATATATCCCTGTTTAGAATTGGGATACCGCAGGGGTGTTTATTTTTTAACTGCTGCGAGGTTCCTTGCTCCGGCAAGATTACATAACGAGACTTTATCAACTGCAAATTCTTTATTATTTACTTAACCAGGTGGGTTAGTAGCACACAGGCACTGTCATTATTTAGAGACAAAATACTGTCAAACAATTCTAGTGTTCTATTATTTAGTTGATTTTACAAGTGTCATACACTTATTCATATTGATGCAAAAACTACATTTATTTTTGTATATTACCTTTTGTGTACGAAAATGAGAATAATTTTAAAATTTTACCCTCCCGTCCACTCTAGCCGGATGCAAATTACTCTTCATCACGCTAGTCTAGGCTAGACGAGCAAATTACTTTGAAAGGTTACGATCCGATCAAAAGCTTGGTATATAACAGTTTTCATATTATAGTACACCATTCATCCTTGTTTTACGAGTAAAAAGTACAAGGATATCTCAGACAGGTAGATTACGAAGATAAACGCCAACTAAGTACTTACCTATGAAACTAACCCAAATAAAAATAGAAGTAAAACCCCCCGACACACAAATAAAAATCTCGCGACACAACAAACATACAGCTAAGAACCATCTCAACAGACAATCATTTCGATGAACAAAACCGTACTCAAATCGGTTCATCCGTTTCTAGGTACGATGCCACAGAGAGACACAGATACGCCTGTTAAACTTATAGCGTTTTCGTCTAGGGTTGAAAAGATTTAGTAAGGCTGCGTATACGCACAGGTCGTGCGATACGTGGCACAAGTCAGGACGGCGGAGCCGATTCCTGTTACTGCCCCCCTATGCTGTAACTAGTTTTAAACTTAACTACCTACCTCAACACTCACCCACAAATATATCTTGACACCGCGATGTGTAGTAACTAAGCGTAGCCAGGGGCCGGTAGACAAGGTTACAATCGACAAGCGCTAACGTCAATAGAAAATAATGAAATGTATGTGGATGACAGAGGCCGACGAAAAACTTTTCGTTGACATCTGTCATTCCCATACATTTTTTTAGTTTTCTATTGGCGTTAGCGCTTGTCGATTGTAACCTTGTCAACGGCCCCTAGGCTGTTATTACTCTACACGCTAATGCGGCTCACCGGACACCCGTCACGAAACTAGACCTCTACCTACGCTTAGTTACTACGCGTCGCCGTGTCAAGGTATATTTGTGGGTGAGCGTTGAGGTGAGCTTAAAACAAGCTACAGAATAGAGGGGCAGCTGCAGCTACTTTGACCAGCATGATGGGCACATTGGAGTATGCTAAACGTAACTGAATACCTATTGAAGGAGAATACAATGGGGAGAGCGGAACCACAGCGCTGTTTGGTTTTGACTGGGCGAACTACTGAGCAAATTAGAAAGAGGCGGGTAGATCTTTCTCGACTCGCGTCGCGGTGCGGCCTTAGTTGTGCTAGCCCCCCAGGTGGACTGCATTAGTATAAGTCTGCTATCTAAATAGGTACAGCTACTACAAATCTCAGACTTGAAATACCCTCGAGATAACTTACGAAGTGGGTCGAGGATTTGCATAAGCACAGCAGTTCACTGACAAACAGTAGGTACCTACCCTTTCCCCGTATTTATCCTTATCGGTCACCTCAAAGTCCCTCCCCTTTGCATTAAAGTCATTATATTACCATACATGCACACTTAAGCTTTTCCGGTTGTATTTATTCAAAAGGATTTTTCTTTGTCGGTTCCTTTGTTGTGTGGCTGTCAAAACACGTAAGGCTAGGTAGATATGGACAAGGATTGTTCATAACATTAATCACTCTAGTTGCAGGGTTCGCTTACAAACATGCTGAATAACAGTTATTATATTTCCATTAGCACGCATAACACCTCAACACCCATACTGAAAGCGTTCATATGCTTGATATCGTTCTTGATATAACATATTCTCAGAAATCGTATGAAAGACAGGCATGGAAATGACGCAGTCCAATTGAAAAGGTAAAGGTTAAGTTTGAAACAATCAACTAATTTAAACTTCGTAAAATACACTGAGTGCATGCTTTGGTTTACGACCTACGTTAATAAACATAGATAACAGCAAGACTTTGAATTGCTCTGGAAGTAAGGCCTAAATCACACTGGCGTGGCTTGCGGTGGTTGAATCACACTGGCGTGGCCTGCGGTGGTGAATTTGACAGCTACTCACAAGTTTACTATTGTATTGACCGCCGCGGCCAGGCCGCGCCAGTTTGCGAAAGGCGTATAGCGGATAGCTAAAAAAGCTGTTGGGCGGTGGATTGAAGATAAATACGTGGTCGGATATGGTCCTATTGATTGATGAAATACAGCATGATAACACTACGCGTCAATCGCAATTCATTTATTAGACAAAGTAAAAGAATAATTGTTCGCAATTAATCGCAATTCAAACTCGTTTTTATCTAAGAGATAGCTTGCTTGTCTTGCTAATGACATAGTTGGCAGCGTAATTTGGTAGAAATTATAATTGAATATTATCTTAGAAGATCCTTACACCTTAAACAATTCCTACCTACCTAATTCAGTACTACTGGCACACTTTGGGTCCGCCGTTGACCTGACTGCTGTAAAGGCAGCCACTATACATGTAAATCCACCGATGCCGAAACAGATAAGGATGCCAGCGGAATTGTGTCGATTCACGAAGCATGCCACTTGGTTGCATGTGGACCAGTAGTGTTAGTCTGATATTAACGTATTGTTACTTATTAAGTCAATCGTATCCACCGCACCGCCCGCCGTCGGCAGGGCATTCCTCCTCATACCCTGGAACCTAAATAGTCGAGTACCGTGCGGTTTCAGAGAAATTTCCTCCCTCGGACGCCCCGTTTGTGGAATGGGCTCCCGCCGAGGTTTTCCCGAGGTACTACAGTATAGGGTTATTCAAAAAAGGAGTGTATAAATTCTTAACGGCGACGTACATGTTGACGACCGCTTTAGCCTAGTTGGTAGTGACCCTGCCTACGAAGCAAGAGGTCCTGGGTTCGAATCCCGGTAAGGGCAAAAATTTGTGTGATGAGCACGAATATTTGTTTCTGAGTCATGGATATTTTCTATGTATTCACGTATTTATATCTATTATATATATCGTCGTCTAGTACCCATAACACAAGCCTTACCGAGCTTACTATGGGACTAGGTCGATTTGTGTAAGATTGTCCCCTTATATTTATTTATTTATTTATTTTATTTTATTATTTATTTATTTACATGTAATACCCCTGGAGTTGCAAGCGTCCATAGGCTACGGTAACTACTTACCATCAGGTGGGCCGTAATCTTGTTTGCCACCGGAGTGGTATACAAAAAAGAAAAAACTACCACCGCATCGCTCGCCGCCGCCGTTCATGCTCCCATGTTGGAATCTAAATGGTCGCGCATGGTACGCTTCCATTGCTGTTATTCGCTACTCACTAATGCGGCTCACCCCGCCAGTCACCCGTCATTAAATTAGACCTCTGCCTACGCTTGGTTATTACGCATCGCGGTGTCAAGATATATTTGTGGGTGAGCGTTGAGATGAGCTCAAATAACTTACAGAATAGGGGAGCAGGGCAATGCCATTCCGCGAACGCTCTGCCTATGGAATCATCAGGGCCTGATGTTTTGCCGAAAGATTACAGTATGGGGTTCTTCTAGAAAGGACTGTACAAGTATTAAGGATTGTAACATGCGAGTCCCCTGGAGTTGCAGGCTTGCATAAACTACGGGACCTCGATAACCAACATGCATACGCTCGTATGACGTCTGAGCCAAACGAGCGTATGGCCCGGTTTTCAAAAAAAACAGGGGTCAAATTGTACTTGAGATAGCTTAGCGTAGTACGATATCTCTTTTGCAATAACAGTGAGATAACGCTGCACTGAGCTGGATTGAAACAGACAATGGGATATCAGAAATCGTCTAAATTGGATTACCGATGCCAAATATTGACTGTGGGATACTAGACCATGGACTACTACTGGATATGGACGATTTGGGAAAGAGTTATTGAAAAGGAATGTGATAAATTCACCCATTGTAACTACTTAACTAACCTGACACATTATACTTGCTGTCGCTGTTGGGTCTGTTCTGTTCTGAGAAGTTATGATACGCTACCGTAATGAGTGAGTTCAGTTCGCCACAGCTCAGATTGGTAAAACCAAATATTTAAAAACTTACACGACGTACACGTGATATTTTCTGTGAACACAATATCACATATGTTGCGGTAAGTCAGCCGCCCTATATTTCTATCGATTTTATTTATATATTTAACTGTAACGTTTACCTTGCACTTCGCAGTGCTCGATAATAAACAGCGCCAAGGCCTAATCCCTGTAGCCAGTAATTAACCTTCAACGAACAAAGGCGCCGGTGAGATTACTGCTAATCCCGTAGCCCGGGGATGTATCATCGTTACAGCCCCGCTATTCTGTACCTTGTTTTTAAACTCTCCTCAGCGGTCACCCACAAATATATCTTGAGGCCGCGATTCATAGTAACTAAGCGTAGGTAGAGGTCTAGTTTCGTAAGGCGTGATGGTGGCGAGAAGCGCATTAGCGTGTAAAAAAGAACAGCACGCGTCGGTAATAAGGTTTTAAATATTCTTTAGATGTGGGAATGAATTCGTAACGAAGTTGGCCAGGCATTCGAATCGAATTATGTACAATAAAAGTTTGGATATCAGAGATAGATAATAATAATACATTCAATAATTGCTGTCTGGGCTTCTTATTTCCGCAGACAACGGTGTAGTGGAAGTTGAACAAGCCTAATATGTATGTTTGTTCAAAGTACCTTTTTCTGTAAAGTAAAGACACCTCGTTCGTAGGGTACGTCCGACTAGTAAGCCATAAAAAATGGATCAGTCGTTTCACCACACCAATCGAACGATACATCGATCAACCTATTGGGTAGTTATATGCTGCTGTAACTTCGTACTAAAATAACAAACTAAAACGCATCGTCAACTATGAAAAAATACAATGTAGAGACGTAAAACTTAATTAGTACACAGAGCTCGGAAAGGGTGAGCTATTCTTAACTAAGTATGTCAATATTGTCAATAATGTGATGTTTAGATATTAATGTCTAAAAAAGGTAGCAAAACAAAACGATTAAATAATAATTTACTTTAAAAACAAAGTTTTAACCGACTTCAATTTAGTACTCCGCCAAGCCACGAGAACATTTCCTATTTTTTTTACAATTTACCACATGAACTGATTTCCGATAGCAAATGCGTTGATTACTATAGAAAAAAACCGAATCACTGTATGTGGGCCTATAATATTTTAGGACTTCCGTCGATTCCCCAAGATCATCACCAATGGCACTTCATTAGTTCCTATTTCAACGGAATCTTATCAGAACCTGTGACGTACTTTTGCACTTTTAAGTACATAATTCAGGAATTCGAGAAGTCATCTGTGGTCTTCATCATCAATTCCTCGCCACCAAATTTATGATTTTCGGATGTAAACACACGAGTTATAATAGAAAATACCAAAATTACTACACGCGTGCCTAATAAAATTGAGGAGTTCCCTCAATTCCTCATGGATCCCATCATCTAACTGAATTGAAAAAAAATGGGACCCATCTGGAAGCATATACATGCAAACAAAAAAAGTTTTCGAATCTGCTCATCAATGACGGAGTTCTGAGGTAACAAACAGAAAAAAAAAACATTAAAAAAAAAATACAAACCGAATTGAGAACCTCCTCATTTTGTTTGAAGTCGGTTAAAAATGACAATGCATTGAAAAAGAGCACACGTAGGACTACTTAAGTTGTTATTTCTAAAGTTTCTGTGTAGTTGTAATAAGAATTAAGTATCACATTCCGTAGATTCTAATACACTTGTGTTCGTTTTAACGGCGACGTAACGCTCGCTCGTAGCAGAAAGACGGCAAAAACACAATCATCTCTTACCTAAATGTTATAATTTTATGTATAAATGTTATTTAAAATCTTGACAAAAATTTACATGTAAAACTTCGGTTTATCAAGGAATAAATGAAATAAAATTTTTATTTAGAAATAAAATTACACATTGGATAAATACCATTAAATTACAGGTGAGCTGTTTTGAGAGTTTGCGAAACACGAACATACCTGTATTTCATGTTATACAAACTCTCAAAACAGCTCACCTGAGCTCACTCTTTCCAAGCTCTGCTAACATGCCTACAAAAATACCTAATTCGGCTACTAGGAATAGACAGCATCTTTTTACCATCACGGCATTGAAAGCCACACTTTAAAATAACAGTAAATTCTCATTCCGCCGCCGAGCCGTTTGATGTGAACAGATGTGAACGAATCCCGCAGGACACCTGTACCAACAGAGAGCCGCTTATTCCGAACCTGAAAGGTCGGCATCGACTAAAAGGATTTGCAAAAGGGCATGATAAATGAAACAACTGAACTGACACCGCTGTTATTTACAACGCGATCAGTGCGAAACAAACCACTTTAAGTCTGGCGCAGACCACGTATGGTTAACTAAGGGTCTAGGGTTCAAATTATCCCAGAGAGGTGACACAGAGAACAGAAAATTTAGTGAATAGAGCAGTGTTTCGGCATGCCCTTTGTGTTGTGTGGTTGCGATGACGAGTTGAGCCGGGAGTGGGATTAGAACGTTGGAATTGGACCGTTGTTGGATGAGTTATGCTAATTTACTTTCGTAGATTAGTCTGTCGGACACCCTTGTTGGTAAGTACGTACCTAATACGATTGTGAGTTATTTATAGATGTACCAAAACCCTCCTGTTCTGGGAACTAGAGAACACGAAACGAAATTTTGATAGAAGTAATTTTTATAAATTACTTCTATCTATATACACGAAACAACGACGATAAAAGGTACGTTAAGGGGAGTTTAGGTCTTATATCAACAGCAACAAGTGCCCTTATTTAATATCCATATGCCAATGATAATATCTCTTATAGCTAAATATACTTTATCCAATTCTAGTAGAGTGCTGGGCTAGAAAATGGGCACGTAAAGTCCGATAATGTGTCGCGTTAAATATTGCCGTGTGTAAGATAACTAACTGATGATGATGATGAGTAAATTTTTTCTTCAAATTCAAGTTGGCTACACCAATATTTACTCCCAAACGAAACATAAACGAAACGTCTTGATGATGTAACTGGTGACCGAAGCAGGCGGCTTTCTCGCGCAACGCATTAGCAACAGCATTGCAATTCAGCGACGAAATGCTGCCAGCAGCAACCTAGGTATAATGCCTCGAAGGGATTTTATATTAGGGTTCCGTAGTCGGCATGGAATCCATTATACTTTAACAATGTCCGTCTGTCCGTCTGTCCGCGAGGGACCTTAAAAAATAAAAAAAAATAAGTCCCTCCCTCCTCTACTTTACTACTACCTACGTTTTTCTCGCTAAACCCATGGTATCGGCTATCGCTATCGGCAAGCTATCCAACTTGTTCAAAAATATTATGGGTTTATAAAAAAAACAGAAAAGGATGGTAATACGCCCGCGCCGCTGTCTTGCTCGACTTGGCGGGGGCTAAGTCGACATTACAGTTACCGAGTACCAAGTAGTCGACCAACTTAAAATGTACTAGAAAAGGCCAATTTTCGTGCATTAATTCGTACATATATTTAGTTGACGCGTGCGTGTCGAAGTAACAAATACGGACAGGCAGGGCAACTACGGAACCCTATACTGCGCGTGCCCCGACACGCACTTGGCCGGTTTATTTAATTTAATTTAATTAATTTTTACTTTAGAAAATAAATAGAGTTAACGTAAACTAAATATTATTGCAAACATTTTGATCTTAATAAAAAAAAAATATAATTCAACACAAATGTAATCGCAATTTAACAATCCACACAAACAGAAATGCCTGCAGTTGTTGACAATGAACTGCGTTGCACCAAATCGGAATAATTTATAGCGGGCCACTCGTACCTCATGTAGAACGTAGCATATGACTAGTGAGTCAATTGGCGCATATGTCATTGTATGAGTAAGGGTGGTGATATCGTGCAGTTATCCCCGCCCAGTTAGGGTAACACAATGTGTGTGTGTGTTTGTTTAGGTACACATAGTTCAAGTTAGTTTGTAGTTTTTTTTTTCATGTTTGTTCTTGTAAATAAATCGTTTATAATTGACCTAATTTGATCCAACTTTGTTTTAAGTAGGTAATGCTCTAGGTTTGGTTTAAAATAAAATAGGTGACCTATGTTTGTTTTAAAGCTGCAAACAAGTTTTGTTTAAATAATAAAGTTGGATTCATGTCATGTCGACATTCACAAGTTCAACATAAGTTCCCGGTTCAATCAACACAATCGAGTCAACAATCAAACTCTGACTACAGTCGACAGCAGGTGACACGAGGCTAATTACATCCACCACCGTTCCATTCAATTATAGTTTCCAACTTTGCCCGATGCCAAACGTTATTTTGCGAACCCATTCAAGCGGAGTTTGCTTAGGCCTACAACAAACCAGTCTACAAATTTGACTCCGCACGCGATTTTACGCTGTAAACATAGTCAGGCTAGGACCATTACAGGTTCAGTTTTGATTTAACAGTTATTCATTGCTTGTTATTTTGCGAAGAACAATCTCCACTGAATTAATTATCTACCCTTTGCTAGCTAAGGACTTTTACAATTAGGGTGTTGGGTTGGATGGATTTGTAAAGTAATTAAATCTGACGTTGTACAAATGTTTTATTTGAATTTATAACCTTTGGGTGTGCGTGTTTAAATGTCAAAAGTCAGTAAAACGGGTGTAGTCAGTGACTACAAAATGGAATTTAGGCTTTTTCATTATGTTTTCGGTGAGCTCAAAACTCTCAAAAGTATGTAATTTCATTTAGAAATCAATTTTCGGCCCTTGCGATAACCGAACGAGGATCAGTATTAACCCGATAAGTATTGACCCGTGGATGTCTCTAATCCTATGGTATCTTCCTTCCCACAATGCTTAAAATAAGATCGCAACTATTGTTCGTAGTGTAAGTCTCCAAGCATGTATCCCTACATAGTTTATATCTCCGAGTTATCCTCTGGAGTGTGGTTGGTTTGTTGCGTAGTCACCGGCCTTCATTGCTTCATCTGACCATATCTGTTCATTATTATTTTAATGCGTTTACCATTCACATTGAGCTTCTCCTCTCTCATATCTTATCATATATTAAGTCACTAATGAAATAGGCAGTCCCCCAGCTACGGAGCAGCAGCAGGCTTAGGCAGTAGGCCGAGGAAGCGGGTTCCTTTGAGACTTTTTACTAAAGGATTGTGAGAGGATTTAACCGGCTATTTTACTCTATGTATGATAGCCAGTCTTATGGGCACTCTGCCTGGCAACGATTTGGGGGAAATATGTAGGTATACATAGTTTATGTTCACATAGTTCAAGAGTCCGCAGTAAGCTCGATTCTCCATACAAACGTAGATACGCTCTCATTTTATAAATGCGTGTTGGATTGTAACGAAACTTTGCATGTATCCAGGTCTGTAATTTTCTAAAGTATATACAAGACGATAACTATAACATTAACTATATTAAGTTCAATTTAAAAAAAGGCCCTCGTGGCATTGTACCGAGGATGCTGGCAGCATTTCCTCGCTGAATTGCAATTCTAATGCGGACCATATAAACTAATTACAAACATAGATAGATGTCATTGTATACGCAAAGTTTCGTTACAATCCAACACGCAGTTTTAAAATGAGAAGGAAACTCCGTTTGTATGGGAAGGTGTAATTCGGCCGAGCTTACTGCGGACTCTTAATAATTAATAAACTTAATAGACATGTCTTGTTATTGCAATAAACAGTTTAGAAAAAAATACAACAATGAGCACTGGCCGGTACCTTCCTGCTGCAACTTCGCTGTTTACATTCAACTTTCGAGTGGAGTTTGTTTGTTTTTTGATATTGTGTTGATACGGAGTTAGGAAACTGGGCCCGTTAGTGGGCAATAGTTGCGGCTGTTACGTCGGTCGAGGGTGAACTCGTTTCTGTTGCTACATTTAAGAATTGATGTTTTTTGCGCTTTTAATTGGATGTTTTCCTCCATCTTACAAAAAAGTATATTTAATATTCACTGTGTTTTTTTACCTCAGCGGGCGTAGCATGATGGCCATAATATCTCATGTCGCTGTGGATAAGTCCGTCACTTTCTAACAATTGTATGCGAGTCCGAGAGCAACGGAAGTCTTATCCACAGCGATAAGTGATAAAATGACAACCATACTACGACCTCTGTGTAGTAGGTACTCTGTAATTTATTGGCCGATATTTAAATTACTTCTGTATTTTAAAGCTTGAACTCCTTCAATGGTCCTACTTATGTCAGAACTGGGACCTATAATAATGATGAGTTAGGGGAAGTGATGGAATTCCCTTTGTTTTGAATTCACTTTGGGACTTTTTCTTAGTTAAATTTAGACGTGATTTAATGATTTCCACAAAAAAAAAATTATCTTCAACAAAACCAAGTAGGTATGGTCAGGGCTTGTTAACGATACCAAATTCCCATTATAAGTAACGTTAGTTAACGGTAATATCATAAAAATACCTTATTACCGGTAGTAAAAACTAACGTTACTTGCTAACATATCATTATTATAACGATAACCAGTTAACGTTACTTTTATCGGTAATTTTACTTTTCATTGAAGAATTTGTTAACGCTACCCAATTCACATTATAAGTATCGTTAGATCGTTACCTAAGTAACACTTTTAATCGGTAATGCTACGTTGCCACACCGCGCTACCGATAGACGCGCGCGCGCGCACTACGCGCCACGCGGCGTTGGTTGATTAGCGTTGTTGCCACTCCGTACACTGGCTATCGTGCGTGAGCTTGAAGGTATGGTGTCAAACTGCAAAAATGATAAGTGTGTCAAGTTGTGTTCCAGTTACCTGTCTCGTACTTTTTTTTCATCGATTGGCGTTGGACTAGGTTTGTAGGTAAAGGCGATGGAAAATAAGTTCTTCGTTATTATTCTCCATTAACTAGTTCCCTTGAAGTGGGTGAAAGGTCTATGACCGTAACAATTTATTCAATGAGGTATGAAGAGGACATATAGCGTTAATCGACTTTTTACGCCATTGGAATCACTTTGGTGATTTCAGTATAGGCACGAACCTCATTTTAATCTGGGTACTTGTTTTTTTAATACCACGTCGATGGTCAACTAGCGTACGACCCGCCGGGTGGTAATTGGTCACCGTAGCATATGGAGGCTTCCAAGTCCAGAGGTGTCACATGTGCATTGCTAACCTTTCAAATTCTTAAAAAATGTGCACAAGCCATACAATTTAGAACCCTATACCTACTGACTACATTACCCGAGGGACTATCCTCGGGTACTTAACCTACCTCGGCCATACATATTCTTCATGGACTGACATGAAAGGGAAGTGTCTGTAGGTATTCTTTAATATTGAAGGCAAAACGGGATATTGTCTTAGGGCAAGATTTTATTTTAGGTACCTATTTTTTTAAATAACTAATACTTACTTACTGATTTAAAAAATAGTCCTTGACTCACGGAGGAAAACGAACCTACCAAATGTGAAAAAATGCCAATCGGGTACAATAATAATGATTTTTCAGGTTGTTACCGACCGCAGGCAGCCATGTTTAAAAATCAACAAAAGCTACCGATAGGAAAATCTAATCCAATGCACTAGCAAACAACTTTAACTATATTTAGTCCAGTACAACTAATTGTTCCGTCAACACAAAATTATGCTGCAATATCCCATTCGCGGCACAACTAAATCATCGGCCTACATGTCAACAGACATTTAGTGCGGTGCCCAACTTATTTGTGGCATCCGGCAAGCGATCATAGCGACTGTGCCACTGTAATAAAATCTATGACATATGATAGATAAATTTGTTTCAGTGCATCCAGCCAACTTATTGGCGGTCAAGCTATGATAGTCTCTTTTTTCAGTACACTAAAAACTACAGTCGTGTAATAAATTAGTATTTCGTTGACCGCGGCGTGGCGCGCTGCGGCAGCGGAAATGGTGACGTCATCGAGCGGGCAGGACAGTGCAGTGGGAAAATTCGCACTAACGATCTACCCCGTCTATCCATTCAACTGAAATTTACAATACTGTTAAATATGTATTCATGGAATGAAGAAACATCCTCTAAGTTCTAATTTAACTCATAAAGTGCCCATGCCAAACACGTTGTTGAAGCCTTCTAGGGTGACTGTCTACCAGTTGATGAGTTAAATCCGTATGCTGAGCTCAAAGTTGCAAACTTCAACGAAAATAAATAAATAACGGTACCTACAATATAATGCTGAATGAAAATCCTAAAATCAATACAGCGATTGTGCGTATGTACATGCGTGATTGCGGCATTCGTGGGATGAAAGACAATTTAAAAAAGAAACTATTAACAAAGTGAAATGTAAACAATCACGTAACCTAAGACGTGCTTAATACAAAGCCCTTTTCATTTTCGATTTAAAGAGATTTTATTCCTATAACAATTTAAGTATACAATTCACTTACATGAGAACTTAAAACTAGTACAATTAAGGTTACGTGAAGTATGCACAATAAGTATGTTATTTATAATCCTGATAGTTCATAAAAAAATAAGATTTATAAGAGGAAAACATGGAGCAAATGTCAATTCTTCCTTGTGTCAACAAGGAACTATATTTGACAAAATGAACCCGGGAACAAAGGGTGACGTTTCCAAGACACCGACTCCAAAGTAATAAGTTCAGCAAAGCTTCATCTCAGGACGCGGGAGTCCTTCCTGAAAACAGCTATTATTCACAACCTCTTGAGTTGGCTACCTCACCCATCGTTCGTTGTATATTTATTTTTATTTATTTATTTCATTCAGGCATTCGCGCACGGCTATCACAAGACGGCGCGCGAGTTCTCTCGATGAAATCGATCAAAATCGAGAGAGCTCACGCGCCGTCTTGTGTTAGCCGTGCGAGCCATATTTACACACGTTTCTATTTGACCCTTGCCACGTAAACAGCGACACTATCTCAGGGTAAAATATTAGCGGCTTTTTCGGGCTATCCCTTACGGTATACTAATTAATACGGTATAATAATACGGTATGTTAATTTATTTAATAGCTACATACAACAAACACTATAACTGCGATGTGTTACGCAACTTCGTGGCATCAGGTAACCGACCGCGAAAACGCCGGAACTTGACTCCCTTCGGTCAAAATGCTTCCTTAGTGAAGGTTGATAGATGGTCTGTTGGATTGTGTAACTAGACCGGACTTGTTTTCAGGCGCATGTCTCGTGCAGTCCGGTAAAAAGGTGATTTGTAGGCCTAAGGCCCCTAGCACACGGCGTATTTTACTACCAGCTACTACCATCCGCTAGTTAGTAGGGAAACGCGCGTCGACGGCGCGTTTAAAATACGCCGTGTGCTAGCGCCCTAAGGCTCTGAAGCTAAGTCATACGCTACCCCTACGGTATCCGCTTGCCGTGAGAAGGGTTGGTTTGACACCGTTGTTAACGGCATAAACGCCAGTATATTTTGATTGTGTTCACTAAGATTCATATCATAGATTTATCATAGTTTCAATGGTAGGGTACTGCATAAATACTCAGCGTATTTTACATCAATTTCAACTAGATATCTCAAAAAATACAAAAGCACAACGAAGTGATTCCACTAGGGTTTATTTTTCTTTCGAGGTACGGAACGGACTCTAAATCGGTTCGAAAGAACTATGTGCATCGAAGACACTCTTATACTGGTTTGCCCAAGGCGTATTGGTGGCAAGCGTTGTGAATAAGGTGGAAACAGGGAAAACAAAAGACATTTTAGCGCGAAGCTTTCAGCTCTAACAAAGAACCCATTGTGATAGTGATTGAGACTTCTTAGAGGAGTAGACTTGTAGGTATTTTTTTATTGGCATACTTGGATGAAACGCCTACGTGTAATCTGAACATATCTTAACGTCGACCGTAGGTAGGTAAGTACCTACTTATTTATTAAGATTCCAGATTCTCTGCTTCACCTTGGGCCAATTTTTTCGGGCTGTCTGTTCGGCTTTACTCTACTGGCCGCATTTTTCAACAGATTCTCTTGAAATTATGTAATGTTCAATAATTATATGGTTTTTTTGTGAACTCAGTTTTTAGAAATTCGCAACAGGCTCGCGACTTCTGGCCCCGTATCATGGTAGGCCTCCATTCCATAATGCCATAAGTGACAAGATAGAGCGTCCGTCTCGTTCTATCGAACGGTGTCAGCCAGTGACGGACGCTATATCTTGTCACTTATCGCGTAATTAGGCCGACCATGATACTGGGCCTGCTGGGCAAAGGGCATCTCCCCGAGATCTCCACTAGTCCCTACATAGTGCTTATTCCTCCCAATCGCTTGCATGGCCTGCCCCGTCTGCGTCGCCCATCATGTGGCACCCATATTAGCGCAGGTATTACTTACTTCATAATAATAAATACACATACCACAGTAATGTTTACAATAATTGACGGTAGGCAATAATGCCTATGATCATAAGATCATACGAGTATAATTTTACAGTCTGTTGAAAATAGGCAAGTAGCGAAGGTACTAAGACTACTAAGGCATGTTTTCGGTACAAAAAGTTGCATTTCCAACGAAATGCAGTTCTTTTATGTGATTCAATAACCCAAACCAAGTCAAACAACTATGCCGTCACTACTTCCCACCGACTCAACACAAACATAACCTTATAAATATTATTTACCCAGCACAGCACGTGTACACCCCTGAAGCATAAACTAAAAACAAAAGAATATAAAAGCTTTGTAAAGAGAAGAATATTAAAAGAGTTCAGTTGGAGACAGCGCATCATTCCGACTTTGCCAACCGCATTTGTGTTACGTTTGAAAGTGTCCTTTATTTTTGTAGAGCTAAGGTAGGTTTTGCAATTGTGAATGAACGAGATACGAGCTTGGGTGGGTAAGGGGTTGATTTTCCGCGCGAGGGCCCGATGCAAGAGAGAATAGTTCTTAGCTGTAGGTTATTCCCGGGATTTTTCTTGCTAGCTTTTCTTTTCTTGGACCGCTTAGAATGTTAGTGTGGTTATTATTCTTGGAGGTTGTATTTTATATGGAGGTGTATGTTGTTAGAACCTTTTTTTTTCTTAGCTCTGGTATTTTATATAGCTGTATGCAGATAGTTTGTTCATTATACAAAAGTCACAGACGATTCGATCAGCGAATTCCATTTAAGTATTATCCAGAAAATAATAGTGTACTCAATTTTGTATAATATTTACATTTTTATAAGTTTTGCGGAACTAATGTACGGAATATGATTAGATATATTTTTACCTATAGCTTTTTGGTGAAGGAAAAACATCGTGACGGAACCTTTATACGTCTCTACATCTCCGAAAATATTCAAAGGTGTAACCCGTACCGCCAGCGTGAGGACTCCTGCCCATTCCCTCTCACCCATGATGCATGTGCCCAGCAATTATAACACTTGTAATAAATAATGAATTAATTTATACAACTGTTTAGAAACACACCATACATACATACATACATACAATCACGCCTCTTTCCCAGAGGGGTAGGCAGAGATCACGGATCTCCATTTGCTACGATCCTGGCAAACCACTTTCGCTTCACTCACTTTCATAATATTTCTCATACATGCTCGTCGGTTTAGGGTACTTTTGACCTGGCCTTTTGTTAAGATTTCTCCGATTTGATCGGAGAAAGTTCGCCTAGGTCTTCCCCTTCCAACTTGCCCTTCCACTCTTTTTGTATACACTTTCTTCGTTAATCTTCTTTCATCCATCCTCTCTACATGCCCAAACCACCTTAACATACCCTTCTCAATTTTTGTGACTATATCTCCATCCATTCCACACTTATCTCTTATAACACTGTTTCTGACTCTATCACTCAATTTCACTCCAGACATACTTCTCAACGCTCTCATTTCTACTGCATTCAATCGACTTTGATGTCTTTTCTGCCACACCCAACTTTCACTACCATACGTAAGTGTGGGCACCAAAACTCCCCGATGCACAGCCATCCGTGCTTTTTGTGATATTTTCTGGCTGCCCATAAAGGCATTCAGTGCCCCATTCACTCGGTTCCCTGCATTCACTCTCCTTTCAATATCTTTCTCATGCTTTCCGTCTCCAGTAAATAACGTCCCCAAATACACAAACTCTTTTACTTGTTCCAGTCTTTCTTCACCAATCATTATTTTGCAGTCTGTCATAATTTCATCTTTTTCAAATACCATCACTTTCGTCTTACTTACATTCATCTTCATCCCTTTCCATTCAAAAGATTCATTCATCTTCGTTACCATCATTTGTAACTCCTCAGCGGACGACGCAAGTAGTACAAGGTCGTCAGCATATATGAGACATTTGACGCGTAACCCTTCCATTCTCAAACCACATTCATCACCTTTTAGATCCTGCAGACAGCTGTCCATGAATAGATTAAACAGCCACGGAGACGCTACACATCCCTGTCTAACACCCTTTTCGATGTTAAACCAGTCAGTATATGACCCGTTTATTCTCACACAAGCACTGGAATCCTTATATAAAGATTTCAGTGCTTGAACGAGGCGGCTGTCTACTCCATACGTGCACAACACCGACCATAGTTCTTTCCTCACCACTCTATCATAAGCCTTTTCCAAGTCCACGAAAGCGCAATAGACCTTTTGACCTTTGGCCAAATACTTCTCGGCTATGCATCGTAAGGAAAAGACTTGATCCGTACAACCCATACCCTTTCTAAATCCTGCTTGTGCATCCCATACTTTCTCATCGGTCTCTTTCATAACCCTTTTAACTAACACTTTTGCATACAATTTGCCGACGATGCTGAGTAAGCTAATGCCCCTGTAGTTTTTACAGTCAAGTTGTGACCCTTTCCCTTTGTAAAGAGGAACGATTACGGCCTTGCACCAGTCCCTAGGTACACGGCCGGTGCTGTAGCACAAATTGAAGAGGCGATACAACTGACTCGCTATGACGCCCTGTCCTGCCTTCAGCATCTCGGCGGAAACTCTGTCATACCCTGCAGCCTTACCCGATTTCATTCCTCTCAATTCTTTCACAATTTCGTCCATGCTAATATTACTTTCATCCTCGGTTGCGCTACCTATCAGACTTGAGGTTGAACCATTTTCTTCCTCCCTATCATACAAACTTTCAAAGTATTCCTTCCATCTCCCTAATATGCATTCTATCTCATTAAGCATACTTCCATTCCTGTCTTTGACTGACTTCAGCTCAGAGTTCTGGCTCTTACCTCTGGCTAGTCTAACGGATTTCCAGAAATATTTTATGTTCATCTGGAAATCCCGCGACAGCCTTTCATCCAAGTGGTCATTCTGTTCATCTTTCTTTCTTTTTACTACTTCTTTCACCCGCACTTTCATTATTCGATATGCCTTTTTTGCTTCATTAACTTCGTCAAAGGAGGCTTTATTGGCTCTTTGGTTAGCTCTTGTAGCTAACCAATCCCGCCACAACTTTTTCTTCTCACATACAGCTTCTTGTACTTCCTTATCCAACCACACATTCTTCTCCTTTCTTCCTTTGCTCCTTTGACTGACACCACACACTTCCTGAGCCACATTAACAACTTTTTTTTTTTTTTTAAAGTTGTGCCACAAATCATCCATCTCGCTTAAACCATCCATTCCTTCGAATTCAACCTTCAACTTGCTGACAAACTCATCACTTATTTCTTTTTCTTGCAAATTTTCTACTTTTATTCCCTCTAACACGCTATTAGTAATACGGGGTCGGTGTCGCCATCCCTTGAACAGACCACTTATTCGGCACATTACCAGGAAGTGGTCGGTGTGGACACCGGATCCGCGATATAATCTAGCGTCTAGCACATTCTTTCTCATTCTTTCGTCAACTATTATAAAATCAATCATGCTTTTCCTTACATTTTCTGCCTCTCGAGTGTACAAATGGATCCATTTATGGGCGAACATTGTGTTTGCCACACAAAGATTCCACTCGAGGCAAATTTCTAACAGACTTCTTCCATTTTCGTTAACCCTTTCGTCACCATGCATCCCTAACACCTTTCCAAATCCATCTCTCTTCAGTCCTACCCAGCTATTAAAGTCACCTAACATTACTAACCTTTCGTTGTCCTTGCATAGCCCTAACACGTCCCTCAACTCATCCCAAAACATCTGTCTTTCATCCTGTGTACGCTGTGAACTTCCCGCACCCTGATCTACAGGTGCGTAAACCCCAACGACAAAAATCCGCACTAATCCCACTTTCATTCTTACCCACATCAGTCTAGGGCTCACACAGTCGAACTCATTCACGCACTTAGCCATCCTAGCGGAGAGTATAACACCAACTCCCTTACAGGCCCGTTCTGAGCTTGGCACCCCTGACCAATAAGCCGTGTAGGGTCCGTGTGTGGTGGTGTCACATCCCTTCCGCTTTGTCTCATTCACGCATAGCACATCAATCCTTCTTTCATCCATCATCTGTAACACCTCATCAACTTTGTCACTCATACCTCCTCCAACATTCAACGTAGCAAAACGGCTTTCCGTGAGCCGCTTCTCGCCCCCGTGAGAAACGAGACGTGACGGGTGGCGTACCACGTCGCCGCCATTCGGATGATTTTTAAATGTAGTCTCCATAGCGTTCCCACGAGTAATAGGGATTTACGAGTCCACCCCAGCAGAGCCCTGATACTGAGGTAAGACGGATTAGAGTAGTGTCCTGTGACCGCCAACACAGACACCCTCCGTTATCGACCAGACTCCCTCTGGTCATGCATCCCTTAGCACGGGTCGGTTAACACCTTGAATTGGGGGTTTAGATTCGAAGTTTTCCGTCTCCTAGACAGGTTGCAGCACAATGCTAACGAGGCCCATCTCCCCGGGTTATATTTAGGAGTTTTCCGTCTCCTAGACAGGTTGCAGCACAATGCTAACGAGGCCCATCTCCCCGGGTTATATTTTGGAGTTTTCCGTCTCCTAGACAGGTTGCAGCACAATGCTAACGAGGCCCATCTCCCCGAGTAAAAAAAATTCAAGTCCTAAAACCGGCCACCGTTTTATTATACCCGTTTTATTTTATTATAACCGTCGCATGCCGCGCGTCGCATGCAGGCGATTGATCGCGCGCGGCTGCGATAGCCGCGATTCATGGAATTACACCTTAAGACCTAATTCAAGTTTGATCGAATGCGGCATCACTGGTGTACCGACATCGTCCGGTGATAACCTAAACTATCTAATAAGAAGTAATATGTAAGTACATGAAAACTGGACCTATACTACGTTAACACACTTGATATTTGTTTTTTTTCTGCAAATGCACTAAATAGTGAGTTTTGGTTGTCACCCGACGACCATTACTGCAAGAGTAATACGTTTAGTGAGACTATTCAAATTTAAGTACACAATACATATTAATACACACCATAACACAATAACACACCATACATATTAATAAAAAATAATAAAATAAGAAAACTAAATTAAAACTAAATTATTATTAATAGCATTCAATGTATTACTAATCTATAAGCTTGGAATTTTAATAATTATTGTTCGATAATAAATCGTGAATGTAAAGATAGCTATAAATTGATAAAGTTTTTGTTTTCAGGTAGGTATTATATGCATGGCATATTTATGCATGTGTTACTTATATCTAATTTATTTATTTATTTTTGTTAGCTTGTCGCGTTCGACTTGGGTAGGTACCCATCATTTTTGGGTGTAGGCATCCTCTATAAGTTACCATCGGGTGCGGTCTGCCGCGACCATAGTCCAGGTGGAGCCGGCAATGGGATGTATAAAGGCTGATTAATTATAATTTATTACCTAAATATTTATTATTTATTCAGTCTGATCACGCGTTGCATGGTGTCCTTAAGATCAAACAAAGTGTTAGGAACGTAACGAGTCTTGCAATCACTCGACCCTGTAATCGCAACGCGCTAAGTAACCTCATTTGGTTCTATTCAGCTACTAAGTCAAAGGATTGCTTTTAGTTGATTAGCCTTTTTGAAGATCTCTGCTTGGCGGTGCCGAGGCCCAGGCGTATAGAGATATGGAGCGGTTAAAAACACTTTTCATTACAAAATACCCACTTTTGCTATTCAAATGTATGTTAACCCTTGCGTTTCGGGAAATTCGTACATTTAGGGTTTTGTTAATATACAAAACAATAGAAATACTCTTTATTGCACACTAAACTTTAACACATGAACCAAATATATATCTCTTCCAGACAACCTTTGCAATATACGCTTCTTATTTGCTTTGTAATAGGCGTACATAAATATTCGAATACATATGACTCTATCCCCCGTGTGGTGTCGGGTTAGAATTTCACCATCCCCTTTCTTCCCGTGGGTGTCGTAAAAGTCGACTAAGGGACCAGGGTTGAAGTGTGTTGTGGGCGATGGGCTAGCAACCTGTCACTGCAATATCACATTTTGTCGATCTTTTATAGTCTCTGGAGTGTGGTTGGTTTGTTGCGTAGTCACCGGCCTTCATTGCTTCATCTGACGTGATCTGACCATATCTGTTCATTATTATTTTAATGCGTTTGCCATTCACATTGAGCTTCTCCTCTCTCATATCTTATCATATATTAAGTCACTAATGAAATAGGCAGTCCTCCAGCTACGGAGCAGCAGCAGGCTTAGGCAGTAGGCCGAGAAAGCGGGTTCCTTTGAGACTTTTTACTAAAGGATTGTGAGAGGATTTAACCGGCTATTTTACTCTATGTTGATAGCCAGTCTTATGGGCACTCTGCCTGTTTTATACCCACATTTATGCTAAAAGTGGCGCTGGAACATAAGTTTCATGTGCTCTGCCTACCCCTTTTAGGGATAAAGGGGTGAATGTATGTATGTATGTATGTATGTATATGACTCTATCAAAAATTTGGGCTTTGAAGCCCAGTATCTCGCAAACGAATCACTGACTCGAAAAATGAAGAAACCAGGGGACCGATTTATGACTTTCGAGCGCTCGAAAATCAAATAAAAGTAAATAGCCGGCACTTACTTTCTACCAATAGAATTAAATACGAGTGGTCAATATCACACGTTTTTGAATTTTCTATCGCTATTTCAAAATAGTATTTCATAATTTTTGTCAGTTTTCGAGTGAAAGGGTTGAGCGCTCGAAAGTAAAAAATGGGTCCCCGGTGTGAATGACGTTTTATAAATAGTGCTACTAACCTCATCCTGCCGTGGGGGAAAAACCACAAGAGAACCTTTAAAAAATAACGACGTATGGACATGGACAGTCCATAATGTACCTATAGGACGTTTTGCCCCCGAGTCGCGAAATGGGGAGTATAATAAACAGAAATCGTTAATTCCGTGCGTCCATTATTTTTCATTTTCAGCTCTTTCAGTTTTGCCTCGGATTGTCAGTTTCAATATTGGTTACAGTTAAAGGTGATTCTATTGGGATTTGAATCACTGCATACAGTGCAGCAAATGCGGGTTTAGCTCTACTCGTAAAACACAATTCGAGTACCTAATGTTGGTTTGTGTCATTCGTGTTGCCCTTGGGTCGTTATTAACTTTAAGGACTCGATATTAAATGTAGGCACATAAAACTGCGGAACGGTTAACTACAAGTTACTTGTATTTACGATGTAATTTTGTCTTATTGGAAATTCCTAATACAAAATTCACCGTTTGGAATGGTTTGGAGGAGTCCAGTAGAAACCTCACTACTTTACTTAACGTTAAGCTCCGCTATTGTGTTACTGGTTTTTACCGTACCTCACCCGTCAACCCTATATATATGGACGCTGTGATTCCTAAATAATATAATTTTAACTATACTACGTTTTACAAATCAGTGTCCTGTTAGTTCATCTAAGTCGCCACTTATTACGTGGCGCTGTTGTATCGTCACTGTATCGAGGGGCGGGACGGGTGGCGTGAGGAGGGGCTCGAATTTAGATTTCATTTGGGTAGTGGAACAGCCTTAACTAACTAAGCGTAATCAGGGCGGTTATTCGGAATATTGATCATGCGCCTCATCTCACTCAACACGCTTAACGAAACTATAGACCTCTGCTTATGCTTATAGTTACTATGAATCGCGGCGACAAGATATATTTGTGAGTGAACGGTGAGGTGAGGCTAAAACAAGTTACAGAATATCGGGGCAAAGGTCTGGTTTACACTGGTTCCGTTTGAAGTGGGGTGAGGGGAAGCGTTCAGAAGAACAGCTCACTCATAATAATTACTTGGGACTAATTTTGACTGGATTTATAATTTATTTATTCCTTTTGGAAAATTTTGACATTGTGTTTTTGATTTAGTATTCTCGTTTTATTTATTGTTTGACATTGGATTGTCTTTCTAGAAACATTCTAGACTAGTATTTTTTTATAAAAATGCTAAAATACATCATATAAATTTTACTTTGTATGTTTGTCGAAGGAGGGTCCGGCATTGTTGAAATAAACTAGGAGATGTTGCCGTCATGTTTAATAAATTACTCTAAGTAATTAGCTTAAGATTATGTTTCTACCTGACGATTTGAAAGTGCTTGTTACTGGGCCTACTTGAATAAATATCATTTTGAGTTTGAGTTTTATTATAAATAGGTATCAATGCTTGATTTAGGATTTTCTTCTGTAAGAATAGGCAATGCCCTTTGGCTTTTCTTGAGCTGCCCCCGCCGTGCCGTGCCCCCAGATGTAGGTACTTAATTTTATACCCATAGGTATACTTAAGTTTCTCATTCCATCTCGGCAGCCCATTTAACTTCCGTTTAAAAACTAAACCGCTTGAAGATTAAGGTCAACGACGTAAATACAGCAAAACCACATCGCAACCGCTGAAACAGCGTTAAGTCTAAGCCTATTATCCAACGAACCGATCAGCGTTTGAAAAAATCGCTTTTTCTTCCTCATGCCTCGCTTCTGGAACATGCGTGCAAAAGAGACGGAGTTTCGAACTTCGACTTGAAGGCGAGAATTGGGAAAAGACGGGTAGGGTGCGTTAACTTTGTAACACCTTTTTGATAGTTCTCAGAACAAATCCGATGGGGCTTTGTTCTGACCTTTGGAATTAGGTGAGATGTGAAGTTTAATTAAAGTGCTCTGTTCCTTGAACATGGTTTTTTTGTATTAATATTAAGTTTAATCATCCAGCCGAGTGACCGCAGTGCCCGCAAGCCGCCACCTTATGTAGAAAGGTACGAACTCTAACCGGGTAATTAAAGGGCCATAAAGCCAGATTTTTGGTTGGGCACTTAATTCGCATGAACGGTGTATCCTCTTCATGCAATCAAAACATTTTTAAATGCACGGAAGCCCTTAGCTAATGGCCCCAGGAAATACGGCTTTTGTTTTTCTCAACCATGCCATGTACAAACGTGGCACTGACCGCTCGGCCACGACTTTGGTCTTAAGCGACCTGCGACCAGCGTTTTATCTGTTCATTGCGCGTGATCCCAACTAACCACAGTGCGTTGCGCATCTCGACCGCGCAATCAACAGATAAAACGCTGGTCGCAGGTCGCTTAAGACCAAAGTCGTGGCCGAGCGGTGACGGGCACACACCGCCTAAATACTCGTATCATAGACGAGGGAATGTGAAAAAGCTTCCACGCTTACCTAGCGTGGTCCGAAGACTTCACATCTTTCAATTCATTGAGGTAAGGTAAACTCTATTTAACACTGTCGCGGTCAGAAACCCACCTAGCGGGCACCTGCGCCGTAGGCACCGCTACATACGAGAAAAACCACGGGAACGGCTACGAGCGTAGCGCGTAGCAATTCTTAGCAGTGAATGTGTGTAACAATTCATAGGACTGTGTGTTGACTTAAGAAGTGGTTGTTAAGATTGTGGTATGCACCGCGCCACTATCTAGTGTTTGGTTTTCTTTGGTTCCTATATAGACCGTAAGCCCACTCCCAATACACCTATTTCTCACATGACAACATGATAAAATGCATGGCAGCAATTCGAGAAAATTGTGCTGCGTAAGAAAAAAATAACTTTGACGCCGTCTGCCAAGTACTTCCGGCCATTTCAGGACTGACGACTTAGGTTTACTCTCTCTACGATTAAAGGGCTAAATGAAGCCACATGTCTAGTACTGATGTCACATGACGTAAACTACCCATACAAATTATGACCGGAAGTGAAGGATTTCCAAACTTTCGGCAAATACATTTATTTTTGTTTTCTTGCGCTTCAACACTTTCTCGGCCTGCTGCCATGAATTTTATCATGTTGTCATATGACGTAGGTGTATTGGGAGTGCGCTTACGTTCAACAAAGTTAAGAAATTATAACATCTCTCGTTCATGACGTCACAACCAGAATGGCGGATCGAACGACAACCTGTATCATAAGACTCGCAAGGCGATCGTATCGCGCGGGTACCAAGGGGGCCAAGGCACCGGGGCTTTCGATTTTCTTGTCACGGGCTAAATATAGAATAATGCCTTTGATGTGCAAACCAGGAAGGGGTAGCGGTTCCTTAAGGTACCTACAGTAATGCTATAAACGTGCACGATCTGGTAGCTATTAACGCACGCAGTGGATTAAATAAAGCACATTCATAATTTAAGGTGAAATACGGCATACGGCGTCATCATCCTCCTAGCGTTATTCCCGGTTGTGCCCGGAAAGGAGCCTGGGGTCCCCAAGATTTGGCTAAGGCACCAGTTTTACGAAAGTGACTGCTATCTGACGTTTCAACCCAGAGGGAAAACTAGACCTTATTGGGATTAGACCGGTTTCCTCACGAAGTTTTTCTTCACCGAAAAGCTAACGGTAAATTCATGGGTTCCGAAAAACTCATTGGTACGAGCCGGAATTCAAACTCACGACCGCCGCTTGACAGCCGCATGCCTGAACCACTAGGCTACCGTAGCTTCTTACCTACTACTACTACCACCTAACTTATATGAATAAGAAAAGTACATATAAAGTCTAACCCAGCCTTACTAAAGCCTACAATGCTTTGATATCCATCGAACACAACCCAGCAACTATAACATAACACAGCTACGTTTTATGATTCGCCAGAAAATCAGAAATATCATCGATGTAATGTTGATTACATACTGACCTAACAATAACCACATCGTCCCCTTTCATTCATTTTCTCTCTCATCTCCACTATTCCAGCAAATCCAATCAGACGTGGCACATCAACCGATAAAGGAAGGCCGGGAAACTTGTTTCGCATTACATTTGATAGTCGCGCAGCCAATTACTTCGGGAAACGATCCATCAACTCATTGCCTACACTTATTAGCTCTATTTCGGCCCAAATTGCCAGCAGTATTGGCAACTTTGTTAAAAACTATTTTCCGCAATATGTTGACGGCGTAATTGAAAGCGATAGTCACGGGGAAGGTTAAATAGGTTACCGAGAAATTGTTGCTGGGATATGGCGGCGGGTAAGGAGGTTTGTGTTGTACGTCTTATGGAAATATTAAAGTACTAGTTTTAGTGCTCTGGCCTAACTTACGTATAAAGTACCAATGTTTAATGATTGTGAAAAATGTGAAACTAAGTAAATGTCACTCGAGAGTTTTTACGAAGAGAGTTTATGAATGTAAAATAGCACGCTATATATTGTATCTTATGTTCAAAAAAGTGTTCTTTTGAACCTTAATTTACAAGTAATAGAGTCGAAAAGTGATTTGTTTGAGTGACTTTTTTGGCTAACTGAGCCTAAATCGAAGGTTGTAACTAAGATGTTTTTCCTGTCGCTTTTATCATTAATATTGGTCTATGTTAATTTCACCACATTGTTCGATTTAATCCATTACATACTAAGTATTCTAGGTACATAGTTAATGCCCAGTTTCTGTTTGCAATCGACACATAATTAAACTGTATTGTTTGTTTCAGGTGGCGAGCCGCGCGCAGAGCGCTGTGTAAATAACTTGGTCTATTCAACAAGCAATAACTAAAACTTAGAAACCCCGTAGTATAGACGCTATTTAAAGTGCTAAATTAGTCAAATTAAACACATAATTCTTCCATATATATCGTGTAAACTGTGTTGTCCTAGTGAAAAAATGTGTGTGGAAAAGTTTAAACTGTGTACTGTCAAGTGAAGTGTCAAATAATGGTGGTAAGATGCCCGCGCGTGCACCGTCGTCCAGTCTGATGCGGCCGTTCGTGGTGTTGGCTCTGCCCGGAATGTATTTGCTGTACAAGTACAACCAGTACCGACAACAGCAAATGGAGACCGCGAGGCGACGCGTCACTGAGCGGGAGCTTATGCACCTCAACACCAAGATCGTGAGTAATATCCTACCAGTTCTGCATAGTAGGGTAGACCGGGGTTAATAGTACCACGGGTCAATAGTACCATCGCCTATAACTCTGCAACCACATAAAAATATGCATGTGTGTGTATACACCAGTGTGCCTTGAGCGTGTCTCTACCTGCTCACTAGTCGGCCACTCGCTGCCGTGCGAAAAGAATGTGCTATACGACGATTTGCATTTTTGACTGACCAAAGTAAGTATTTACGATTTACGTTTTGTACTAGTGTTTATAATTAGATAGTCTCGTAGTGTGAAACTTGTACTGAATTGTGATTCTCTAGTTATTGAAGTTATTAATGTGTCACAGTGTGGGGGTCAGTTAGATATAGAAATCGAGATTTGTGAAGGTTAGTGTGTGCAAGTAAAAAAGGACAAATGTACCACAACACTCGGGGTTAATTGTAACGTTACAATTGACCCCGTGCTACAATTGACCCAAAATTTTCACACAATAAAACAATTGTAACTAATTATTTTTGTAACAAGTTACATATCGGGTAGGTATTTTATGTTCTACCTATGATTCATACGATACTTCGGGATGTATATACATTATAATACCCGCAATGCCATCCGTTTCAGTGGTATTATTTAATATTTATTTGTGGTGAAGGATGGGGTTGATTGTACCAGGGGTCAATTGTAACTGTATGGGATTAGTAATTTTTAAAGAATTCGTTATTTTGTTGTATTGAGATGTTGTTATTGCTTGAAAGATGTGTGCTATGAGCACCCCTAAGTATTTTTGTATAATAAGTCGACATAACATGTTTCAAAAACTTGGAAAATATTGTTACTTTTAGTTCAAATGAATTGCTACCTTTGGCTAGTGCAAATACGGGTCTCTTTAATTAAAACTGATGTACGTAACAGACTGATTCGTCTGAAGAAATTAACAATAATTACTGATTTATTAAGACATTATTTTGGGTTTTATTTACCTCTGATTATCTGGTACAATTGACCCTCACTAGGGTTAACAAAAACTCAATTTGCACCATTCTGATGCCATTCAATGAAAATATTTTTCTAGATTCTGATAGCCAATGAGACTAGAATGTTATATCCTAAGCGAGTTTTACGTGGTAGCGTTAGATTCTGAGTTACAGGTCATTATTTCTAAAGTGGTACCATTGCCCCCGGTCTCCCCTACCTAATATACATGATAGAATTAGGTAATAGATTCTCAACGTTATTAAAGGGTCGGTTTCAAGGACAAATCAGGGCGGCCACTAAAGGTGCAGAAATGCGGAGTACCTACCTAGAGGGCGCTACGCTACTATAGGATAGGTGTACGCATGGAATATAAGACCGGCCAAGTGCGTGTCGGATGACGCACAATGTTCCGTACCTTCTACTAGCTAACCCCACATTAAGAATCACTATCCTATACCGGAAGGTAAGTAAAAAAAGTCTTTGCGTCATAAGAAACTTACGGCACTAACGTCCTTTTAGTAACGAAGGCATTTTTTCATCAATAACACAAAAACCTTTGACCCGACCTTGGTGTTATGACGTGTATAAAATCATACAGACACTTAGGGTTTGTCTTGCATCAGGCACAGGGATTTTCCAACTTGGGCGCTATCCGAGCACTGTATGAAGCTGTCGTAAAAAGCCACTTGGAGGTCAACTCGAGTGTTTTTAAGGTTTTTATCACATACGAGTATAGCATCATTATGGAGTGCCCGGTCCTCGGATTCATTCAGTACGTAAGTCCTACATTTCAAGCTCGCCCGTCATCTAGTCTATGTACCTAAGTGTCAACTCTAAAAGGGCTAACAAACGCTACTTTAAATGGGTTAAGGCCACTCACTACATAAATAAGAATAATTTATAAATAATAAGTTCTTATAGATTGAGAATTTCATAGTGAAGAGAAGTGAGAAAATCATAATGTTTAGGTAGGTAGGTATTATCTTGCAATACGTACAATCGTTAATCGTATCGTTGTATCGAACAGCTTAACATGTTCAAAGGACTCACTGAATCGTGTATCTAGCCAAATGTCAAAGCAAATTTAACTGAAATACATAAGGAATCCTAGAGATTTTCCAATCGGATACATTGCGAGCGCTCAGACATCCAATATCGGTCGTTCGATAAGAATCGCCCGAGCAAGAGCTCTTCCGGACTGCGAACAGGGCCTGCATTCAACGGCTAATTCAATTTGATAGTTTAAATTCAAGTATCACTCACTGTGTCTACGCGTCTTACTCTCATTCATTATGATTTTCACTAGTGCAAGCGAGAGCGCATCCTACATCAATCGGTTCGGAGCTTCAGTGAATTCAGATCCAGGTTGGCATGGAATGGTGGTGGTGGAATACCTCTGCCTGCTTATAACATCATCTGCAAAAAACTCATTTCGCATATGTTGGAACTCAGCATAGTTCGGGATCAAGAACTTTTTAACAACCCCAATTCCTGCAGCTTTTACCATAATTAAGTAGGCAAACGAACGGATGCAATCGGGTTTACAATTAAAATAATTGCTGCACTCCTGTCCATCGGTATGGCAAAATATGGTAAAATTGGCACGTGCTGAATGCAAACAAAGGCTATTCATGAGCTCAGTTCAAATAATTTAAACTATAACAGGATATTTTAGCAATCCACTGAATACGAGTAGTATAGGCTGATGAAAGAGTTAGGGCACAGCGGAATAGAATCTCGCACATGAACGTCATCTGCCTCAACTTTACAGAAAATCGCAGCCATAATAACAGTATTAGGACTTTTTCTGTAGCAATATTTACTAGGAATATGGTGTTGTGTGCTAGTGGTCACCCGAGCTCCCAAAGATGCCCTTTGTAGAGCATGAGAGACCTGCATATGTCTTTTGCTGCTACAATCCTACAATCCTTGAAGGTCAGCATTCATGACTTCTCTAGATTAGAGTGAGTTTCCACTGATGTGGAAATAATTGCAAAAGCTAAGGTGAGCATCAACTTCTAAAATGAATTTTCTCATTTGAAGCAGCAGCTTATTAGTCATTTCGCAAACCATTAAAATAAATCGACATGCCGAAACACGATTTTTCCGACGTTACTAATGACGTGTGTGTTTCGAGCACATTTTTAGACTACATCGCCATCAATCTTGCGTGGCACATTCTGCGAGTAATGGAAAACGTCAGGGTCAACCGGCTACGAACCCTCGATACTTATACTTATGTTCACAGACAAAATGAAACTGCTTGATTTTTTGTTTTATTTCACGCTTAAACCTAATTTAAATGAAATTTGGTGGAGGTAGATTGAATCTCCGGGGAGGGAACGACGTTGGTACACGACTTTTTGTATGGACGGGGATTTAATAAACCAGTCGCGAGCAAAAGATAGTCCAGCTTTGATAAGCACTATAAAAACAAATTTTACAAATACTTAGCTGATGGAATGAATCAAAATGTTTTTTCGCTATACAAAATACAAAAAATACAAATTATTTATTCTGCAAATAGGCCACAAGGGCACTTTTACATGTCAAACGGTAGTTTACAATAAAAATAATAATCTTACAATAAAAGATTATAATCTAACACAATAATAATTTAAAATTTGCACATTAACGACTGATATAACAACACACTAAATGTCACAAAGTAAATGAAAACAAAACAAAATACGACCATTACATTCGATTAGAATAAGGTCTGTGCATTACAGAAAGTTAATGATATTAATTCAGTATTCCAGAGATGTATAAGGTCTCTGAGCGTCCAAATACAATCAATAATTATTCAATGTTCGTAGAGATGTATACGGTCTCTAAGCGTCAAAACAAAACAATAAAAAAAAAAGGAATATTAATGTAATATTGTCAGTGATGTACATGGTCAATAACAATAAAACGTGTCAAGATCGGAATGATGTCTCTCGTCAATACGATAATAATAAAATAACACTAGTATTTAAGAAGTTGGGTACTATGCCCTTGCAAGCATGAACAGTCCGGACTCCACAAACAGCACCCGATCACGAGTATGACGCATATCTCAGCCATCGCCTCCCTCAACCATATGTTAGGGAAGGTGGCGACCCGATCAACGACGCCACCGTAAGCAAAGCCCTTTAAGCGAGCATGACATATTCAAGCCACCGGACAATGTTAAAAAGCAAAGATTAATAAGCGACTTGCTCGGCGAGAAACAGCATTACGTGCTCTCTTCTTACATAAAATGGAACAATTATTTCAGGTAGGTACTTATAATGTGTATTTAGGTATATTCCTAATAGAATTAGCCTACTACTGGCTTAAAGGCATTTTTGTCGTTTAAGAAATCGTTGACAGTATAATACGCCTTGCTTAGCAAATTACTTTTAACATGAGACTTAAATTGACTGAACGGTAAATTAACAATTTCGGTGGGTATTTTATTATGAAAACGTATGCAATTCCCCACGAACGACGTGCTAACCTTGCGGAGACGACTGGCCTTCACTGCGATCTTGTTTTTACTTCTGGTGTTGTAGTCGTGGATATCGCTGTTGAGTTTGAACTCGTGAAGGTTTTTTCGCACATACATGATATTCTCAAGAATGTATTGGCATGCTACAGTAAGAATGTTTGCCTCCTTAAATTTGTCCCTGAGATTCTCGAGCTTTTAGTTCGTATATGGAGCGTACAGCGCGTTTCTGTAGCACGAATATGGTCTGGATATCAGCTGCTTTCCCCCACAACAGGATTCCGTAGGACATAACACTGTGGAAGTAACTGTAGTACACCAGCCTGGCGGTCTCAACGTTTGTTAACTGTCTTATGCGTCTTACTGCATAGGCTGCCGAACTAAGTTTTTCGGCTAGGGCGGTGATATGTGCCTGCCATTGTAGTTTTGAGTCCAAGGTGATACCTAAAAACACTGTTCTATCTTCAATTTCCAGTTCATCACCCTTTAATTTGATCTTGGTATTGTTTACCTGCTTGACATTAGGTAAAGTGAATCTGATACACTTTGTTTTCTTGGAATTTAGCAGTAAATTATTTGCTGTAAACCATTTCACAACAGTGTTGAGTGCATCATTAATATCATCGAAGTTTTCCTCTTTCCTGTCTACCTTGAAGATAAGCGAAGTGTCGTCTGCGAATAACACTATATCATGTTTATCTTGCAACATATTTGGTAGGTCATTGATGTAAATCAGAAACAGAAACGGACCCAGAATCGAGCCTTGGGGAACACCAAGAGCAACAGTTGTCCCTGCTGATTGGGTCCCATTGATGACTACTCGTTGTGTTCTCTCCGAGAGATACGATGTCACAAGATCAAGAGCACCGTTTTTAATTCCATAATGTTTCAACTTTCTGATTAAGTTCTCGTGATCAACGCAATCAAATGCCTTTGATAAATCACAGAACACTCCAATAGCATCTTGAGCCTCTTCCCAGGCATCAAAAATATGTTTAATTAGTACCACACCGGCATCAGTGGTAGAGCGACCCTTAGTGAATCCGAACTGGTTGGTATTGAGCAGTTTATTGCAACTAAAGTGGGACATAAGCTGATGGAGAATAAGCTTCTCAAAAACTTTGCTTAGTGCCGGTAGTATTGATATTGGCCTGAAGTTGGTAGGGTCAGTTTTCGTTCCTGATTTAAACAAAGGGATAATTTTACTGTGTTTCATGAGGTCAGGAAATACTCCAGTATCAATACATTTATTGAAAATATTAGCTAAGAAAGGTGCAATTGATTCTACAATGGAATGTAATACTTTGACTGAAAGGCCCCAAAGATCTTCAGTTTTCTTTAAGTTCAACAATTTAAACGCTTTTATAAGAATAAGTGGGGTCACGTGACTGAATCTAAAGATTTCTGTACATTCCGTTACATTTGCTTTCAATAACGATTCAGCGACATCTGGTGATGAGTTTAAAGACTTCGTGGTCTCAACGGGTACGTTAGAAAAGAACCGCTCAAAATGATCCGCTACTTCGTGGTCAGAACTTACTAAAGTATCATCAATTCGTAGGCTGTAGTGCGGATCTCTTATCTTGCGTTTCCCAGTTTCAGTGTTGATAACTTGCCATACAGTTTTAACCTTATCCTTGGAGTTCTGAATCTTTCTTGACAAGTAATCGGCTTTAGCGGCGACACACATTAACTTAAAAGATTTCGAGTAGTTCTTAACATACTCTAGAAATTCCGGCCTCTTATCAATAGTTCTCGAATCGTACAAGTCGTAGAGACGGCGTCTTTTCTCGTGAATATCCGGGGTAGCCCAGTCGCTAAATTTAGTCTTGACCTTGCTTTGAATTTTCCTTAAATTAAAACAGGCATCAAATTCCATTTTGATACAGTTAAACAAATGATCACACAAACGGTTAGGACTTTCCTGTGTAAATGGAAGATAACGTAATCGTTTCACAATATTACGATTGAATAAATCTAATCTCTTTTCGGAAATAGGTCTGCACATGGTGTCTCGTGGAACTTCGTCCGTTTTCCCGCTGAAGGAGACTTGTTGTCCGCAGTGGTCAGAACTTAATTTGTTTATAATACATTTATTAATTGCATCCTCATTACTGAAAACGTTATCTATACATGTTGCACTGGTTGCTGTAATTCGAGTAGGTTCACAAAACAGGTTCACTAAGTTGAACGATTTAAAAGTATTCACTAAACTCACACACAGGGGCGATTTCTCGAGTAAGTTAACATTGAAATCACCACACACAATAACACATTTAGTACTTAAGAAAATACTACTGAGCACTTCATCCATAACTGACTCGAATAGTCTGTAATCCGCTGATGGGGGTCTGTATACGCATACAATTATGAATTGATCCAACTCAACACAAGATAGTTCTATTTGGCGCTCGATGGATTTGTCAACAATATCTTTACGTTCTTTACTTTTCAAATTGTGTTTTACCATTATCAACGAACCTCCACGCCTACATGACTTTCTAGAAAATGAACTTACTATGCTATGATTGCTAAAATTAAACATTAATTCATGACCCTTAAGCCAGTGCTCGGTTATACAAAGAATATGGATATCTGAGCATTGTATAAACAAGTCAATTTCAAGTTCCTTACTAGGGAATCCCTGTATATTTTGGTGTACCATATTAATAACATTACTGTCTTTATGAATACTAGTGTTACAGCTATCAAGGGGTTGGGAGCCGGTGGAAACACAAGCACGCGTTGTCGGAGTGGTCAGTTTAAATTACCCGCCGGCTCCGGCTCCCTTCCAGATCCCACGCTACTAAAACGTAACACGGGGTCCGCCTTACAACTATCAGTCATCGTGCTAGTCACGACGGAGTCTACAATATTGTATGCTAACAGCTTAGCACAATCGCGCAAGTACCTCCTCGGTAGATAGGTACGTTTACGAGTCAGGACGAAATGTTTTATAAATTTATTCGTGTCAAAATACGAAATCGTACGGCTGTAAATGGATAGTCTAAAGAATATGGAATTGAAATAATCTACTTTTTTACATTGCTTTTCCGACATGGTCTCTGAAAAGGGCAGTGCGCAAAAAATAATTTTGCTTACTCCTAGTTGGTCAATTTCAATTAAAGTCTCGCATAGTTTGGTGACGTCCCGCTCGGTGCATCCTAAGGTATCTCCGATGAACACTACCAATGTAGAGAGGCAATCGAAGTCGTCAGCGGCAATACATGATGCCAAACGATCGACCGAGGCCCCTGGAAGACAGTTGTTGGTCACCTTCTGCGCCAAGTGGCCCGCCAGCAGCGCACCGAGGCCGGCGCCCACCTGGTCCGTGTACAGCACGGTGCGGCGCGGCCGGGCGGCCGCGGCGGGAGAGGGCGGTGCGGTGGGGCTCGACGTGGGCGGCCCTTGCTCCGCATGGCTCGTCGCTGGCGTCTTCGGTTCGGTGTGGCTCGTCGTCGGCGGCTCCAGCTCAGCGTGGCTCGTCGTCGGCGGCTCCAGCTCGGCGTGGCTCGTCGACGGCGGCTCCAGGTCGGCGTCGCTCGTCGTCGGCGGCTCCAGCTCGGCGTGGCTCTGCGGTGGCGGCGGTGTGGGCTCGGTTCGGCCCGACAGCGGCGGCCATCGCGCCGCACGCGGTGCAGACCCGGGGGTGACAGGTGCGGTGGCGTGGTATGACCCGGAAGGACGGCCCGGTGCCCGAGGAGACTCGAAGTGCACTGGTATGCCGCTCCCCGGTTCTAGAACACAATTCATAAAGCGTATGTACTCATGTAAGGCTTTATTTGAGTGTTCATGCTTGCCGCTAATGTCCTCCAGCTTTTTTTATAATGATGTAAGTTCTTCGGAGCGATTACTTAATTCTATAACTGCCCGGTCTAGTTCTCTTTGACAGTTTAAGAGCTGCTCATTCAATTCTGCATAATTATATCTAGATGAAACTGCTTTGAAACATGATTTGTGGCGTTTCAATAAAATCTTAGATTTCTTAATGAATCTACTTAATCTCAAATATTTTTTTACTTTCTTTGATCCTCTCATCATAATATTTTGATCAATTGTACTCCCTATACAAACAGAATTGGTCAGATCAATAGTTTCAACTAAAGGGGGACTTATAATACTATCGTGCATTATGTCTATCTCACAACAACTATTTAATTCAGCAAATATACTTAAATTGTTATCAGCCAGCCCGGAACAATACTTGCAATTGTCTGTCTGTTTTGCCTCAATTTCCCCCAGCTGCTGCTCCAGGTCCCGGATATGTTGTAATGCCTGTTCGTGTATATCCTGGCACTGCTGAAACCGGTCCACGGAGAGTTGAAGTTCATCCCGCTCAGCCATCAGGTCCTTGCACACAAGATCTTGCTTAGCGAGCTCAGTTTTGAGAGTTGTGTTCATCCTGACGACCCGCAAGACCTCCTCTTCACTCTCATCCCGTTCCTGTAGAAGCTTTTCATTAAGCTGTGTGGCCGATTTGAAATCTTTTCGAGTTTGCTGCAACTTGCTGATTAAAGCATCTCTGCGTGTAAACGGTTTGGAGGCATTGGCTGAAAACATATTGAAAATGTTTGATATCTGGACTAGACCTTTATGTCGAAGATTGTACTAAGGACTAATAAACTTTACAATTGTAAAATTGTGTCAACAGTTAAAATCTAACTAAATCCTTAAATTAAGTATACAACAAGCACACTAAAATTACTGTATCTGTATATATATATATGTATGTAAATTGAACAAATGCACTAATTTGGTCTAGTGTTACTTTGTCAAGCTGGTGTTATAAATCTTAATTGATTTTCTAAATTTGGTTGGTATATATAATCAACAAAGAGGTTATATTATATGGCTAATTATTCACTTATACTTAACTTAAGGCAATAGATAATGTAAAACAATACTCCCCTGCTTTAAAATTTCGCCGAATTTCAGCATACACACAGTAGATCATAACGTATTTTCAAATTTTATACGTTATCCGTCGACATAACTGCCATTTCTTGTCTTCTCAATTTCTGACCTTTGTGGTTAATAAAACTACCAGATAACATTATCACAGCTAAATCATTCACTGCGGTTCACTTTGACTACTTATTCTTAACAAATTGTTAATAATTTACACTAAAATCGTATTTTTTACATACGATACTCATTTTTGACGTTTACACCCGAGTGCGTTCGGATACTTTTTTTTTCTTCTTTCTATTTCAAGTAATTAGCGGAATTTTTTGTCTTTATTGTACATAATTAACATAGCATTCATGACTCGTATGCATGATCGATCTCAAAGACACATTTCCTGTACTTTCCTGCATGTTGTTCCACTTAAGCAAGTATAAGTGTAACTTTACTTTACCTTGACAAGGATATTACTTTCTAAAAGTTGTTCTAAAAGTAGGTAGCAAAACCCACTGGCGTCACAGACTTTTCCTACAAAAATAAAAGTTCCTAGGGGAGCCTTTGTCCCCCGGAACTGCGAACAAAGGCTACAACGGCCGAATGGGCCCATTATCACCCGTCCTTTGGTCATGTTCATAAGGTCATTCGCTGAACTAACCTGTAAAACACGGCATTACTTCTATTCACGACACCCGACAACTCTATGAAACCAGTTTAAGCGTGACCTCTGATCACGCAATTAGAGAAGTAGGGCACCGCGGAATGTCATCTCGCTAATATCAGGAGAAACCTGACTGGTAGTACCACCACATTGAAAAAAGAAAGAAATATACATTTATTCACACACACACACACAGGACACACATATTAAACAATAAAATAAACAAAAAACGGATAAAACATGAAACAAGTGTGTCTCTGCAGCAGTGAACCGGACACTGGCTCAGCATTGGAAGACTGCAGCCATAATAACAGTGCAACTTGAGATGTGGTATCTTCCTGATGGTAAGGTCAGTGGAGCCCCCGAGTATGCGCTGCGTTGAGAGGGATGAACCTAAATTTATCATAAGATGTCTACCCAGTGTCGAAAATCACCCAACACACAATCATATTATGCTCATATTGGGGAGCCTCAGCGACATTTACCATCAGGAACACAACAGCAACACCACATACCGTAAAACGGGGTGAGTTAGGTCAAAATAGACCTTTAAACATACAAAAATGTATTTTTACATCTGGCACGTCGATTTTAATAAAAAATGTCCCGGCAGCATGAATTTTAGATTTTTAATGATTATCTGTCGTTTATTATATAGCAATGGGGTGAGCTGGGAAAACGTATGGGGGAAAACTTTCGGATTAATTTGCCTCGATCCAAGTTCCGCCTCTCTCTCCGTTCATATTTATTGCTCCTCCTCCGCATGGTCGCTCCCTACAACCCTGGTTCCACTCCAGGGCACATATCTTACACCTTTCACTTCTACGGACTCCACTTTCTTGTTATAATTTGGCTACTCCGTGTTCCCGCAAGATAAGAAAATATGTCTAAAATTATAATAAAATTATTTTTAGAGCAACCTGGGCCAGAGAATACAAAGTAGCAACGGAAAATAGTCGCGTCCCATCTGCCCCCTCAATCCCTTAGTACCCCACACCGGTACATTCAGATTATGCGTTGCTTAGGAGTAGAGACGCCCTGTAGTGATACATATTGTTCAACTGTGGTTCAAATCAAATTTGCGGCAAAAAAAAACTGTGGTACTGATACGGCAGTCATCGTTACACCCACGCAGCGGCAGCAAGCGCACGCATGCACACATGTAACCGCGCGCAATGATAAGTTGAATCGCGCAGCCGTAGGTGGTCCCATACATGTCCATAACCACGACCATAGTGTTAACAACAAATCTTACGAATCGGGGTCAATCTACACTAGCCGCAGGGGTGAGGTTGTGAATCGCATGCGATATCGTCACGAATCAAGGCCGGCGAGGGTAGGGCCGGACACGCGATTTCTCGATACTGGATTTACCAGTGACTCGGGTGTTTCAGAATTCCTATACACGGCAGTTTTGTGTTGTGGGAGGATTATATTTGCTTTCAAGATTTTTAATATTCCGTAGGTATTTTTCTTAACGGAGTTGAATTATTTCGTAGTCGTAGCCACGCAGTGTATGCTACGTGCCAGGGCTCATAACAATAGCTGTCACAGATACAACTTTACACTCGACGTCTGTTCAAAAAACGTATGTACGAAATATCATTTGATGTTTACCAGTGGCTTTTCAGTGAAAGAAATTATCGTGAGGAAACCGGTCTAATCCCTATAAGGTCTAGTTTTCTCTCTAGGCTGGAACGTCAAATGGCAGTCGCTTCCGTAAAAACCTAGTGCCTATGCCAAATCTTGGGATTAGGTGCCAAAGCGGACCCCGGGCTCCTTTAGAGCACCATCGGGAATAAGTAACGCTAGGAGGATCATTATCGTGCCTGACGCATATTCCAAGAAAAATGTAACGGTGAAGTATGTCAACAAAAGGTCCCATCTGCGGGTTAACAGCAGTAAAAAACCCAACATTTCGAAAGGAAATTGTCACGCGAGACGCGATTTCAAGCCGTGACCCCTGACATGACATGACTGATCACCGCGACCTAATTTGGATGTAACATGATCTGCTCAGTGAAAATACTTTCTTGACATTCGTGTCTAGTCATTTGTATAACACCTAATGCCTAAGTATAATGTTTAATCAACACGACGATAACTACTTCCACTGAGTAAGTATCTCTGGTTGACGTTTACCCTCTTATACTCCACGATAGCTGCGCTGAGCATCCTTGGCGTCAATCTGCAGTCGGTAAGAAAAATCCAATGACCATTTTCCTAATTGTTTTTTCGGCAAAGTAAGCTTCTTTGAAGTATGATTTTCGCCACGTCGTATGTGCAACGGTATGTGTGTGTTCTTTATACCCATAACAGCCTCGCTAGCATGATCGAATTCACGTCGGACATATTATGACATTCGTCCCTTACTAGCATGTGTTAGTGTGAGACGGGCCAATTCTTTATGACTGACATAGGACGGCGATGTAACAGAAAATGTGCAAACACCACCTTGTATACAAGGCCTGTAATGTCAAAATCGTATAACAAGGCTCCGTGTAACCCTTACTACCTATTGGAAGTAAGCTAGCAGTGCAGTCCTATGCCCGGAAACTACAGACAATTTTAGATTATAGCGACAAAGAAGCCAATAACAGATGAGTGTGAACTATAAATACGGCAATGTCAAGGCAGAACGACGACCGCCCGCTTTCCCTCTTGTTCGACTATAAATAAATCGGAAGTTCCATATTGAAGCCTCTTTGCATTCATTAACAAGTAGTTATTGGAATGCATTCTGCTGGAACTGAAACAATATTGCTTCAGCTGGAGGCTGAATAGCTGAGATAATTACGAAACGGATGGGTTGTTTGGAATGTTGTATGCTGAGAGGCATTCCTATTGCTATGATACTTCTGGTTGTTGATTGAATTGAATACCGACAGAATACTGCAATTATCGCTGCACTGATTATTGCGGGCCCTATTTCCTTTTACTGTATAAGAAGGCACGTTATAATGTTGTGTATTTAAGATAACTAATGATTTAGAAGTTGTATTGAATCTTTTAAATTGGAATAATCTAGCACTTTTGAGATACCACCATAGGTGTTATGGCGATTAGAACTTGACCTACGTTTTATATTTATGTTCTGGGTAGATTTAAAAACTCATAGTCCGACGTAGGTGTATTGGGAGTGGGCCTGTGGAGTTACGGGCTGACAATTAAGATATTCAGTTTACTTACGCGTGTGCGACAGTTCAGTTCTTACTTTACTCTTAGGTTCAGTTAATAACGTTATTATTTTTATCGGGTCGCACCACAGTTTCACATGCGTTTGCTAGTCAGCCTTTTTGTTTTAACTCCGATCAATGAACATGCTGGTACAAAATCTTCTATACACTAAAAATAATGTAAATGTCAACGTCAAAACCAGACAAACTCTTCATTGCTAAAACATGACAAATTTTCCGGCAGCAAACTTATACAATTAAAACCCTCAAACCCAAAAAAGATGCTTGCACTCACAGTGTTATCCGGGAGGCAATCCTGGGTCAGCTTAAAAATTGGTTCCAATCTGGTCACAAGGAAGGATACCTCAATCCGTTGGTACGCGAAGAACAAGCCGCCTTGTGATCCTCTTAAACCAAACCCTCCATGTAGGCGGGCGTACGTGGATATACCAGAAGCCATAGATCCAAACTGTCCTACGCCTTGTCACCGATACAAGAAAAAGGAAGGCATTTTGCATAAGATTAAGTTACGCGTAACTGAAGGAGGAACTAACTTTGGAAGTAAGTGTGTTTTGAAGATTTAAGAGAGTAGATAAACACTAAACTCAAAGATTGAAATGAGAATATTTGTTTCATCACTTAGACTGCCGCTTGCCACATAATTATTTCACTCACACCCCTGTTTATGAATGTGTTTTTGCCATGGCAAAGTAATTTTCAGACCTAACTGTAAATACGTTAATCTCTACAAATATTTCATCTGTAAAAGTAATCTACTGCTGTCTATAATAATTTAAAATACCCGAGATTATATCCCGATCCACAACTCAGGGGTATACTACATAGTTATTTTAATTTTAAATACATTTTCCAATAATATTGTTCGGGATTGGCTTTGACAGTTTAAAGTAAATCTTACTTGTAAAGCATAAAGGTTACATTGACAGCTTATAACATGACAGATATAGTACTTTTTGGCACAGCCCACGATGTATCTTTGGCATTCAAAGTGTTTTTTTCTAGACTAAGTAGGTTGATTTCTGAAAACCCCTGAAGCATTGCAATAGATTTATTAGTTGGAGACTCTACCTACGGTACTGATTTATAAGATATCAATCGTACCATTAATGATGCTTGGCACTTCTTCCTGACATCAATCTTTGCATCATGTTAATCATGCGTTCCTCTAACGAACCATACTCATCCCAGACCTTCCCCGCAGCCCCATTTCGCTGGCTTGAGTGCAAGCCATGCAAACCAGAAAAAGTAGAAAAGGACGAAGAAACCGAGAAGGCACTGGTGAAGCCAAGAAAAGAGTTAGCGGAGAAGTTGGAGAAAGAGAGCCGAGGCTTGCAAGTGGCCGTGCTCGGGGCGGATACTGCTGTAGGCCAGTATGTCGCTTTGATGCTGAAGCAGTGTCCGTTTATGAAAAAGTAAGTTTAAAACTTTAAAGCAGGAAAACACAGCTGCAGTAACCGCTGGGTTTTTGTGCCGTCCGAAGCTATTCGTCAAGCAATGGGAACCTGGGAGGGCGGTTTCTAGTTCTTAATTAGGTATTGTATTGGGTACGGTATTTGACTAATATCAAATTGGCTTCTTTTTATGAAAAGTCAAAAACGCTTGGTTAGTATGGAATTTGAAGGGATTACTTGCTTGCGACGTCACAACGTGGCTATTGTTAGGTTTTATGAATTTAAAAATCACAAAATAGCAAAAAATATTCTAAGGTTTAACATTTCCGAGTATTTCCATTATGTTTATCAGTGGCTAATGAAAAAACTATTTATTTACACTGTTGCCAAATACCCCATTTATAATTGAATGTCTCCCTCTAGAGAGAAATTATTGTGAAGTTTAAACTCTTACGTACGATACCTATAATTATGGATTTAATCGAAGTAAAAACAAAGTCTACAACAAGGTTAATTTTAGACTTCTCTTAAACAAAGTTACATGTTTCAAGTTAAGTTCGCTTCAAAACGTTCATTATTTAAGTACTTACCTTATATTTGGTATCTTGCCTGTATTATTCAGGCCCTGAATAATTTGGCGTAAACTACTCTCCAAGCTATTTGCTTCACAATAGTTCTATTTATAGACGCAATTTGACATTTCTGGATCTAATATAAACGTTTTAGCCATTACCGACTACCCAATTTGTAAATGTCACGTGTTGCGAACATTTTCCCTTGGGTGACTTCGACTGGGGTTTCAGTAGCCCCAGTTAACGGAACATATGAATTGACTTAGGGGTCCAGTCTATAAAAAAATGGCATTTGATTTGTATTAGTCTCGCGTGCTCGCTTTGTCGCCCGGCAAGCTTTAACGTATATCAGATCCTACTCCGCTGACGTCATCTAAAGCCAGTGACGTCACAGACGATTCGCGATGTCTGTGTATTGTGGTCTGGAAAGTCATACTTGCCGATCTTCTCCCTAAGTGCGCGTTTCTCCTACATGCCAGAGTAACCCAGTAGGTACCTACATTTTACTGAGGAGATACAAGTCAAACATTAGTTTATCCTTGCCTTGTATTCTTGGGATTGATCGAATTTAATTATTCGAACGTCCCGCTTACACACGCTTGACGAAGCGCTTACGCAAGAGAGCGCATGGTTTATACTATTCGCGACTATTTGGATAATATTTTACGTCAAATGCGCATCGCGTCTTTGAAAATCATTTGTTTCCAGACGGACTTTTATTTTATAATCATACAGACACCATACAGACGGCAAATCGAATGTCAATACCTTTATTACATGGCGCTGTTGAAGCACAATCAATGATTAATGATTATATAGTCCCATTTTGTACTGCGAGGCTGAGACCTCACTTATGCAACCGACCAGAGGTTAAATAAATGTGAACATTTATGGTCCTTATAGTATTCTGTCAATTCAATACATAATAGTCAGACAGCTATTAATCTTTGACGACCTTACGTGACGAGCCTTAGTGGGTACTGAAGCTGCCTACGCAGCTGGAGATCCTGGTTTCGAATCCCGGTAAGGGCAAATATTTGTGTGATGAGCATGAATATTTGTTTCTGAGTCTCGGATGTTTTCTATGTAATTTCATGTATTGTCGTCTAGTACCCATCACACAAACCTTATTACTACTAGAACTAGCTCGATTTGTGTAAGATTGTCCCCTGATATTTATTTATTTTTATCATTATTTAATACTTATGATATGAGGTTTTCAAATAAGCCATTTTCTGCCACAGGCAGTTACGACGGTAAAACTAAATTGTCCCAGTTGTACAGCTATAGTAGGTACAGCTCTGAAGCGGCGGGCCGTGACGTCACCGCTTCACGAAACAGGCCGTTTGCCGGCCCCGGTGGGCTCCCGAGCCGCTGTCAAAACATAATTTTGTACGGGGCTGCGATAAAATTTATCTTGCTGTCCAAGAGTGCTTCGGCATTGCTTTCATCGATTTGGAGCTACTGATTTGAATGTAGGATCGATTTTCAACTGTTTACGGTGGCGAGTACGAGCCACTAGATAGCCGAGCGGATACGAACCCCCGTTTTCAAAAAACCTACGTACGAAATATCATTACATACAAAGCCCCCTTTTTGGTGAAGGAAAACATCGTGAGGAAACCTGTCTAATCCCAAGTTTTCCGTCTGGGTTGGAAGGTCAGATTTCAGTCGCTGTCGTAAAGCTACCAAAGCGGACCCCGGGCTCGAAGATTTAATCCCAAGGTCATTGGCACTTTATCTTGTGCACTACCGGGAAAACGCTGGAAGGGTGAAGGCGGTGGCGACTAATATCGTAGTTGCCTTGTGTCATCTATCCTCCTTGCGTTTTAAATGAGTCCGGGTTTCGCTTTGACACCTAATTAAGATTTGGTGTATTATGAAGTAGTTTTACGAAAGGGACTCAGTCTAGCATTCCAACTCCGGAGTGATTTCCTTCATGGAAACTTACGAAGCTACAACCTTCAAGAACCTAACATCTTCTTCACAATGTTACTCTAGATTACTGTGGATTTATACTCAGCAGGGAAGAAAGTTAAAAGAAGTGCAGAGTCACGCCTCATGAATCTGCGATGGTCCCCCGTGGCCGTCTGCGAGGCTTTATGCCCCTCGCTATTGATAATTTGGCGTATAGCAACGCCTTAAACAGCCTCGCTTGCCTTTGAAGAAGCGACACAGCAGGGCTATTCAAGATTAAACAATTTGAGTTTGATGTTTTGCACGCGTTGAAATAAAGTGTTAACAATAAGGTTTACTTTAACCAAACTTAATAACAAATATAACCAATAGTCTGCTTTTGTGTTACGTAGTTTTGTAACGAGAACCATTGACTTCCGCGAATTAACGCCTGTTTCAATCAATTATTTACGTTTTGTTTTATGTTTGGTACATTTGTGATGCGTCTGTGTTATCCATGACAATATAATCTTAATTTTGACGGCCTTAGCCAACGAACTCGTGAAGCAAATTGAAATCGAATTGGTTTACCTACCCGCCTAAAATATTATTTTCGAGAGCTTTTTTATTTGGCCATTGATTATCCTATCACGCGCGGATTTGGCTTTCAAACCAAAATGCCGCTGCCGTTCTATTTGGCAAATTATGATAAACCATTTCTCACTCCCCGCCCTTTTAGTTATTTATCTTATCACTGAATGTCACGCTATAAATGTATGTTTCGCACTGTCTAGCAATGCCTTCTAATTAGTGGATAACAAAACATAATCATACCACAGTCAGCATCATATAGTCATCAAAGAATTTTGCCCCCAGCTGAAACAAAAAACTTCGTTCGCTTCGAAAAAAAGAAACTCGGCACTTTTTTTCTTACCCCGATCAACAGTGCATATGTACATAGGTATGACTCAGTATAAGGAACCCCATTCATTCTAAAAATAAAGTAAACATCACACTTTATTTAACATCCATATTTGCTTTATATACAAGGCATTTGAATAAATGGAAATAATTAGTAGCGATTTTCACACCACAATAAAGACTATTCTCAAAATTCTTGCATAACTTCGTTATAGGCACGCGCTTTACGAGTTGTACGGCATTCCGTCCACGTGCCACTATTCGAACTACTATACATCAAACTTTTACAGAAGCCTTAGACATGCCTTTATATGGATCATTCGGGCGAACGTAATAAAAGGCGTTGAGATTTTACGACCGACCGTGACTGCCTCGCTCGGAGTCCCGCTGTTTATCACACACTTTTTATTGCAAAGCCTGAAATCGATTGTTTTGTGGACCTCTTATGTTGTTCAATCACATCAAAGCAAAAGCAACCTTGATGTGTACAAGATAAATTCCCAATTTCAACGTAATGAGAAGAAAGATTTGAGTTGATGGAAGCACACGAGGGAAACAGCGCAGTTCCTACTTATACTGTGACATCCGTAATTGATTGTTAGCGTTGCGTATTCATCTTGTTTATTATCTAAGTACCTACCTATATGAAGTGCCTTGGGTTCATTGCTCAGGTTATACTTATAGGGTAAATGGTTTATTCTGTATCATCAGTACACTTACGTATTACTTAGTAGTTAATTTTGGAAGCGATACTATGACAATGATAACATGAGTTACAGGTCGATTCACAAAAACTGGCGCGTAATGTCTATGAAATTAATGACAGTTTCATATACCTATTTCCGCGCCAGCTCTCGTGATTCGACCTGTACTGTGGGTTAACCCTTGATTCCTCAAAAAACAGCGAAATCCATACTTAGTTCAAAACTCAGCGGCTATATTCTCTGGTCGGTAAAAAAAACCCAAAAATACGGGCAAAGATTACGTCCCAGCGTTGTCGAATTTGGGCTAAAATTACAGCTTCTCGGAGTTTACCTATTACCACAAATCATACAATACATCAACGACATCCTACTCCGATATTCATAAGTAAACTACGAAATCCTTCCCTTATTCCCAATGCTCGATCTAGATCGAATATCGATCCCAGAGTTGTATTCCAGATTGCGTCTTTACGAATCCAAGTGTCCCGACGGCTGCACCCGCTGCCTCACCGATGTAGTTCACGATCTGCAGCACATCGACACCAACTGCCGCGTCCAGGCTTTCAGCTGCCAGAATTTTGAGCTGGAACGGTGTTTGCAGGTGCGTTTATACTGTCTTAGTGTTGGCGAATAGGGCCTGTTGCACTTGCCGCTTGTGTACTACTTTTGTTGAAGAGCTCCGTAGTGCCAAAATGACTCAAGTCGTCGGGCCTTATGCAGGTCTTCTCAGTACACTAGTTTTAGTCTTAAAGGTTCAAGTCTCCATGGCTCGGCCAAGCGCTAAGTCAGACCCTGTATCATGGTTGGCCTTATCACACCATAACTGAAAAGATAGAGCGTCCGTCACTGGCCGACACCGTTCGATAGAACGAGACGCCGCTCTTATCTTGTCACTTATCGCGTTATAAGGCCGACCATGATACGCGGCCAGAATACTATGTAGGTTAGGTACTCCGCTCCCGGTCGCCGCTACACTTAATAGCAAACAACTCGAGCAAGCTACCTGAAGCCTTTCACAGACTGGCATGGCCTGCAGTGACGGTCAATAGTAAACTTTACAGTTAATGTCAAGTTTACTGCGCCACCACATGCCGCGCCAGTATGATTCAGGTTTAAAACGTAACACATAGACTTCTGTTAGGTAACTAAAATTGTTTTGTCCCTTTCCTTTCCTATCTCAAAAATATAACAGTCAATGTGACAAATAAAGTAAAATTAAAAAAATAGGTTTGTTGAAAGTTATCGCTTTCAGTGCCAGGAACCCGCTAGGTAGACGCTCCGCTCGTAGGCGATTTCCTCTACAAACGGTTTTCCCATTTTATCGGCTACGTAGTTACGTACGTAGCGCTAAGAAACGGTTGGCAGTGAACGTTAATAAATAAGGGCGTAAGTGTAAGGCCTGAGTGGACCCCCCTCTCCGGAGCGTCCACTCAGGCCTTACACTAAGTGTTGAAAAGTAATGCCTATTAGGCCGCGGGCACGGGCGGGCGGGCAGCGGGGCGACGAGCGGCAGGCAGTTCATACATTCGAGCAACTTTAAAGTATGGGCAGCCGCTCGCTGCCCCGATTTCCGAGGGTAATACACGAGTTATAATAGAAAATACCGAAATCACAGCACACATGCCTATATAATATGAGGATTTGCCTCAATTTCCCTGATCCCTGGGATCCCATCCTGAGATCCTGACATGATGACAATTGACAACCTCAGAAGTACAGTCTATCGTATACAAAAATCTTCTGGAAAATCGGGACACAATTGACAGAGAAATCGGTGAACATACATAAAAAAATACATACATTTGAACATAGAACGTCTTCCTTTTTTGAAATTCGTTAAAAAAAATAAGGCCTTGTTGAGGAAAATCCCTTTTTTAAACTCAAACGAAAAACTAGTTTTATAACTTATCTAAAGATTATAAGTGAGAAGACCAATCCTGGAGCAAATCTATTGTCATAAAATGCAAAGCCTAAGGTATTAGCATTTCAGATACTAGGTTTTAAAGCTGCCTGGGGTTTTATGTAAATCGGCTTCGGTTAAATCCTTACTTTGAGATAAAATCCGTCTTTTTTGCACAATAACATCGTAGGGTTTTTCAATTTCTTAATGCTGAATTATTGGTTTTATTATAATTACTATAATTGACGAAGGTACGTACATACTTACATTGAAGCAGATCTATTCTTCCCCTGTCAATTAACATCCGAGTCAAATACAATTTACCATTTGATAATATTTGTAAAATATTAATCTATTATTAATCTATTTGTAGAAGATCTTTGAAAGAGTGCTTACAAACTTAAATCTTACGGCCAATGTGAAAACAGGGTTACTTTCCAATCAGATATTAATACAGCGCTAATGGACATTATAGAATGGATGACATTAAATAATTTGAATATTAATATAAATAAGACTAACTTCATGCAATTTAAATCATATAATTCGAATACAATACCAATTCAATTAGAATATAAAAATGACATTTTAGATGGAGTAAAATCAACAAAATTTCTAGGCTTAATAATTGACGAACACCTTAATTGGAAAGAACAAATTGAACAAATTTGTAATAGATTAAACCGTTTTGTGTACGCTCTCAAGAGATTGAGAGTTACGATATCCAAAGAAGCTGCACTAACAGCTTACCACGGATATGTGTCGTCAGTACTTGCTTACGGTCTGATACTATGGGGTAACTCTGTCGAGCTGGATAGAGTGTTTAAAATACAAAAAAAGTGTATAAGGGCTATAAGTAATGTTAAGATGGATGAAAGCTGTATTCCACTTTTTAGAAAGTTACACATATTACCATTGCCATGTTTGTACATTCGAGAGGTATGTGTCTTTGTTGACTCTCATCAAGAGTACTTCAGTAGACGGAGCGAGGTCATCCAGAGGCAGACAAGACCCCGCATCATGTCTTTATTGTACAAACCTCGCTGTCACAAAGACATGTATAAACGAAATGTATATAACATGAGCATTGTACTTTTTAATAAATTACCGGATAATATAAAAACTTTGACAGGCGACATATTTAAGAAAAAATTGACCCATTGGCTACAAGAGAAATGCTTCTACAGTGTTAAGGACTACTTAGATCATCTAGAGTAAAAAATCCGACTCACGCATGTACCTAAATTGTATTATTTTTAGTTAGTAACTGTTTTATTTAGCATACATAGATTATTTTCAGTCAAACATTTGTACGCCTGCGTGCAGGCTGAATACATGAACTATGTACACTATAGCTTAAGACCATCTATATATACTGTATTCTTACAAAAAAATTTTTTGAATTTTGAATTTTTGAATTTTGAATCCACTAATACTGCCGTACTTTTTCAAAAGGCAGTCTTCTACATATCGACTTCGAAAGCTAGCATGTCGTTTTTTTTCATGATAAAAATTCTCCAACCTATATTTCAAGATAGATGTTGCAGGTGGTGATTTGTTCGGGTGCGTGTGACTTTGCTCATGTGTTTCTTCTTTGTTAATTAGTTGGTATGTAGTTTTATGTATTTTAGTTTTCTCTTTTTTTTTCGGGTGCACTATTCTGTATTTTAGTAGTGTACATTTACCTAGTGCGATATTGTGCGTAAGTGTGTCAAACATTTTTATTTATTCTATGCCACTTCTATATGTGAGTTCCTGTAATTGGCTTTGTATTGCTATGTAAGACTTATGCCATGTTTTTCGTAGCTGTTGGTGCTCCTTAAGTATAAATAAATAAATAAAATAAATAAATATCATAAGTTCGTGCTTGGGTTTTTATATCAAATATGTAAAATTGTATGTAGCATACTTAGCTGCTAAACTCTTCAGGCACTCGACATTTGCATATCTTTCTCCGTTCTCTCAAACTTTGCTGTTAAATATTTCCATGTCGAGTTACAATCATAACAAACTCAACGTCGTATTTCAGTCATAATCATAAAAGAACCCTTATAATAAAGTATCCTTTCAAATAATATAAAGGGGTATTTATTTTTCAAATAACACATCTGTTTTGCATTCAACTAAGATTAATATACAAAGGTAATAAATAAAAAACTAAATTAAAATAAAATAGATTAAAACTAAACTAAATCTAAAAATGGCCCCTGCGGCATTGTGCCGAAGATGCTGGCAGCATTACCTCGCTGAATAGCTAAGCTAATTCTTTGTGCGAGATAACTGCCAGCCCTTCGGTCACCGGTGGCATCTGTAAGCCTCTTCGATATCTCTTTGAAGAGGCTTAGAGCTCCAGGGCCATAAAGGGGTTATATTAAGTTATGTAGCAACAAATCATGAAGGCTGGTTCCACAAATAAAGTTAAAATTAGATGATTTTACTAAGTGATTGACTCATGTTCGAGCTATAAATAATTCAATGAATTTGTAAAGCTTGACCTATTAAGTTAAGAAACGTAAACAAAATGGGTATGGACCAGTTATTAAGATAAATAAGCTAGTTCAGTGGAGCAAGACCCAGTTGCGAGTCTGATAAAATACAGACTACGAGTCAGCTCGACCTAGGAGGAATACGAATTAAATACCTATACCTAGCACAATTTATATGTCTCCACCATTACTGTCTAATATCATGACATGGCTCATCATCATCATCATCATATCAGCCGTAAGACGTCCACTGCTGGGCATAGGCCTCCCCCAAAGATTGTCACAATGACTTGCCCTGCGCCAACCGCATCTAGCGGACTCCCGCGACCTTTACTAGGTTATCAGTCCACCTTGTCCGGTCTACCCAGACTTCGCCTGCCGGTACGTGTTCGCCACCTTTTCGACCCGACGGTGTGCCAGGAAACAATCGACCAAATAGAAAGAGATGCGTGATCGAGGCTAGCAAGGAGATTGGTATTGTGTTCCCCGCTCACCGCTCCGCTACTTCGCATAGCTCTGTATTATACGATTCCTATTACCGAACGGGCTGGGCCGCGTCGCGCCTGCGTTAAACGCGACGTTAAATTTCATATTTGAATGTACTTGCGGCCGGTCGGCTCCACGCGGAAGTGGACGGCTGTGGTCGGCTGTCGTCACATGTGACCGGTTCCGTCCGGCTTTTGCCTACTGCACTCTATTAAAACGCGCTCACGAACCCGTTGCGACGCGGCGCCAGGCGACCCGGCCCGGCCCGTTCGGTGGGAATCTTACCATACTCACCCTAAATCTGTGTTCCAAAACGTCATATTTCTCCGGTAATTTGCTTATTAAAACGCCCTAATTGTGAAAACCCTCGCTTTCCTCGGCATTTCAGAACCCATCTTAACCCTTTTACGGTGTTTAAACACTCCTATACGGCTGTTGAAATCAACAAGGGCCTGTTTTGATTCAGTAAGCTGGCTTGCTAGAGTGCAAAGGCATATTTCAATTGGAAACCGTAACCCTTTTGTTCAATTACTTACATTCTTTGTCCGAGCATGTTTCGCAGAAGGGTGCCGTCGACCTGCGAGGACTAATCAATAACTATGTTCTACTCTGCCGCAAATACTGCCAGCAACTTTCATTGACGCTTGATCTGTTTACGCAAATATTTATAATACTTTGTATTGATTTGATTTGCTGATGAATATTTTATGTCGTCTTTTCGTGATTGGCATCCATTGATATCCATGCTATAAAAAACACAGTACACACAATTTCATGCTATTGTTCAGTTACTAACTGATTCGTCGAATTTTTGAAATCAATAATTTTAGTACGTAGTAGTTTTAAAAAGCAACGAATCATTCAGGTATCCATATATCGTGTTTCAGGCTACATGCTCGTTCTCCCAAGATCAATCGGCGTGAAACGTGAATATAGTTTTAAAACGAGATCAAATTGAGTGTGTACGAGCTAAAGTGGTTAGGCGCCAATCTGTCTGGCCGCGGCGGCGGATAAATTTCCCCCAGTGCTACGAGGCAATATTCAAATCGGACAGATTACGTTACCACGTTTTGTCGGCTCAGAGAGCACGCATACATCTTGCGTGTGACGCGAATAACTTATAAGACGCTCGCGACATTATTTTGCGTTGGGGCGGAAAGGGACAAATTATTACGCAGGAATATAATGTTAGAATATATTCAGGGTCGAGGAATATTTATATTAGGGTCAGATATACGTGTAAATGGAACTGTCGAGCTAGCGTAATCGCGTTTATGTCGGGCATAAAGCGTTCGTCGCTCTCGGGCTTATGGTTGAGATTATTTAATGTGGCCATCGTTTCATAAAACTGTCACTGGATGAAAGAGTTCCTTTTTGAATGGAATACTTTGATTAAATTCGACCAAGTCAAATAATCTCAACCTATTCATACAAGTTTGCTAGTAAGGGAATTCTTTGTCTAACGTAAACGCGGCTACGGCTGGAGCAATATTGGTAGCAATTTTCCAACGGTTTTCTTAGTTTTGACCAGGCACTCATAACCTTCCAGAACTCCGACATAGTACTGATGTTGGACAGCGCCCATGTATGTCCTGACATGTCGCTAGAGGATCGGTTCACCGCTCAGGCGCCTATAGTCAAATGCTATACCGAAGCAATAGCCAACGAGTGTCCGAAAGCGTTCATTATAGTTTGCGCCTCGCCTATAGACTGCATGGTTCCTATCGTCGCTGAGGTATATTTAATTCAATCTTTTTCAAAGACTGTTAGCGTAATACTAGGAAAATATTTTGCCTGTAATTGTATTTTCAGTATTTCCAGAGTTTTAGTTTAAAAAGCAGTTAGAAGAAATTGTAGTGTTTAGTTGGATTAATGCAATAAATACGCTTTTGACTTACGTTCATACTTGCAATCAGGAATGGTTTCGTAAATCTAAAATGAATACGGTGACGATCTCGTGTAGCAATGACGTACTGCGTGGAAAATGTCTTTCGTAACATAATTAAGCTAAAATTTAAACCACCCGTAATCAAACATTGTAGTTTTTTAGTACAGAATCCAACAATTTTCGTCTCTAACATAGCATTCCTGCTAAGTAAATATAAGTATGATCAACTTTAGAAAGAATTATAACTGTATGTTTATCCAAGTTTTCATAACCACTTAAAATGATATCAGCTTTTCTGTCCTTTACATTTGTGCCGGTATAAAAAGGCTTGGCATTTACTTACAAATGTAATTTCGCATATGAGAGCCTACTTCGTAAATGTCATGGCCCTTCAGTCAACGAAGAGGCCTCAAAAAGGTCGGGAAAGGTTACGCTTCTGACAAACACAATTTCAGATTAATGAATGAATAATCAATAGCATCTTCCGTTCCTGTTTCCTGAAGCAGAATTTGATATTATTATGATGAATAACTTTCGCCGTATGCGTTGTTTTCTTCTTTTACTGATGGTACAGTATTCTCATTTAAACATGATGATTTGATGACACAGACACTGAAAAACGACTGTTTACTCGTGTAGTAGTAGACTGGGAATCCCAGGGCAATAATATTTTTACGGCCTGGTACTAGAATGCTTTGTTTATGGGCGCAGATACGAGCCGTAAACATTCTAATATGCATGCTTTCTCTGTGTCTATTAGCTAGCCCGTCTTACTACTATTAGTAAACGAAAACAGTGGCATTGGATCAACTATAAAATTCAAGCCACATTGGACTTTAGTTATCAAAACTATCGTTTGATTTATGTGATTGAGGCAGTAGATAATGCATCCATAGTCACTTATGATGGATCATTTCTTCATAAAATTATTGGATTAAACATTTAACTATACCTATGTAAGTTAATGTCTTCACCGTCAGCAGAATTTAGGCAATGTTTTTTACTTTATATTATAAATAATCTTAGTAAGCGTTGATAGTGTTATCCGCAATGCAATATAATATTCCAGGCTCGGTTGAGGTGAGCACGATAACATAAATCATTAAGGACAAGGAAAATTGGGGAAAATCCCGCAGAGGGTTCCTTTTTTATTGCGAAACAAACGCAATCACTAGATAATAAATATTTTACACACCGAGCGTTATTTCAATCTGGGTTCCGCGGGTTTGATCAGAACTATGTTGACAATGTTTCTTTGTTTGTAGTGTAAATATTAACCGCCTCATTCACGTCAATGTAGACGTTTTAGATGAAAATTCCTCCCCGTTTGACCATGATCCCTTGACGCAAAGATCGCAGCTCTATGCATTTGCAATCGAGATATATCTCGATTGGGTCTCAAGAGTTTTCTCTGGGACCACTCACCCTGGCTTACATCGGAGCGAATTGAGGAGCTAGAAAATACTCGTGTACTACTAGGCAGTTATGTTAGTGCGAATATAATGGAAATCCTTTTTAAGCTTGATTGTAAATTAGACAAATTTGTAAGAATCCTTGTGAAATGATATCCCAATAAAAATATATGGGTGAACCGCGATTGATGTTCGTGTAAACAATCAATGATACTCATCGGGATATAAAAGATGACATCGAACGTCCGCGCTTATTGACCATCCGTAATAAATTCTCCGAGGTATCGCCATTTTATGACATGGTCTGAACCTTGTACGTATATTCATCTGTGATTTCAGTACCAAAATACCTGTATTGTAAGTATAAATCGTATGTAGTTAGTATAGTAGTAAACCCGTTGTATAGGTTTAGAAGTAAAAGTAGTTTTGGAAAAGTACCTTGCAAAAGATTTATCAGACGCAACATCTGATCGGAACCAGCATCAATTATAAATAGATATCCTTGTCTATTGTCAAAAACGTGTGTCGTCCATAGACTACAATAACCGTTTACCATCAGGCGGGCTTACGCTTGTTAGCCATCGAGTGTTTTTGAGCCTTAAAATTTTCCTAGTGGTTGCTTTAAGGCTCGAAATAATCAAAACATTTGAAGAAAGTTCTCGAGTTATCTTGTCTATTATTTTATTTCTCTCCAAATCTAACGGATAATCGTAATTGCAGACTCTAAGATCCACCGGGTGGTACGACCCGGCGAAAGTGTTGGGTTCTCTGGCCGTGCCTGAGATGAGGGCCAGCACCCTCGCCGCATTGTCTCTCGGACTAGAGCCTCGGTACACACGGGTACAATGCATCGGAGGCACGGAAGGAGCTACTTTAGTACCCTTGTTTTCTAGGGCTGTCGACTACTTCGAGTTTTGTGAGGTACCTTACATTTTTTTAACCTGCGGCTTCGTAGAAATTGTCCTATTTCACCCTTTAGATTTCGTGGAAATACAGTATGCATAGGACACAAGGTATTTTTACACCAAATTTAATTTCAAAACAATAAATTTTACGTCACACCTGGCCATAATGCGAGTTTTACTGCACGCTGCGCGTACGGGAAAACTCACATTGTGGCCAGGTGAAGACGTAAAATTTTGTACTCAACACGGGCGGTAATTCGTAAAGCCCCAGAGCGCATATTTATGACCCTCACCTTCGGTTCGGGCCACAAACACCTGCGATCTGGGGCATTCACGAATTCACCGCCCTAGTTACGTAATGTACTATTACAGACAGACGCTTTACATAATACGAATTATTGGTTCAAAACTAAGTAATAAAAGTTTGTTTGACTAGCCTAAGTATTTTATAAGTGCGTTTTTTTTATTTTTTTTGTTCTTTTTTGACTCTTGTTATTTTGTGTTTAAATATGCTGAATTGGTTAGTTTCTGAAAAACTACTAAAATTATAGTGTCTCGATCCATTAGTGCACACATCAGTATTTATGGCGGCTTTGTTATGGCTGAAATGAATGCTGGTAACTTTATATAAGTAAACCTAATAAAAGTACATTAATCTTACACCAATTCCCTTTCCATTCCCTAAAATCCTCCCTATCCTTTCCAGAAAACCGCAGAATGCATGACAAACTGTGTGCGCTCGGCGGCTAAAAATGTTCTGCGCTGTGAAGAGTTCTGCATGAGGTCGTCTGACCTGAGCGAGGCGCACGCGCTGACGGGGCTGGTCTCTAAGGTTGCCCACGCGCTACTGTGCTGCGATATTCCCAGGGTGACTGGGTTCGTTGAGACGAATACGTGCCAACTCGTTTCTCCGGCTAAGTAAGTCCCGCTGCAGGGCTATCACAGGACGGCCCACGAGCTGTGTCGCCGCGACGTAGACTATCCGTCTCTTTATAAGCGTTCTTATTAGAAAGAGATGGTTAATCTATCTCGCCGCGATACAGCTCGCGGGCCGCCGTGTGATAGCCGTGCTGGTCGATTGCGTAACGATTCGTACGTAGGTCAGGCTCATTTTTGTATAGCAACATTACAATTGATTTGTCCTAGTGCTCGTTAGAAAAGTTTCGCAATTACCGCTCTGTTTGAATTCTTAGTGATACTACTCGTAGTTCGTAGGATGTTTGCATTTAGTTTCAGATTAAGTTCTTATTCTGTATTGATCAAATCTGGGCAACGTGAAACTCGGTTAAGAGTATCGCAATGCTCTTTCAGGCTTCTAGTTAAATTAAGTCCATTTTGATAGCAAATAATTGTATTCCGAAAAATGAATCATCCGTAGAATATCGAAATATCCAATTTAAACCTCCTTACCTACTGGAATTGTATTAACTAGGACGAAAACCCCGTGATTATTTAAAAAAAACCGGTCCATGTGTGTTTTGATCTAATGTTTGTGAACGGAAGAATACATGAAGTCATTCCTCTGCCACCAGATTCATCGCGAACCCTGTCGAAATTGGCGGCAGTGGTATCATAAGGTCGCTGGGCTTGCCAAAACTCACAGACGCAGAGATAACGCTCACAAATTTCGCACTGGAAGAGCTCTGCAGAAGAAACGAGATGGTGGAGAGCTGGTGCTCTAAATATTGTAACTGGCCCAGAACTGACGCCTGTCAAACAAATTTCTTCTCTCCAAAAGAAGACGACTATGCATACCTATCTCAGTGCTGAATTTTTTGAACTGTGAACTTCTTAACGAAAAATGTATAATGCCTGTTTTGTCACCGAGTAAATTCAATGTTTGAGTGGAATGTAATATTACTCTGTTGGTGTTGAATTCAAATTAAATAAGTGATAAATTTGCAATTGTGGTTTTCAGTTTGTAGGTATATAAGTTTTTGAACACAATTGCTCGTAACGTCGTACCTCTTATTGTGTCGCTGTTTAGAGATTTCGGTGCCCGCACTGCGCAAACTTCACGAAAAAAAAACTGGTGCGCGCCATTAAAGGCTATTTCACAAATATTTGTAAAATTTGTTAATGCGTGTTTGGTTATTATCAAAAATGTTGACTCGTGGTGACTAGAAACGTGATAAATAGAATGGGCGTGCAATTGTGAGTAAAACCTGTTGTCATCTTAATGATTTACTTAACGTAAAGAAAATAATTTGGCAGGCCTATAACATTTTAATTTTTCCTTGCAAAATGTGTTGAAAAACGTCGTATGCTACGCGTGAGCTTTGATAATTACATTAACACCTCACACGCTCACCTGCGGCTCGCGTGAACAATTTCGCCTCTGATGTAATTATCAACATACCTCACTTGTATCACAATATACTATTGTCGTCTTAGCATCTGAGTAGGACATTGGGCTGGACCAGAAGTAACAACGTATTTACTGTAAAAGAAATAACAGTAGGTAAGCGAGAAAGCAAGAGTGTGGTGTAGGGAGAGCGGGTATATATAGTCAGACGATAAAATGATTCATTTCATCACACTTGCTGGAAAAGGGCTTCATAATGCGCAGACATACAGAGCTACAATAGCCTATATGTTACGCCCATGGGCGTAATGGTTTTTTTCTTAAATTGTATCTGTCACTCATGCCGCAGTTACAAAGCAAAGAGGTTTTATATCAAATACGATGTCTGAAAACGTATTAATAAATAAATTTAAACTTAAAAACACTACTAAAACATGTTTAACAGAACTATTTACTGATATGTGTCTATGTAAAATGTTTTTAAGTGTTTTCAAATCGTGGCTGTATACCGGAGAGTCTTTGCCATACGCGCCTCACGTCAAATTCAACAAAATGGACGACTGACATGTTGCAGCTTTTATTACGATTTCTAATTAATTTCATCTAAAATGTATTTGTTTCCTCGCAAATGTGATGAAAAACATTGTGTATAACACGGGCGTAAGAATATTGCAAACTCGAGTCATCAAAAGCCGTGAAAAGCCCTCCGCCTTCGGCGTCGGGCTTCTGATAGAATCTTGTTCGCAATATTCCACTTACGCCCCTCGTTAAACAATGTACTATTAAAAGGCATCTTCATATTCAATGTATTGATGTCATTCGAAATTCGAACAACGTTGCATTCGTATTGTTTTGTTTGATTTTATAACAATTCAAATTGTAACCTTATGTTCTATAACAGTTGATTCAAATCTGATTGCCATTACTTATTGTATGGGGGTTAGAGGCTTTAGTCTCGTGGTGAACGAAGTATCATAGGTATTAGCAACTTTATTTATGTAGTTAGCATATAAAAGCATTGTCCACGTGACGCATCTGGCCTACGGCGTGTACCAGATTTAGAGACTTAATAACAGAGGCTCTAGTATAAGTTTTACTGAAACAAAACGTTACGACCGCGTTCGCATTTAGCTGTCAAATCCCATACAAATTGAGGGTAAAATGCAAACGCGACCGTAAAGTTTTGTTTCAGTAAAACTTATACTACAGCCTCTGAAACCTCTCTCACTCAGTTACCTCGCTATCGACGTTCTTCTCAATCACGACGGAATCTGCCACCAGTTCGACTTTCCTCCCCACATCAGTGACTTCGAATTGAATCTACTGGAGATCGCCATTACGAGCGTCGTGGCGAACGTCAAAGCGGGTACCACGTGGTTCTCTCAAAACCATGCTGCAGAACTACTGCGCTCTAAGATGGGGGAGATGACCAACTATGTTCAGAGTAAGAAGTATGACAATTTGGCAAACTGCCGCGGTCACCTTGTCTAGCCCGATCATTTTGTAAACTAACTCCTGAGTAAGCCAGAATTACGAAAATGTTGTATTTGCCTATTTCCAAACGGAATTAAAACAAAAAAATACACGTATAGGTAGTTCTGGCTGTGTAGTATATAATGTAAAGTCATTAATAAGTTTAAGTTGTCGATAAGTTAACCGATGAGATAAGTTTGCTGTCTTCAAAACGTAACAAAAATCAGAAAAATGTAACAAAAATAAGTAAAATCGGAAACAAAGTAATCATAAATAGATCATAGTAAATATTTTACTTCTTTGATTTCTCTAATATCACATTAATTCATTGGCACTAAGATCACTTACTTATAATCATACATCGGGGTTTTCGGAGCGGGAATGATTTGAGAAAGAGTAGAGATAAACAGATATGTTAGTCTAAGAAAATATCATATTATGCCTAATGAATAACTACCTCTCTGTGAGTTGTATACAATCTGTGACAAAGCTTTATTTTACTTTCCGTAAAAGTCTTATAACTTATAAGGTAACAATAAAAATAACTTTAATTAATTACCTGCTGTAAATTTAATAGTTGACACGATTTTCAGAATAAACTATTAATATTTTTTCTATATTTGGGACAGTTAATCTACGGCGTCTTGCTGTAAATATCCATTTCAAGGAGCTAAATGATCTTTCCACGTCGACAGTTGTAATAGGTGCATATTTAAATTTTTTGTAGGAATCAATTGATGCACGAGAAGTTTGAGATTGAAGTTCTATTTCTTTGCCTTGTACCAACTCATTTATAATTTTTAGTGTGCTATAGCCAGAATTCTTATTTAACACCAACTTCAGTTTATCATAAATCTGTTTTCCTTTTACGCTCAAGTTTAATTTGGAAACATCTCTATAGGTTTCATGAACTATTTTTAAAATATCGCTGATGGACAGCTTCGCATCCTGTAGTTTTTTAATAGCATTTGGGATAGTCATCAAATGATTTGCTATGAAATTTAAGTCGCTTTTTATATTTGCATTTCCAAACGCTCTTTTTGCCTTTCTAATACTCTGGGCTTCGGTGGGACTGAATGTATTTAGAACACGTTTCACTTCATCGTAATGTTTGCTGTAATACGTTGCAGCTTCTATCCAGGTTCCCCACCGAATAATTGTTGGTCGAGGTGGTAAAGGCACTCCGGGGAGCATTTCTTTAAACTTTTGTATTCTTTTAGGAGATTTCAAAAATGTCTTTTTAACATTTGCGATTAAATCATTCACATCTGGATAAGTTTTCTTACTAGTTCAGCCGTTCTATTTAAACCATGAGCCAAACATGTAACGTGCAAAAGATTGGGAAAAATACATTTTAAATTTCTTCCAGCATGTAGCCCACACCGTCAGTTAAAAGTAAAAGTACTTTATTGTGATTATTATGGTTAGCACCCCATAATTCATCAAGAGCACTTGTGACCGTATTGGATATTGATACATTGTTCGTGCTGTCTAACCGTTTACTGGATATCAATTGTTGAGTGCCAATGTGATCATCACGTAATGCTCCCACTATTACGTTAGCTATTTGATGATCAAAATCATCCGTGGCTTCGTCAACACTCACATATATATATTAATTTTTTAGCTCGCTCCGTATTTTATTCATTTTTTCATCGTAAACTTTATTTAAATATTCCCGTCGCAGTTGACATTCCGAAGGAACTTTTGCAGTTTTTCCAAATTTACCGGTAACACAATTTTCGATAAAATCTTTAAATATCGGATTGTTTACCTGCGTCCATGGTATATTACAGCCCACAACAAATTTCAAGAGCTCACTATTGAAATCATATTTCATACCTGTATGTTTATTAGATGCGACATGTCGCGTTACACTAGATTTCGTTTGAGCGAAGCTCACATTGCACTTGGTGCAAAATAATAAAGAATCTCGAACCTCTATCTCTGGATTATTTTCTATCCACGAACGCATAAACTCGTAACGAGTTTTTTTTCTCGGAGGCATATTTGTGTAGACTGATTATTTACAGTTTTTTAAAATACAATTGCATATAAGTTTATCTACTAGACAAGCAAGGGTAACGGTTGACAATAGGTGTCTAATACAATGTCAATCTTGACGCTCGATATCTATGAAGCATTTTCTTATAAATGAATAGACTTAACTGAAGAGGTTGATAATGAATGACCAATATAAAATATGTACCTATATGTATGATTAATCTTTATTTATTTTTCAATCAATTATTCATTCGGTGGAAACCTACTAGGGTACGATCTGTTTTTAAGTAAATACCTACTCTTTGGCTAATGTCAAACGTTCCCGCTCCGAAAACCCCGATGTATGCTTATAATAGCAAGACGTTAGCTGATTACTTGATTAGCAATCATTTTGTGGCTACACAGATTGATTGTTTTTATTTTATTTAGGCTGGTGTTCACATATCGATCGCAAATTTGCTAGACACTAGGATAATTCTCTTGTGTCTGTTGGACGAGCTATTATGGCCCGTTCCTCGCAAACGGTGGATTCTGTTTAGTCTCAAGATACATCTTACCGGTAAGCCTGAAAACAAATAAATATAAATTATTTAAATGCTATCATGTGGCACACGTAAAAGAACATTATTTTTAGTTTTAAAATGGAGAACTTTTCTGCGAGCCCTACGTCCCTAATTAGGGACAACAGGAATACATCATCATCATCATTATCATCGTCAAAGAATAGATTAAGCTACATGCCATTAAATAGAACATATTTATTTTCAAAAAGCAGATAAATATTGATATGCCGAATTAAATAGTAGATCTAAGCTCGCGTAACAATATGTGTCAGACATGGGACGCAAGTTATCGATCGATTTTACCTATAACGACCGAGCGGTTTCTCTAATCAATTAACCTTCTCTTCAGACATCCGTAAATCTTTAGTTCCGTCCACGCACAAGCATGTTTACGTACAGCACGTTTCGTTATTGGTATTGCACTATTGACTCCAGAAAGTAAAATAACAACACTCTCGCTTATCTAAAATGTGTAAGACTGAGACATACACGTTACCAATTTATGACTGATCTCTGAAGTTTTATCCGTACCTCCTATTTTCAATTCTAGATCTTCCGTCTCTTCAGACATCCGTAAATCTCAGCTCCGTCCACGCGCTAGGCCTTTTATGTGGAGCACGTTCCGTTTTTGCACTCCTAAATCGACTCGAATGTAGGTAAAACAACAACGCTCTCGCTTTATCTACAATGTGTAAGCTGCAACACGTGTTCCCGAACATAATATTTTTAGGTCTAAACCGCTCACGCTGGCCGCAGCGGTCATTAATAAACTTGTCATTAGCTGTCAAATTTACTATTGACCGCCACCGCATGCCGCGCCAGTGTGATTCAGGCCTTTCAAGAATCAAGAATCAAACATTTATTCTTGAAACAACACAACATACAGTATTACAAAACAAAGACAAGAAAAAAGTCTTCACACTACCTCTATTCACAATTCTAGATTTTTATAATCAATGAACCGTCTCATCAGACTGTATCTGTAAATCTTAGCTCCGTCCACGCACCAGAGGCCGTTTATGTGGAGCACGTTCCGTTATTGCGCTCCTAAATCGGCCCTGAGTCCACAGCGGGATTCATGCGCGGCACGTGACGCGTGGAATCGTAAAGGCGGCGTTGCTGGTTTAATCAGACTTTTTGATTGCGACCGAAGATGAATTATGGATTTTTAACCAAGTTTGAAGTCTGTCTGCGGCGTCATAACTCCACAACTGCGAGATAATGCTTGTGGCTTAGCGGGGTAACATATTATTTCCATTAGAGTTTTATTGAAGAAATATTAGGAGTTTGTGCAAAGCTCCTGGACAGTTACTGGCATCTGAATAGGGGAACACTAAATAAAATAATCAATAATGTTGTATGTTCTCGAAAAAGGATTAAAAGTGTAGTCAAATGGAGAAACTAGCAACACAAGAAGTTGAATAATCAAAGAGATCAAGTGTTCAAAGTTTTAAGAGGGTGTTTGTTCTGTCCCTTTTCCACAAAACGCACCTTCATATGAAACGAATGTCATTTTTCGTTTACTATACGCTCGAGGATCGTGACATCACGATCTGCTAGCGTTTTCTCCCTCGAACAAGCAACATTAAAACGGTTTTAGAATTGTAATTTTTTGAGTTATTTGAATGAGATTTTCGTCATTAGGGATATTTTGCTCGGTCGGTGCAGATTGCGTGCTTCCCTCGCCTGGACGGGCGGAGAACTCGCCCTAGGTTATGGTAGGTACGGACTCTAGGAGCCAAGACCAGTTGTTTCTTAACGCAAAGTACGTATCTTACACTCGGCAATGAATGCCTTGGGTACTCACGGTGGTTGGGCTCCAAATCCCATGTATCCAGCCACTCGGAAGCTGCACACCCGCCGCGGGCCTTTCCATTGAGGACACAGCGTCGCGGGGAACCCGGCTGGGTTCAGTACGGACTCCGCGTATAGGCGCCAGGCGCGGTTGTGGCTGCAGCCGTCTGGAAAATAAAACTGCGTTAATGGGTGAATGGTTTTTTCCCCTAGTTCCTATGGTTACATCTCCTGGGTCACTTTTTCAAACTGTGATATCATGGGTTTCAATCCACCTGATGTAGTTTTGTTGACACTTTAAACCCCTTTTTAACCGACTTAAAAAAAATGAGTTTTTTTTTTCAATGTTTGTTACTTCTGAACTCCGTCATAGATGAAACGATTCGTAATTATATATTTTTTTGTTTATTTTTTTGTGTTTTTGCTCTCAGGTTAGTCTTATTTTTAAAAAAAGCAATTGGATGATGGGATCCATGAGGAATTGAGGGAACTCCTCAATTATTATATACGGCACGCGTGTAGTGATTTTGGGATTTTCTATTATAACTCGTGTATTAAGGTACACCCGGAAATCATAAAAGAAATGTGGAAATGTTCATATGGCTTGGCGGAGTACTAGATTGAAGTCGGTTAAAACATAGTTTTTAAAGTAAATTATTATGTTAGCCATCTTCTAACCGCTCACTCAATTTCGGATTTCGAAAAAGGTAGCCTTTATTGATATTAATAGCTAAGCATGAGATCTATCTTGTAATATCATATTGTCTCCAAGCTAGCGGGACAAAATATTAGCAAGTAACAGTTGATTGATCAAAATAGGAAGTTTACGAACTTGTCATTTCTAAATATACTTATGTATAGGGTTCAAAAGACATTTGCTGCCCGCAATTAAAATATTGTACATTCACCTTCATGAAGAGTTGGTAGTCCGCAAGATACTCTTTTATATACCTATTCTGTTGGATACCCCCCGCACGTAGTCTATTCCACTGAATGAAGATCTATCGGTAAGTTCTCACACATTTCAACTGGGATACAATTTAGCTATGTCACTTACCATAGTTATTATTGAACATACATATCCTATGTTTTCAAAACGAGCAACATTTGTATATATTTTTTATTTCTAATTGTGTTCTCGAAACCGACTCCAAAGGCAAATCTCGGTCTCCCAGGTAGGTACTTTTAGAATAGGTACTACTAGTGGTAATCAATTAAGCATCTCAACGTCGTTAACTTATTAAATAATAAAAAAAACAAAGAAACGTCCTACTTCTCGGAAATCGGGAATAAATTAAATTTAATCTAGGCAACGATAAGAATTTTTGCGTACGACGATGAATATAATTAAGTGCTTGAATAATGTAAACCAAAGTGATAATGTTCACGTATGACTTTATTACATCAAAAGTTATTCATACTACAATTATTATAATTGGTTTCATTTCGAATGGATACACTCCAGTAGTTGTTACGGAAGTTCCACAAAACGCTTCCCATTTGCGGCGGGATAAAACTGAATTCCAATTTGATTCACGTCCTACTTCGATCGCGGGAGATTTAATTAAATGCCTTTTTGATACATTTGTAATCGACATCGATGATTGAATTTTACGGACGTTGTTTGGTCATTAATTAAAAGGGTGTAAAATGTAAAACCAATAATACATTAGCGTCATCAAAAATGAGGGATTTCCAAAAAAAACATTTTGCTATGATGTTTTGTTAGTGATTAGTGAAATATAATTTACTCCACTAGGCCACGAAAATTAGCCATACATACAATATTTATAAATATATTTGAGTAACATTCGTGATTTAGTAAAAAGAATTAACTTTCACAAAAGAAAGTTGTTAAACTACGTGTAATTTTTTTGAAAAATCTGAAATATTGGAAGTATTTTGGTAAATACTTGCTTATGTGACTATTTGAAAAACTCTTCAACAACCCGGGAAACTCGAGAGCCTGTCTTTTTTTTTAACTGAATCGCCAAAACGACGAATTATTTTTTCCCCAAGCCGAAGCGGAAAACTTCGTTTGCTTCGCTCGCTTGTTCAATAAGCAGGCAGGCAGCAGGCATGAGTTCTAAATGTGGCAGAAAATTTTTAAGGCTTCCACACACCCAGGGGCGTATTTACCCTAGGGCCAACCGGGCCATGGCCGCTGACCGATTGCATTTTCTTTGGGCGCCATTCGTTGACTTATGGCGCGGCGAAACTTTATTGGCCCGAGGCGCCGAATTTCAAAATACGCCCCTGCACACACCGAACGCGGGTCGTGCGCGGCGCGGGTCGGGTGGTATCTCTATCTCTTTCGCACAGTATAGTGTATAGAGAGAGATATTAAATGCGTTCGTAGTAAGACAGATATACCGACCCGCGCCTCGCCCGAACCGCGCCGCGCCCGACCCGCGCCGTGCACGACCAGCGTTCGGTGTGTGGAGGCCTTTATTTTTGGTATTCTCTCAGTATTCTTGGCCTCTATTTTGTACAGATCCGTTTTAACTTCTGTCAAACTGAATTAGATATACTGGAATTTTATAAAATAACCTAAGTGTACCATTAAATTTTGTGATAATGTACATGTATTTTGTGATAAGCACCATATGTACCGCGTATTGTCACGTACATATCGCAAATGATTAGCATCCGTATGTCATCATCCTCCTAGCGTTATTCCCGGTAATGCCCCTAAAGGAGCCCAGGGCCCGCTTTGACACCTAATCCCAAGATTTGGCATAGGCACTAGTTTTACGAAAGCGACTGCCATCTGACCTTCCTAACCAGAGGGAAAACTAGACCTTATTGGGATTAGACCGGTTTCCTCACGATGTTTTTTCTTCACCGAAAAGGTTACGGTAAATATGCAGTACACGAGTTCCGAAAAACTCATTGGCACGAGCCGGGATTCGAACCCACGACAGCCGCATGCCTGAACCACTATAGGCTACCGAAGCTCTGTATCTGTATGTATTACCTAGATACCCTAATCTAATAGCCAACTTATTCGTAACCTACTAACATTTGCGGCATGGTCTTATCGGGGCGATATCTACTACGTTACGCTATTGACATTTTGAGTTGACGATCAATGCTTGGCATCGAGCCAACAAGTTTGAACGCAAGATATCGCCATCTACCTGACAGTCTTTCATTAATAATTTACTTTAAAAACAAAGTTTTAACCGACTTCAATTACAGTACTCCGCCAAGCCACGAGAATATTTCCACATTTTTTTACAATTTACCACATGAACTGATTTCCGATAGCAAATGCGTTGATTACTATAGAAAAAAACGAATCGCTGTATGTTGGGCGATAATATTTGAGCACTTCCGTCGATTCTCCAAGATAATCACCAATGGCACTTCATTCGTTCCTATTTCAACGGAATCTTATCAGAACCTGTGACATACTTTTGCACTTTTAAGTACATAATTGTGGAATTCGAGAAGTCATCTGTGGTCTTCATCATCAATTCCTCGCCACCAAATTTATGATTTTCGGATGTAAATACACGAGTTATAATAGAAAATACCAAAATTACTACATGCGTGCCTAATAAAATTGAGGAGTTCCCTCAATTCCTCATGGATCCCATCATCTAACTGAATTTAAAAAAATGGGACCCACCTGGAAGTATATACATGTATAAACATACAAATCTAAAAAAAACGAATCGGCAACAATGACGGAGTTCTGAGGTAACAAACAGAAAAAAAACATAAAAAAACAACCGAATTGAGAATCTCCTCCTTTTGTTTGAAGTCGGTTAAAAATAAGGTTCGTTCCACTTCAAACTTCGCAAGCTAAATCGTTTATAAAATGCATTCGGTGTTTTCAACTTGAATAAAATAGATCTTTCTTTGTTTTTGGTTGGGTTAGGCACGGTCTAGCCCTTTTATTGATCTTCACTCATGGTATGCCAGTCACTACCGACATGAAATGTGCTACAGACTGTCACCTAAAATCTCAGACCGTATTTTAGATGCTTACCTTGGAACTCGCCTGCGCTATATAATATACAGTGTGTAAGTTTAATACGGGCGAATCTCTTAACGGTGGTTAGTATAGGACAAAGTAAAGGTAATTAGACAACATTTACTTAAAGTTGCAACAGTAATTTTGTCCATACAAAATAATTCAGCCCGCAATGTAATGCAAATACACTCACGTTAAACGCTCGTTGACAGTTGCTAATGAACATTTGACATTTCGGTACCGCAACCATGTTTACAGTACATTGCTATTGATAAATTTAAAAAATAATAATTATGGGGTCGTAATGACCTGCAACTTAAAAAAACCTTTTACTTCATGATTACACTAATGAATACTATGTCCGATTTCATTTATCGCCCGTATTAGACTTACACACTGTATAGGCCTAAAATAATATGAGTGCAGCTACGTGGCTTTGAAGCCAACAGCAAAGCAGAGCGCAATCTCTCAGACACTGACTTTCTCGTCTGAGCAATTCCTCTATCTCAAACAAGAGCATCTTCTCTCCTTTGTCTTTAGATACCATAATCAAATGGCAGGGGTGGCTCACTCCGTGGTTTCGTCACGCGGGTACAAGTACATACCGACCACCAACTTAGTTGGTACCTTAATAAATGCCACGCGCTGCTACGCAACGCACGCGTTCGCGCTTTACGTCATTCGCTTTTCGATGCAACTTTTAACAGGGGATTTGTTAACAGTACGTAATACTATTATTTATCATGTGATAATGGTTTGGCAGGATAATGATTAATGATGAAGGTGATGCCAATTTTAGCTCAGTTTCTCGTTTTAACCCTTATTTTACACTACTACTTGACGTTTGGTATAAAGGTGCGTTCAAGAACGTACGCCTTTTTTTTAATCTGTGAGCAGTCTAATGCTTTGTAGAGATTTGGTAACACTATGCATTTAAGGGTTTGATGATATCCAAAATTGCGAGTATCTCTTTTCAACGAGTTTCCGAGCTACACGAACTTCACAACTCCCGGGGCGGCGGGTGTCGGAAGTTTCCGCGGTGGCTTAAGCCACTAAGAAGTGTAGATACGACGACCTTTCACTGTCCCAACTGCGAACACTTAGCGAAGTCATCAAGTCAACTCAGTTACTGTTACCGGTGTTCAAAGATACCACTTTGTTAATTTTAAGGTTTTCAAAGTTAATTTAGGTTAGGTTACGTTAGATGCTGCTAACTAGGGTACTAACAAGCGAAATGAAATGATTTTTCTAACTGCTTTTTTCAAATATTATAAGCCTTTATCACTCCCACGATTACGAGAAACTCAACGACGGCTGACTGTTGTTTGTATAAATTGTCCTTTTATATCGTACCTTCCCGAATTACCTTGGTTCATTTCAAAAGAGGGAACGGCAATTAAAGTACCTCTCACCCCAGAGGCTTAACTCAACCGAAATGCGGAGGAACGCAATGTCGCGCTTAACTTCTTTATTAACTTTACTTGGAAGATACCTACCCGTAAAATGTTAACCTGGTTTAATAGAGTGGACGTCTTAAAAAGTGGGTTTCATAAACAAAGTTAAACAAGAGGTCAATCTGGCGCAACATATCGGATACCAATGTCATTACACCCGCGTAAGGTAACAAATCAGGTCAGGACTCCCATTTAGTTCGTCACTTTCTAATCCATTTCGCATTTCAACTTGTTTTACGCGCTCGGCTCCACGCATGAAATTGAGACCCATCAGAGTAAGTATGTGCAAATAAAAATATGTTGCATAATTTGTGGACATGTCGCACAACAGTACGGTAATTGAGATCAACAGCGCGCAGTATCACATATAGACACTTGGTACATCTTCCCATACCCGCTTTTATAATACCATTGCTTTCATATGTACTAGTGCATGTTGTTACGGGAAAATACTTCATTTTTGGATACCAGCGCCATCTATGCCAGCGCACCCAGCGCCATGTCTATCTCTATGTCATTTCCGAATGCAAATGTGATATCATATAAAAGATGAAATAATGGGTTGCATGGTTTTATTGGGGAGACCGACTCCTTAGAGATTGTCTCCCGGCAGTTTTTGAATCCAGGAGTCCCAAAAGATGGCGCTGGTATCCGAAAGTGAAGTATTAGTTCGGCGGAATCCCGTAACAACACACACTATACATCGGACTGTTGCAATTAAACTGGCCAAATACATCATACATATCCCTACCCCAATAGTAATAGAGACGAATTTTTATTACAACTATTTATTTTGACTACATTGACTTCTAGACATTCAACAGTCTATATCAAATACTCGTAACTCTGCATATTTCTGTAAAATCGACTACACATAAGCTTAATTCGTGTTTGCGTTATGTTGGTTACCTGTAATGTATCGTGCCGTGTATGTATGACAATGTGTCATTAGGACCCTGCCACTGAAATATGTAAATCATTTTTGCGCAAGGCTTAAAATATGTGCGCACGCGGGCTCATTTGTATTTATGAATGCTTATGAAAAATTCCTTTTATATTTTTGCAACAGTCCCACTGATGTTATGTTAAATGCGAGGCTGGTCCTGTGAACGGCATAATAAGCTTAATTAAGAGCATTGTTAGGTATCTTGCAAGCACTGTCTCTGCACGACTAAAATGCGGAATAACCTACTTTTCACGCTAGAAAAATTGCAGCAAGTAGGGGAAAGTCGTTTATGTCGTACCAATTTCACTTTAACCTGGATATTACATTTCCAAACGGACATTACAGATATAAATAAATGTTCATTTTTTTATACATAGTTTAACATCTTGGCTATCACATATAAAAAATAGATTTCCAAGTGTGCAGTTAATATAAATATGTAGTCTAAAATATATTTTTTTAGACGTTAGTACCGGTACATTGATATAATTTGGCCGACAAGTTGTTTAAGTTGTCCATAGCAATGACAGCATGCTAAGAAAATATGGGGATGATTTGCAAATTTTCACTATTTTCTTCCGTAAAAGCAGCACAGTGTTTCATGCTTTCAGTTGCCACGGTGGTTGCGAACTGGTTAGCGTGACGATAAGCGGTCACTGTAGCCTATGGAATAAAGGTTATTCCATAAGCATCCTCATCGCCGCACCCTCTAAAAATCCATTCACTCCTTACTTACATACCCCTAAGTGTATTACAGTACCTACGTCATTAAGGTTGTTTATATGTGTATTGCGTGTATCACTACAGGCATTTACAATGTTCTAGTGAGAAACTTGGATTCTATACAGTCCGCTTAAAATGTAACCATCAAGTGACCGCTGATGTATTTTGCCTTTAATCGGCCAACGTCATACAATATAAGCCCACCATAAAATAAACATAAAACGAATGCAAGAAACCCAACATCAAGGAGATAACCCTCACCTCGTTACCAGCCTGCAAAACCCCCTAATAATAGCATTTTAAACGGCAATAATTTGGGCGAATCCCGCTCGTGTCCTTGCCGCCCCCAGCACATTCACAACTGGTCCAACCTTAACTCACCGCTCAACCCCAATATTATCTTGAACTGGGGTTCCTGTTAACTACGCGTATTCGGAGATCTGACTTACACTGGTTTGGCTGAACTGACGAGGGAAATGTTGTGAATAAGCCCAGCATCCCGCGCGTGACGTAACGCATCGATCGCCAGAATATGCGGTTATTGCTGATGCAGCATTTTAGAGTTCACGCGCGTTTTCACTGAAAATTTGGCTGCGGTGCGTTTAATTTGGAGGTTGGTATCGTTGGCACATTTAATAATTAATGTGAACACTTAAGACCAAACAAAGAGATTCAGCTAATGAGAATAGGTTTTCCTACTAGCCATGCCTTTAGTAGTCTGATAACTTTCAACATGTTTTCGCTCTTTTAAAATTTAATGTTTTAAATAAAACGCTGTTTGACTATAAGATAGCAAATAGTGAGATCACCTTGTTCCTATTTCGTGACAAACGTTTTTGAAGTTTCAACATAAAAAGTTGCTGACTTGACTATCAGTCAAAATCTTAATATAAATTTAGGTGCACATGCCTATGTATACTATAATAATCACTTATTCATTCGGTTTGTGAGCCCTTCGAAAACAGTAATGTAATGTAAACAGTAATGTAAGTTTAATTACTGTGGTTTTGTCTCGGCAGACTTTGGAAATTATTCGAAGTAGGTATCAGGGCTTAGATAAATCATAATTCAGAATGTTATCTAGTTACGAAACTCGAGACAGTGTTTTGAAAAGTTAAATAAGAAGTAAGTTAAATATTTTACAGTGAGCATTCAAATGAGGTGCCACCAGAGCTTGAGTATAATGAGATATGTTACTAATTATAAATGCGAAAGTTTGGATGTTTGAATGTATGTTATTCAATTACGCTTAAATGGCTCAACCGATTTGGATGACATTGTGCACGAAGATATTTTATAGGCTGGATTCAAATATAGGATAGTTTGCGTATTCCGGGTCCACAGACGAAGTCGCGGGCGGAAACTAGTATGTTATAATTCGTAATCCGATTCTGTCAATGAACCGGCTCTCAACATTTTGCGAACGAAATGCATTCCCTAGGTACCTACTCTCAGTAAGAACAGTCTATAGAAAAGTATATTTTCTTGAGTATCACTACCGCCTATTCCTCATAAGCTGATCGGGCCACCCACTGCCTAGGGTTAAGGTAGAGATCCACGTCTACGACGGGTGATGGAAACCCAAACACTCCTAGTTTGATGCGCACTTGTGCAGGCCGCGTCATGGTCGGCCTTATCACGCGATAAGTGACAAGATAAGAGCGTCGTCTCGTTCTATCGAACAGAGTCAGCCAGTGACGAACGCTCTATCTTGTCACTTATCGTGTGATAAGGCCGACCATGATACGGGGTCTGGACGTCCTAAAACACCAAGTGCTTTTTCGCTGGTGAGTTCAGGTTCTGCATATAAGTAAACTTAATACTCACACATGAATCCCACTTCCCTGTTCCTTATAAGCTGGTCAACCCAGCATCCCGGCTGCACCCACTGCCCAGCATTGGGGTAGAAGTCTACGTCGCCAATGGGTAATGGGAACCCGTACACTCCAGGGTTGGTGTGCAGTACGTCTACGAATGCCGCGTCACCTTTTGCGAGGTGACCGTCGCTGGCGGTGAGACTGTAACCGGGGTAGGCAGGGTCTAAGCCTGGAAAGTAAAGAGTTTGTGGTGTTGAGATTTGTCTGTTGGATAGTTGCTTTCCACGCCGGTAGGTTACGATGTGCTGAATGCAGATATGAAAAGCCGCGTATCCATTTGAGCAGCCTCAGGTCGAGCAGCCGCCACTTGAGGCAAACAGCCTCAAGTCGAGGCTGCTCGGCCTGAGGCATAGGCCCGAGGCACGTTGCGGATCAAGCTGAAGCAACACGCCTCATCGTGATCCGCGACTTCCGAGCCAGTTTAAAACAACACGCGAGGCAACACACCCGTCTTCATCAAATGCACGCCTCAGACTGAGGCCCCTTTGGGCACGGCAAAGAGACCGACAAAATATGCCTCGGCTCTCGGCGCCGAATTTGCCTTGTGTCGCAGCGCGCCACAGGTTGAGGCAGCGTCTCCACTTGCGCAGCCTCGGAGCGAGGCAGCCGCTTGGCCTGAGGCTGCCTCAAGTGGATACGTGGCTAAACAGTAACGTCCATCTAAACGGCTCAGCTATATAAGGTGATGGTATGATGTCGATAATGTAGCTTTTAAATAAACTGTTGAATAAAACTTGCTCTGACTAACGTCGTTTTTGACTCGGGTGGATTGGAGAGACCCATCTCAGAATTTTATTAATTGTATCTAACACATAGTAAAGTCGTCGAAGTCAAAAACTTGACCAGTAGATCTGCACTATCTCGTTGGGTAGGTATTATCGAAAATTGTGCAGAGTCGCCTGTCTACTATGGCTTTTTAAAGTGCGCGAAGTATTTTCCTTCTATCACTAAATCCTGGCGGGTATTGTAGTCTACCGCTATGTATCTTTCCTATCACCAAGCCAGCTTACCAGTAATCCTGCCCAGCACCAACCCCCTTCGTCTCAGTTCCTTCCCGCCGAAGCCCGCTGCTTCCGCGCCAAGTGAAAACCCGATGACGTGTAACGTCGCTGCGCGCACGCCGACTCTCTCTAAGTATTGCACAAAATCTGCCAGCCGGACACCCATGTAGCGGGTGTTGCGGACTGCCGTAACATACCTGGAAAAATGATAAATCGAGTCCAATTTAAATACCAGGTGCCTGAATATAATTTTTAGTCAAAACATTCGAATGCCGTTAAATAACAAACGAAGAAACCACGAAAAAACACTCGAATCCTGCTTCAGTTCCTAATCGCCTCCACTTGATAGGCAGTTCATGATCCCTAATACTATTGAAGACATAAGGCCGCGTGTGCCTTTTAGCGGAGCGGGCCTCGAATCGGAAGTCGCTCAAGCACAAACATACATATGGCAAGCAATGTGCTTAGGAGTTTTTACCGGAATGTTGTTTCTTTTTTGCAACATGAGTACACGACTGATTTAACAATTCTATAATTGGTTGATTGGAATTCTCGAAAAGTCCAAGCTATTTAGTAGTAGTAGTAGTAGTACCTAAACGACGACGGTCACAATTAGGTACGTATCTTTATATTTGTGTAACATCAAGAAAAGTTTACATTAATTACACGAATTGGAGCGCACTTAGGGCGGGTTGCACCGACTTACGATTACAGATCGATCAACGTTAAATATGGCGCTGACAGCTGTCAGTCCATAGAAACTTGTCAAACGTTCCATACATTGAGATTTTAACGAACACCGCTTACGACTACAGACGGCTTGGTGCAACTCACCCTTTAGTAAACAGTAAACAACCCATTTTACTACAACACCACCAACTAACGGCTTTATTACCAAATACTTATCTGCATGTGTAACGATAAATTCTAAACGCTCCGTTAATTTTGGTACCTACGCTGTAGCTAACTAAAGATAAACTTGCGAACTGTTTTGTCAACCGTGCATTTGAACTGCATTTTGTAGCTCGGTAGAGTTGACTCCGTACCTGGCGTACGTAATACAATGTCATTTTTTAAAGTCAAAGTACCGGGTCCATCGGAGATCTGCTCCAATGAAAATAAGAAAACAAATTTTCAACAGCCTCGCATATCTATGGTCGATATAATATATCCAGTATCCAGGATATTCACCCTAAATACCAATAAGTTTAGTTCTTTACTAAATTGGAGGGTATGGATCCGTCGCTTTTGCAAAAACTAGTGCTAAGATGAAAAGAAATAAACAACTACACACTATTAACTTAATATAGCCAAGAAGCGCTGTAATTTTTAGTGTGAGTTATACAAAACCACCTGTAATCGTAATGAAACTGAATGTATCGAAAGTTTGACGAGTTTAATGACAGCAGCCGGCGCCATGTTTAATGTTGATCAGTCTGTATTCGTAAGTTGGTGCAACCCGCCCTCCGACTATTCAACTTATCAACCTTGATAATTAAACCGCCAGTTCAAATAACTAGATGCAATTTCATAAACATACGTAGTTTAGTTATATAACTTTAAGTATGTGGGTGCATAAATCTGGAGCACAACTTGGCAAGTGGCCACGAAATTATAAATGTGCAGCTTAAAACGTTTCTGGAGAAAATAGGCGTGCGGGCTCCTTGCTTTTTGCGACGATCGCTTGCTTTTAAAAGCTTTTAATTCATTGCCATTAGGTACTACTGTTTGCGAGTGGTTTGCGAAATGGTTGCGCGTAATGCTTGCGATGGTTTGTTTACGAATGCCATTATTTATGCTGAATTAGATACGAAGCTAAAGAAACTCGTTTGATTGAAGCAACATTATGCTTAGTGGCTGCGTTACGCTTAGTATTGCGTATTTCTTAAGAAACGAACCAAATGTTTTAGAAGTCATCATCATTGCATTAAAGAAGTACCTACCTACCAACAGAAAACATTTATGAATTAAGTATAACAATTTTTCAACAACTATAAATGTTTAGCTTTTGCCTGAAATATAATCCGCATTAGAGCTCGTACACCGCCTATTTTATTCCTTCCATCTTCAGGAAACGGGACTTATAACATAACTATCGTACGTACTTTCAACACCAATATCAGGGGTTTAAAAATGGAAATGAAACGAACAGATAATAAGTACAACTTTAAAAAGTCCAATATCTCAACATCGGCTAAACAGATTTTCGTGAAACATGGCTAAGAACACTCTGAATAAAATTATCTATGACACAAAAAATAAACCGCATTTAAATCGGTCCATCCGTTTGGGAGCTAGGATACCACAGACAGATACACAGATATACAGACACACAGATACACAGACAGACACGTTAAACTTATAACACCCCTCTCTTTGCGTCGGGGGTTAAAAAGGAAGGAAGAAAACGCTAGTATACTCTATACTAACGTCAATATGAGCTAATATCGTTTGGACAATGAGGTATCAATATCAACTACCTACGTAACTCACCATGGAAAGGCCACGAGACGCGCCCAGTCAACCGCCACGAAGTTGTAGTCCCCAGCAGACAGGTATGCTAAAACACATTGTTTGATAAGTGTATTCATTGCCTTACATAGGATATATATTGTGCAAGGTGCAAGACAGCACCAATTGAATCCAAGCTTACAGCAGCCATATTATATTTTTATGTAGGCGATTTATTAGTGATATCTGATATTTAGGTCCTAGCTACAGTAGCCTGCGGTCGTGGGTTAGAACCCCGGCTCGTACCAATGAGTTTTGCGGAACGTATGTACGGAATATCATTTGATATTTACCGTTAGCTTTTCGGTGAAGGAAAAACATCGTAAGGAAACCTGCATTCATCCACGAAGAAATTCAGATGAGTATGTGATGTCCCCAACAAGCACTGGGCCAGCGTGGGGACTGCTGCCCGTTACCACTAATCTATGAGAGGATGCCTGTGCCCAGCAGTGGGACGTATATAAGCTGATTTATTATTATTATCTGATATTTTAAGATACCATTCATATTAAAAATGAAAAAAAAAGAACAGAAAGAGAATAGATTTATGTTTGACGACCGGTTAGCCTAGTGGGTAGTGACGCTGCCTACGAAGCTGAAGGTCCTGGGTTCGAATCCCGGTAAGGGCAAATATTTGTGTGATGAGCATGAATATTTGTTTCTGAGTCTTGGATATTTATATCTATTAAATATATCGTCGTCTAGTACCTGTAACACAAGCCTTATTGAGCTTGCTATGGGGCTAGCTCGATTTGTGTAAGATTCTCCTCTAATATTTATTTATTTATTTTGATTCATTTTACTATTTTAATTGTTTTGTTAACACATTGTAGACTATATATTGATAGAGCCTTGCATCTATCTGCCTCTGCTATATTTCGGGCACTCGCATTCGGTTTCAATAAGTAAAAATTGATAGCGGCATTAACGCCCTCGTCAGGCTAATGTAGCGCTCGTAAAACATTATTACAATCCTAGTGCGTTCTGCGGTGTTCGCTAAAATCGTTAGTAGATTAACATTATTCAATAATTATGTTATTCGTTAGTTAGCACTTTCACTGCCAAGAATCGTAGCCGACCTTGAGGTTTTTCCCGTATGTAGCGAAAACCGACCATGGCGTAGGCGGGTTCCTGACAGTGAAAATGTTAGTTAGTAACTAGTTACTTACTCGTAGCATTTGTTTCGCTTGTTTTCAATACAAAAGTATAATTATGTGTTTAATTACCGAACATTACAGTTCGGATAGACTATTTGTTCAATATGTCACTCATTTCTCTAATGGCTAGTTTTCATCAGAAAAAACACATTCAGGAAGGAAATACATAACCACACATACAGCTTAAAAACACAATATGCACTAACACACCCAGGTGTTTACGATTATTGTCCATTGTTGGCGTAAGAATTCAAACAGATATTACTATTAGAAACAATAATATTAAGTAGAATAATATTTCAAACACAAAACAACAATGTTAGAGTGATTACAATTTATGGTTTCGTTAATCGAGATTGTTTCTCATTTCTATCTATCATCTTCAGATGGAAAGAAGCGGTTCACTGCTAGCGTTTCTGCATTAAAAATCTATGGTTCATATAAAAACGAAATGGTGATGAAATTGTAAGTAGTACCTAAATAGTGCACAAAAGTAGAGATAAGATTAAATAATGCATTTTCATTCAACATAATAATCGTCAAGCAGGTAAAAATTAAGCCTGTTTATGTTTATTTTATATATTATAACTTTAAAATTTAACTAATGAGTATAATTGATTGTTGCTGACGTAGAGTTAGAGTGAATGCAGAGCAAAAATGTAGAGGCGGATAGAGTACAACTCCAATATGTGTACTCTAGTAGTGTATTCTAATTTCACGTACCTACCTACCGTCTCGCAGTGTGGTAGTGCTCCGGCCACTGGTAGCCTCAGTGAAGCCCATCAGGTATATAACAGTCGGGGTCCACGCATCGAAGCGAGATCGACACAGGGACCTTCGGTCACCTACTGAGATCAGGTCGAATGTTGTGGGGTTGGATTTGTGCACATACCATCTCGCAGTGTGGTAGCACTCCGGCCAATGGGTAGCCTCAGTGATGCCCATCAGGTATATAAGATTCTGGTTGCACGCATTGAACCGAGATCGCCACAGGGACCTTCGGTCGCCTACAGAGATCAGGTCGAATGTTGTGGGGTTGGATTTGTGCACTTACCATCTCGCAGTGTGGTAGTGCTCCGGCCAGTGGTAGCCTCAGTGAAGCCCATCAGGTATATAACAGTCGGGTTAGACGCATTGAAACGAGAACGCCGCAGTGACCTTCTGTCGCCTACTGAGATCAGGTCGAAGGTTGTGGGGTTAGATCTGCAAAATATTTTACTCCTTACGTTAGGCGTTACTTTCAGCACGCACCGCAGAAGTTTTCGTCTGTGATGTTAGACTACTTACTATATAGCGCCGCGGAGGTGTCAGAGTGATTCGACGGGTGTGCGGGAGGCGACTTACGGACTTAAACTTCAGAGAAGCAAACTTATGTGGTGCGTATTGTAGGAACCTATTAAAGTAGGTACAGCTAGAAGCGAGGTAAAGAAAACTGAAACACATAAAGGCAGGTGAGGCAAGAGGATCACCCGGGAAAGAGGAACGCTTTAGATATATTTATTGGACTTAAGTGGTATTGAACTTAACGTTTTTCGGGAAAGTAAACTTGTTCCTTTTTTCTTACCGCACCTAACCATATATTATTATCACACCGTCATAAGACACAGGCGAAAAAGGTACAGCAGTAATGTCCTTGAATGTGCCGTATTCGTAAAATTTAAGTACATGCGTTCTTACAAACATTTAGGGTAAGATTGTAAATCTAGGGTAGATTGAGAACAATGCTATTTAATCCCCGCTCCGCGCTTCATAGAAGCTACAAAGGCGTGCATTTCCAAGGTAACCAAAAAGGGCACAACTTGTGCTTTACAGTACATTACAGGGTATCTTTGGATCAGTTCCATTGGTATTTTGGACAACTGAGCAGGTGGCTGCTGGGACTCAATTGTAGATGTCAATAAACTCGTAGGTATAGGTCGCCAAGACTATTAGCTAAATCACCCGTAATACAAGACTTATCGTTCCTTAGAAACGCCTGGTTATTTCAAGTTGGTAACTACATGACCTTAACTAGGAAAGCCCATACAAAAACTCAATAGGTACCTAACTTTGGTTTGATTAACTGACAAGGTCTCCACAGTGTTAATCCTCTGCAAGACATCAGGCCATGGTCATTATTCATTTAATTGAAATTGAAATTGAAAACATTTATTTCAGAACAAGTTCCATATCGGTTAGTAACAGTTTCACTTAAGCTATTTTTAATGATTAATTTTAATTATCGATAGCGTTGAAGCAGAGATAATATAATATGTACATTGAATAGTACATGTTACTAGGTACTTTGGAAAACATATTACTCCTCTTGACCAGTCATGATAACCTGAAATCGTTCATGAGTACAAAATATAAACTCTAATATCACCGTCTTATATAAATAATGTGTGAATCACGACAGCATAGTTTTTATTAATACTTAAATATAGAGCCCTGAAGTACAATTTGTATACAACCTAGAGCTATCTCGATAAATAAATTGTACTCCTTATTTACTTCTTAGAAGACTTCTTCCAGTAAGAAAGTAAGTAGACGATCGCTAGTTGGGTTTTCAAACCAAAGCGTTCTAATCTAAGATAAATCGGTGAGCCAATAAACATAACACTTCTCACCTCTCGCCGTATTTAGTATTATCAACGTGAGCCGGCGAAAACAAGCACAGACAGAAACTTACCTCGTGAACAATTTGTATTGTATGTCCTGAACATCATCGTGGGGGCAGCAGTAGTCGCACGGCCCCACCGGTGCGGACATAAAGCATATCTCCGAAACACCTACAACCGAGACTCATTATTAATCCCGGTCCCAGTTGGACGATTTTACAACATATTTCCCGCTCTTTTTAATTTCGAAGGGTCGTATTTGGAAGTAAACGTGTTTTGATAAGCAACGACCCGTTTTCCACTGAAATTGATCGCTCATAAGCTCGTTGTGGATAATGGTTCTACAAATTGGATTTAGCAAAATATCTCTAACCAGATGAACAGCGTTGATACCTTTTTAAGGAATCTATGAGAGTACTCGTATTTAAAACGACAAAATAATACGTAGGTAAGATAAAATGCGACGGGTGAAATGTTAAGAATTAATTGATACTTAGGTAACTTTTTATTAGTTTAAATACTTGTATACTTTATCGTTTCCAATTAGGACTCGGTACCTAGTTGGATTATATTTTATATACATACTTACGTAGGTTATTAAACTAAAGTAGGTGCAATAATAAAAACTAGAGTTGGTTCTATAGACACACATGAAACTTCATGCTTCCATTTACAAGACTCACCGATGAAGAAGGTCGTCAACTGACATGCCGACGAGCTCGGCAACATATTGCCGCTATTCAGCCGCTGGCCCCAACTCGCGGCTTGACTCGGAAAACATTAAAATTCATCTCGAAACACGACGGTGCATTTTCTCGCGTAACGAACCCGAAGCCGGGAATCCTAGGCACAATAGACGGGGCACAATGCTGCGGAACTCGTTAAAAACTCCTAGTCCGGGAATTTTTAGATTAATCGCAACCGAGTTATTAGTTTATTTACACGGGCACTACGCCGTTAGGACAGTTTAAACCGCTAATTTGGCCTTAAACTTGACTATTGAATCTATTCCTACACTTGTCTAGCCGGAGGTAAATAAACGACTGATTAGTTTTTGATCTCAAACCATGGCGTGTCTCGAACTGTGACGCAAGCCGTGTAACAATATCAATCGACGGAAATTTGGGCTCGCGCGAAGTGATTGCGTCGCCGAAATTAAGGCTAATGCATAAACCCTACCAAACGGTTACATTGGGCTTACGACAACGCTTATTGCAATTACACGGACGTTTTTATCGAAGGTAATGCGATGATGTAGCTTCAACGGAGACCTGAACAATACGATCTGAAATCAGGTGACATATTATATGTCTTATATATCGCGTGGCTGCTTCGCTTAACCTAACCGTTTTCCTATTTCATAGTTAACCACATTATTGATCCGGGCTCGCAAACTAATTTAACGCGGTTGAAGTCTAAACCAAGACGTTATTAAATTAGGCACGTAAACGATATTGCTGCACGGGCATTAAGCTGTCTCGGAAGAGTTTATGAAGGCTGAATTATCATTCCTTCATAATTAATATTGGATCGGGATGGAGACGGGATAGTAGGTAATTTAAGGTTAGCTCGGATGAAGTAACTCTCGTAATGGGCGATTCTCAAAGGTGACCTTCGGTGCATGACTTCGGTGCCGATTTATTTTTACTTTTTAGACATATGATGTTAAAATTAAAGCTTAATTAGGCTTAAATATACAAAATAATGGTGGTGAAGGCTTACTTATAGACGTAAGGGTTCGCGAGATATTTAAGTTTTTCAAAACACTGAAATCAAACATACTCACCGAAATCAATATCCATAAAAAACGGTGCTACTGAATTCAAAATTTACCAATATTGTAAAAACTATATTAACATTAAGGTCAACACGTTATTAAAGTACTTCACTGCTATGTATGCATGTTCATATTAGGTTGCAGATTATACTAATACTAATATTTAGGAAAAAAATGTGACGTATTATGTACGTACTTACCTATTTATTTATTTCTCGTGAATCACTATGTCATACTAAGTAAGGACTTCTAGTGGCCGGAAAACGAGCAGGACCGTCCTTTCACGTAACTATACTTTTTTAATGATGACCGAATAATGTCATGTAACTAACTATACGCATGTACAGTCGACTGCAAATAGATCGATACGGCCAGAGCTACAAAATATGTATACACGATTTTATCGTCTTAACATTAAGGTCGTGTATATACATATTTTTGTAACTTTGGCCGTATCGACCTCTTTGCAGTCGACTGTACGAGTACGTAGCGCGTAGATTGAGATTAAGTAGGGTAGTTATAAGTTATAGTACAGGGTTCGCTTGAATCCCTAATTGGCTCTAGAGTTTTACCGGCAAATGTACGATTCTCGGCAGGCCGGAGCGCGCCTGCGCGTTTTTTGCAAGTTGCCAAAGGAATTTGAAGCTTTAATATAAACGTTATATTTCATATTTGAATGTACTTGCGGCCGGTTGGCTCCTCGCGTACGTGGACGGCTGTGGTCGGCTGTCTTCACATGTGACCGGTTCCGTCCGGCTTTTGCCTACTGCACTCTATTAAAACGCGATCGGCTGCCGCCGGGTGCTCGCACACCCGTTGCGACGCGGCGCCAGGCGACCCGGCCCGGCCCGTTCGGTGGGGAATCGTACGACATAAGCCGACATAAGCCGCTCCTAGAAGCTGTGTTCGCATCTCGGAATGCATAATATACTTAGATATGAAAACGACGGTAAAATGTTTTCCAACATACTCGTAGGTAAATACTTACAATCCATCCTCGTAGTTAGGGCGCGTGACGCAATTTATGCTTGAAACAATCTCAATTATGCAAATGGGCATTTTTACAGGTTAAACACTATAACACCCATTCTTCTACATTTTGTTCAGGGTAATATAGGCAACAGCTTAAAATTTTCCTACATTAAAGCAACCGAGCTCAGCTGAGACATAAATTAAGTAGGTATAGTCGAGCGAATCGCGAAATATGAATATTCTCTTCAGCGATGCATAAATGCACTTTAAAATTCAAATCCCGTTCAGTATTTCTCCTGTAAATACACTTTTAGTTACCAAGGTTAAATCTAAACTTACCTACATAACTATATAAAATTGTACAACACATTTTGCCGCAAGATAACAACGAGTATTACTACGAGTAGTGGCTCGGTTAGCAGTACATAGAATGGAACGCGCAAGCCAGTTTCATTTTCAAGTTTTTAGTTTAGCCAATCATCATCACAACTTGTGTGTTTGTTTGTTTGATTGTTTGTCCGCCTTTCACGGCAAAACGGAGCGACGAATTGACGTGATTTTTAAGTGTTAAAGGAGATAGTTCTAGGGATGGAGAGAGACATAGGATAGTTTTTATTCCCGAAATCATCCCCTAAGGGGGTGAAATGGGGGGTTCAAAGTTTGTATGGAGCTGCGATATAAACGAGTTCCACGCGGACGGAGTCGCGGGCAGAAGCTATAGTAATCTTTATGATTATCGAACTCGCTCACAAAATTTCAAGAGAATCGGTTGAGAAAGGCGACATGTAGAAGAGAACAGCTGTACATCCGGACATTAGGAAAGAGTGTAGGCCCAAGCAGAAGCAGAAAACTTCGCTTCGCTCTCTCGTTCAGAAAGGGCATGGTAAAACATTGTTTCCTATGACCAATGAGCCTCAAGTGCATCAATTTGGAAGATAACATGCTGCGACAATACTGGTTACAGTAACCACGATAACCTTTATTTGATTATTATCGCATACTTTAGCTATTTTGTCGCAGATTTATATCCAATCGGTCGGATAAAATGACCTTATAATAGTGTATGTTAGCAATTTTCCACAAATAGGCACTTGATCAAAGTGCAGTGATTAAGTAAGTACAATCTGAATACATATATCTATACATAGGAGTATATAGTCTAAGAGCTAGCGAACAAATCGAGCCAGCTGTATTGAAACTCCGTTAGCTACTTCCCTGAACAACCTTTTCCTATAATCTTCGTGCTGGCAGGCCGCGGGCGGTGGGTGCGGGTGATGTAGGGAAAAAAAAGAAAAAAATGTGGGCTCAGCGACTTAAATTTTATTTTCAAACAGTTGCTCTGTACTCCCTGTGCACCCAAAAAAAAATCAAAATCGATCGGGTGGTGGGAAGGGGTTGCCAGTGTTAATTAAAAATACTAAAATAATAATAATTTTCATGTGGGCTCAGCTGTATCGGCTTTTTTGCTGACGCGAGATTAATTAATATGTAAGCCCCAAAAAATAGACATGCAAAAATATCGGCGGAAAGGTATCGAAAAAATAATGAAATAGTTGGATTTCTAACGAACTCATACAATAGACACGGGACCCATTTTTCAAAAGTTGTACTAGACGCCTCTTTTCAACTCCTATAAGAAATAATCTACCACTAGCCAAGCCTTTGTGAAATGGGCCGCATCTATCGGTAGGTATCTTTAGAAGCAGGTATATAATACTTCTAAGATCAACGTTACTCAATTTTAGCGTCCTTAACTGTCAGAAGCCGATGGGCATTATTAGGGTTCCGTAAGGGGTCTCCCATACAACAAACGTGTTTATTGTTCCGTTTTTTTAACATAATGGGTACGGAACCTTTCGTGCGCGAGTCTGACTCGCCCTTGGCCGGTTTTGGTTTTTTTTTCATTATTTTGTGGATGTTGGATTATTAATTAAGGCAGTTTTTCTGTTTGTTGCAGGATAAGTTGCTCAATAAACTGGAAGAGAATGAGCCGGAGTTAGCCTCATCGCCCGATGAAGAGGTAAGATTTTTTTATAAGGTTGTTTTTTTATAAATCATTCATTTGCTTGCTACGTAACTACCAACACATAAGTTAAAATAACATAAAAAATACAACAATCACAAAACTTAAAAGCAACACACGAAAATGAAACGTATAACAAACAGTTCTTATACAAGGAAAAAATAATGGTCTAAACACTGAAATCTTAGATCTGACGACCTTCTTTCAAGTTTGAAGGTTACAATTTCATTGTGATTTGGTCCGAAAGCGAAACCGACCCTCATCTCATTGCGAAAGTTTTGCGATTACGCCGATGACTAAATGTCAGTGTTTGTATTTATTAGATGTAGGTGCGGGACAATGAGTGTCTGACCTTATCTAACATACCTGAGTATGAATATACCTACACTGTAATTTAGCGTGGCTCTTTAATTTTTTGTTATTATTTTTTTTAAATACAAACTGAATTGACAAAAAATACTAGGCTCACGGATCGCATAAAAATGCCGCCGCAAGTATACCTCACCTCCGCTAAACCGTGTGGAAGTATTTTTTTTCTCTATAAACCCATAGTGTGGGCCCACACTGTGGGGTATCGTAGGATAGTTTGTTCAAAAATATTATGGGTTACTTAAAACGATTTTTCAAATAAGTGATTCGTTCAAATTTCGAAAGCCCATATTTTTGTTCGAGTGTATGTGTGTCCCCTTCTACCGGCTAGGCTAAATGGCAGCTATTGGAAATATGGAAAAAACCGTGGCAGTAAACGCAAACTTTCATACAAATCGTTGATGTAACTAAGAATAATTTACTTTAAAAACAAAGTTTTAACCGACTTCAATTTAGTACTCCGCCAAGCCACGAGAACATTTCCTATTTTTTTTACAATGTACCACATGAACTGATTTCCGATAGCAAATGCGTTGATTACTATAGAAAAAAACCGAATCACTGTATGTGGGCCTATAATATTTGAGGACTTCCATCGATTCCCCAAAATCATCACTAATGGCACTTCATTAGTTCCTATTTCAACGGAATCTTATCAGAACCTTTGACGTACTTTTGCACTTTTAAGTACATAATTGAGGAATTCGATAAGTCATCTGTGGTCTTCATCATCAATTCCTCGGCCCCAAATTTATGATTCCGGATGTAAATACACGAGTTATAACAGAAAATACCAAAATCACCACACGCGTGCCTTATAAAATTGAGGAGTCCCCTCAATTCCTCATGGATCCCATCATCTAACTGAATTTTGAAAAAAATGGGACCCACCTGGAAGTATATATGTTGCAGGGAAATGGTCAAAACAGAGATTTGAACATATCTCTAAGGGATATGATCAAATCACGCAGGATGTTAAAATGGCCAATTCATTTTATCATTTACCTAATACAAGAGTTGACGAAACTAACGCGATAAAGATTTTTCCGCTCTTTTATAGCTCCCGCCACCATCTTCTAACCTATCCGCCATCCGAGTCTAAGTCCCAGAACCGTTTAAATGACTAATGATTTAGGAGCCAATATCTGCGAGCTAGTTTCGTCAATTCACTGACGCGTTTCAGGGATTTATCAAATCACTAAACGAATCTAGTGAAATGAAAAAACGAGTTGCCTTTTTTGTCCGATTTCATCATTTCACTAAACAGATTCAGAGATTTGATCAAATGACTGATTTGTATCAGGTAAATGATAAAATGGATTCTCCATTTTAACATCCTGCGTGATTTGATCATATCCCTTAGGGATTTGTTCAAATCTCTGATTTGACCATTTCACTGCGACATATACATACGAACAAAAAAAATATATTTCGAATCGGCTCATCAATGACGGAGTGCTGAGGTAACAAACATTGAAAATAATAATAAAAAAAATATATAAAAAATACAGCCGAATTGAGAACCTCCTCCTTTTTTTGAAGTCGGTTAAAAACGGGCAACTACGGAACCCTACACTGCGCTTGACCCGACACGCACTTGGCTGATTTTTACATCATTGTCAGTACCAATAAAGGCTGTGTACGTACACATATTATTTTGAAAGGTTGCCTGTATCTGTATACAATCTGATAAATAATATTGATCCTAAAAGTTACAATACTCAAGACTCTACAAGAATATTCAGACAATTCAACATCTACCTACTTAGGTACTCAGTATCACTTCCGGAAAGTATCGACAGGTCGAGCGAAGGCACTAGCATTACATTCCCCAGGCTGCAATGTTTCAGAAACCACGAAGACATTGATTTAGCTGCCGCAGATCAAAACTTTATAGTGCGCTCGGAGTCGTAATATAAGACTTGTGGAGCTTTACGCCGAGGTAGTAAAGAATTTTTGAACTAGGATACAAACTATTCATGTGAAAGAATTTCATTTTATACGGTTGTATCAGACGGTCATCATGTTCCCATTTCGTTTATTAAACAAAGAATCTTGAAAAATGCAGATTTTTCGCGTAGCATATTCAGACCAATTTATATAACCTCCTCTTTTTAGAATTCAGTTGAAAAATTAGATTCCTTTTCACTAAGAGATCAGACATTAAGAGTCCGCAGTAAGCTCGATTCTCCATACAAACGTAGTTACGCTCTCATTTTAAAACTACGTGTTGGATTGTAACGAAACTTACAATGACATGAGGTATATTTATGTCTGTAATTAGTTCATGTATTACCTAGGTTCGGGTACCATAGTAAAAAAAATACAGCGAATTTAAGTTTTTCATACAGAACTTGTTTTTGCTGTAGGTATTTCATTTGTTTTATAAACTGGAAACAAACAAACTAATTACAGACATAGATATACCTCATGTATATGCAAAGTTTCGTCCACAGTTTCGTCACAATCCAAGACGTAGTTTTAAAATGAGGGCGTAACTACGTTTGTATGGGAAGGTGCAATTCGGCCGAGCTTACTACGGACTCTTAACATCGTTTAGGTTCTCGTGCTTTACCGTTAGGTATTGTTTGTTGTACTAACTACATTGCTCACTATATTTGTACTCTATACGAGCAACTACGTTTGAGCTTTCAGAACTACCTATAGCCATATATACCTTTGATTGAACTACCTACTTATGAAGGTACTTATTTTTTGTTGTTTATTATCTTGTATTATTTATTATTACTTAAACTTAACTTATATTTTATTCTTTTTTCATATAACTAATTGCTAATATCTATTGTAGATTAATTACATGTTTCATTTGTCTGAAATAAAAAGTAATTTAATTTAATTATAACATTCTACTATGTTCTCATAGATATAAGATACGTTCAAATTTTTGACGACCGCTTTAGCCTAGTTGGTAGTGACCCTGCCTACGAAGCAAAAGAGGTACCGGGTTCGAATCCCGGTAAGGGCATTTATTTGTGTGATGAGCACGAATATTTTTTCCTGAGTCATGGATGTTTTCCATGTATTTAAGTATTTATTTATCTATATAAGTATGTTTATCGTCGTCTAGTACCCATCGTACAAGCTTTGCTTAGTTTTTTGGGACTAGGTCGATTTGTGTAAGATTGCCCCCTAATATTTATATTTATTTTATTCGATTTCTTCGATTCCAGTGTGTAATATGCGTGAACGCGAAAGCAACGATGCAGACCTCGCCGTGCGGGCACCGCGTGGTCTGCCGACGGTGCTTCGTCAAGACCATCCAGATGGCCGTCAGCCAACGGTTGCTGCCGCTGCGCTGCGTCATCTGCCGCGCCAAGATCCTGCGGCTGCGGCAAGCCCCGCGACTTGTCACCAGCAAGAGCTGGCAGGTAAGAAATATTAAATAAAAAGCTATAGGTGCTAGCTCATCGTAATGTCAATCTAGGTGTCAATCAGCCAACGGTCACTGCCGCTGCGCTGCGTCATCTGCCGCGCTAAGATCCTGCGGTTGCGGCAGGGGCCGCGGCTGGTCACTAGCAAGAGCTGGCAGGTAAGAACTAGCCATAGATGCTTACCATGACGTCGAGACCAGTCAGATGGCTGTCAGCCAGCGGTTACTGATGCTGCACTGCAGCATCTGTCGCGCCAAGATCCTGCGGCAGTGGCGCGATTCATCTCTAGGCAAGAGATTGAAACAAATTCAAGTATTGTAAAATGCGGACCTCCTCTCCAATGAGCTATTGCTTGGTCTACCAGCAATCATTCACAGCAACTAGGTTGAGACACCATCGTCAGCCTATATACGCCCCACTGCCGAGCACAGGCCTGTTGGAAATGGACAGACTGAGACACATTTTTGACAAATCACGGGGCCGCGGCTGATCAGCTCCGTGATTTGCCAAACCTATATCCCATACTGAGTTGGTAATTATGTTGTGCATACCTACATGCTGATTGTGTTGTGTTTATGCTTACAGGTGTCAAGCGGCAGTGGCAAGTCATGGGGCGTGCCCGGATCGGTGTCCAGCTACTCAGTGGGCGCGCGCTCCGTGCCCGCGTCAGCCTCGCTCTACTCCGTCACCAGCGGCGAGTCTTCCATCTCAGGTGAATATACTTCCAGAGTCTAGAAACCTGAGGCCTGTTGCCAAACTACTTAATCTAGGTACAGATGAGGAAGTGTTTGATCTAAAGTAAAGTACCAAAGTGCATTCTTCTTTTTATTAATTATTTATATTAAAAGAGAAAATCAATACAAAATTAATAGACGCGTATAGAAACCTGTTTAAGGTTTATGCGTGACGCGAATGTATCGCACCGCTCACAACAGTTAGTCATACTTAATCTTTATACTTATAGGCAATTACAAAGGATAGATAGATGAGTACAATACAATACAAATACTCTTTATTGCACACCTCAAAACATGAATCAAATAAACATAATAACTTATTTAAAAAAAAAAATAGATGTTGACAACAGGCGGTCTTATCACTAAAGAGCGATCTCTTCCAGACAACCTTTAGGTAGCGGAGAAATAGCAACAAAAAATTACATAATAGGTAGGTGGCAAAATTGGAAGTAAACTTCCAACATACACAATTACATCAATAATAAACATACACACATAAAGCATACAATAAACATACATAAATTCCTACATAAAAACATATAGTGTTAACCATAAAGACGGATTTAAAAATAATAATAATAAGAAAAATAGTATCTGAGGAATCCTGGCAGAGACAGATAGTGCTCCTTAAGGTGAGCTTTGAAAGAAGCGACTGATTTAGCTCGCCTCAAATCCACGGGCAGAGAATTCCAGAGTCGAATGGCTTTGAATGTAAACGAGCAATTATAGAATTTTGAAGAGGATGACGGAACAGTGAGAAGAAAATTTTGGGATGACCTGGCCGACTTGACGAAACTAAATCGTTCTTTGAGGTAGCGGGGTGTAGCGGGATGAAACAGAACATTATATAGCAGGGTCAGGACATGAGCGTTACGACGATAACGAATAGGTAGCCACTTAAGCTGAGAGCGAAAATAAGAGACATGGTCATACTTGCGTAACCCAAATATGAACCGTATGCAGACGTTTTGAATGCGCTCAAGCTTATTAAGTTGATCTTCAGTGAGATCGAGGTAGGAAATATCAGCGTAATCTAATATAGGGAGAAGTAGTGTCTGAGCAAGCGCAATTTTGGTAGGAATGGGAAGAAAATTCCGAAGCCTTCTGAGGGAACTAATTGAAGCAAACATCTTCCTGCTGACCTCGCCCACTTGAGGCACCCATGATAAAGTTCGGTCTATGATAACGCCCAGGTTTTTGACTTGCTTTGCAAATGGGATCATAACACCATTGAAATAAATCGGGTCAAGGTTATCAGGATCAATTTTTGGAAGAAGCTTGGAACTACCAACTATAATAGCTTGGGTCTTAGCAGGGTTAACAATGAGTCCATATCTACGACTCCAGTTTGAGATGCTCTCAAGGTCGGAGTTTACAGTACAGATGACATTCGAAAGATCATCAGCGACACCCTGCGAATAAATTTGGAGGTCATCGGCATAAAGGTGATAATGCGAGGAAAGATTATGAGTAATAGAATTAACAAATATTGAAAATAGCAAGGGAGATAACACGCCGCCCTGCGGGACACCGGCTAGCGTGTCACACCAAGTAGATAAGGAATCTTCCACCTTTATACGCTGCCGACGACTTACTACTTACTTAGTACTTACTTATTGCATCTTCACCCCAGCAACTACACCTCGCTATCTGTCCCCGTTAGAAGATATATTTTTAATGCGATTTTGCACGACTTTTTGTCGGCAAGGACACTTGTGAGTATATCTTCTGGTATTCTATTTAGAAAGTTAGGAAGCATGTAGGTACTCCCACGTCGTACGTATACGTTTATATACTTAGGTAGAATATATCTAGGTTGGTAGTCTAACTTACGTAATTGTTTATGCCTGTCTCGAGTTTTTAACAACTTTATTTTATCATAGCCTTCTAGAACTATTGACATGTCAAGCTTGTTAAAGATTGACATTACTTTGCAATACTTAAATACACTGGACTGGTCCTTAAGTTTATTTTGCATGTATGTAGGTATAGTTAAAATTATTTAAACTAAGCTCATGAATGGCCATTGTCCTGAGCTCATGAATAGCCTTTGTTTGCGGCAGAAGACCACTGACTTCTTATATTCAGAACAATAGCATTCAAGTCTAACAATACGACTGTGGTCGGACGCGTGCCATTTTTTGCAAGAAAAAGGTTAGCGCCACATAAAATGTGCATTGTATTTGCAAGTGTCGACCGCAAATACAACACCTTACACGTATGTTATCAATGCCCCCTGGCAGCTCTTTTTTTATTCATCTGTGTAATTCGTTTCTGTATAACATCGTGTGTTCCTTTTCTTAGCCTCGTTGATACATTTGACTCAGTTTGGTATGAGTAATTAGGTAATAACTTTACATCGCAAGTTAGAACAGATGTTTTAGACGTTATTATCATAGCCATAAGCAAAAGTGTTACAGATCCTTTTGGTTTCATCTTTAAAGTGTTTTGAGTTTACATCATCAACGGATTTACAGACTCTGCCACAGATATTGTTTATTATTTCCCAAACCTTCTTTTGATTTTTAAAATTATTTAATATATTTGGTTTAATGTAATTATTTTTGTTTTCTCCATATGTTTATTTGTTAGATTCCGGTACCTATTATACCTATAATACTCTGTTTAATTTATTGTTTTCGTCTTGTAATAGAGTGGGCATGCTCGCTGGCGGATTTCTGTGTGTATTGTTATATAAAGAGAGAGAGAGAGAATGACATACTTTTATTTCATACCCAAAGTTAGAAAATTGATTAGATAAATGAAGGGGAGAAGGAAGACAATAAAGTTAATATACAATCGTATAAACAGTCTGTAACGGTGACTTATTTCATATACGGATATTGTATGAATCATTTCATATATCGATACCTAAATAGAAGTCCTGCTTTGGTAATGGACATGGCTGGAGGCGTAGGGCGACATACGAATTTCAATCGTAATAGCTGGAACTTTAGAAGCTAAATGAAAATGAATAGTACGACTTTTTGTGGTAAGGCAATGTGTTTACGTTAGCGCTTTAATACTACAATCTGATTTGAACCTTATTGCTAAAGAGTTAAGGTTGTTAATGGGTTGAAATTATTGATGATACCACCAACGTTTGACCCTCGTGACTCCGTGACCCTATTGACCCTCTTGACCCTCGTGACCCTATTGACCCTCTTGACCCTATTGACCCTCTTGACCCTCGTGACCCTCGTGACCCTATTGACCCTCTTGACCCTCGTGACCCTATTGACCCTCTTGACCCTATTGACCCTATTGACCCTCTTGACCCTATTGACCCTTGTGACCCTATTGACCCTCGTGACTCCGTGACCCTCTTGACCCTCGTGACTCCGTGACCCTATTGACCCTCGTGACCCTTTTGACCCTATTGACCCTCGTGACCCTATTGACCCTCGGGACCCTCGTGACCCTCTTGACCCTATTGACCCTCGTGACCCTATTGACCCTCTTGACCCTATTGACCCTCTTGACCCTCGTGACCCTATTGACCCTCTTGACCGTATTGACCCTCTTGACCCTATTGACCCTCTTGACCCTCTTGACCCTATTGGCCCTCGTGACCCTTTTGACCCTCGTGACCCTATTGACCCTCGTGACCCTCTTGACCCTATTGACCCTCGTGACCCTATTGACCCTCTTGACCCTATTGACCCTCTTGACCCTATTGACCCTCTTGACCCTATTGACCCTCTTGACCCTCTTGACCCTATTGACCCTCGTGACCCTATTGACCCTCGTGACTCCGTGACCCTATTGACCCTCTTGACCCTCGTGACCCTATTGACCCTCTTGACCCTATTGACCCTCTTGACCCTATTGACCCTCTTGACCCTATTGACCCTCTTGACCCTATTGACCCTTGTGACCCTATTGACCCTCGTGACCCTTTTGAACCTCGTGACTCCGTGACCCTCTTGACCCTCGTGACTCCGTGACCCTATTGAACCTCGTGACCCTATTGACCCTATTGACCCTCGTGACCCTATTGACCCTCTTGACCCTATTGACCCTCTTGACCCTATTGACCCTCTTGACCCTATTGACCCTCTTGACCCTCTTGACCCTCGTGACCCTCGTGACCCTCTTGACCCTCGTGACCCTCTTGACCCTATTGACCCTCGTGACCCTCGTGACCCTATTGACCCTCTTGACCCTATTGGCCCTCTTGACCCTCTTGACCCTCGTGACCCTCTTGACCCTCGTGACCCTCTTGACCCTATTGACCCTCTTGACCCTATTGACCCTCTTGACGCTATTGACCCTCTTGACCCTCGTGACCCTCGTGACCCTCTTGACCTTATTGACCCTCGTGACCCTATTGACCCTCTTGACCCTATTGACCCTCTTGACGCTATTGACCCTCTTGACCCTATTGGCCCTCTTGACCCTATTGACCCCCGTGACCCTCTTGACCCTATTGGCCCTCTTGACCCTCTTGACCCTCGTGACTCCGTGACCCTATTGACCCTCGTGACCCTATTGACCCCCTGACCCTAATGACGCTCGTGACCCTATTGACCCTCGTGACCCTATTGACCCTATTGACCCTCTTGACCCTATTGACCCTCTTGACTCTTTTGACCCTCGTGACCCTATTGACCCCCGTGACCCTAATGACGCTCGTGACCCTATTGACCCCCGTGACCCTATTGACCCTCGTGACCCTATTGACCCCCGTGACCCTATTGACCCTCGTGGCACTGTGACCCTATTGACCCTCGTGACCCTATTGACCCTCGTGAAGAGTATAAAAGGGAATGCCGAAGTAGTATGGGGGATTATTCATTTCTCATCGTTCGGACTGGTAGTGTCTCTGGTTGTGGGCTGTGAAATTATTGGTGTGTGTTACCTCTATTGTGTTTTGGTGAATGGCTAGTTATTGTGAGGAATCTCTCTTCATAATTATGAGTCTTTTACTTACTTAATTTTACAAGTTAATTGTATATTTAAAGGGGTATTAGGGCCTAAGCTATACTTACTTTATCGGAGGTACTCCGGGAGGTTTTTATGGTTAAATCAAATATGTTTAATTTGCTAGCGGCCACTCCCTAGAATTAGACATGTTTGACAAGTGTTTTCGGAACTCAGTCAAAGCTGTATTTACCGTAACGGAGTTGGTCCGGAGGTTTATATAGTTAATCAAATATATTTAATTATGCCAGGGTACTCCCTGGGATTGAGTATGTTTGACGATTGTTTTCGAAATTTAGTTGGGGTTAATTCTTACTGTCCAATCAGCCGGAACACTGTCAAGAATCAGTTATCTGCGGAGTCAGCCCCACCTAACGGTGCCAACGGGGATGAATCCGTGTCCGTGTAGTTACCAGACTTGAGGTGTGGTCTGGCGTCTACCTCTTTACCAACATAGGAGACGAAACCCTTTAATCGGGGCCCTCACGTCTCTCAAAACAACTGACGGTGGATACGTGGCTTGAGCATTTATGTGACGAAAAGCATAGGAGGATATCTCCGCTCGTGGAAACCGATCGGTTGCTTGAGGGGTCGTTCAGTGTTAAATATACTTATATATCAACATACCGTATGTCCAGTTAGTGCATCTTACTCGCTGTTTTCCCTTTAGCCTTCGGGCACAGCGAGGGGAGATGAATTACACAGGCTGTTAGAGGGTTGTCATCTCAGTTTCGCCGACTGAACTAATTACAGCTTCAATAGGGATACATTCTTGCTTCTGAACTAAGGTATGGTTCCAGGAGTAAGCAGAATAGGGACTGTGGGGTAGGCTTAGGAGTAAATTCACGCGTTATGGGGTATTAGGGCTTGAAACTATATCTACTGTAACTAAAGATATTACAAGTGTTTGGTAGGATTAATAAAATTGAAGTTATTATTCTTATAAAATCTAATGACGACTAAAATTATTAATGAGTAACCAGTGTGATGTTTGAGTAGTAAGGCAAGTGGTGTTGGGTTGCCGTGGATTACACGTGAAACACGAGACAATTGTTAAATATCATTAAAAAGGTCACAGTATTATTCATGAAATTGTGATATCAGGATTGTCTCAGAAAGATGAAATAATTCTGGGTTTGATGACAGGCTGAGCAGTTCATCAAATCCATTTAAAATATCTTATTTTCATGAGAGAGAACTCTCCATTTAAAGTATCTTATTTTCATGAGAGGGAATTCTCCATTTAAGGCATGGTTTGGGTAGAATGTCTCGCGTGTAATGAACGGTTTACCACGGCATTACTCTACAGCCGTCGGTATAAAATGGTCCAGGCCATCTTAGTTATACATATAAACGATTAATAATACTAAAAGATGTCAGTCGAGTTTGTCTCGGTGTATCTTCTCGAAACTGACCGCTAGGTTTGAGACACTGGTAGATTCATTCTCCGAGTCCTAAACTCGTAGGATAGCTAGGTAAGTAACTTGAATAGGATGTCCAGACTCCATTCCAACAAGAGAGTAGCCAGTGTGAGCAAAAGATTGCCACACGACCCGTCGATAGAACTTTGGTCCAAAATACAAGTATTTAGGGCAGTCTTCTAGATAATAATAGGTTTAAATAAATAATCTTGATTTTATGAAGGCTACTCCTTGTTCAACCGGACATGTAATAGGGGATAGGTGTTTTTCTACCAAAAACAATTTTTAATTATAATCATAAAGTAACCTACAGTGTAATTATAATCATAAAGTGATTTATAATTAATTTATTATTCCTACAAGATTTAGGACTTTGTTATGCTCATAAATAGGAAAATAGCAGTTAAAAGTAGCATTTCAGTAGGTTAATTTATGTACAGATAAGCTAGCTTTAATTTTATTATGAATGGAGAGTCCAAAAACCTGTCAAGCTTTCATAAAAGGATCTAGGGTTATTACGGTACACAACACTTCGGGGTTCAACCGCTAGCGATCACATTTTGGCCAAATCGTCAGGTATTCTTAAATAAAAGCACGCAACAAAAGTAGGTTTAATAAGTAGGTAAATAGAGAGTAAGTTACAGTAGTCTAGCACGAAGGAATAGGGTTTTACATTAAGTTAGAATTCATTGCAAAATATTTAGCGTTTCTTGAGCTTCAGCGGGAAGCTGCTTCGTTAGCTGTAGGTCTTCGGAAGCGGTTTTCTAGCCAAGGGGGGGTGAACTGTTACAGTCTTGCTTACATATTTGCAATAATTCTTGTTTTTTTTTGCTCATACTAATAGCACGTGTGTTCACCCATTTACATTCCTGTCGCTTTCCTATTTTTATTTTGCAGCTTTTCATACATTTATTATATACGTCACTAAACTTGTCCGTAAAATATTTAAAAATATCATTCGGGTAAACAGGATCCAAGGCAGAGTCCCATTTTATGTTACGTAACTCGTATTCTAATTTCTTATTGAACCAACAGTAAGTAACCTTTAGGCAGTCGTTTCACGAAGCTATCGTTAATATTGGTAAATGGGTTATGGGTTGGTTGGGTGTTAAGCATAACTATCCTTAAAATAAAGTGACATATATGTATTTTTACCATGAAAATACGCGGCCAGGAAGTGATTGGATTACATTACGAAATTAACATCAATCGTAGCATGACATCTTCTCCTTTCGCAATCCTTATAACTTGCACAATTTATGATGGGGTCGTGGGATCGGAACACTTTGCGAAATTTTTAATACTGTCTGTGTCTCTGTCTGTGGTAGCGTAGCTCCCTAACGGATGGACCAACTTGAATGTGGTTTTTTCTGTGTCATAGATAATTTTATTCCGAGTGTTCTTAGCCATGTTTTTCGAAAATCTGTCAGCCGTTTTTGAGATATTGGACTTTGAAATGAAAATGTCGGGGGTTTTTCTTCTTTTCTAAGTTGTAGTTATAACAGTGATCGGTACTTATGGGAAACCTTGTTAACACATTGGACACCGCGTACCCGACTCTCGGGCACTCGTAAACTTTACTCAGATGCCGGCATACCCGAGAGTCGAGCACGAGCTATAAACCCTCACGCGACGCCAAAGTACCCGACAGTCGAGCAAGCTTTGCATCTTCGCTACCTCAGGGCTGCCACTGCCTGTCTTCTGATTATTATGTACTTATGTGGTCTAAAAGTTGGTACAGTTGATTATATTTTATTACTTCACTTTGTATTTTTATTTACTTTACCTAAGCAGCAGCAGATTTAATTTTATGCACGTATACGTTACTTGTAAAGTTACTTGGCACAGCCCTGAGCGTCCGCCGCATGCCCGACTAGCGGGTTCGCGGCGTCCGGCATTGAGTTGCACGTCGTTGCTCGACTAGCGAGTTCTGTCAGTTTCTGGGGTATTGTTCGGAATTTTGCCTGGTTGCGAAAGTGTTAAATAACATTTATAACGTAGCCGTCATACTTTTCATATCTATTCGACACATTACGAGTCTGGCTAATTAGCTAAAAAATGAACCAAACCAACCACCCATTCAAAATTGTGCTAGTTATAGGTAAGTGTGCTAAGTTAGGTACGGGACTGCTCAGTAACTTGTCGCAAATGTGTTTCCAGGAGTGTCTTCCGTATCGTCGAACAGCGGTGGCGTGAGCACCGGCTGTTCGACGAAATTGTGCGGCGGCGCCAAGTGCGGCGGAGCCTGCCTGGGCGCCGTGCCGCGCGCCGCGGCACCCGCTAGTGCGCCGCCGCGCGCGCGCCAGCCCGCGTCCCACTCGCTGCGGCGGTCGCAACACCATAGCATGAAGGTACGGGGACCACGAGAACCTATCATCGGACTGTGCCGCGCGGCCCGGCGCCCGCCAGCGCGCCGCCGCGCGCGCGCCAACCCGCGTCCCACTCGCTGCGGCGGTCGCAACACCATAGCATGAAGGTACGGGGACCACGAGAACCTATCATCGGACTGTGCCGCGCGGCCCGGCGCCCGCCAGCGCGCCGCCGCGCGCGCGCCAACCCGCGTCCCACTCGCTGCGGCGGTCGCAACACCATAGCATGAAGGTACGGGGACCACGAGAACCTATCATCGGACTGTGCCGCGCGGCCCGGCGCCCGCCAGCGCGCCGCCGCGCGCGCGCCAACCCGCGTCCCACTCGCTGCGGCGGTCGCAACACCATAGCATGAAGGTACGGGGACCACGAGAACCTATCATCGGACTGTGCCGCGCGGCCCGGCGCCCGCCAGCGCGCCGCCGCGCGCGCGCCAGCCCGCGTCCCACTCGCTGCGGCGGTCGCAACACCATAGCATGAAGGTACGGGGACCACGAGAACCTATCGTCGGACTGTGCAAATACAAATACAAATTATTTATTCTGCAAATAGGCCACAAGGGCACTTTTACATGTCAAACGGTAATTTACAATAAAAATAATAATCTTACAATAAAAGAATAATAATCTAACACACTAATAATTTAAAATTTGCACATTAAGGACTGATATAACATACTAAATGTCACAAAGTTACTGAAAACAAAACAAAATATGACCATTACATTCGATTAGAATAAGGTCTGTGCATTAACAGAAAGTTAATGATATTAATTCAGTATACCAGAGATGTATAAGGTCTCTGAGCGTCCAAATACAATTAATAATTTTTCAATGTTCGTAGAGATGTATACGGTCTCTAAGCGTCAAAACAAAACAATTAAAAAAAGGAATATTAATGTAATATTGTCAGTGATGTACATGGTCAATAACAATAAAACGTGTCAAGATCGGAATGATGTCTCTCGTCAATACGATAATAATAAAATAACACTAGTATTTAAGAAGTTAGGTAGGTACTATGCCCTTGCAAGCATGAACAGTCCGGACTCCACAAACAACACCCGATCACGAGTATGACGCATATCTCAGCCATCGCCTCCCTCAACCATATGTTAGGGAAGGTGGCGACCCGATCAACGATCAACGTGCCGCGCGCCAGCCCGCATCCCACTCGCTGCGGCGGTCGCAACACCATAGCATGAAGGTACGGGGACCACGAGAACCTATCGTTGGACTGTGCCGCGCGCCAGCCCGCGTCCCACTCGCTGCGGCGGTCGCAACACCATAACATGAAGGTACGGGGACCACGAGAACCTATCGTCGGACTGTGCCGCGCGTCAGCCCGCGTCCCACTCGCTGCGGCGGTCGCAACACCATTGCATGAAGATACGGGGACCACGAGAACCTATCGTCAGACTGTGCCGCGCGGCCCGGCGCCCGCCAGCGCGCCAGCCCGCCTTCCACTCGCTGCGGCAGTCGCAACACCGTAGCATGAAGGTACGGGGACCACGAGAACCTATCGTCGGACTGTGCCGCGCGGCCCGGCGCCCGCCATCGCGCCGCCACGCGCGTGCCAGCCCGCCTCCCACTCGCTGCGGCGGTCGCAACACCATACATAGCATGAAGGTACGGGGACCACGAGAACCTATCGTCGGACTGTGCCGCGCGGCCCGGCGCCCGACAGCGCGCCGCCGCGCGCGCGCCAGCCCACCTCCCACTCGCTGCGGCGGTCGCAACAACATAGCATGAAGGTACGGGGACCACGAGAACCTATCGTCGGACTGTGCCGCGCGGCCCGGCGCCCGCCAGCGCGCCGCCGCGCGCGTGCCAGCCCACCTCCCACTCGCTGCGGCGGTCGCAACACCATAGCATGAAGGTACGGGGACCACGAGAACCTATCGTCGAACTGTGCCGCGTGGCCCGGCACCCGCCAGCGCGCCGCCGCGTGCGCGCCAGCCCGCGTCCCACTCGCTGCGGCGGTCGCAACACCATAGCATGAAGGTACGGGGACCACGAGAACCTATCGTCGGACTGTGCCGCGCGCCAGCCCGCGTCCCACTCGCTGCGGCGGTCGCAACACCATAACATGAAGGTACGGGGACCACGAGAACCTATCGTCGGACTGTGCCGCGCGTCAGCCCGCGTCCCACTCGCTGCGGCGGTCGCAACACCATTGCATGAAGATACGGGGACCACGAGAACCTATCGTCAGACTGTGCCGCGCGGCCCGGCGCCCGCCAGCGCGCCAGCCCGCCTTCCACTCGCTGCGGCAGTCGCAACACCGTAGCATGAAGGTACGGGGACCACGAGAACCTATCGTCGGACTGTGCCGCGCGGCCCGGCGCCCGCCATCGCGCCGCCACGCGCGTGCCAGCCCGCCTCCCACTCGCTGCGGCGGTCGCAACACCATAGCATGAAGGTACGGGGACCACGAGAACCTATCGTCGGAGCACTGGCTGATCGACAAAGCTTTGCTGCAGCGCCGAGGGTGTTGGGCGCTGCAAGGCTTGCCGCCGCGTCACCGCAGGCCGGCACCTCGGGCCCAACTCGCTGCGGAAGTAGCAGCATCGTAGCATGAAGGTACCTAATATACTACTGGAATGAGCCACGGAGCTTTATACCAACTTTAGCTAGTCTTAAGTTAGGACTTGAGAGGAGAATGGTCGTCATATTACCTGTGCTGCCATAATGAATTTTATTGGGGTGAGTTTCCACCACACCTGTGTGAGATTGCGAGGCAGTGGGCAAAGAAAAATGCAACAATAGTATCGTTCGCGCATCGCTTCCTATCGGTGCATTTTTTCCTCGCTTTCCGCTTCCCAATCTCGACTTCGCTCCACACAGCTCAGGTGAAAACTCACCCTAATACGAATTTCTATGTGACAGCATTGGTCCCAGCCAGCTTAATTCCATGCCTCACCGATGCAACTAAAGTTACTGTCACCATTACAGGCCCGGCTACAAGACTACCAGGTGCACAGCTACACGGGCGGGCCGGGGCCGGCGGGCGAGCCCTCGGGCCGCCTGCCCCCCATCCGCGAGTTCCAGCGCGAGTTCCGCGAGGGCCGCCGCGAGAGCGCCGCCGCCTCCGCCTCCACTAGGATAAGGTACCTACCATACATACATACATACATACGATAAACAAGTCGTGTCCAGCTGCAATACTTCCACATGCACAGCTAGGGCGAGCGGGTGTAAGGGTCTCCCCACACCTATCGACGCGGAATCGGCTTTCCCCGAGTGTTTTGCACCACAGTCCTCGTGTTTTGTTCGTTATCCCGTCGATGGACGTAGCTTCGCTTCGGCCGAGCCGATTGACGTCTTTTTCGCTTTTATTGCGTGGACATAAAGAGTTTTTTGATCGGCTAACGGCGATTCCGCGTCGATAGATGTGGGGAGAGCCTTATACGCAATTTCCGCGAGTGCCCATGTGAGACCGCCGCTGGGTGAGGGCTTCCACTAATGTAGGTAGGTGCTATAGACGCCCCAAGCCGGGGGCGGGGAGAAAGGTGCGGCAAGCTTACCATTGAGGAGTTCTAGCGCCACAGCGAGAGTCGAGAGCCGCCTTGGACTCCATGCAAAAGGTCACCAGGCAAGAATAGGCCAAGTCTCCATCCCCTATCGTACAAGGCAACTAAAAGAGGTCATCAGGGTTGCGAGTGGAATGCGTGTTGTAGTTGAGGCCACCGTAACACAAGTAACGACCCCAAGGATGACGAAGAAGACCGTGCCGCCCCGGAGCGCGAGCGATAGCAGTGAGGCTTGAAAAAAGCGCCATGCAAAATGCTGTATTCACAACAATAAGAATAGCTTGTCCCAGTTAGGTGGATATGTACTATGTCAGGGCAGATTACTTTAGATGCCATAAGTAGGTACCTACCCAAAAAAAGATCCCACTGCACGCACCTATTAGCCCGAGGAGCCATTACGAGGGTGTGGCAATTTTATAAAAAATTTCAATAATCTTTTTTGTTTCAGATGCGCCCAAAAAATAGTCACACAATTAGAAACCTCACCGCAAAAGAACAAGGACCACTTCTTTCGACCGCTCAAGGCGCCGAGCAAAGACGACCCGCCCAAATCCAGAGATCAAAGCAAAGAGACTGAACGGAAAAAAGATAACCCCAAAGTGAAGCCCAAAAAAGAAGATAAGAAAAATAAAGACGAAGAAACCACGAATCAGCAAGATAAGAACAGGAAAGACGAAACCAGCGACAACAAGAAGAACGAAATAGCAGAGAGAAAGAAGGAGGAGAAACTGAGGCTTAAAGCGGAAAAAGAAGCTAAGAAAGAAGCGAAACAACAAGCTAAAGAAGAGGAGAGGCAGGCTAAACTCTTAGCCAAGGAAGAAGAGCGTCAGGCCAAACTACTAGCGAAGGAAGAAAAGAAAAAAGCCAAGAAGGAAGCGAAGCTCGCGGCGCAAGCAGAGAAGGAAAAAAACAAATGAAGTACCGATTTAAATTTTTACGACGTAGAACTTGTAGCAGTCTAGATTTTAGATTCGAGTATTGTTACTATTGAGGGAATCGTAAAACAATTTTAATAGAACGTATTAACAGAATACTAATAGTCCATAATACACAATTATGATTAACTACATTAATACAAATAGGACGTCATAATAAACCATGAAATGTTTTGTTGTTTCTTCATTTAGTCATTGCTTTGATACTCATTTATAGAATTATAATTTATTTGTTTTTGTTTTTGATATGAAAATTGTTGTTTAAATTAGGGATGTTCTTTAGTTGTAAGATCTTTAAATATGAGAAGCAATCTAATAATTAATACATAGTAGTTGGGTCATAGTTGGAACTCTACAAACTGTGAAGACTGAAAGGATGGGATAAAGAAATCATATCGTTTTGTAATTCTTGAGTAACAAAAGTAGTTAAGAGCTTTGTGCATTCGACGCCAAACAATTATTTGATTACATTACATAGGTACTAATTTGTCGTAAGTACTTAGTTTGCCTGTAAGTAAAGCTATATTGTGTACATTTACTTTAGTAAATTATTTTCATAATTTTTAATATTTATTACAAGAAACAAACGGTTACAATAAAATAATTATGGGTATATTTGTAACGAATCCTGATTTGATTTCTGTATGCCCATTACAATCTAATGACTACTTACTCCTTTTTAAATAAATACAAACTACATAATTATACAAAGCTCGAGTAATAAAATCTGATTTCATTCAGTTAAACAGGCACCGAGAAAGCATGTCCAGAATCCTTACAGTTTTTTTTACCCCATTGCTGCGAGTCACAATGGATACCCAAGCGGCGGCAGCGCCTGCGAATTTCTAATTCATTGCGTGTGAATCGTGTGATCCCAACTAACCATAGTGCGTAGCGCGTCTCGACCGCGCAATGAACAGATAGGTAAAACGCTAGCCGCGCCGCTTGGACTTGGAGCGGCGACGGCAGCGACGGCGGTGCGCTATACGTGTGAACGAGAGATCGGAGTGCGGCCTCTCGTTCCCACGTATGGAGAATCGTTGCCGCTGGAAGTTCTGGTCGAGCCTTAGGTAAATTGCATTTGTTTTATATCGGCGCTGGTCGCCCCGTTCGTATGGTAAACAGCAGAATTGCACCTCATTCCATTGTGATAAGATGATACTGTTAACTTATTGCTGATGTTGACTGTACCCTGAGAGCTCTCGTAACATTTTTTCTATGTAAAAATCCACGTTAGACTAGCAGGTAGATCACGTAACGCGTTGTACGCGCGTCGGGTAGATCTTAATATCACTTTTTATATGGACAAATTACAGTTAAGGCCGCTCCACATTTCCGTGCTAACGCGCGAAAACTTTGCGCGAACGCGTGAAAACGTGTATGTGTTGTCGGTTTTTGGCCTGCGAACGCGGACACTGTGAATGTGGAGCCAAGGAAGAGTTCACGCGCGATTCACGCCTGCGAATGTTGAGCGGCTAAGTTGGTCAAACGCGCGTTCGAAACATTACGTGATTACCATTCTGGCCACTAGTGCTGCATCGAACACGGTGGGAGCTTATAGACGGCCATGGCGGCAATTACTACATTGACGATTGATTTTTATGGCGAAATTAAGAGTACCTTGTCGCCGTGTAAGGGTCTCCCATCACCTATCGACGCGGAATCGGCGTTAGCCGGTCAAAAAACTCATGAAAAACTCTTTAAGTCCACGCGATAAGAGCGAAAAAGACCGATCGGCTCGGCCGACGCGAAGCGACGTCCATCGACGGGATAACGAACAAAACACGAGGAATGTTGTGCAACACACTCGGCGAAAGCCGATTCCGCTTCGATAAGTGTGGACAGACCCTAATACAGAGACATACCTATATAGCTATAAAAAACGTACCCATACAATTATATGAAAGCAGTTCATAAACATTGACATCTTACTTTACTAAGAATATGTTTGTGTAATCTTAGTGAGATAGTAATGACCAACAGTAATGAACCACTTTCGTATACCTCTATATTACGGTATATGCTGAAAAGGAATGTAATCCTCTTTACCTCGTGCTCAGACTGGACGCCATCATAATGGCCCCCTTATGGGCATGCGACGCGTGGCGGGGTGCGTGAAGCGAGTAAGAAACGCGCATAATGTACATTAAACGTTCGCGAAGTTGATGAGTTTGTGCACGCGCTCAAATCCCCACTCGTCCGTAAACGAGGCGTAACAATTCTTACCTTGTAATATCTAACAATGTAAGGGTGCATAGCAAAATAATTATACATAAGTGCCTTAATTTAATCAATGCTTTTTTCTCCATTGTGTAACCCACTCTTGTGAAATATATACTAATGGTCGTTACACAAAGGGAAAATAATAAAGCGTAGATTAAATTAAACCATAACTATGTATATTTTTTGTAGTCTGGTCCACAGCTTAAACATCTCTGGCACTGGACTTGTCACAAAAAAATCTTGATAATCAAGTTGGTAAATAATTAAAAGTATAGCAATATTAACTCTCACTATTTTCATTTACAACTTGAAATCAATCAAAATCTTTTACTCATGCTGTTTTAACCCATTGTAAGATTACGCGTAGAATCATATCAAACCGCATGTACCATTAAAGTGATAGGTAAGTGTTGAATATTAATTTTGTAAGGATTCCAATTGTTGGAATTATCGTCAATCGTTAGAATTTTCCTGTAAAATAAATGACAATGTTACCATAAGCCAGCATTTTAATTCATTTATTTGCCCGTAAATTGACAAAGTCTTGCCTCATAAATTATCTTGGGTACACTAATAATACACTAATAGTTACTTGGGTACACTAATAGTTACTATTTTTACAATGAAATTAGACGAAAAGCCCTCTTAGACTTGTCCAGATAAAAAAAAACGCATTTTCAATGTTTGAAGTAACATGACATGAATTAAGGAGCAACCACACCACTGCTCAAAATACGCTAACGCACCGTAAACGCAGCAAAATGTATGAAGAACACGTGACGCATACGACACGTCAACGCGTATACGCAGCGTAACGCACCGGTGTTGTCGCTACTTTATCCGCTGGTCTGGACATTGCTATGTATTATGGGACTTGTGGCTGTCAAACAAACAGGATGGCAGCACTTGTCAAATCATATTTTGTTTTTAGAGGTGCATCGGATGACAGATTTTCATTTTATTGACACCTATACAATCTACTCGCATCTCAAAACAGAAAACTAAGCAACAATGTATAGTTTATTATCTACATGTAACAAATCACTTGTGTACTATATTAACATAACGGTGCCTAATCCTTGTAGTCATCACCGATACGCTCCTGCATTTCCTCTCCAATCTTCTTCTCGATACGGAGGTACTTGTTGACCATCGGGCGGTAGTAGAAAGCCTGGTAGTCCTGGCGTTCGGCCATTTTTGCTTCGATTGCAGATTCTAGTTTACGCAGCTTCACCCTCTGCTGTTCCTCATCAATCCAGTGCATGAATTTCTCATACTCCTGGAAGAATACCAATTATATTCACATAAACAATTTGTTTTCATTTTACATACACCACATTTAGTTTAGTCTAGGCACCAGAATAAATAAAAACTTAGAGACTCCTCCTATTTTTAAAGAGACTATAAAACTCAAATAGAGACCTTACAATACACTAGTTTTTGTTCATTACTGATTCACGGAAAGAGAAAGACGAACAGAAATTTGATTATCAGATGATGTATGTTTACTTCAAAGACCTAAGTTGTAAGCGGGTCACTCCGTGATTTGGTACCGCTTCAAGTACTACTACCACCGGCTCCAGTGAGTATGTTAGTGCTGCTATGTCACAGACGTGTTCTATCGCAGCGCGTTGCATGCGACAGAAAAGGATGGCCATTTCTAGGCTTGTTTGGCATACCTAAACAGGGAATTTGTTAACAGAGGACCTTCTGTACATAGTACTATTATTTATTCTGTATCTTAAGCTACTCTTCATGAAGAGCATACATAATTTGCTACTAACATGTCTGTCCCAATTATTTACAATGACAGATGACAATAATGATGATGAAGACACCCGCTACAAATTAGACAGTTCAACTTGTAATCAGCCTATTGTCACTATTTATAACTGCGAATTCATCAATGTTAATGTATATTATACCTGCTGAGGGCTAGAGTGGATGTAGCGAGCAATAAATCTCGTGATGGGATGGCGATGGTACTCCCAGTGCTTGGGGGTATACCCATCAGGGATCGGCTGCAGCTGCGCGGGCCCGATGAACACGTTCGTGTAGAAGATGACCAGCCCCACGGGGATCAGGCCGATCAACGTGTAGTAGTGGAACATATCCTTGAACTTGATGTATTGCCATCTGAAAACATAGGTTATGTTATGATAGCCAATGACGAAAAATACTGACTGATGTGAAGGCTACATATTTATACTTAGCGTACGTTTAAATTACGATGCATGGTAAGCGTTTTAGCAGTTCATAACAAATATCTAATGGTTAGGTAATCAATCACTGACAGTGCGACCTCACCTCGATGGCTGTAGCGGCATTGTCTGGTGCCCATGGTCACTGAAAAGGGCTTTGCTAGTGGATAATTTCACATTTTGAACTGCAATTGGTTTGGAGCTTTGATTTTTCAGTAAATTTTTGCCGAAAATTCGGCCTAAAGCACTCCAAGATACCATTTTTATTGACTACTATTTTGATTGACAGAGTGCAATGTTGCCAACGCTATGAATGCTATGATTCGAGACTAGTACTTATTTCGCTAGGCAACACTCATAATAAAGGTTGCCATCCTATGATTATGATTACGAAATCGGTGAATATTACTCATTAATATTATACCTACACGACAACCATCAGCACGACAAAATAATGTTTTCCATTACCATTAAACAAAAAAGTTTCAGTGTTATAATTTCCATTAAATTTTATCCAATTTAATGGAAATTATAACACTGAAACTTTTTTGTACACGACTAAGAAACACCTTAGGAAATACATGAAAACATTATGAAATGAAAATGAAAATGGTTTTATTTCACAAATTGCGAGTTTAAATGACAACAGGGTTGGGCCTTCCTAGTAGGTAAAAAATACCTGTGTCAGGAAGACCCGCTCCTCCATAAAAAAACAGTTGTTGATTATTTAATGTAAGTATTATATATTGTAACTCATTAGTTATAACTTCTCTAGTATTGCTTTGCCCGGGGAGACCTCCGCGATGCAGATTTTGAACGAAATATAGAAAAACGTAAAATACTAATTTAGATTTAAAAATACGTTGATTTACTCAAAATTATGGGTTGTATGCAATAGGTACTTACTTTACTCTTTGGTCATGTAAGTGTGTATTTAGCCAAATATTTAGGGTATTCAAAGTATTTGTAATTGCAACACTGAAAATGACAACTGACACCTGTGACTGACACCCATCTAATATCATGGGCGGGTAAATTAAAATAAAATAATAATTGTTTTGCTATTATTTGATACGTACAGTATTTCAAATTTAGATGAACATATACAAATTTGTTGCTTTCGCCTTAACTTTTTATCTCAATCCCAGTTATTACAACAGAAAACATGCTCGCAAATCACGAATGTATGTTTTTCCTAACGATTATAAATTATTACTAATTATCTAACATATTTAATGTATGTATCAATTACGGAATGTATTGTAGTTAAATGGCAGCAGCAAGTCTACCACTTGTTGCTTTCACTATTCATTGGCAACCGTCTAAAGCAAGATATTGATTTTTCAACGGAGCATGCTCCGCCGTACGTCAAACAAAGATAAGAACACCCACACGAGTGTGTCTGCAACGCGTAGCTAAATAATAATTTAACTTAGTAATGTGTTTGGATTAAACGCGAGTGTTATGCGTGATTTTCTGTAGCATGGAGGAATTACTGCAGGACATCTTTAAAGAAGCCACCGGGCCCAAGTTGAACGCGCTTAGAAAAGCTTGCCAGGATGCCTTAGGTAAATAAAAGTTAACTAACTCCATATTTTCTCTTACATATATTTCTACTCTCGCAATAGCACTATAAAATTATAAATACATTGAAATTGTACTTACAACATTTTGGTTTAGGTGACCTACTGCATTAAGTGCAGTATCTACAAAATATAGTACATTTTATGTATATAGGTATATTCTTATGCGGCAACTAACATATTGGGCAATGTTTACAGGCAAACCTACTACTAACCTTTTTACTTTTATTAATTTATGACATCATACACTGCGGTGACGTCATCGTTGGTTTTAACAGTTATAAAAAATAATATAGACCTAATAGACCGATAATATTCCGCTTAATATACACTTGGAAGTATTTTTATAGTTACAAAAAAACAACCGCATCAATAAAACCTACATGTTTTCTGTTATCTTCTTCTCGTTCTACATTAAACCGTGATTCTTACTAACCTAATGGGGCTGCTGCTATACAGTGAAATATTACCACGCGATTCCTCATATCACAATACATATCACATGCATACCTACTTAGTGACGTTATCCATGTTCAATGTATCCATACATTTTTGAATATTTATTTATTTATTGACGCATACATTTACGTGACATTACAGTAATAACCAATGCGTCACGAAACCAAAAACCACAAATAATACTATTTAGACGACGAAACGGCGTGGCCCCGTTGCATCGTCGTCTCCGGTGTAGGATTCGGCAGATTGCCCCGGAACCGTCGAAACACAACACACTTCGGCCAGAAGTCGGCACATGCGACGGTCTCCTGCAGCGGCCGCGGCACGCGCACCACAAACGAGCTGAAGTGCACATAGTGGCGCGAACGCTAACTGGAACACCCTCAACGAGAAGCCGGTCTTCTGACGAACGTACTCCACCACATCATCAGCCGTGGCGGAGTAATGCAGGCGCATATATGTATATAGCGCCTTGCTCGGTGTGGCAAGATCAAGATCAACCGGCAATATCTTGCAATAATACTCACTGTCAAATGCGTAATGCTTGTCACTAAAATAAATGAACTTCATTCTGCATGTACCTAGGCTACAGTAAAGGCACTTCAACACTAGACTGAGCTACTTAAGTATTAAAGACCAGTAGCGGAAGGCACAAGCCCAATTTCATAAGAAAACCGCAAATCGATGTACAGTTTAGCCGTTTGGCACACACATACTAGAGGTCAAAACAATTTTTTTGACCCGCAGTTCCTAAAAAAAATCCCTTAGGAAAAGAATAGGCACTCCCCGCCAAGACATTTTTCTTTTAGTATGGAAAAAAAATATTTTTTTTTCAGACACCTATCGTGTGTGGTATCATATGAAAGGGCTTTTTGAGGCGATTCTAAAAATATGGTTAAAATGTAATGATGTGGTATATTTTAAGAATCGCCTCAAAAAGCCCTTTCATATGATACCACACACGACAGGTTTCTGAAAAAAAAAATTTTTTTTTCATACAAAAAGTAAAATGTCTAGGCGGGGAGTGCCTAGACATTTTTCTTTTCCTAAGGGAATTTTTTTTAGGAACTGCGGGTCATAAAAATTGTTTTCAACTCTAGTATGTGTGTGCCAAACGGCTAACCTGTACATCGATTTGCGGTTTTTTTAAGCGTAGGGCTACCACTACAGTGTCGAGGATGAATTCCAAAAATTTCAATAGTCAATTTCGAAACAAATACACTAAATATAAGTATAATTAAAATATGCTTGCTTGTACCACCAACTTAATTTACTGCCGCGAAACGTTCATACTTATTAAAACTTACAGAAGCGTTATGCTTACAAGAGAGCAACGGGCGGCGAGCATCGTACGAACTCCGCCGAGCTTGCTTGCTGCCGCTGCAGGTCGCCCTCGAGAGCAAGCGGCCGCGCCTCGTCGCCCTCGCACTACAGGGCTTCCATGTGCGTACACCATTCAGAGATGAAACTTACAGAAGCGTTGTATACAATTGAGCAGCAGGCAACGAGCATTGTACGAGCTCCACCAGGCTTGCTTGCTGCCGCTGCAGGTCGCCCTCGAGAGCAAGCGGCCGCGTCTCGTCGTCCTCTCACTACAGGGCTTCCATGTGTGTACACCATTCTAAGATGAAACTTACAGAAGCGTTGTATGTAACAAGTGAGCAACGGGCGGCGAGTATCGTACGAGCTCCGCCGAGCTTGCTTGTTGCCGCTGCAGGTCGCCCTCGAGAGCAAGCAGCCGCGTCTCGTCATCCTCTCACTACAGAGGCTCTAGTATGAGTTTTACCAAAACAAAACGTTACGACCGCGTTTGCGTTTAGCTGTCAAATCCCATACAAATTGAGGGTAAAACTCAAACGCGATCGTAAAGTTTTGTTTCTGTAAAAATTATACTAGAGCGTCAGGTCTTCCATGTGCGTACACCATTCTGAGACGCGAAGATCGTAAGGCCAGAGCTGTGACGACGACCACAGTATGACAATGCCTCGGATCTCGGTAAAAGTGCCCTATGAGGTCTATGTGCAGTTTTTTGTTTGATCCTATGCCACTTTCGAGCATAGGGAAATAATTCTAGCTAGGGAATCGTATCTGCTGCGAGAACAGATTCCCTAAGTATCAGTTTATTGACCTGGCAAAGGTTGCGGGAGTCCACTGGATGCGGGTGGCGCAGGACCAGTCACTTTGGCACTCTTTGGGGGAGGCCTATGTCCAGCAGTGGACGTCTTTCGGCTGATATGATGATCAGTTTGTAATCCCAATTTGAGGTCCCGATTACCTTAATTTGCAGAGCTGTGGCAACGACACAGTATATCAATATTGACGTTGCCTCGGATCCTATTGCTACTTGAGAAAATAATTTCAGCCATTATGTATCTATCAGCTGAGACGCTCTGCTCCAGAATAGTGCTAGCTAACCAGAAACTGTTATTGATCTGGAATCTTTCTAATTGGAATATGTCAAGTTGATAACCGTACCGCCCCAACAAACAAAAATTACTCTTGTAGTGGCTTATAATGCCAAAAATAATGTTCTTATAAGAGCCATATTATCGCTCATAAGGGTGCATTTGGGCACAAATTATAAGGGCAATAACCTGATACCCCCTTTGTAGTTGCTTTAGTGTTAGCTTTTTTGTCCTGTATGTGCTTTATTATGACAAGCAACAAGGTAGTCAAACTTATAATGGCAAGGAAAATGCTCTTAAAAAGCTAATATAGCGTTGATAAGGGCGATCGCCCTTATACGCGTTTTGTTATCGTCAGATTCAAGGGAGTAAAATTTAAAACGGCAAAACAAATGCTCTTATAAATCCTTTGGCCCTTTCTAACACATTTTTGTAATACTCTACCAAAAAATATGTCAACAATTTTAATGGCAAGACAACGATAAGTTCTTGATACTCGAATATGTGCACGATTTATAGTGAAAACTGGGTGGGGATTCCAATTCATGGTAAAATGTGGTATGCGGTGCCTTGTGTTATCAACGCGTCCTTGAAATTAGGCGGTTTTATGCTAAAAATGTGGTAAATTATTTTGTCATGGTTTATAAAAGGCCATTATAAGGGCAAAAGCAATTCTCACAAACTATAAATACTCTATAAGAGTAAGAGATTTATAATAACAGCAGGTGTTGCTTATGATTCGCCATTTTACAATAGTTCCTTTCTCGCAAGTGAAATCCCGAGTGCCCGAGTAGTAATACACGATAGGTACAGAGACTTTATTCTTACTGACATAAGACACATGTGTAGATATTTTTGAAAGGTTCTCTGTATAGATATTGGAGAACTCGACTGTACCTATCTAAGTACTATTAAGGACAGCATAACCGAAAAGTACCGGTATATTTTAAAACCCCTATGACGTAATATCACTTTTCAAATAGGGGTTTCGGTATTACTTTTCTGATTCGTTCGATTTCATTATTACCACGACATTAACGAGTACGATCGTAAAGTTTATATAATAATAGAAACTTAGCAAGTGCCTATTAGTTGTTATTATTTAAATAATGAATGTTTTGCATTATGTTTTCATTGCACGTAGAACCGATGGCCGTTGGGGCGGAAAGGTTCTCGAGTGGCGACCACGTAGCGGAAGGCGCAGCGTGGGTAGGCCCCCCTCAAGGTGGACTGATGACTTGGTAAAGGTCGCGGGAGTCCGCTGAATGCGGGTGACGCAGGACCGGTCGTTGTGGCACTCTTTGGGGGAGGCCTGTGTCCAGCAGTGGACGTCTTTCGGCTGATATGATGATGATGATATGTTTTCTGTTATGATTATTTCTCATGTTCCATAAAATATCCTCTCCGGAACCACTGGCTGATAATTCGGTATCAGATTGGTCATTTCGTAACTCCGTAATCTCCTGCACTTCCCAATAAATGGCGAATCTAGTCATGTATTTTTTTTATATATAACACTATAGAGAATAATGCCCTTATAATTATATGAATATGGATTGCTTTTATACTTGTAAAGGCCGTATAAAATGCTATAATTTGTTTGTTGGAAAGACATCTCATAAAATGCTCTTATGTGTAAAGAAGCATTATAGTTACCTTGTGCATTACTTTGATAAGAATAATTGGCCGTATTAAAAACCTTTACACGGCTTTAAATATTATACAGCTAAAAAGCATTGTAACTAGCCTCTATAAGAAGAAAATCTTTTCAACCCTTATAGTAGCCATATAAATTGGATTTATTGACGTTCACATAGCCAAATTATAAGAATAAAGGTAATATTAGCCAAATCTTCTTATAAGGAGCCGTTAAAAGGTACATTGGCATAGTGAATGCCATTTGAAAACCACTATGAGAGTTTAGCCCTTATAGATTCAATTTTATAAGGCTAGTTTGTTTGTTGGGGCACTAGGTACATCATAATTGATAAACCTTTCTTCCATTACTCATGTCGCCCACGTCCACTCTTTGCTCCCACGATTCCGTGTTACAACGAAATTCAAATATCTCTCTTTCCGTTAGAAAATACTTCGCGACGACCGTTTTCACCGCGGGATCGAGCCCGAAGATGACTCGCTATGGATGCCCTCGCAGTTGTTATGTGCTACTGCATCAGTTATGTATCACCTACCGGATACTCAGGTAGGTGGAAAAAAATAATACCTACTTAATTAGCGCTGTCTTTCAAATACCCATTGTAAAAACCTTGTTAAGACCAAGGGTGAGAGGTGAGATTGACTGTACCCGAAATGAAAGATGGCTTGAACCATAATAAGTAGGTACTTGGTTGACTGGCAGTGGCGTTGCAGCCCGAGGGCCTGACACTGACAGTGCCGTGCGTCGGGGCCTCCAGGCTCAGGGGGCCTTTGAGGTTTGTTGGAGCAGGGTCTGAGACCCAGCTCCAACAAACCTCAAAATGAACTAGTGAAAACATGCCCTACCTTCAGAACACAACTTCACTTTTTTCGGGCCCCAGTTTTTTGTTTGCACCAGCGTCTTTGGTTACCTATGTAGGTACACCTCTGTTGATTGGTAGAGACAGCGTTGATACATTAAATCCTCCTTTTGAACTTATTTGTTTTGTGCCCTAAAGATTGAATGATTAAAAGAAATACTTAAAGTATGTAGTTACTAAAGTCTCGACTACCACCATGTTTAAATGAGTGACGTATAAAATCCCGGCAGGTTCAAATATTCCGCATGTACCTCTCCCTGGCGCTGTCCCCGCGCCGCACGCTGAACGGGCGGCTGTGCGTGTGGGCGTGCGGCCGCTGCGCCGAGGCCGCGGCCGCCGCGCCGCCCGTGGCCGCCGCCGCCCGCGCCGCGGCCGCGCAGGCGCTGAGGGCTTACTGCGCACAGCTTGGTAACTGCAACTTTTCAGTGGGCAATAGTCAACAGCTTATGTTTATATATAATATATTTTTATTGCATAAAATTATAGAAGAGGCGACGTCGTTTATGCGGATTCCGAGTTCAATCGAAAATTAGGCTTTAAAACCCTTAACTTTATCAATGTCCACCGAAAAGACGCGCACCGTAATCTGACAATGACCCAACTATAGCCCGACGACTTTCTATTTCACCCTAGCCACGTACACAGCGAGGTCTGCTCAGGGTCATATAGCGTGTTAGTCTGCGGGTACGCTTCGCGGCGCACTGAAAAGGCGGCTGAGCGTTTGGGCGTGCGGCGCTTCGCTAGGCCCAACGTACACGTCAAGTTCTCCGACCAGAGGCCCAAGTATAAGCTTTATAAGGGGACCGATGCCGGAGTACGAGACTGGCTGCGCCATTCGAGTTAGCGAGAAAAGGGTAAGCGCCGTGCAATCCGCGGCGCTTACCCGTTCGGCCGACACACAGTAAGTTCTCACGCGCCAATTTGCAAGTGAAATAGTTTATTTCTGTCGCTACGCTATTCATCGATTCGAAATGTCAAAATATTCAAGTTTTCACTTCTGGCGGCACTCCCGGAGTGCAACCCGGTCTTTTTTCCCAGAGCTTTCCTCTGACTTCTTTCCCAAGCACAATCTTCTCTTTGAGTGCTCTACAAGGAAATGTCATAAAGCATATATTTCATATTGATTCCCTTAAATAATGGACTCAGGATTTGAACAAGTTTTTTTTCATTGTAGATGAGGAGTGCCAAGAGCTGCTGTCAGATGGTTCACCCCTGGACCGCAACCACATCGTAGCCGTAGGGTGCTACAGTGAAGTAATACCCGTAATACAGTATTTATGCGGTCGGCTCTCTGAAACGCAGTTGTAAGTTGTTGCATACCTGATAGTGATAGACAACATCGAGTTGATCGAGAAAAAAACAGAACTTGTCTAATAAACCAGTACTCTTTTCAGGATACCAAAACAAAATCCAGTGGCACTCTTCTTCCTGGATTGCCTATTGACTCTAATGTCAAGTTTGTCCGAGAGAGTAAGTGGCAACTCTCACTTCATGACATTCTTATGGCAGAAGTTCTGCCCCTCTCTCATATCTTTCCTGGGGACTCCGAGAGTTGACAAGAACATAAAATCCAGGTAATAAAAACGGCCTTAAAAATTCTTAGGACTGTCTCCGCGTAAAATCTCAAGTGTTCAATTTTTATATTTTTTTAGGGAGCATGAAGGTCACTTCGTGGATGATTCTGGTAGAGGTTCTGGAGCCCTTGTTTGTGCTCCAAGCTTCAATAGCAAGCAAGCTAAAGCTATTTACAGGTAACCATGCCGTTACTTTTCACTTACTCAACTCACTTACAGCGGATGGAGTGTAATAAATACCCTATGAAAAAAATATGTATGGCGTATAGTCGTCACTTCGAACGGTTTTCTCTCCACAGCATAGCCAACCAGCTAATTCGCCTGGTGGGATCCACCTCAAACCTTCGACCAGTTCTCGAAGCTTTGTACCACCGAATGCTCCTCTACCCTCCCATATCGCACCGCGTGGAACCATTGCGAAGTACGAGAGAGTTGCTGCAGAATCCGAAGAGGTTGTGTCAGTTGGTGCTGCTGAGGAAGGCAGAAATGGAACGGCATAGTGATGACATGGCTATAATACGATTGTGAGTATACTTATACACACGAGACAGTCTGTAGTAATCTGTTGAGTGTTTCTAAGAAGGACAAAATGCTTTTTACCTATGAAAGCAATAAAGGCACTGACTACACTGATTATACTGCTGATCAGTTGAAAAACTTATAATAATTAACTTAACCTTCATTCCAATTTCCCACACCTTTCATTCATTAGGTTTTTCCTTAAAACAGTTCACTTCTACATACATAGACTTCCAAAATTAACTTGTCTACTTAGTTAACTTTACTACCATTGGCAAGGTATTATTCAAGAGCGGTTTATAAATATTGTAATTCTTCAAAGACTTTCTCATACACACTACAACTAAACACACATTTCCAGAATAATGGATGGCATAGAAGAATGTGGTCGCAGTGGCAACCCCGAAGTGGTCGGCGCTGCGGTAGAGTGCGTCGTGTCCCTACTGGACGCCTTGGAGAAACTCTGTTCTGGGACCGTCGATTACCTGTCACCCGAAGTCGCTCCGCTGATACTGAAGCACTGGCCTAGACTACAGGATGCTGATTACAGTGGGCCTTTAACTTATCAGACTTTGGCAAGATTGCCAAGTCCTTATAGGTATAGCCATGTCTCCTGTTATTGGACTTGATTGACGATTTTCATAGTTTCTGTAACGAGAACCACTTATTTTATTCAACAGGGACGTGGTTGCAGTCTTGCAGAGCAATGAAGAAAAAGATCATGATTCTTCAGGTAACTATTTTCAAAATTGTATCCGTTCCGTGTCTCTGTAACAACAATTCGGAACACAGTTTCTTGTACATTTTGCTCAACACGATATGACCATTCTATTCTGCAGATACCTCAGGCCCTGAGAACATGAGTTCGGGCAGTGATGCAGAGGCGGATTCAGACGCTGATAACGTGTTCCTACCTTCGCGGGCCAACCACCCGAACCCCACCACCGATACTGAAAGCGACTCTCCCCATAAGAAGACCAAGACCATACCGAAGACGCTGAATCTGGGAAGGTAAGGAAATGCCACTGACTTTGTGACCGGTTGAAATTCTCATGACTAGTCAACTGATTTTAATAGACAGATTATTCTAATTAATGATTTATTTTAAATTTTAGTGTACAACCAAAATAGGCACAAGGGGCGGATTAATGACGCAAGGCATTTATCTGTGGAGCATCAATTTGTTCCCCTTAATAGGCTTTATGAACCCTTGATATTACCCTTGATACAAATTTCGTTACTTATTTCCTCATCTTTGGAATGGTAATCGTTTACAGATGCACCATCACAGAATGCAACGTGGACCTAGAACGCCATAACGCCAGGCAATTTGTCAAGACCTTACAGAATTCCTTGCTACCCAAACTGTTGAACTTGAGGACTTGTATCGAAGTGGACGAAGCTATGCAAGAATTCGCCTCCAAGTGCTGTCAACACAATGCAGCCCAGCCGCCAGCCACGTCTTGTATAATGAATGCAGATGGTGTTTATCTGGCTACTTACGCCGCGTTGCTCCTTACGCTGCGACAGCGGCGAACAGACTACTACAGGGAACCTAGCGTAAGTATCTTATTCTACCTTCGAAAGGAAAAGATATTCAATTGCCAGAAACTTTAAACTTTGGCTCGATTCAATTGATCAAAGAAAACTGTTTTTTATGTACGTAACGAGCACAACTGGCCACAATATCCATCGATTTCTCTGGTACTGTTCTGATTAGAAAAAGGAAGACAGAACTCGTAAGTACCGAGACAGTGTCAGCTGAGCTAATTTTGGTGTTAAATTAACCAAAATATTCCTTACACACAGAAAATACACGTGTCATTGACGGAAGATGAGTTCGTAGACGAAGTGCAAGGCAGCGGAGTACTGGTCTACCTTTCAGCTACATGGCTCAGGGAGTTGTACCAACAGGTCCTGAACAACGATTTGCTGAAGGACGTGCCTAGTTCTGATCATCCATTGGTGCATTTACTGTCAGGTAATAATCGAACCTGTAACACCTCATAGGCAGATTTTTTCAGCGCTCGGTATTCACGAACTCTTTTTTGTTTTTTCTTAAGACTGTTTTTAAAGCGGCCGGACATTATAGCCACTAGTTGCCGCCAATAAACGCACACAAAGGTCACCGATACTATACAAAATGTATGAAAGCACTCCCCCGTAGCTTGTGGCGGCACTAGGGGCTTACGCGTTTTAAGTATAATATGATATTTTGCAGATTTCAAAATAACTCCAAAAGGTCATCAAAAAGCCTGTAGTGACAGTCACATATTATGTGTTGTAAGTTAATGATTTCTTTTCTCAGATCTCGGAGGTTTGGATCAGAATCCCGTAATGTCAGATTGGCAGAAACTGAAGGAAGTCTCAATGGTGTACAGCAACACTAACGATTCCACGCAGCATAAGGCTAGTTTGCGATGGGCAAGAAGGTATATTAATAAAAACACTATATCAGAAAAAAATTGATAACGTTAATTGTTAAAAATACAACTTCAATTGACCGTACTTAAAGCCAGGGGCTTGTCTATCTTATAGCCTCCTTGGATCTCGATAAGGATTTTATTTTTCAGAATTTTAACTTGCATCTGGGACTCCATGGTGACAGTTCTAAGCGTGCCTTTGACCGGACATAGGAATAGGAAACAGAAACTTAACGTGATGATATCGAAGAAAATAAACACATTCGGCAAGAGAAAGAGAATCGCATGGGAAGGACTTACCATACAATGTCTGGAAGGATTGCACAAGGTAAAGGAGCTTGTCTTCGCCACTTCATTGATGTTTGAAAAATATTGAGGACTATGTATATTTGTCCGTCTTTTTTTTATTATTATATTTCGCGATGGTGACACAATATATTTAAAAAAAAATGGATTGATCGTGCTTTTATTTTTAGGCGGCAAGAGTGAGCAATACATTAGGGTTACAAAACCGTTGCAGCAGCATTTTGGCTCTTCTTGCAAACTCGGCAATTTCGCAGCCTCCAAATGGGAAAATACTGTCAACGCACGCTTTATCATTGGATATTTTAATCACAGGTGAGGTTTTTAAATAGTTATCTTTAGCTTAATAAGCCCCACGTTGGGTGCCACTTACTGTAATAATTAGATTGCTTACCTTTAAAACTACTCTTATTGCTTCCAGGTGGACTTGAACTAGGGTCAAAAGCACCAGAATGTTGGGAGCATATATTCGCAGCGTGCCAGTACGTCTCTAGTTTCGAGCACTCGTTGTTCGGCCAACAGGGCAACAACGCTACGCCCATAGTGACCATGCAGACTGGCAGGAATAAAACGGTGTCGATACTGCAGGCTGACGCTAAGCTCGGGTTGGATAGCCGGGATGATGAAACTTGGTAAGAATCTATCCATACCTACTACTTATTAATGCGAAAGTAACTGTCTGTCTGTCACCTTTTCACGCTTGAACAGATTGAGATGAAATTTGGTGTGGAGATAAGAATCCTGAATCCTTATATTCCACTTTAAAAATTTACACTATTTCCTTAGACGCAGATTAAATATCCTGAACAGAGTCAGGATAAAATTATAATGATATTATTGACCTCTTATTTATAATAATTTTTCCAGCGTGGACGTCTTCAACTACCTCCAGCCGATGCTAGAAAATAATTTGAGTAATGATATGTCTGTCGCTAAGATTGTGGAAACTTGTCGGCAAGAGGTGAGTATCTTTTTTATCCTAGCAAAAGACTAAAGTTGTTATTTTTCTGTCAGGATCGATCCTGCCTCGTTTGCCTGGAAATTACTTTCTAGAAAAAATGGCCCAGAATTAAAAAAAACAGCAAAACTTAACTATTAGGTGGATTTAAACCCACGGTCTTAAAAATTACTGGCGTAAACGTAACCATGTTAACTGGCGGCAGAATAAAATATATTGGCCTATATAATAAGAGCCCTGGACCAGACAATATAACCAACAACGTAATAAAACACGGGAAAAAAGTACTTATCCACCCCCTGACGTCTTTATTTAACAAAATTATACAAAACAAGACAGTGCCCAGTGCATGGACAGAATCAAACATTATATTGTTATATAAAAAAGGAGATCCCACAGATGTAGGGAACTATCGTCCAATAAGCCTGCTACCAACCCTGTATAAAGTATTCTCGTCAGCCATAGAAAAAAGAATAGCACTTACAATAGAAGACAAACAGGCAATTGAACAAGCAGGATTTCGAAAAGGGTTCTCAACGATGGACCACATCCAAGCACTAGATCAAATAGTCGAAAAATACGTAGAAAAAAGAAAATTTTTGTACTTGTGTTTCATAGACTACATGAAAGCATTTGATTCAATTAGCCACAACAGCATATGGGAAGCCCTGCAACACCAGCAAGTTCACCAAACATACATAGACATACTAAAAAATATATACGAAAAAAGTACAAGCAGAGTGAAATTAGATAAAATAGGACCTGCTATAAAAATAAGAAGAGGAGTAAAGCAAGGCGACCCTTTATCACCCAAATTATTCATATCTGTACTTCAACACATATTCGAAAAACTGGATTGGTCAAAAAAGGGAATATTTATAGATGGAAAGCATCTAAGCCACTTGAGGTTTGCAGACGATATCATAGTTATGTCTGAAAACCCAAAACAACTACAAGAAATGATCAGCGAACTCTACAATGTCAGCAAAGAAATTGGTTTAGAACTGAATACATCAAAAACTAAAGTCATGAGCAATGGAGCACAATTTCCAATCCATGTCAACCAAAGCGACCTAGAGTATGTGGAAGAATATATATACTTAGGAAAACAAATAAGATTCAGAAAAACTAGACATTATGAAGAAATAAACAGACGAGTTGATATTACTTGGAAAAAATACTGGAGTCATAAAGAAATCCTAAAATCAAAACTACCAATGAGATTGAAACGCAAGGTACTCAACACTTGTATACTACCCAGCCTTACCTACGGATGCCAAACATGGATCTACAACGCTAAGACGAAGAATGATATCCAGGTGTGTCAAAGAAGTATAGAGGGAAGTATACTCAACATAAAACTTAGAGACAAAAAGAGATGCTCAGAAATAAGGAAAATAACTAAAGTCATAGATGCACTCGACCACTCAAGATCCTTAAAATGGAAATGGGCAGGCCACCTAGCCAGATTAGAAGACCAGAGATGGACCAAAGTGGTGACAGAATGGCAAGGACCTCATGGTACGAGAAACAGAGGGAGACCACAAACCAGGTGGAAAGATGATATTGTCCCAGTAGCGGGACAAAGCTGGATTAAAAAAGCACAAAACAGAGCACTATGGAAAAGGTTGGAGGAGGCCTACACCCATTAGAGGGTCCTTAAATAGAAATAAATAAAAGCAAATGAAATGTAACTATATGTATATTTAAGGAATAAACGGCTTTATTATTATTATTATATGTAATTACAGCTGACGCACCAACCTAACTTTAGATAACAATCATTCTCAGGAAGTAGGGGCGTTATTTCACCAAGGTCCATTTTACCAGATTCTGACGCACATTGTACTCTTTCAGGGCGGGAACGTGATATCAGGCGCGGGTGCAGCTCGCGTGTGTTGCGCACTGTCCGCTGCAGGCGACGCGTTGTTCACACGGCTCGCTGCCACCACGACCTTGCCAACTTTGAAAGCTGCGCTTCAAAGACTTGTGGCACACCACCATAGGCTGGTAAGATCACAAAAACTGCTATGATAGAAAATATATTCAGGTTCCATCTAAAACCTTTTTATTTTTATAAAGTAAAGCTTTGCACTTTACAAAATGGTACCATGACTAGACTCACCATTTATACTCCTTCTTTGTTATAGTCTTAGACTTTTTACTTGGCCTTTAGAATGAAAAAGTTTCAATTTTATTATTATTTTAGGTGAAGGTACTAAGAATATTATACTCAATAGTATCTTTTTAAATAAGAACTTGGTATGGGCACTTAAATATTTTACAACCTCTTCGATAAATTAGGATCTTGTGTGTTTTCCTTATTGTAATTTAATCATAACCAGTTCTTGACTTTATCAAAGTGCAAATTAAGACTTATAGCAACTGAAGCATAACCTTGTTCTAGTTATTCTCGAGTTGGGACCAAGACGTAGCCAACAACAACCTGCCCTGGTGGCGACGAGGCAAACACTCTGGCTCCAGTAGCGGTGGTGAAGCAGCTAGAGCGCTTTGTCGGGCCGGAGACGTCGCTCTTCGATGTCTAAGAGCTGCAAGACCATTAGCACATAGAATGTCTATATGGACTGTTGTTGGGCCACACTTTATGCAGGTAAGGCTTCTAGCTCCCGACGTTCTAAGTATGAGCAGTAAAAGTGTCATTCATGATAAACCTTACGGTATTTCAGGCTGCTTGTCACAAAGACATCCAGATCTCAAGCCTTGCGATCCAGTGCCTACACGACTGTGCGACGGCGCTTTTGAACCAGCAAGTGGAGCTGCCGCACTTCCACTTCAATGAGGCGCTGCTCAAGCCATTCGAGAACCTTCTTTGCTTGGAGCTGTGCGATGATGATATTCAGGTATATGGATCACCTTATCAAAATATGCCAATCATAGATAAAAGTTAGTGATACTTCCAAAAACAAAGATAGCAGAAATAACTATAATTACTTATATGACGAAAATACGAGACTGATTTTGGTATTTTTTTCCAGGAACAAATTATATCTTGCGTCTGTGAATTCGTTGAGACCAACAGAATGGAGATACGTTCAGGCTGGCGACCCCTCTTCAATACGCTCCGTGCTGCAAATAACTCCAACCAGTATTCCGCCATCTTAGAGATATTCAAAGTGTTCCTCAATACTGACAACACTCTAGTCTTCGCTAACGCTGCTTTGGACTGTATCCTCTGCCTTCTCAGTCACATTAAGGGATTGCATTATGATGAAACACAAGTTGCTGAAGCTAAACCAAAGAAAGTTACAAGCCCGACTGGGCCAAAACCCAGCTTAAGCCTGAAATTCTCAAAGAACAGCAAATTTATACCCCTAAGTGAAGAAAAATCGGAAAAGGTTATAGTGGATATGTGCAAAGAAGCTCTATACCACTTAGAAAGCTGTGCTGACATCCTGACAATGATGTACAATATGCCCAAGTGTCCAATCTTCAACACTGGAAACAGAATAAAGGGAGATATGCCTTTGGCAGTGGTGGATCCTATTATACCTAGCAGTTCTCTTGATATCACCAAGTATATATCCAATGAGCATTGCGCTGAAGATCTTATTTCCTACAGGAAATTATCGACAAGTCTTCCTCCATCAAATACAACAAACAACTGTCTATTGAAACTCGACAGACCCAGTAACATACTGAAGGTTTGGTATGTTCTGATTGAAGGACTCATATCGGCTACAGTTGTTTGTTCAAAGAAAAACCAACCAGCGGCAATGGAAACCCTCTTCAAGTTACTAAGAAATACAATCGATGTTCCTGGGACGCATTTTGGTCTTCACTGCATAAACCACTTGCTGCTACCAACTGTGCAAAATTGGCTTCGGCAAATTGCTAATGTGAACACCCATTGGAACAGCGTTATGCCGAACTTTAAGCAATGTTGCGGTATGACCACAGATACTATTGTTGTATATCTGCACCATTTACAGCAAATAAATGTTGAAAGGTCGTCAAAAGACGGAAGCCCTGATGATGATATTGAGCCGATCGAAAGTACGGAGGCCACATTTGCATTAAAGCAGATTTTACTAATTTTGGTGGAATGCATCGCGCAGCCTCAGGAACCTATTGCCCGACTAGGAGCATCATGCATAAGGCACATTATTTTGACATCGGGCCACTTGCTCACCGACAACCAGTGGGAGATTGTGTGCACGAGTCTTCACAGAGCTTGCAACGTTTGCTTGACGCCTTTAAAGCAAGTGACATACGCGTTCAAAGAGAACTCTAACAGTTTTTACGGAGATTTGGCCATGGTAAAAGTAGCAGCAAGGCGAGATTGCTCTGTAAACGATAATGTAAGATTACATGCAATGGCTCAGCAAGTCTTCCTCAACGACCAACTAAAGGGAGAAGGGCATGCGAAACTGACACCTAAGAATTCTTCCAATAACCTGATGCTTATAGATGATAGGAGTTATATATTCCTGATCTACCTTCAAGAGTCCACGAACTCTCTGAACCCAGAACTATATACAGTTAGAATTCCTCATAGAGGTTTAGTAGTCGGGTTGTTAGCTCATCAAATTTTAGTTCAGATAATCGCTACGGTGCTGATCCAGGCTTCCTCCGACGTTTTTCACGGCATTAACAGTATCCTACTGGAAAGCTTTAAAGCAGGTGCAAATATCTGTAACTACAGGTTCTTCCTGAATAATGATAATGTGGACCTGTTACTAAAAAGCCTAGAGTTGTCTTATGTGAGGGCGATGCAGTTTGACTCTCGGCCCGGTTTGAAGTTCCTTGTACAGAAAGTTTCTAACTTAGACTACGCTGCCAATCTATACAAGCAGACAACATCATCTTGGCTCATAAAAATCATAGCTTTGACCGATATATTTTTCACCGGGATTCATTTATTCAAATTAAAACCTGCAGATGTACCGATAATATTACACAATTATACGACGACATTAAATCTTACTCTGGAATATGATCGATTCATACTAACGATATTTGATCTGAAGAATACTTGGGAACTACTTTGCAGTAATTATGCGAAGCACTTAATAAATGTTTTTGATGAACCTGAAGTAAAAGATAGGGTTTCGTGTAGTTCAGTTGATTCTGACACATCGAATCACTACGATGAGTACTATGCACAAACCACTACTGAATCCTCCGAACCGACCAAACAGGAAGACTCCAACTATAAGTCAGACTTTGACTATACTGAAAAAAGTATAGAAAAACCAAGGCCTTTCACATTTGCTGATTTTAAAGCAAACTGTTCTATTACCACAAAATCATCAGATGCCACTTATCCTAGTGATGAGATCACAGAAACCGTTAATGAATCTGATACTGATATTGACAAGAATTCAGATAGATCTGATTCCGATAGAGTATTGCCTAAAAAAGTAAGAATAATGGAAAATCATAGCAGTCCAGTAAAGGATAAGAAAGTAAGCGTGTCTGATAGTATTGACAGTCATTTATCTACACGCAAAGTGAATATTACATTATGCGATGCACCGACGTATGAAAATAATAAAACTGTGGAACCGATCATTCCGCCTCAACCGGTGCCTCCGGAAATCGAACAACAACGAGCTTTGAGCATTAGCAAGGTAATATTTTTGTAATAATAACATCATTTATTCCCCGTATTCGATTGGTGATAGGATTTGTGTAAGAATGTACCCCTTCAAAAATCTAATACAACAATTAATATTTTTCAAGCCCCACGTTGGGCGCCAATAATTCTCGTTTTACATTTCCAGGATACAGAGGTGCAACGGCATTGTTTCCAAAACATTCTAATAGCGTATCTCGAGCTGATCCTCACTTTCCCTCTCGAGAGATTCCAGCTCATAAACCCCGTTCTTCAGGACGGCTTCGCCCAGCTGGCGAAGACCGTCACCGACCCACAACTACTGGAAAGAATCAATATATTTTTTGATAAAACCGAATTTAATTATAAGTGATCAATTATTGTGATAATATAAATTCACATTTTAAACGTATATTCCTCGATTGTTCCGTGTTATGTGCAAAATAAAGAAATACTACGACTTTCTAGTTTCTGTCGGAATAAAACATCGTGATTCTTAATATTCTTTTAATAGTCTTTTGAGCTTTAAGCGATTGAACCAATATATGTCTCTTAAATCCTAACTTCATTAACTACTAGATTGGTTATTATAAATTGCAGGAGATTTTTGGTTTGGTGACTACATCATAATTGTCTTTCATGTAAAATGCTACATCAGTCTATTGGATATTACTTATGTACAATCAACGTAACAAAATGGCACCATGAACTCACTAGTCACAACAAGGTATAATCTATAATAATGTACCATAAAAGACGACATGTCAACAATTTAACATACTATGCTCTCTTTTGTTGTCAATCTATTGATACAAATAGGTAGAAATCTCATAATGGCACTAATATTTGGTGTTTTCATTTTCATATATACAATTACATCTACATCATATTTACAAGAATAAGCTCTTTTTACTTTTATCTTAAAACGAATATACTTATAAAAGATATCATAGCTGCTAATAGAGATACACTTAAAGTAGACGCTCCGTCAGTCGGATACGTATGAACAGTCAACGCATACGACAACGCACTTAGACCTAAATCACTTGAAATGATCGGACTTTCCCGATTTATAAGTTCAGCCAGTTTTTCGGCTTCTAAAACACACACACGCAACTGGAGATCTGTGGGGTTCTCCAAGATCGTCTCAACGGTTACAAATATTTCCATTTCAATGGTCAAGTATCCTCTTAAAGCGCATTCTGCGATCTTGATTTGTCTTTCCAAAGCGCTTAGGACATTCTTTAAATTTATCACTGAGGATGATATGTTAGTACCGTATAGGGCTCTGTCGATTTGTTTCTTTGAATATAGGATTCTCAAAGCTCCTCCACATTTGGGGCAGCAGGCGCCAGGAGACGTGAAGCCGAGGCAGTTGGGTTTGATCAAGGGTGGGCAGAATATTCTGTCGACCAGGCACTTGGGCTCCATGAGGTCCGAGATGGGGCCGACCGCCAGGCAGGGCCCGCGGTAGTCCACGCTGACGTATTCGGACCACGCAGCGCATTCAGAAATGTAGGTGATGCCGTTAGCTCCGCATACTGATCCAACCTAGAAACAATAAAAAAACATCCTTAACAATCTTGTTGCATTAAATTATTTTAAATTTTACTTGTTAAATCTGCATTCTGGGCTACCAAGATACAGGCTGTGCCTTGTGCAATTTTGGGGCTCTTTGTTATTTAAAAATGTGCATGAAGACGCTGTCGTGCCTCTACTTACATTCGGATGTAACTAGAGGCACGACAGCGTCTTCTTTCACATCTTAGGAGGGAAAATTGAAGGCAAAAGATGCATATGAAAGCCTAGACTAACATATTGTAGCCATGTAAATAATGAAGTTGCTGTCGAGTCGTAATCAGTCAATGATATCTGATCGTGATCAATGATAATAGTATACAATTTAGACGGTTATGAAGAGCTCCCTGCTACGTAACCGCTCAATGAAGCAGGTAGAAGTTAGAAAGCAGCTGTCAAGCATGCGAGGTACCAAATATTTAAAAACACAGTTTAATACATCTTTGGTGGATGCTCTTAATGCAAAAACGATGTCCTGCCTCAGTTTTCGGATATATTATATCCATGATACGAGAGCACTGGCTCGTGTAGAGCGCACGCTACAGAAGTCTAACGTAAATACTTAGCTACTACGTATAGTATAGTTACCTTCGAGCATCGTTCCAGGCACTGTCCCCAGTAGGCGAACCTGTTCCCGGAGAGGAAGAGGTGGCAGGGGTTCACATGGGTGCGACCGTCCGTGTCACACACCGGCACCGGCGGCTGGCCGTTACAGTGGCTTGTGTTCACTGTTGACACAATTAAATGAATTGAGAGGAGAACTACCCCTTTTAAGTTTTCCTTAAAAGCAACTACGGCCTGGCGCGCTTTAGAGATAAAGTTCATTTCGGCAGCGGTAGTCGCCTATTCCCTCCGCCACATTTGTATAATTTCCTCTTAAGTAGGAATATTCTCAGAAAATATCAATGATATTGCCCCACGTTGGGCGCCAATATATTTTCTTGCGCAGATTCAGTAGAAGAATTCCTGTGGTATGGTTACCTACTACACTTTTTTATAGGCTAGCAGCTACACATGGCACTGGAGGATTAGGTATATTCATGGTGGTAAAACAGGTAAAAAAGTTTCAATGTGATCCGATCCTTTTTTGTGATCCTTTCTGTTTTATTTTTATACTAGCTTCTGACCTAATATCGTTACAATAAGGGTCACAAATGGTATTATCGATGGTATGGTTGAAATTATTAAAAATCGTATAAAACCGTAATTAGTACTTGAATCGTCTTCTAGCTTGGTTTTTGACCGAATTACTTTAATGCAACCCGGCCAAAACAAAATACTCTTCAACACGCTACATTGACTAACTAGAATTTCGTCGTTTTCGTCGTCGAATAAGGTTCACAAATGGTCAGTTAATACTCACCGCAGACGTGCTGCGGGCAGCTGGCCTGCAGCCGCGAGAGGCACACGTTGCGCGCCGGCAGGCACGCGCGCCGCCCGCACGCCGCGTTTGCGCACAGTGAGCGGATACCGAACTCGATTTCAGCATCCGTGGCTCCTGCGCATCTGGAATGACGTATTATATCCTTAAATTGAGGATTAGATGGAAACAATGCCATGTTATAATAGTAGTTTTTATGTATACTTTTTATAAGGGAGCGGTTAAAGGCTTGGCCACGCATTGACGCGACCGCTGCGCACCGCACCGGCATGTACGTTAATAGGTTAGCGACGCCACATAGACTGCGCGATGCACGCGCGTTTTGCGTGACCGCACTAGGGAATGCAATAACCGGTCAAATTCCATAACCGGTTTCGGTTACGGTTATGACCGACAACCGGTTTCGGTTATAACCGGTTATTTTTCATTACTGAATAAAACGGGTAAATATCACTAAATAACGGTATAAACTAGGTATCGGGCATAGCAAATGAAACAAAAGCTTAATTTAGACTTGGTTTATCAATTTTAAAAAGATTTATGAATATTATTTAAAATTTAACAATCAACATTAGTAAAGTAACCATATAATATAATATAATATTAACAGTTAAAATCTACATGTTTCATATCACATATCGGTGTATGCACTTGGCTTTCTGGCCCGATGAAGAACGTAAGAAGTGGTTCCAAACCTCACTTTTACTGGTAAATTTTCTGAATTCTTCCATACTTGAGGACAACCTCAAGTATGGAAGGAATAAAGGAAGAAAATAAATAACTGCACTTTAATTTTTGTACATTCGACAATAGAAAAACATATCATTTTAGATTGCTGTAACTTATGGTCATATATTTATTTATTCGAGCCCAGGGGCTAAAAACTAATAAAAACATTAGAAATACTATTAATACAATGTAAAATAGTTTTTTTGTGTTTGGTTAGCATTACATTATAAGTTGAATTTAAGCATAGACACATGATTATCATAAGTATCATGACATGATGTAAAATAATAAGTTTTGTTAAATAGGTACACAGATAGATTAAATTATAAATGATTAAAAATAGTAAATAAAACACTTTCTTACCTTAGAACATTTGTAACGGCAAATTATAGTTCAATATTCACTCAACCAACACCAACAGTTCAACACCTATACTATAATAATAACTTTTAAAAAATTCACTACGAATGCGTTAACATGTGTGCTATTTCCCGATAAACAGATTGGGGACTGACGTTCTAACTTAGCCGCTCAGGTGGCTTAAGCTGGTGGTTTAAGCTAATGGATCTCCATTAGCTTAAACCACCCTTCCTTATCAGTGCGAAAGAGACATAAGATTCTTAAACAATAAGACGGTAATAAACAAAGGAAGAGAAAGCGGCGCTGGGTCGGTTGCCGGGTGACGACCATCGTGGTATTTTCGGGATTAGCAGCTAGTATTGGCACTATTTATTATGTCTGTTGTTAACCGGTAGACCCGCATATATTTAGTTTTGACTTGAAATATATTTGAAGTTATTTAATAATCATTGCGTATATGTTTATTACAATTAACAAATTCAGGATTTATATGTCAATTGGTATTTGTTGTAGCAAGTTATAGGCAAAAATGTCATACGAGAAATAACCGATAATAACCGAAACCGGTTATTTTAAACTCTCAATAACCGATTATGAAAATTGGCCAAATAACCGGTTATAACCGATTATTTCGGTTACGGTTATAACCGGTTTGCATTCCCTGGACCGCACGCATCGCGCCCTGAACGCCTCGTGCTGGCGTCGCAGTGCTGCGTGACTGAGACCAAGGCTTAATTAGTACTAGCCCTAATTCTTTTGAAAATGTACCTTCGTAACCTTTATTGGGAAAAAATATGTGTAAGAAGATCACTGTGTAATAAGTTTTTACTTAATTTCCAGTGAGTCAACAGGTGTTCTGATGCACCTCGGCGCTACTTCGTGCCGGGTTGCTCCACTCAGTGAGCTAGTTTTTCAGGTTTCTAAGACCGAGTATAGTCCATCGATCGAACCATATAAAAGTACACAGAAAATAAAAACCCGGTCGTTGAAATCGATGAGGAGCACTAAGTACGTACATTATATACCATACGAGTTATCAGTATCAGTACAGATGCTTACTTGGCGAGGCAGGCGTTAGGGTACCGCCGGCCGCTGGCCTCGACGGGCAGGTGGTGCGGCGGGCAGTTGCAGGGCAGCCCCGACAGCAGCGCGGCGCGCGGGCAGGCGCGGCGCGCGCACACGCGCTCGCCCACCACGCACGCGCACGCGTTGCACTCCATGTAGTACTTCTCGCCTGACAAATGTCACAGAGTTAAGGAGCGCTCGCATATTAACACTCGCACCATTCACTAAACGGGACCATTCTGCTGCACATGAGTCGTGACGCTACTAGACGCGGCTACTATACATATAGTATCCGCAAAACCAAGTGGCGAGTCAGGAAATAAATGTCAGTACTGTTGTTGCAGGGCCCGCTCCATAAGGCAGTGCAGGTGCGAAAGAGATAGCACGATCCAATATATTATATTTATAGTAGCGAGCGCCACTCCCGCAGCTTGTGACTCGGACGCGGCCTCTAAGCGCCCGGTGTGAGTCCATGCTATATAAATTATGAAAGAACACATGTTTGTGTCAATACAAGGCGGTTCTTGAGGTCCGACATAACGAACCAACGAATTCGCCAAACCATTAAGTGACTTTAAGGTAAGAAAACTTTTAAATGCGGTCACCTATAGTTTACCCCTTCATCCTATAGATTTACCTAAGAACTAAAACTTCTGGGAAGAAACCACGTATTTTTTATGTTTATTTTGGATGTTATTAAAAAAATTAAGAAGTTCATAAAAACCATAGAAATGCATTATTTCGTTTTAAATATATTGTGATTAAACATTATGCAATGGTGTCACAAAAAGGGCTGTTATATTTACTAATTCAGTCAAAAACAAATAATCGTTACTAATAGAGAAAACCATGATTTTAACATTTTTAAATTTAGAATAGAATATAATAGAATAGAAAAATGAATTGTACAAAAACAGTGTAGGCATACAAAGGTATACAGTTGCATGTTTAGAGTTCCAACAGTTTTTACCCTTTTCGGGCATACAATTTTATAAATCTTAACCTAGGTACAATTTATAAAAATGACTACATTATACATAACTATAATATTCGTTTATTTTTTATTTGGTTAGTCTCATTGTTTCTGCAGTGTTTTTTAACATGAATCGTTTTATATTGTATTTAGCTATAATATAGAAAAAACTCAAATGCGAACAATGCGGGACATCTGAGATATTATTTTTTTATGTTTGAGGTTAGGGTTGTCAGCTCCTAAATTACATTATAATTCTTAGATAACTTCGACAGCCAATTTACTATCGTTCGTGAAGTAAAATAAAGTATAAACAGTATTCTTTGGTGTAAAAAAAGAATTAAGTACCAACTTTAAGCTAGACTCCTTGTGAGTAGTTGAAAAGTAGAATAGGAGAAATCTAATAATAGGTATTCTACATACCTACTCTTTTTAATTATACGTTGCACATTATCATGGAAGGCTTAATTCATTACGGATACAAAATCACAAGTAATATGCGCGTGTTGCGTCGCTACGTGTTCAGAAAATAATAAACTGGACAAGATTTCGAGAAGTACAGTTAACTTGGAAGCGCTAAAACATGGTATAAGCCCGTTGCAAGCGTGGATTAGAATTTTTGAGTTAGTCTTCACCTAGCATATAAAAATGACGCAACAGGGCGAAAACATAATCTTAAAAAAAAAATTGAAACCAAGATTGTTGAGGATCGGAAATCAAGAATCCAAGCTGAAATGTATGCCAATAAAATGATTTTGGTGGTTGATGTTTTACGTCCGAATTCAGAAACTTAGATGAAAAGATGAAAAGTTTCACAAATTGTGCCAATATTGCTGCGCAATATGTAGAAAATTACGGGTGGTGCTACATGTCAGTTACACTTCACAAAATATTAGCCCACGGAAGTCAAATTATAAAATCTAGTCCGATACCAATTGGTATGCTGAGTGAGCAAGCTTTAGAATCTCGTAACAAATACTGGCGTTATGACAGGGTGTTCCCGAGATACGAGAAAATTAAACCAGAAGACAACTGTGCTTGACATATTTCACTGTGCTTTAGAATCTTCAGATCCATTCTTATATATGATGTCACTCAGTACTCGCCAAAAAAAACACAAGCGCTTGGTTCTACCTCATATAACTAACTACCCTAAAAGTTTTTTGGTTTTTAAAATCATCAACGACAAATGTAATAAATCACGAGGACTTACTAGAAGAAACCAAAGATGATGAAAATGTTTTTTACCAATAGAAGAAGTTTTAGTATCTTCGAATGTCGAAGATTAAAGAAAGTGAAGCTGCTCAGACATTGACACATTAATTCGTTTGAATTAAATTAAATTAATTAAGTATTTGAAATTACACAACCCTATTTCCATAGAAAATGTATGGAACTTTAGAAATGCAATATTTCCTAAGTCCCGCTTTCAAATGATTTGCTTTTTATTTTGTGTTATCGTTAACTATATTATGCATGTTTCGTATTAAAATTAGAGAATACGGAATAATAAGAATACGGAGGTAACTGCAATTTGGTAAAAATTGAAAAATAAACGATTACTCATTGTATATCGTGTATATCGTAGATGCAATACCTAAACACGACATTGGTTAATTTACAGGAGCTCTTCAAGAATAATAAATAAATCACACAAAAAACATAATGGATGTGTCATTTATTTTTATATATTTACTTCCCGATGGAAATTTTGGTGGATTCTTGGATAAGGCATCTTAGAATAACAGTTGAAAATTAAACAAACAAAAAAAACGCTGTTATAAATTAATGTTTGAAAAAGACGTAGAGTTAGATATTGTATTGTTACTATAATAAAACAAGTTAATATGTAAATCATATTATTATCTTGTTTACAAACACAGTTTTTGCTGACGTCAGCTTAACTTTAAATAACTTAAAAACTAACATAAAAAGACCATAGTTTCTTCCTAGAAGTTTTAGTTCTTCGCTAGATCTATTAGGATAAACGGATAAAATTATAGGTGACCGCATTTAAAGAAAAAATACACAGTGTGTGCCTCAACCTGAGGCGCGCCGCGACACGAGGCAAATTCGGCGCTGCGAGCTGAGCTACATTTTGTCGGTCTTTTTGCCGTGCGCAAAGGGGCCTCAGTCTGAGGCGTGCATTTGATGGAGACGGGCGTGTTGCCTCGCGTGTTGTTTTAAACTGGCTCGGAACTCGCGGATCACGATGAGGCGTGTTGCCTCAGCTTGATCCGCAACGTGCATCGGGCCTATACCTCAGGCCGAGCAGCCTCGACTTAGGCTGTTTGCCTCGAATTGCGGCTGCTCTACCTGAGGCTGCTCGCGGCTTATGGATCACGCTTCTTAACCACATTTCTGAACTTACCATGCGTTATGACCTTGTCATGCAGCCGGCAGTTATCCAGCGCAATGCAGGGCAACGGTTGGCAATGTCCCAGACCCCTATTATCGCAGTGGCATATCTTGTAGCAGGCTTTCCCTGATGGACTGGGCATTGGCACTCGCGCCCAGGACCCAAGTGGTACAATGTATAGACTGCCATCACCTGAAACAATAAGTAATAAGGCAAGTAATAAGCAATAAGTAATTACATTTTTCAATTTTCCCTTTAATTATAATTTATAATTTCGTTAGCAGCGTTACTGCTTAAGTAATACAAAATTGATAAGGTTGCAGATGGTCCGAGGGGTGGAGGAACCAAAAGATGAACGGTTAAGCGATTATCCCAACTTTGGGATTTTTTTGACGGAGTTGTAACCTAGTTTGTACATATTTTATTTTTTTATCCGATTAAGTATATAGTCGAGATTAGATTTGCCTATTTTAAGCTCTCCTATTACTACACAGTATTTTTTTTTATGCTTTAATGTTAAAGTATGCCTGTTTGCCCAGAAGATGAAAGCTGTTACAGCGCTGTTGGCGCCAATAGTTGAACGAAGAAAACGAATGACCGTGCAGCCGTCCAACTTTGCCCATATTGTAAATTTGCCCACTAAGTAAAAAAACCACCAGGAGCAATATAAGACTGTTTCAACTGTTATCAAACCGTGAATTGTATAATTATATAAAAGGTACGATATAAAAGACGGCGAAATTGGGCAGTTTTAAGCCGTTATAAAATATAACGGTAAAACTATTTTTTTTTTGTTATTGGCTATATTTATCGCAATTAGGTACGAATAAGTATCACAATAAAAATAACTAAAAAAACACATTAAAAAATCTCTCTTTATTGCACATTTTTTCACAAGGACAAGCCGTAAGAAATTAATCAACTTCAACTTTTTTAAAAAAACTCAGCGTTATCATTAACAAAAAAATACACGAATCTCATTTCCATTGAAAAATACTCAGGCAATATTACCTGTTTATTCTGGAGGCGTTCTTTAGCGTATAAGTACCTATTTGTTGATTATGATAAAAATATTTCCTAATGTAAGTGTTCTATGGTGTTCAAGGTAATGAAAAAGATCAGTTCTTCATAGATAACTTACAGATCGAGCCTCAAGAGACGTTAGAGGAGGTATTTGAGGTGGTTACATACCATACAAAACGTTATTTGACATTCGCAGGCAAATGGCGTGATATTTTAAGAAACTTATGTCATAAACTTTTATAAATTGGCTTTCCATTTACAAACTTCCAAATTCACACTCATAATATTAGTAGGTAGGATAATGAGAACAGTAGGTAACAAACTCTTTGTTTCTGTCATCTCATTGGTTCGTTACTAGCGGCTCTGTGAGCTGTAGAAATCGCGAGCATGTTTAATTTTAAATTTCTAAAATTTCAGAGGGCGCGGCATTCAGAGGGTCCAAAATGCTTGCGCCAGGTTTTGTTACAGGATTCCACCGCGAACTCATGTCACTCCATTTATAAACGATGGCAATTGTCTCAAAATGTTACCACGTCAGAATCTAATGTTAGCGTGTTTGCTGTTTGACACAATAAATACACAAAGCCCAAGTTACTTGTTCCATAAGCTGAAATGGTCAACAAACAGAACTTGTCATTCAGCTAGAGTCCCGCGTATTCAGGTGTTGCAAGCTCAAAGACATCGTACTGCTGCTTTTAGAGGGAGTTTTAGGTACCAAGCTACTAAGTGCTGGAACATTATTCCTCCACCAATTCGAGCATTAAAAAATAAAACTCAATGTAAATTAAAATTACGACAGTACTTCCTAAACACGCAAAAGCAAAGTACCTAAACTCTGCCCCTACTACTCTTATTTTAGTTACCACTTAAAAAAAAAAATTGCCATGAAAATTTACTCTGTTTATACTGTACATAAACTCGCTTTTTATAAAAGATACCGTCTTAATTTGCACCTGCCCACAATTAATACTAATATTACCAATAATTGCTACATTCCAACACCTACATTTACACATTATACCTACTTTACACTTTAACACAAAACACTTCTTCTCAATTCTTTATATTACTTACACTCGTTAATATTTAAATATGAATTATAAATGACAATTATAATAATACACTGATTATCGATAGTATTGATTCGCGCTGCACTGGTCGTTGGAACCATTAGATTTAGTTTTAAAGGTTCTGGCGGAAGATCAGCGCTGCGGACTCCGCAGCAGTAACGCTGAGTCAGCACCTATTCTACACCACAACCGACAACCCTCGACTAAATTTACTTTTCTGAATGCCTTAGGTTATAAAAGTGTTTGATATATGTTTTTTCTAAATGTTTGTACCACTATACTAGTTTGTTGTGGCTGAATAAAGTTATTATCTATCTATCTAATCTATCTATCTATCTATCTAAAAAGACACGACAAAAAAAACATAATTAACGAACCTGCTCACAAAATTTCACGAGAATCGGTTGAGAAATGCGATCTGTAGAGGAGAACAGCGGGACAGACACCGGAATAGGTACGAATGATTTTCGGCTCAACCTGAACCATAGAACTTTTTTCACTTCGCTCGCTCGTTCGATAAGGTATGTATCAGAATGAACAACAAGTTTGTGATATTAAGTTAGAATCCCAATATGTATTATTAAAAAATAGTCACATTAAGGGTTTCCGAGCCAACCCGCGGACTGATGGACAGACAGACAAGGCGAAACTATAGATTCCTTTTTGGTTGTTATCCCTATGGCATCCTAAAAATGAGAAGTAAGTATGCATTGTTTCGTCAAAAGCAGGCAAAGTAAGCATGTATTCCGTTAATTGCATCCACTTCATTAAAAATAAGTAATAATATTTCAATATATATTTGGTTGGTTTGGTTTGGTTAAGCTACGGTAGCCCAGTGGTTCAAGCTACGGTAGCCCAGTGGTTCAGGCATGCGGCTGTCAAACGACGGTCGTGGGTTCGAATCCCGGCTCGTACCAATGAGTTTTTCGTAACTTATGTACGGAATATGATTTCATATTTACCGTTAGCTTTTCGGTGAAGGAAAAACATCGTGAGGAAACCTGCATACATTTGCGAAGAAATTCAAAGGTGTATGTGAAGACCCCAATCCGCACTGGGCCAGCGTGGGGACTACTGCCCGTTCCCTCTCATACATGAGAGGAGGCCTGTGCCCAGCAGTGGGACGTATATAGGCTGATGATGTGATGTGATGATGTGATATATTTGGTTTATAGAGTCGATCAATGAATAAAATGAACAAAAAGGATAAAATTACAATGAAATGTGCAAAAGTGGGCAAACTTGTATTTATAATTTTTTGCCCGGTCAAAAGGCGCCAATATATTTCACCTATTAACAATCGTTACTCATACAAAGAAAACCGTTAGATAAATAAACCGAAACGATACAGTTAATTTGAAAATTATATAATTAACTTTATAAATGCCGGGAAACTTGCCAAATTTCATTTTGATGGGTGTCCCTTGTTTTGTCGACAAACGAATTTTATTTCATCGAAAACGTTTCAAGTAACATTTAGTTCACGAATTATTGTTTGGTGTAATTTTATTTCATGCAGATCATTACAATTTTTATCATTTCATGGAATAACTGTACAGGGAATATTATCTAGCAAATGATTCATTTTGTATACATTTTACATGGCAGAATAACAAAACAACGAATTTCACTTGTTCGAAATTTTATTACAACAATCCAAAAACAAACAACAACTGATTACAGCGGTTTAACTAGATAAGGGCAGGCAGAAAAAGGGGGATCGGGGGGTGAAGCCCCCCGCAGTAAAAAAAGAAACAACCGTAACAATTGTATTATAAGTAGGTTAGGTTAGGGTTCACTTGTGTCACTCAGAGCGGAAATAGGCACCCCGCGAAGCGGGGTGACGTCGACACGCCGGCGGTTTGGTAAGGTTTAGGTTAGGTTAAAATACTCGTAATTGCCATAGATACTGAACTGTGTATGTCAACTATTTTAATTTTAAATAATAATCATTGTAATAATTTGTATTAATTAAAAATACTTGAAATAATAAATCACAAACCGTTTTCCATGATATAATTCATCTATATAATGAAACATCCGACAAATAAAAATACACGATTTAAAATTACTTGTAATGACCATTCCACGAACTGAATTGTCGACGAAATGAAAATACATGAAACATTGACTTTGAAGTGAAATTCAACGAAGTGAGTGTCGACAATTTGATGATAAACCATCTTTGATACATGAAATTTGGCGTGTTTTCCAGACGCTCGGTAAAGCTGACCAAATGCCACCCCGTCGGAGGGATGGGGGAGTCAAGAGTCTCCAGGACATCATCAAGGTATTGAAGGAGACCGACCCGGATGACGTGCCCGCTTTTGTTGCGAGACAGCTAGATAAGTTGCCACCCGTGACGTTTGATCACGTCGATGTCACCAGGCTGCTGAAGGACATAACGTCTTTGAAGATGAGTCTGGCTGAGGTGCAGTCCAAATTGGAGGTGTCAAATAACACCATTTGTGAGCTACGCACTGAAGTTGCGTCACTTCGTGAAGCGGTCGCAGTAAGTAGGTCACACGAGGCCACTGATTTGGATTCGTGTTTGGATGCGCGTGCGCCCGAGTGCAGTGTCGAGTCAGCGAGTTGCGATGTGTCAAGAGTCGCTGACGTCGAGCAGGTTGCCTCGCCCCCTGCGCCCCGCGCCCCGCGTCCCGCCGCCCCGTCGTCTGCTCCAGCTGTGGATGTGACGTCATGCCCTAGTGCGTCGAAGCCTCGTCGCGCTTATGCTGTCGTTGCTGCTAAGGATGCTGCAAAACGACTGGCCGATCCTCTACCACCGCAGAAGACTACTGGTAGAAAGAACTGCGACAAGGATGGCTTCATTTTGATTGACAGGAAGAAGAAGTCTACCTGTCGCAACCTGTGCGGTACTGCGTCGGCCGGTTTACTAAAGCCCGCGGTCCCGGTGACATTGTTATATGTGTCCCGTCTGCACTACTCGACGAAAGCCGAACAAATCATCGAGTACTTGCGTTTGAAGACCAAGCTCATCCTGAGGGTTGAGAGGTTGGAGTCCCGCCACAAACCGAGTTTCAATTCATTTGTGGTGAGAGTACCAACTGACAAGCTGTCGACCTTCATGAAGGAGGAGATCTGGCCGAAAGGTGTAGTTTTCCGGCGATTTCGAGGCCGGTTATTTGACACCCAGAACTTGCGTCGCGCGTCGCCGTCTTAACGTGTATTTGTGTTATGTTATAAGTTTTGTATATTGTTATGTATGTTAGTCTGTAAGGTATTTGTAAATATGGGCCTTGTTGCCTGACTCAAATAAATAAATAAATAAAATAAATAAAAATATTAAGAGTTCATTGTACTAACCCCTGCCTAAAACTTGAACGAATAAATTTTGTTCGTCCATCTATTAGGCACGATAGCAAAGGAATGAACGAACTAAAATCAACAGAGCGTTCACTCGTTGGAAGCGAAGCCAAAAGACGAACGAACAAATTTTGTTCGTTCATCTTCTGGACACGATAGCAAAGAAATGAACCAACTAAAATCAACAGAGCGTTCACTCATTGCAATCGAAGCCAAAAGATGAACGAACAAACTTTGTGCAAAGAAATGAACGAACTAAAACAAACCCCAAAATAACTGTGTTGCGAATGGATAGTCACGTTCAACTTTCGGTCCAAAAATCAAAGGTTAAGTAACGATTAATTTAAGCCATAAAAGTTGTATCTAACTTTGCAATACGATTTTATATCAGCTTTTGAAGAAACTATGCCTTGCCCAGTAGATGAACACCGTTCATCTATTGGCTCAGGTACACTAAATTGGAACCATTAGTTGAACGCTAAATATCTCTTAAGTTAACAATAAATATGCAATTTGTGATAGATAATCCATTAAAGGCATTAATCAAGAATCTATATCACGCAAAACAATGCATGTAGCCAATTTATTCAATTTTATACGTAATTATGAGCTTAAATTTGAAAGCGCTTACCTTAACTAATTCTCCATATAAACGGTGATTTAGGCGCGAGACCTCGGCGCGGCGACCGCTCACCGCCGCGTGTGTGTGGCAACTGTCTGGGTGTTTAAATGCCAGCCTCGGTAAAGGGATGACGCGTTAGGAAAAAAATATTGCAAGTGCGTAAAAGGTGTCGTGATTTTTTCATTTCAATTTTTCGACAAAACGTTCATCTATTGGGGGCTGTTCATCTTCTGGTTCCACCACCCTACCTACTCAGAAAACCTTTGTAGTCACACATCAAACAGGTGGCAAATAGCGATGATAATAGGTGGATGGTAGAATCTAGTATCGATAGCGATTCTAGTTGCTGTTCCAACGACCAGTGATGCATGTCGTCCCAACAATACGAGTATATATGCAGACAACCTAAATTGTCACTGTTGTCAGTTGTCATGTTAAGGTAACTTACCAAGTGGGCAGCCGTCGATGCAAGTGTATCGGCAACAAGATCCGCCCTGCAGGCAGTTCCTATTGACCACGCACACTTGGGTCGCGTTGCACGGAGACCCCGCGCATGGTGACGTCACGGCCTCGCGGGATGACAGTAGCGGTGGGTCTAAACCTGCAAAAGGTTCAAATTGTTAAATTTCTGCGTCTGGGTAGGTGAGAGAGAGTAGCGTAGATTACACAAATACTGAATGGTAATTAGGTAATGTCAAAATGACGGATCGGATACGGCAAGATCATCGGATCAGCACGTCTATTATTGGACGGCCGCGACATACTCTCGTTAGTGTTCTAATAAGAGAGAGACGGATAGTGCGAGAAAAATCGAGAGAGCTCGCGTGCTGTCGCGTGACAGCCGTGCTGGACGAGGCCTGAAACCGGGGCGGTTGACGGTGCCGCGTACCTGTCAGCATATTGGCGGATCAAAACAAAACACAATCACGTGGTGTTATGTCGAGGCAAATAGATTTCCACAACCTGACAGTCCGCATCACGCGCCACCTTCTCCCCACAAGCAAGGGTCGAGAGGTGGTGCATGCATCCACTCTACTCTATAGTACCTATCCCAGCCGAGGGCAATCCGGTTGGCTTAAAGGACACGCATCCAGGTAATTAACTTTAAAAAAAAGAGCGCTATACGGCGTAGCAACCCCGTGAAGTTTGTTTAGAAACATCTAAATATATAAAAGAAGAAGCTGACTGACTGACTGACTGACTGACTGACTGATTGACATATCAACGCACAGCCCAAACCGCTGGGTCTACGGATTCCAAATTTGGCACGTAGGTTCCTTCTAAGGTGTAGGGGAGCACTAAGAAAGGATTTTTCAAAACTCACCCCCCAAGGGGGTAAAACGGGGGTCCAAAGTTTGTATGAGGGAAGCATTATTTTTTGAAGTACAGACTTAAAACTTTGTAGGAAGATTTCTTATTAAGATACAAAAAAAACACTTTCAGCGTTTTACAAAATTCCACCCCTAAGGGGGTTAAATAGGGGTGCAAAGTTTGTATTCAAAACTACTGGGACTACAAACTTGAAATTTACACCAGACCTTCCTTTTATGACGTAGGCAAGGGATAAGACGGGATTTTTGGAAATTCTATCCCTAAGGGTGTTAAATAGGGGTGCAAAGTTTGTATGGGTGAAACATTATTTTTTGTACTAGAGAAACTCAAATAGCAAACATTTGAGATATCTACATCTCAAATATTTGCTGAATCGGAAAGTCGCAAGTGTCTGAAAAATGTGTATCAATATTTTAAAGGATGAATTACATAAGTAGCTACGAACACTGCAAGTTAAATAGAAGCTCGTTATAAAAATTAGAACAACTCATGAAATGTCAACCTCGAACTCAATTCATTGAACTAGTTTAAACTTTCAGCCGGGGGTCGACGACCGAGGCTAATCGGCTGTTGTTAATTGCCGGCTGATTGATAAGCGCAATCACTCGGCTTCCACCCCTAAGGGGATTAAATAGGGGTGCAAATTTTGTATTCAAAACTACTGGGACTAGGATTTTGAAATTTACACCAGACCTTCCTTTTATGACGTAGGCAAGGGATAAGACGGAATTTTTGGAAATTCTATCCCTAAGGGTGTTAAATAGGGGTGCAAAGATTGTATGGGTGAAACATTATTTTTTGTACTAGAGACTTGAAACTTTGTAGGGATATTACTTATTAAGATACAAAAAAAATCTTTCAGCGTTTTACAAAATTCCACCCCTAAGGGGATTAAATAGGGGTGCAAATTTTGTATTCAAAACTACTGGGACTAGGAACTTGAAAATTACACCAGAACTTCTTTTTATGACGTAAGTAGGGGATAGAACAGAATTTTTGGAAATGCTATCCCTAAGGGGGTGAAATGGGGGTCCAAAGTTTGTATGGGGGAACATTATTTATTGAACTGGAGACTTAAAACTTTGTAGGAGGATTACTTATTGATACCAAAAAGGTACTTTCGGCGTTTTATAAAATTCTACCCCTAAGGGGGTTAAATAGGGGTGCAAAATTTGAATTAAAAACTACTGTATCTAGAAACTTGAAATTTACACCAGATTTTCCTTTTATGACATGGGCAAGGGATAAGACGGGATGTTTGGAAATTCTGTCCCTAAGGGTGTTAAATAGGGGTGCAAAGTTTGTATGGGAGAAACACTATTTTTTGTATTAGAGACTTGAAACTTTGTAGGGATATTACTTAATAAGATACAAAAAAAGTTCTTTCAGCGTTTTAGAAAATTCTACCCCTAAGGGGGTCAAATAGGGGTGCAATTTTTGTATGAGGTAAACATTATTTATTGAACTAGAGACTTGAAACTTTGTACGAAGATTACTTATTAGGATACAAATAAAAATATCCTTAGCGTTTTTAAAATTCCACCCCTAAGGAGATTAAATAAGGGTGCATAGTTTGTATCCAAAACAACTGGGACTACAAACAAGAAATTTACACCAGACCTTCCTTTTATGACGTAGGCAAGGGATAAGACGGGACTTTTGGAAATCCTATCCCAAAGGGGGTTAAAAAGGGGTGCAAAGTTTGTATGGGAGAAATATGATTTTTTGTACTAAAGACTTGAAACTTTGTAGGGATATTACTTATAAAGATACAAAAAAAGTTCTTTCAGCGTTTTAGAAAATTCTACCCCTAGGGGGGTTAAATAGGGATGCAATGTTTGTGGAGGGGAAACATTATTTATTGAAGTAGAGACTTGAGACTTTGTAGGAAGATAACTTATTAGGATACAAAAAAAGTAGTTGCAGCGTTTTATAAAATTCCACCGCTAAGAGGGTTAAATGAGGGTCCAAATTTTGTATAAGGGAAACTTATTTTTAGCTACTACGTACTTAAAACTTTGTGGACAGATTACTTATTAATTTACAAATAAAGTGCTTTCAGCGTTTTTGAAATCAATTACACCTAAAGGGGTTAAAAAGGAGGTCCAAAGTTTGTATGGAGAAAAAAGATTAGTTAGACAATTTTATTCGAGAATTCACAGGATAATTCCTAACGATAAATGAGTAAACAAGTGTTTCCGGTTTTTTGAGAATTCAACCCCTAAAAGGAGACATGTGGTGACAAAATCTGAAAATCAACATCGGCATCTATTGTTTCTATGGTTTATCAGGTCGCTGATTAGGAAAACAACAACGATTTTACATTCCAACGTGGCGTCTAAATATCAATATGGACGTTGTTGTAACGGTTTTTTGGGACGTTAATAACGAAAATCACATAGATTTTGAAATGTAATGTTGTGGACATGAAAATTCATGAAAATATTTGTGCCAAATTGCAATTCAATCGGTCCAGTTTATTTCGTAGCAAATCGGTTGTAACAGACGGACTGACAGACAGCCACACGTGATCCTATAAATAAGGGTTCTATTTTTGCTTTTGAGGTATGGAACGAGACCCGCATTATATAGGGTTATAGGTTTTAAAGTTTGTATTTGGTGCCATCTCGATCGTCAGCAATCGGTACCTAGGCGAGTGCGGGCGGCGCGGCGGGACGGGAGGGAGATCGCGCGGCGAGAGTTTGGCTTTGACCTTCAGGTGGAGGGGTACCCCGCACCCCCGCTTATGGGCAAAAAGCGGGGTGCGGGGTACCCCTCCACCTGAAGGTCAAAGCCAAACTCTCGCCGCGCGATCTGTAGGAGACATTGGGAAAGTGCCTGCATCCGTAATAAGTACATTCAAGGTGCTGCACGAAGATCTGCTTACTTTTAATATGTTAAGCATTTTGGCCGCCGTTAAATTGAAACAAATTTTTGGGTATTTATGTTAAATACTGGTTCGAAAAGCATAGAAAAAAATCTTAGGAAACAAGCCTATAGCAATGTCCAGGCCACAAATTTGACTTAGCATTCGTGGAGATATTTTGGTATTTCAACATTAATGTTCATGAACATAAAGTAGCTTTTATTCCAGAGGACAGATTCTCCTTAATCATGATTGTAAATTTAATAACAGAAATACGTACATACATGCATACATTGACGCCTTTATTCCCAAAAGGGGCAGGCAGAGCACATGAACTTTATGTTCCAGAGCCACTTTTAGCATAAATGTGGGTATAAAAGATCGACAAAAAGTGATATTGCTTAGGTTGTTAGCTCATCACCCACAACACACTTCAACCCTGCTCTCTTAATCGACTTTTACGACACACACGGAAAGAAAGAGGGTGGTGAAATTCTAACCCGCCACCACACGGGCATAAAAATTAATTTACCATAATGGGTTATGACGAAGGGTTATTAGTAGGGGAAGTTAGTAGTAGTCGGTTAGTAGGCGGCGTAGCAATTCAACAATTATTGGAAAATTACTTTTACTACGCGGGCGAAGCCGCGGGCAAAAGCTAGTGAACCTATAATACTCTGGACAGGCTACGGTAATAGTAATATCACGAGCTAGAGAGCTGGTAGCATACAAATCTCGATGAGTGTGACAGAAAGGGACATATCATTCATTGTCCTTGTCATAGTTCCATTTTTTTATTTGCACAACTGATTTACTATGAAGTTTTGGCCCATAAACCATTACCCGTCCAAATTAAGTAGGTTGTTTATGGCAAGTCATCAGCCATTTTAAGACCAGTTCTTAATTTAGCCGCACAGAGCGGCCGCGTTGAGCGCGGGCGGCGCGCGCGCCCACTCCACGCACGACGACACCAGCCGCGCGCACTCCGCCGCGCACAGCAGGCTCGCGTGACCCTTCACACTCCACTTACTGGGTGACATGTAGTCGGTGAGCGACACGCAGGGCGCAGTGGGAGTGGACGGCGCGAGGCGCGCGCACAGCGCGGCCGCGTTGAGCGCGGGCGGCGCGCGCGCCCACTCCACGCACGACGACACCAGCCGCGCGCACTCCGCCGCGCACAGCAGGCTCGCGTGACCCTTCACACTCCACTTACTGGGTGACATGTAGTCGGTGAGCGACACGCAGGGCGCAGTGGGAGTGGACGGCGCGAGGCGCGCGCACAGCGCGGCCGCGTTGAGCGCGGGCGGCGCGCGCGCCCACTCCACGCACGACGACACCAGCCGCGCGCACTCCGCCGCGCACAGCAGGCTCGCGTGACCCTTCACACTCCACTTACTGGGTGACATGTAGTCGGTGAGCGACACGCAGGGCGCAGTGGGAGTGGACGGCGCGAGGCGCGCGCACAGCGCGGCCGCGTTGAGCGCGGGCGGCGCGCGCGCCCACTCCACGCACGACGATACCAGCCGCGCGCACTCCGCCGCGCACAGCAGGCTCGCGTGACCCTTCACACTCCACTTACTGGGTGACATGTAGTCGGTGAGCGACACGCAGGGCGCAGTGGGAGTGGACGGCGCGAGGCACGCGCACAGCGCGGCCGCGTTGAGCGCGGGCGGCGTGCGCGCCCACTCCACGCACGACGACACCAGCCGCGCGCACTCCGCCGCGCACAGCAGGCTCGCGTGACCCTTCACACTCCACTTACTGGGTGACATGTAGTCGGTGAGCGACACGCAGGGCGCAGTGGGAGTGGACGGCGCGAGGCGCGCGCACAGCGCGGCCGCGTTGAGCGCGGGCGGCGCGCGCGCCCACTCCACGCACGACGACACCAGCCGCGCGCACTCCGCCGCGCACAGCAGGCTCGCGTGACCCTTCACACTCCACTTACTGGGTGACATGTAGTCGGTGAGCGACACGCAGGGCGCAGTGGGAGTGGACGGCGCGAGGCGCGCGCACAGCGCGGCCGCGTTGAGCGCGGGCGGCGCGCGCGCCCAGTCCACGCACGACGACACCAGCCGCGCGCACTCCGCCGCGCACAGCAGGCTCGCGTGACCCTTCACACTCCACTTACTGGGTGACATGTAGTCGGTGAGCGACACGCAGGGCGCAGTGGGAGTGGACGGCGCGAGGCGCGCGCACAGCGCGGCCGCGTTGAGCGCGGGCGGCGCGCGCGCCCACTCCACGCACGACGACACCAGCCGCGCGCACTCCGCCACGCACAGCAGGCTCGCGTGACCCTGCACACTCCACTTACTGGGTGACATGTAGTCGGTGAGCGACACGCAGGGCGCAGTGGGAGTGGACGGCGCGAGGCGCGCGCACTCCGCCGCGCACAGCAGGCTCGCGTGACCCTGCACACTCCACTTACTGGGTGACATGTAGTCGGTGAGCGACACGCAGGGCGCAGTGGGAGTGGACGGCGCGAGGCGCGCGCACAGCGCGGCCGCGTTGAACGCGGGCGGCGCGCGCGCCCACTCCACGCACGACGACACCAGCCGCGCGCACTCCGCCGCGAACAGCAGGCTCGCGTGACCCTTCACACTCCACTTACTGGGTGACATGTAGTCGGTGAGCGACACGCAGGGCGCAGTGGGAGTGGACGGCGCGAGGCGCGCGCATAGCGCGGCCGCGTTGAGCGCGGGCGGCGTGCGCGCCCACTCCACGCACGACGACACCAGCCGCGCGCACTCCGCCGCGCACAGCAGGCTCGCGTGACCCTTCACACTCCACTTACTGGGTGACATGTAGTCGGTGAGCGACACGCAGGGCGCAGTGGGAGTGGACGGCGCGAGGCGCGCGCACAGCGCGGCCGCGTTGAGCGCGGGCGGCGCGCGCGCCCACTCCACGCACGACGACACCAGCCGCGCGCACTCCGCCGCGCACAGCAGGCTCGCGTGACCCTTCACACTCCACTTACTGGGTGACATGTAGTCGGTGAGCGACACGCAGGGCGCAGTGGGAGTGGACGGCGCGAGGCGCGCGCACAGCGCGGCCGCGTTGAGCGCGGGCGGCGCGCGCGCCCACTCCACGCACGACGACACCAGCCGCGCGCACTCCGCCGCGCACAGCAGGCTCGCGTGACCCTTCACACTCCACTTACTGGGTGACATGTAGTCGGTGAGCGACACGCAGGGCGCAGTGGGAGTGGACGGCGCGAGGCGCGCGCACAGCGCGGCCGCGTTGAGCGCGGGCGGCGCGCGCGCCCACTCCACGCACGACGACACCAGCCGCGCGCACTCCGCCGCGCACAGCAGGCTCGCGTGACCCTGCACACTCCACTTACTGGGTGACATGTAGTCGGTGAGCGACACGCAGGGCGCAGTGGGAGTGGACGGCGCGAGGCGCGCGCACAGCGCGGCCGCGTTGAGCGCGGGCGGCGCGCGCGCCCTCTCCACGCACGACGACACCAGCCGCGCGCACTCCGCCGCGCACAGCAGGCTCGCGTGACCCTGCACACTCCACTTACTGGGTGACATGTAGTCGGTGAGCGACACGCAGGGCGCAGTGGGAGTGGACGGCGCGAGGCGCGCGCACAGCGCGGCCGCGTTGAGCGCGGGCGGCGCGCGCGCCCACTCCACGCACGACGACACCAGCCGCGCGCACTCCGCCGCGCACAGCAGGCTCGCGTGACCCTGCACACTCCACTTACTGGGTGACATGTAGTCGGTGAGCGACACGCAGGGCGCAGTGGGAGTGGACGGCGCGAGGCGCGCGCACAGCGCGGCCGCGTTGAGCGCGGGCGGCGCGCGCGCCCACTCCACGCACGACGACACCAGCCGCGCGCACTCCGCCGCGCACAGCAGGCTCGCGTGACCCTGCACACTCCACTTACTGGGTGACATGTAGTCGGTGAGCGACACGCAGGGCGCAGTGGGAGTGGACGGCGCGAGGCGCGCGCACAGCGCGGCCGCGTTGAGCGCGGGCGGCGCGCGCGCCCACTCCACGCACGACGACACCAGCCGCGCGCACTCCGCCGCGCACAGCAGGCTCGCGTGACCCTGCACACTCCACTTACTGGGTGACATGTAGTCGGTGAGCGACACGCAGGGCGCAGTGGGAGTGGACGGCGCGAGGCGCGCGCACAGCGCGGCCGCGTTGAGCGCGGGCGGCGCGCGCGCCCTCTCCACGCACGACGACACCAGCCGCGCGCACTCCGCCGCGCACAGCAGGCTCGCGTGACCCTGCACACTCCACTTACTGGGTGACATGTAGTCGGTGAGCGACACGCAGGGCGCAGTGGGAGTGGACGGCGCGAGGCGCGCGCACAGCGCGGCCGCGTTGAGCGCGGGCGGCGCGCGCGCCCACTCCACGCACGACGACACCAGCCGCGCGCACTCCGCCGCGCACAGCAGGCTCGCGTGACCCTGCACACTCCACTTACTGGGTGACATGTAGTCGGTGAGCGACACGCAGGGCGCAGTGGGAGTGGACGGCGCGAGGCGCGCGCACAGCGCGGCCGCGTTGAGCGCGGGCGGCGCGCGCGCCCACTCCACGCACGACGACACCAGCCGCGCGCACTCCGCCGCGCACAGCAGGCTCGCGTGACCCTGCACACTCCACTTACTGGGTGACATGTAGTCGGTGAGCGACACGCAGGGCGCAGTGGGAGTGGACGGCGCGAGGCGCGCGCACAGCGCGGCCGCGTTGAGCGCGGGCGGCGCGCGCGCCCACTCCACGCACGACGACACCAGCCGCGCGCACTCCGCCGCGCACAGCAGGCTCGCGTGACCCTGCACACTCCACTTACTGGGTGACATGTAGTCGGTGAGCGACACGCAGGGCGCAGTGGGAGTGGACGGCGCGAGGCGCGCGCACAGCGCGGCCGCGTTGAGCGCGGGCGGCGCGCGCGCCCACTCCACGCACGACGACACCAGCCGCGCGCACTCCGCCGCGCACAGCAGGCTCGCGTGACCCTGCACACTCCACTTACTTAGGTTTTCCTCACCAAATCACATCCTTTGACCACATAGGGTCATTTCGCCGGTTAGTGACCACCTAATTTCATGTGCCGGTTGGCTTAGCTGAGTTGGTGAACTGAAAGGATATTTTCTCGGTTTTTTAGTAGATTTCTATTCTAAAACAAGCAATAGTGTCTGTAGAATTGATGTTATCTTCAATAGAAAAAACCTTTTCCTTCAGGTAGTCGCTAACCGAAGGTGGTCGCGTAACCAGCGTAATGACCCTACACTGTGTCAGGTTCAGATTAATCCTAGATTCAGGCTAAAGATTAAGCCTGACTAAAGTTTATTTTTAACCCCCGACGATAAAAGAGGGGTGTTATAATTTTAACGTGTCTGTCTGTGTATCTGTCTGTGGTATCGTAGCTCCCAAACGGATGGACCGATTTGAACGCGGTTTTTTTCTTGTGTCATAGATAAATTTACCCCGAGTGTTCTTAGCCATGCTTCATCAAAATCTCTTTAACCGTTTTTGAGAGATTGGACTTTGAAATGAAAATATTGTAGTTACTAGGTAGTTACTTTTACTCGTAAGATTAATACACTCTCGTTCGACTATCAACTCAAGGGTCAATCCTTGCAACGCGAGATTGCTGTACGGGACCTGGGCATCTTACATGATCCTAAACTTGTTTTTAATAACCATATTATGTATCATGCAGCGTCCGGGGTTCCGCAAGGATCACACTTGGGACCAGTGCTCTTCCTTATATTTATTAATGACATAACGGACCATATCAAACACTCCAAATACTCACTTTATGCAGACGACTTAAAAATTTACAAATCAGTCTCGTGTGAACTCGACGCAAAGTTGATACAAGAAGATCTTAACAACGTAGTATCTTGGTGTAAACAGAACCGTATGACTCTCAACGCGAAAAAGTGCTTTTTTATAAAATATTCCCGAAAAAAAAAACCACTTGTAAATAGGTATGAGATAGGCGGCGTCGATATATCACAAGTAACAGAAATTCGGGACCTTGGTGTATTACTTGACAGCGAACTAAAATTCCATGCTCATATAGACGCCATAGTAAAAAAAGCTGCCCAGATGCTTGGTTTTATTAAAAGAAATTCTACTGGTTTCAAGCATCAGCAAACTAAAATCACGCTATATAACACATTGGTACGTAGCCATCTCGAATCTGCCTCAGTCGTTTGGAATCCTTTTTATCATATACAGTCACAACGTATTGAGAGTATACAAAGGGCGTTTACAAGAAGCCTTGCGTTTGGTACCCCCGGTTTCTCCCACAGAAACCGATACAACAGTCGACTTGCCAAATTTAAAATGCACAGTCTTCGCGATCGTCGCCAGTTGTTGGACCTCTGCTTCCTGCACAAGGTGTTGAATGGGCAGGTGAAATGCAGTAACTTGGTCGAACGAGTTTCATTATCCGTGCCAAGTAATTACCCTCGGCGACCTATAGCAAAACCCTTTTCAATTCCGATAACAAGAACAAACCTTGGTTCTCAGTCGCCCTTGTTGCGTATATGCGCTAGCTATAATGCCGTCATGAGCAAAACGCATTGCCTCGACATTTTCCATGACAATCTGCCTAAATTTAAGTCGAAGGTGTTGCCGTACCCTAAATAATCCTTCTGTTTCACTTGGTTTGTAATATCTGTGTGTAAAATTTTATTTAATTTAATTTAACATAATTTATTGTATTTTATTTCATTAATTTATTAATTTATTCATTATTCGTTATTGGTTGATGATTAGCTATTTAATACTGTTACTACCACTATTAATGTAAAATAATGATAATAATAAATAATAGCTGATTAGTTTCACAAAGTAGAATCGCAATCAATAATAATTTATAATTAAGTCTGCTACCGCTATGTATGTACCTACTCCCTAACCAGTCAATGTTATGTACGCCGTAATTGTCGCATATATCAGTAGTAAATACCTTTTAAAATTAAGTTAAGTCAATAATGTAATATATGTGATGTGGATGTACTTATATAAATAAATAAATAAATGTTGATAATGTCATATCTAGAGCATCTAAATCACTAGGTTTTTTGTTTCGTTGTTCAAGGGATTTTAAACGGGCTAAAACTTTTAAGATTCTATATTGTACCCTTGTTAGGAGTACCTTGGAATATGCATCTCAGGTCTGGAATCCTCGTTACAAATGCTATGTTACGAGATTGGAAAATATCCAGAAGAAGTTTTTAAAGTTTCTTTGCTTCAAATTAGGTATTCGCTACGACTCAAATAAGTATTTGGACCTGTGCAGGAGATTCCATCTTCTCCCACTTGAGACCCGTCGAAATATAGCCGACATTACATACCTACTTAAAGTTGCATCGAACTTAATCGACAGCCCCACCTTACTTGGTAAATTGAACATCCGTATACCCAGTAGAGCTCGGCGTAAGCCGCCACTATCCGTGCCATTATCATCCACTAACTATAGGCAAAATAGTTTTATGATCAGAGCGAGCAACGGCTTGAATGAGGTGTTTCAGAGGTTTGACGACCTGGGGCCTTACCACGATCTGTTAACGCGATTCATTTTAGGACCTAAACTAAATCGAAAGCTGTCAGTTACATAGAAAAACTGTCACAAAATGACAGATCAAACCTAAATTGAATTGCAATGGGACGTTGTGGTAACCCCCCAGGACCTATTCAGTGCAAGTGTTCCTTTAGTAAGACGACGCTTATCTCGTCAATTTTTCGGTAGAGGTAGGGAAATGGTTTAAGTAGGTAACTCTTCTTTTTAGTCTATTTAGAAATAAGTACTTAAATTATGTAGCCGTGTCAAGACGCAAAAGCGCTGTGTTTTCGTTTGGTTTTTGCTCACTTATTATTTACATATTCATCACGCTATCGGTGAGGATCTGTTATTAGCTCACTGTCACTACTGTTTTTAGCTACTGTGTAATATTTAAGCTGATGATCTTCCTATATAAATAAATAAATAAATAAAATATCGGGGGGTTGTCAATGTTTCTAAGTTGGAGTCATTGACCCTAGCCATTGCGGATCTATAATGGAACTAATTTCTTTTTAGTGGCAAGGAGTACTCTTTGACAACAGACGTTAGAAGTCATCGAATGTCACCGATGTAAACAAGCAGCAAGGAAGACGACATACGTCGCAATTGTAAAATAAAATACAATAAAAAAGCTGAAAGCAATGCACAGCGATGTCAGAAAGCGTATTTTGAAAATAAATTAATATTTACAACAATAAGAGGATGCCGGATTGTCTGGTATTTATATAAACAATGTCTTGCAATTGGTTGTTGACATGACCGGTACTGACATTTTAAAGTGCGGTCGTAGGTATACGTACTTGGAACCAGACATGGATGAATAGGTATTTAATATAAAGCAGCGAATTATAAATTTTTAAATGAAAGGAAAAATTGAAAAATTTAATGCTCCGAGCCGGATTCGAACCGGCGACCACAGGCATTCATGGCCCGTCGCTACTACCAACTGAGCTATCCTTTCATTGAGCTTTTCCTTTCATTTAAAAATTTATAATTTTCTTTAGCAGCGTTACTGCTTAAAAACAAATATTAATAAAGCAGCGAATTTTTTAATTCAACAAACAACACAATGCCAATACACACTGTCCTGACTATACATGATGTATGTACATACATTATTGCCATTTAATATGCCGTTTACAGCGACACTCCTCAGGGTTAAATAGGGGCTTGTCGGGCTATAAGTACATATAGAATAGAATAGTTAAAGAGGTAGACCGTAAATTTCCGCGATATCGCTTTAGTGGATGTCTACAGTAAGGTGTAATGCTGTGAATCATCGACTGAGACAGGATTAGACTTTACTGGAGCAAGAGTAACACGCGTATATATCAGGAATTCAGGATATGTATGATATTGGAAATTATGAATTGGGACAGGGCAGTCTTTGCTATTGGGCTACTCTGGGCCCAGGGCTCCGGGACTGGAAGGGCCTTCATGAGATGCTAATTATAAGCTAAACAAATACATACCTGAGCTAAGACCTGGACTTTGGGCTAAGTACCCAGCTGGTAAATATTTATTGTAAACATATTGTGATATATTGCTTATGCTATGATAGATTGCTTACCCTAGCCGTACAAGGTTTGACGTGAAGTGCGCAAGCGACGTTTTTCCAAATATCAGTTGGACACTGAGAAGAGTTCTTTAGCGGCAGTCTCAAGCCTGATACCGTCACATACCTATAAAGCAAAAAATCGTTTATTATTTTTCAAACCCCTAATTTAATCATGTGTATAGTTAGTGAAAAAGCTTCTTACCCACTATCTCTCTGTTCTGCCACTGCCAAATGAGCATCAAGATCAGTTTGAGCTGAGCACGACCTGAATAGACTGGTTGGTCTATTATTTAACTGGCTGCAGTACGTCAAGCCAGCACAGCCCAGCGAACATGGAGCTTCCACTGAAAATTACGTTACTATGAGACCAGTCTGCATCTGCATAAGATGAATGTACCTATTCATCGTTGTAAGGACTTACCTTCTTCTATACATTGATTCAAATCTGTCTCCTGTGGTTCTCCCAAGCACTCTGCATAGAATTTCTGCCAATTATTCTGCCAGTCTGTGTTAAAAGTGCTGAAGCAAAGCCTTCGGCAATTGATTGTCGTCGCCTGAAAACAAAACCATGGGTCTTTCAAACAACCTATCGAACCATAGCTTCAATACGTATGTATTAATAAAAGGGTACTTGAGCAAAGCTTATTTGAAGCGAAATTCTACACTATCTACCTTGGTGCAACAGTGTAGTTTAGCAACATCATGCGGTATGAGATCCTTGGTGTCAGGAGGCTCGTCTTTCCTCAGGAAGCACTGCCACAAGCCGTTATGGATGGCAGGGGAGCCGCAGTCTTGGAACAGGATCTCCGCAATTTCTTGAGAGTCTCCCGTACGACGTAGTACTGCTTCGCAACTTGTTCTACATTCCTGGCTAGGTGCCTCGTGACAACAAGGTAAATCTGGAAAAACAAAACACGGAAGAATAATTCGCTGAATCATTGTTTTAACCAAAAATGAGAAAGAAAATGACTAGCAGATACTAGCAGTACTTGATCAGTCGGTCCTTCATCTAATAATGCACCTAAATGTAAACCCTTCCCTTCCTTCCTTTCCTCTCCCTAGGTTTGCACCCCCTCCCCTCTATAATCCTGTTACTTCCTTGAATGGCGGGGAGGGTTCCCGCCTAATAAAATAACTACCATTATCCCATGGTTTCGGTCGAAATATTCAAAGTTCAGTACGCTGTAACCTTTTAAAACTTACATTTGGAAATGTTCGCGTAGACCGTAGAAGCAATGAGACCGGGCAGACAGTACAGCAATAGCATAGCACTGACCTCTTGTAACAAGTGTAATAGTCATTGTACAATCACAAACTGGATAATGTACCACAGGTCGGGGTGCATATAGTCATTGAAAGTAAAGGTAATTTCCCTTGGTTCGGGGTTAGTAGTATCTAAATGTAAATCCCCTAGGTTCGGGATTTAGTTGTACATGTAATTTCCTTTGGATTGGAATTTTTAGTTATTCAGCGTGCGACTGCACAGACTGTGTTAAATTAAGGGGTGGGTTTATGCAAGGGAGCCTAACATCCTAAGTCCCTAAGTCCCTAACCTATCCTTGACTTACAACCTTTATGTAAGTAGACAGGGATATCTGTTACCACGAGACATAACACAACAGATACCTACGGGGAGGAAATTGGGTTTGGCGGAGGGTGATTTTCTCACAGCCGATCATTAAGGGCTTGAAGGTTGTCTTCACCACTGTGAGAGGACCCCTACACTCCCGGAAAGAACGTAGGATGTTAGGTAACGGGTAGTATCATCTTTGTGCGAGTGAGCATACGACTCCAAGTGCAGGATCCCTACACGCCAAAAATCAGACAGTTTTGTTCCGTATATAGTAATCTTAATACTCACATTTGGAAGTGTCGGCGTGGACTGTAGAAGCGGTGAGGTGTTGCAGACAGTGCAGCAGGGGCGGCGACTGGTCGCACGCCTCCACGGCGCGCTCGCGGGCGCCGAGCTCGACGTGCGCGGTGCCAACTCGCCACACCACGCGTTTGCACGCCTCGTTGCACGTCAGGGATTGTGTCTGCGCTGAAAATGTTACAACTTGATTTAATTACATGAAATTGAGTATCAAATATTTGTGTAGGTATACCTATGTTGGCTTAGAATGACGATGAAGTCTTACGTCGTTTGTGACGATGACGTCTTGTTTGGGGTCCGTCTAGATCCGTTTAAAACTTCAAGGTTATTGAACTAACAAATCTTAGACATATGGATTCCAAGGTTATGGTATTATGAATTTAACAATCTGATGTTACTTTCTTTACAGTCAGGTTTGCTCCCTACTACTGGTAAGTGTTTGGCTTTGCGGTCTCAGCGACTTGTACAAGCAGCACTTCTAGCACAACTTGCTGTCAAATAGCGTCACGCGCGACTCTGCGACTTCTCGCTTACCCTGTGTAAATTATGTAACCGATTGGCAATCCCACGCGGCATGGCTCTAATATAACACGGGCTTTAGAAAGAAGAGGGTAGATTTTCACGTCTCACGTCGGTTGTGCAAGCTGACCGGTAAGGCGTGAAGCGTTTGAGCTGCCCTGGAACACTAACACCAACATTAGATACTAACAGCAGCAAGCCTGTGCCTCTTCCTGCCGCACCACGCAGTTGAAGAAGGCAATCTCATCGGAGCGGCGGCAGACCGCGGCGAGCGCGGCGGTCCCTGCCGCCGTCGCGCACGCCTGCCGACACGGCGTGGAGCGCCCGAGCGCGCAGCACGCGCGGCCCCACCAACCTGAGCCTGACACCACTTCTGCGGAATTGAGGCTAGGTTAATATAAACGTAATGCTGGCACTTCACTTCGCGGTATTTGCCCAAATATTCGTGTTGCATCTTTTTTCTAGGGCAAATGAAAGAAAGGCAAACGCGCAATGCGAACACGACGCAACGCCAAGTGAAGTACATTTTTAGCTTAACTGAGACGGTGCATGCGAAGGGATAGGGGCGAGGGGGAGGCGAAAAATGTTACCGTAGAACCGCATCGACTCAGTAACAAAATTCTGAAACATTTTTAATCAATCAAATATATGAAAAATATTAAAATCATTACTTTGCGTTGGTCTCAGACGGTCCTGAACGCAATTTGCCTAGTTGGAGTTTTGCCCACATTGCAGTTTGACCACCGAGCATTATGCTTAAATCGCAAAGTGACCACTTATAGGTAGGTAAGGTTCGTTAGGTTTCTTCAGATGCCCGAAGGGCAAACAGACCAGAAATAGGAGCGGGGCTCCGTCAATATCGCTAAAGAACCTCAAAACGACGAAAATGTGATGTAGGCATTTTGCGTTTTAGGCATAATGCTCGGTGGTCAAACTGCAATGTGGGCAAAACTCCAACTAGGCAAATGTGTCTTCGGATTGTGATCGTTTGGTTTTCGTGAAGTGTACAAAAAAGTAGCTTACGCTGGCTACGCTACCGTTCTCAAAACTTACGGAAACACCAAAAAGGTTTATTTTTTCCCAATCTGAATACATACATATACTTAATTAAATTGAAACAAATATTTAAATTATTCTTAAATACATATTCAGCGTATAATCGAATAAATAGCAGCAAGATTCGACTACTTTATCATCTGCATCAATATTTAATTGCCAACTCTGCATAAACACATTGATTTTGATAAAATACATAATTGAGTAACTTGACAACTCACCTTGAATAGTCACATTCATGCATATCCAGAACTCTATCTGCAAAGAAATTTAACAGACATCAATCAATAAATTAAGGGTCCTTTTTTAACATCTTTTGTATTGTACCTCAGTTGGCATTATGTCAAGTAACTCGACACTACGGTAATCTTAAACCATCCCCAATTACAATACAATACACTGGTGGGCGGTTTATTGATGAATGGGATGCCATAACCACTGCGGGCCGTAGAAAAGGTTCTTAATAATGTGAGCGCGTGATATCACCTTACAACACACGTGATGCTACGAAATCGAAAGAAACAGCACTAATTTTGCAATAGCGATAACATGATTTGTGGACAAGGTAACAAATCACCATAATGTTAGAGTATTTTAATTTCACTGCCGTTTTAGTAGTATGAAAGGAAAAAGTACAATACGTAGATATCGGAGCAGGATTCTTAAAGATTTTATAAGTACACTAGCTGTTGCCCGCGACTTCGTCCGCGTAGAACTTGTATCTTAGAAAAATGATTGGTATTAAATTATTGTAGGTGGAACCTTAATTATCGCCGACCCAAACAAAGTTCTACCATCTTATGGGATTATTTCAGAGATAAAAACTATCCTATATCCTTCCAAGGGTGTCAAATTCAGCGTACGGAAAATTTCATCTAAATCCGTTCAGGGATTAAGCGTAAAAGGTAACAGTGAAATGAGTTCATTAGTTTAAATTGCTAAATATAAATTGAAAACTCCGTTTTTAGAAATAAAAATATCTTAAGAATCATCAACAGACATTTCTGCTAAAATTGTATATTTTTTTATAGTGTATTAAAGAATGTTTGCCTAAATCCGTTCAGTAGTTCACGTTAGTCCGAGCTACCTGTATAGTTATGAAAACCTATCTAATGCTAAAAGACGTAGAACTTTCCATCTCCATCTGCTGTCCCCATTTAACGGTGTTGTTAGAGCATACCTGATTTTGATTATCTAAAATAAACTTTATAAATTAACAAAATAATCCGCAGTTTAAATGAAACATTACCTTCTTTTCGGTTATGGGAACTGGAAGCTGTTCGGTTCTGTAAGGGTCGTGGTTCTAATTTATCCTTGCCTACTTCTCTGCTACCAGTCGGATTATTTATTTTGGCTTACCATATAATTAGTATAAAAGACCTATGAATTCCCTTACTTCAAAAAATACTTATTCCTCATACATACTTCCAACCCTTTTTAACCTCCTTACAGGATGAATTTCAAGAAATGTTGTAATTAGTTACCTAGTCTTTTAGCGAAGTTCCAGATCCCTTAATTAAAAATTGTCTTGTTCCCTGTACAAACATCCAACTCCTTTTAGCTCATTTTGGGGACGAGTGATTTTAACCCCCTTATGGAATCCATTTCAAGCAGTCTAAATTATGTTGCCCCCATAGGGGATGAATTTGAAAATAATCAGTTTTGTGGTCTTTTAAGATAAAGGCTATAAGACCGAAGTTACAAATCTCTTACTATAATATTTTCTTGGTCTCCATCCCTTGAATGCCGTTTTAAACCCTTTATGGAAGGATTTTTTCCAACACGCTGAAAGATCTTTTTTATTCTGATAATAATTGTTTATACAACGTTTTAAGTCTCCAGCTCAATAAAGAGTTTTGCTAATCCAAACCTTGCACCCACTTTTAACCCCCTTAGGGATAGAATTTCCAAAAATCCCGTCTTATCCCTTTCCTACGTCATAAAAGCAAGTTCTGGTGTAAATTTCAAGTTTCTAGTCCCAGTAGTTTTGAATACAAACTTTGCACCCCTATTTAGCCCCTTAGGGGTGGAATTTTATAAAACGCTGAAGCCACTTTTTTGTATCCTAATAAGCTATCTTTCTACAAAGTTTCAAGTCTCTAGTTCAATAAATAATGTTTCCCCCATACAAACATTGCACCCCTGTTTAACCCCCTTAAGGATAGAATTTCCAAAAATTCCGTCATATCCCATGCCTACGTCATAAAAGGAAGAGCTGGTGTAAATTTCAAGTTTCTAGTCCCAGTAGTTTTGAGTACAAACTTTGCACCCCTATTTAACCCCCTTAAGAGTGGAGTTTTATAAAACGCTGAAAGTTTTTTTTTGTATCCTTATAGGTAATCTTCCTACAAAGTTTAAAGACTCTAGTTCAAAGAATAATGTTTCCCCCATACAATCATTGCACCCCTATTTAACCCCCTTAGGGGTAGAATTTTCTTAAACGCTGAAAAATCTTTTTTTTGTATCTTGATAAGTAATATTCGTACAAAGTTTCAAGTCTCTAGTACAAAAAATAATGTTTCTCCCATACAAACTTTGCACCCCTATTTAACCCCCTTAGGGATAGAATTTCTAAAAAACCCGTCTTATCCCTTGCCTACGTCGTAAAGGAAGTTCTGGAAAAATTTCAAGTTTCTAGTCCCAGTAGTTTTGAATACAAACTTTGCACCCCTATTTAACCCCCTTAGGGGTGGAATTTTCTTAAACGCAGAAATTACTTTTACTGTATTTTAATGAGTAGTCTTTCTACAAAGTTTCAAGTTCATAGTGCAAAAATTAATGTTTCCCCCATACAAACATTGCACCCCTATTTAACCCCCTTAGGGGTGGAATTTTCTTAAACGCTGAAATTACTTTTTTTGTATCTTAATAAGTAATCTTTCTACATAGTTTTAAGTCTCTAGTTCATAATATAAAATTTCCCCCATGCAAACTTTGCACCCCCATTTAACCCCCTTAGGGATGTAATTTCCAAAAATCCCGTCTGATCGGTTGCCTACGTCATAAAAGGAAGTCCTGGTGTAAATTTCAAGTTTCTAGTCCCAGTAGTTTCGGCTGTGCGTTGATGGTAGATCAGGTATCCTTCTTTTATATATATAGATAAGCAAAAAAATGTCCTACATATAAATGTAGAACATTTTTTTTACCATCATCGTCCACGTCCACTGCTGGACATATTCGGAGGAAACATATTCCGAAGAGTGGCACACTGAACGGTCCTGCGCCACCCGCATCCAGCGGACTCCCGCGACCCGACAAGTATACTTACGAGTACGTATTTTTTTCGTCTGACTCTACATTTAAAACAGTCGTGCCCTTTCGAGATAATTCTAACTTCAATTAATATCAATTTAATGTCGTTTCTATTCGCCTTTCTTTTAATTGAAGATAAAATTAATAATAACAAGCTCCGACGTTATTGGGAGCATAAAAAGGGTTAATCTTTGTAATTAAATCTAGTGAATTTACTACTGCTACCGGTTTTCATTGAATGTTTGGATATAACTCGAAGATTCTAAAGCGATCATAAGTCTAAACATTAAGAGCTCTATTCGCTTGGCTATCAAGCGCAACAAAGTTAGATAAACGGCCATACATTACAAAGATACAGAGATAAGATACTCACTAGAGAAGGCGTACAGAACTTGTAGATGTTTTGTATCCTTTCCTCTCGCATGGAGGAGTTGGAGGCTATCTCAACGAGGGACATCTGAAACCAACACAGATTAATAAGTCTGATATTCAAGAAGCTTTATCAAATAGGCAGGTAAGCTGTACTTATATGTAGATCACATTTGTTCATTGTGCGTGTGGCCAGGCCGTTAATGATATAGGTACCTAAATAGGTGAATATAAACTTTATCTTTATTAGGTTTTCCTTTACCTACACACCAAGGTTTATCCAGTTGCTTATAAGTCAAATAAAATTTTATATTTAATCACTATGCTGTGTATATTTTTCAACACATTGACACTCCGTTTTTGATGTAGGTACCTACAATAATAAATACTTACTTAGTAATTTTATATTATATAGGTTTACCAATTTCCGATTTTATTTCAAGGCCGCTAAAAATACGAACATTCTGCCGTTATACTATTAGTGACATGGCACTCTCACTCACGTGACCCACCGTGAGATTGTGCCTACTCATAATTCCAATCCATACGAGTAGGTACTAATGTTATAAATGGGAAAGTGTATGTGTGTGTTTGTTTGAAACGGAGCAACGAATTGACGTGATTTTTTAATTGGAGATAGTTGAAGGGATGGAGAGTGACATAGGTTAGTTTTTATCCCCGAAATCATCCCCAAAAGGGGTGAAATGGGGGGGGGGGGGCAAAAGTTTGTATGGAGCTGCGATATAAACGAGTTCCCCGCAGACGGAGTCGCGGGCAGAAGCTAGTTACTTATACAAGTATTCGACCACCTGCCGCCCTAGACGGTCGTGACCTGCTTGCGGAGCTGATGGTTTCTTCTGAATCTTGGACGTTTTTTATGTATAAATATGTATATCTTAGTTTAGTACATCTTCGATCGCTTTGTATAAGATACTCTCCATATATTCATCTAATAAACTTATTCATTTTCCCTCCAGTAGAAATGTTTTATTTTGTGTAATCAAGCAAGTCTATTCATGTGATTGTCGCCTAAATAGTATTATTTGTTGATTTTGGTTTCGTGACGCATTGGTTATATTACTGTAATGTCACGTAAATGTATTTGTCAATAAATAAATAAACAATAAATAAATAAACAAATAAATAATGGATTGCAAGAGTATTCTTTTATATCACTACGTCTTAATTTGTTGAAAGATAACCGTAATATTTGATTAGGTAAGTATGTTCATTTTATTTTATGTGTATATCATCACCTCTGAACTGAAGTCAATGTACCAATAAAATAATTGGGTTACGTACGTCTTTGAACTGTGCAGGCAAAGAACCACAGGATATATAGTAATTAAGCGTAATAACTTTACGACTAGCATTTTATAGGTTACATGAACGCATCTGATATCAAACGAGCAATACGAGTATTACTATTTAACTCAATGCAAGTAATAAAATGTAGCTAGTTCAAATGTATATTTACATGAAACCCATGGTTTTCGCAATACCTATCTCATATTTTTGATTAATTGAAATTGAACTCTGGTAGTTGGCAATAAAGTCGTATTAACATCATACATTGGCTTGAGATAAGAGCTTGTGGCTGCTATTCCTGGAACACGTGTTGTCAGTCTGCCATTGGGCTCTTCATTAGCTTTAAGCAATTAATTGACTCCGGCGCTACATTTACGATCGTCTCCCTTTTAAAATATCGCGTTACGGAGTCTAGATTAACATTTAGTTAACGTCTATGGTTTAATCATGATGCATTCTGTTCAACAACTTTCTAGCTACTGGGTAGCCAAAAAAATAAATGTACTTAGAATATATATTTATTGATTTTATAAATCAAGTACGTTTCGACTTCGCTTAATTGATGCAGAATGAAGATCTTTGTTCAAAAACTCCTTCGAATAAGATGGCATTTTTGTCTGATTTGACCCTTTACGACGGAGTTTTAACTTTGTACTTTGGTGTGACGTCTCACCCCGTACAATATGCGGGCTGTTTTTTCGATTAGTCACGCTCACGAAAATTGACACCATAACATGGCATGATGAGAAAGACACAAGTGAATTTAATCAGTATTTCATTTTTAGGGTTCCGTACCCAAATGTTAAAAACGGAACCCTATTACTAAGATTTAGCTGTCTATCCGTCTGTCTGTCACCAGGCTGTATCTCAAGAATAGCTAGACAGTTGTTTTTTTACAGATGATGTATTTCTGTTGCCGCTATAACAACAAATACTAAAAACAAAATAAAATAAATATTTAAAGGGCCCTTCAACGAACGTGTTTTTATTTGCCGTTTTCATTGATAATGGTACGGAACCCCCCGTGCGCGAGTTCAACTCGCACTTGGCCGGTTTTTATAATTTAGACGACTATGTCATCTTAAGTAGTTAGTTACATACATATATTAATGTAGTTTTTCACAACTATAGCAAAGACAAAAGGAAATGTTGTGTAATTTGTATTTATAATAGATATTTTGCCTTACCCATATCATACATTTGAATAAAGTTTAGACAGAAAAACTTATAACTAGGGTTGAAATGTTACATATATCTGCAGTTTACGATCGAGGGTGCAGCCATTATCGCGCTCGAGGTGTCCGAAGTGCAGGGGTTATCTAACCACTCAGCAACTGATTGACATCGAATCGGTAGCTATGTTGTTGTTTACTTGCAACTAGCGGCTTCACCTACTCTTACTTATCTTTGTGAACAAAGTTCACTTTTCACTCGTGAGTGTAGTAAGTACCTAAAATAGGTAATATCTATAACATTTTCAAAAGATCTAAGAAAGGGCTCCCGCTTTCCTCGAAGCATTTGGCCGTCATTTTATACCTTCATTAGCAGCAGTATCTGTATATACCAGTGAAATGCAATTACAGAAAACATTATTAGCAGGTTAGACTAACGTTTTCAATGGCGCAATATCTCGCAAATTAATCGTTGAGTTGGAAAATGGTTTTAAGAAACTAAAAAAATACATCCCCACTTTAGGTGTAGGGGAGGTACCCTTAAAAAAAGATATTTCAAGATTTTATTCTACTGTTTTATCGGCGTGATTGATTTATATACCCATGCTGCATTACAGTTTTCTAAAGTAATAAGGGTTAGTGAGCTAGCCCGAAGACGGGCAGATTGCCGGACGGACGGACATGGCGAAACTACTTATAAGGTTCCTTGTTGACTACGGAACCCTAAACAGGTTAATAATTGTATACAATTTTTGGTCGAATTTACAATTACGTATTGATTTTTTATTTCGCTTCAGTTATAAGTAAATGATGAATTAAATTCATATCCATTGTTATTCTTGTGAAACAAAACCGAAACTCGAGAAATTCCCCTATAAAATGAAGCTAATTTTGAAAAATTGCCCTGACTCACTCTACATTTCACTACAATTACTGCACTATACGATACGAGTATAAACTATACAACTAGGTACTTGAATACAAGCTCGTTGAGAACTAACATAAGTGGACATGATTGCATGTGACATGGACTAGTATTCACAACGCTGCCAACAACTTACTTTAAGGGGAACCAGTCTAAGTCTGGGCTCCGTCGAGAACACCGCTACGCTTAGGCGGATGTCACACTGCGCCGCATCTCCGGACGGAGGTGCGGACCCCGTTGTATGCAAGTACATCGTATACAGGGAGTAAACATTAACGATGAAACTTTAAATATGGTCGAAAGTACAGCTTTTTTAGGGATAATAGTGGACTCGAAACTGCAATGGGGTTTTCATATCACTGCTCTGTCGAAAAAATTAAGTTCGGCTGTGTACGCCGTGAAAAAGATAAGACTACTCACTGACATAGCTACTGCGAGATTGGTTTACTTTAGTTATTTTCATAGCGTCATGTGCTATGGTATTTTGTTATGGGGTAGAGCTACTAATGTTGACACTATTTTTGTTTTACAAAAACGTGCAATCCGAGCGATATATGGGTTGAAAAGCCGTGACTCCCTAAGGGAATTGTTTAAAACTATCGGAATTATGACTGTGCCTAGTCAGTATATTTATGAAAATATTATGTATGTTAGGAAGAATCAAAAATTATTTCGTAAAGGATGTGACATTCATAAGTTGAATACTAGGAATAAATTTAAATTGCTAGCAGTAAGTACTAGGTTAAGTAGAGTTCAAAAGTCATTTGTGGGGCTCTGTACACGCTACTACAACAAGTTACCAGATCATGTTTTAGACATGTCCGAGAATAAATTTAAGTCCTTTGTAAGGCAAACTTTGCAAAATAGAGCTTATTATAGATTGGACGAATATTTACCGGATAAGGATACGAGTATATGGACAAATGTTAATGCCATTACTTAAGTTAAGTACCTCTTGTATTAAAGTGTATATGTAAAAATATGACATTCAATAAGTGTTCGGCATGAATTTATATTGAATAAAATTTTACTTTACTTTACTTTACCTCAGTTTGTATGAATTCCGTATGATACGACACACTGCACCGCACCGTCCGGCGAAATTTGTATGCAGCTCCGCACCTCCGTCTGGAGATGCGGCGCAGTGTGACATCTGCCACTCCGCCCTGCGGAATACCTACTGGGATGTGTGAACAGTGCCTGCAGATCTTTTTTCAATAGTAGACCGCACCCTCAACCCCGAGCGAGTCCGCACTCGCACTAGTGATTTATTGTCCCATCAGGCCATCAGTTTGCAATGTGGATTGGTAGATACAGTCCAAGGTCCAAAATCCGCAATACAGACCAAGACGGGCCGACTAAATTAGCTCTCTCCTACTAGTGGCTTAGTTGTTGGATCTCGGGTTAAAGATATACTGGGGGCGAATGATGAAGTCAGCTTATGAATTTCACAGATGGTAACAATTTCATATACCGAGTCGCGTGTCCCTATGCAAAAAGTCGCATATACATCGTGTCTATAAACAACATACGTCGGTTATTAGATACCGCATTGAACAATGATCATTGTATACAAATAGGATGCCATTTAAACGGGTCTAATTCGGCCGACACCATCGGCCACCTCGACTTATTGTCTGCGATTGTTTTGCCAATTTCAAATTGCGCCTATTACTATTGTTCCGCTCGATATTGCAAACACATATGTTTAGAACTGGGAGTCTATTTGGATCAGTAGAGCATTGGAATAGGTTTGATATTTGGTCCCTTTTGTATTTGGTACCTACTGAAAGCTTGTAAAATAAATATGAATGTAGGTAGTATAGGTGCGTATTTATGTACAATTTTTTTTTCGTGGAGAAAGCCTGCGAACCAGGTTCGCAGTCACCGGGTTATGTGGTATTTCTATCCACTAACGCTCGAAAATTAAATAAAATTAAATGCTATTGTAGTGTCATCATCACAGACACTTACTTTCTGCCGATGGAATTGAATACGAGTGGTCAATACCGCTCGTTTTTAAATTTTCTGTCGTCATTTCAAAATAGCATTTCGTCATTTTTGACAGTTTTCGAGTGCAAGAGTCGAACGCTCTAAAGTCAAAAATTGGTCCCCAGCATCATCACTCATCTCAGCCTGTATATGTACACGTCCCACAGCTGGGCCCAGGCCTCCTCTCATACATGAGAGAGAATATAGGCATTAGTCCCCAAGCTGGCCTTTCTATAAGTACTAATATTATAAATGCAAAAACTTTGGATATTTGGGTGTTTGTTTCTCAATCACGCTTGTTTAAGCATGATTGAGTAATCTCAACCGATTTGGATGAAATTTTGCACGAAGATAGTTCATTGCTATGATCAAAATATAGGATAGTTTTTATCTCGGTTCCACGCATACGAAGTCACGGGCTGCAGCTAGTGATAAATAATTTAACTTAACGCCGGCCCGCGTTTCACTTAGGTTATAGTAATGTAAATAAGAAACTGTGTCGGCCAAGTAACAATATTTCCAAGTTTATCCTATACACGCACTTGGCCGACGCACCCCAGCTATACGTCAGTCACAACAAAAATAAAAGAACCCCGACTTCCGTTTTCGAGATATCAACTTGGCACCAATTACATTTTCTCGTGTTACAATTTACAAATGAACATGCAGGTTCCATTTACGTCACTATTACAGGATCTGAAGTTACCTATACAGTTGGTTGCCATGTTTATTTCACTCCCTACCTGGGTTCACGGTATTAATAGCTACAATATTATTTGTACCGAAATATTTTAATATTAGATATAATGGATTACTTAAGTCTGGCTTTTGTTATTAAAAAATCATTAGGTACCCTATACGACACGACAACGGAATGCGATATCATACCAATTAAAACTCGGCTTTAATTGAAGCTTGCAAGGTTTGATTCCTCCGAAACAATTGAGCATCTGCACGTAATTTCAATATTTCAAACGCAAAGCAGTTCTCGGAATCGTCACAAAAGTCACAATGTGGCGACCGATTCCGATGCGCCTCGAGTAGGCGCTACGAGTCGGTGTATTTTTAATGCATTCGCCGCGGGCATTCGAAAACATCGCTTATTATTCAATCCGCGCCGACCGTTTGTCAATGGCGACAGAATAAAAAGTTCAGTTGAATCATAAGCATAACGATAAAGAGGTCGAATTAGCATGGAGACAATCGCGGGAGGGGTTGACATCACCAGCCATCATAGTTCACGTGTCCGCTGCCATACGTGAAAGGAATGCCTCAAGAGTTTTTACGACAGAATTATTCTCGACGCTTCCTCGAACGCGGAACACCCCGCAGTCGAACAATGAAAATTGTTTCGAATTACCATCCGCGCATTCAAACTCGATTCCCCGACTGCATAATCGAAATCCTAACTGAATAGCAAAAGCTTTCCTCTTAATGGATATTACGAGTCAACGGCGAAATCTGTGCGATATGTAAATGAAGTTCAAGAACCCAAGCAACTGTGACAAATTGAGCCATTACAAGAAACCCGCACGACAATGAATCTATTAGGATTCGGAGCGCACCCGTCTGCAACCATTTTGCATGTACGAGCACCGACATAATAGTAACAGCTCTAATAAAATTTAACGGGCTTTCTGCATTCGGGACCACGCCATGCATGGCAGTTGCAGACGGCGGCGTTTACACATTGTCTGGTATTTAACCACATTGAAACAAATGCACAACGACCGAACGAACTGAAACTAAACTTTAAATTCCAGATTACACCAATAAAAGTTAATTAACGCTTCGGCTAACAGCCGCAACACTCAATAACGGAGTCGGTGCCATTTCAGTGCTAATTAAAACACAAAGGGGCTTTCAGTTGACAAAATAAAATAACACTGAGAGGAGAGCTCACCGTCAGACGCCCTAAATAGTTTAGCAACTACCCGCCGTAATTATTGCGGAGAGGCCGACAGCTTCATCCAGAGGGTTGGCACGCACCGAGTTATTTACGAAGAAACGCCGTAGGGCGTGTTGTCGTTCGCTGTCGTCAGCTTCTCCTGATAAAGCGGCTGTGGAGAAATTATCGTGTTTCCATTGTTTTGTTTTTAAGAGTACATCTGTGCGTTGTAAGAATAATCTTGTGCGAGGCGGTGGGACAGCCCTGCGTAATTTCAGCGCGGTATAGGTGGTGTTCGGAAATAGCTCAGCGGGACGCCGCGCGGCAATCAAAGGACAGAATCAAATCGCTACTCCATCATCGCTTTGATGTTTCTTTGTGAATTTGTCTGAATACCATTCCTCCCTCATTTCAGCAGCAAAACACGCTTTATATTCGATTTAGCCGCCTTTGATTGTGTTTCCATGGCGCGTAGATCTATCGTGTAAGAATGTATGACTTACCGCCGCCATGTTTTTAAGACGTTTGAACTGTTTTCGTCGACATAGTTTGTGACTTTGATTTAGCGCACAGTCAGTGTCAATCTAAGATGTATTTTTTTATTTTAAGCGTCTTCAACACATGAGCACGTTCTTGGCTAATTTGGCTAGGTTCAGCGTTAATTTTATACAATGTTGTCGTTTTTCTCTTGTCAGACCATGAGTGTTCGAGGGGGCTCCAAAATATTTGGCTAACTCGTGCAATAACTTTGGAAACCACCAAATGTTGGCGAAGTAAAAGTAAAAGGTACAAACGCCAACACAGTTAACGGACCATTCTGTATTTATATAGAACCTTATTACAAAGCACATAACGTGTACGAACGGTCAGTTACCCGTGTTGTCGATAGTAGTATTTTTTTAAATGGAAAACTAGATAATACGAGCCCGGGACGCAGGCAGAGCCCTTGGGATATATCAGACATATGAAAATAGGACGAATAGAGAGATGATTCCGTAAACAGTATTCCTTTTATACGAATTTGAAAAGTTAAAGCGCATCATAAACTCTTGTTTTAAGAGACCGTGCTACGTACGAGTATACTTAGTCGAGTTCATTACATCACAAAGGTAAAAAATATCTGAGCAACATTATGCCCTTACTATAATTGTGTAAGAAGGTTTATATTATTGGTCACATTGTCCGTGTAGGTATATTTTCGAACTCGACTCTACAGCCCAATAGCACTTTTCGGGTAAGTACTGTAAAAAACTTCGTCAGATATACTACATTCCTAATATAAAACCGTCAACGTATACGCGTGACGAGGAGCAACACCATTGGGCAAGAAACATCCGCGGTGACAGCTTGATTAACGACCATTGCTGGTATTCACAACGATAACCGACAATTCAAGCCAACCAGTATATGTCTGACCCCCGCTTTCATACAATTGCAAAAACTCGGGGTCTACATAAACTCGTGCGGAATGTGAAGCAGTAATGTTTCAGGAGCGTAAATGAATTCATTAATCATCTTAAGTAGGATTAGGTACAAATTAATGAACCAAAGTAGTTATCAATTTTATCAGACCAAGTTGCTTTCCTGACCTCGTATCATGGTCGGCTTTATCGCGCGAAAAGTGACAGAATAGAGGGTCCGTCACTGGCTGACACCGTTCGATAGAACGAGACGACGCTCCTATCTTGTCACTTATCGCGATAAGGCCGACCTTACTACGGGGTCTGTTGTACTTCAGCTATGGCTGACTAAACTGGCAACACTGTGCCACCAATAACGACTGACCATTGGATCTGAGTTACCTTGTAGCTTCACGACTGCCTTTTGGTCAAAGTTCATGGCAGGTACGAAACTAAAAGATTCTTCGTCAGTCTCAATCCACTCAGCACTTGCACGGCTGGGTTGTTTACGACCCTTCACCTCGTTTTTGCTCAAGCGAACCAGTGTAAGTCATACGTCCGAATACGCATTGTTGTTACGAATCTTGTCGATCTGGAGGTCAAGTTAAGCGGTCAGATGATTTGAGATAAGTTGTGAATGTCATAGCTGGTGACACCCACTCCCCGCGCGGATATTACCCCCTCCAGCGCAGCGATAAGCGCTTCTCGGAACAGATAACATGACGCGATATTTCGTAAAGTGTAGGTTGTTTTTGCTAGTGTTTTTGTTGTGGTTTTAGATTAATTTTAAATGAAATAACGATTATTATTAGATTTGAATACGGACAGATGAGTTTAATCCACATACGACTTTCAATAGGTACTAATTATTTGAACATGTTCTATAGATATAAGTTTTCATCGGTCTTATAAGTATTAATAATTATGTAGGTGCACAAGGTACGTCCTTTTTGAAATTCACTTTACCGCATCAGTCACTCATTATCATTAGGCCAAACACCATAAGGTATGTGAAATATATTTCAGTCATGTTTATTACGCAACGTACAAATTCAGTAAACAATTCAGATCTCAAAATCAATTAAGTAGTCGTTGTAATGTAGACATCGTTGCAGTGGGTGCAAATACAAATAGCGATGCTTCGCCCGCCCGCCCAAGAAAGGCATTCCTTGATTATCAGTTTACGTATAATTCAGTTGATCCTAGAATGCAGTAAATATCCTGGCTGGTTTGTTAGTAAGTCAATATTTTGACAGCTAGACCTTGAAACGAGATGTTTAATTAAGTTATTGCTAATGAAATGCAAATGAAAAATTAAAATAAGTACACTTGAGTCGGTTGTCACGCAATGACCGCTAGATTACCATACCTCCATACATCAAACGGTCCTTTAATACAGGGAGGTAGAACCCTTAACGCGAGGTCTGAAACCCTAGAATCAGACCATTATTCTGAATTGGACAACAATAGAAATAAGTCTGAAAAAATATGAACATATCCATCGAATTACACGAAAGCAAAAAACATACAATGCAACTCATTTGTTAAACAATCTACAATGTTGTTTATTACATTTATCGTTTTTTTATGAACACTTAGTTATAGTGGTAGCCCTACGCTTAAAAAAACCGCAAATCGATGTACAGTTTAGCCGTTTGGCACACACATACTATAGGGCAAAACAATTTTTTTGACCCGCAGTTCCTAAAAAAAATTCCCTTAGGGGGGGAGTGCCGAAACATTTTTCTTTTTGTATGGGACAAAAAAATTTTTTTTTCAGAAACCTATCGTGTGTAGTATTTTATGAAAGGGCTTTTCGAGGCGATTCTAAAAGTATACCACATCATTACATTTTAGCCATATTTTTTAAATTGAAACAAAAATAATATTCGAAACATACCAAGTTTGGGCTCCTCCAGACACGATATGGCTGATTTTTTTAAAATTCAATATTCCACAAATGATACGTGATATCCTTATATCTAACCTCAAAAAAGCAATTTTGAAAAAGATTGCATTAAGTATTTTTTTTTAATTTTTCAATATCACCAAGGGACACAGTTCTACTTGAATACCTATTTTACGTGACTTATGGAACTGTACTGCAGATACGTTACTTATTATACGTAGTATCCATATATCCAACGGGAAATACCTCTTTAACCCTTTAACTGCGCTTTTTCATCAGTTGGTATAGTTTGGTTAGTTTTTGTCACAAAATATCAAGGTAATATATAAGGATAAGGATATCAAGATATAATGTATCACAAGAAAGCAATTTAGAAATAATATCATATAGTTTTTTTTTGAATTTTTTTATTTGATTGTTTCACTTGGTAATATTGAAAAATTAAAAAAAATACTTAATGCAATTTTTTTCAAAATTGCTTTTTTGAGGTTAGATATGAGGATACCACGTATCATTTGTGGTATATTGAATTTTAAAAAAATCTGCCATATCGTGTCTGGAGAAGCCCAAACTTGGTATGTTTCGAAAATTATTTTTGTTTTAATTAAAAAAATATGGCTAAAATGTAATGATGTGGCATATTTTTAGAATTGCCTCAAAAAGCCCTTTCATATGATACTACACACGATAGGTTTCTGAATTTTTATTTTTTTTCCATACAAAAAGAAAAATGTTTCGGCACTCCCCCCCTAAGGGAATTTTTTTTGGAATGCGGGTCAAAAAAATTGTTTTGACCTCTAGTATGCGTGTGCCAAACGGCTAAACTGTACATCGATTTGCGGTTTTCTTATGAATTTGGGCTTGTGGGGCTTCCACTATTAGTTGGAATGAGAGAGAACAACTTTTGTCCTGAAGTGTCTATACAACAAGGGGTATTTTCACTTGATTTCAAATCACGATAATGGTCTAACAATTTCGTTTCAGTTTTCAGTACGATGTCTCTTACATCCTGTATAGTCTCTGCTAATTGTCTCAGTTAGATATTTATATATAAACGGAATAAAACCCCAAGGTGTCGCGGACGTGGGACGGACGGACATGAAAGGGTGACTTCTGTCTATTTCGGCCGCTTTGAACTGTCGCCGCTTGCTTGTTTGTTTTCGCGACGAAGGGGAAAGTAACATGAACTGGCTGTCCAAAATAATGTTCTGAGTATTGGTTTACACAATTATGGAAAGATGAAGTTAGAATGAATACCTTACCAGAGACAGATTTTACCTTCCGCGTCCACTCTTTGACTCCCTTGTATTTAATTTATTCGTGTATGGGTGCAAGCGAGATGGCCGACCTAATGATTTATGATGCCATCGGCGATTTCATTATAATAACAACAGTATATTAGGTATACAAAACCGTCTGATAAAACTCCAAACCCTAGAAGAAAACCTTTAACACTTTCACTGCCAGGAACCCGCCTAGCGGGCGCCTACGCCGTAGTCGCTTTCCGCTACATACGAGGAAAACCACGGGATTGGCTAAGAGACGACCGAGATCGGAACGAACAAACGCATTAATTACGTTGCTAACTGTATACAGTCAGACTCCCCACGTAAGATACTACTGCCCATGATGAGAAGTGTAAGATTGCGCCTGACCTCCAGAGAATTAAATCCCAGGACACCCAGCAGGAATTTGGTAGGGTATAAGAAAGGGTAATACTTACCCGTATTATTGTTGTAAAGGAACCGCAAGAACACTTTTTACACCCTCTCCAAAAGTCGGATATAAGACACCTCGTAGGGGTTCCAAACGACAAGCCGCCTCAAGCTTACTTCTGACTAGATATTACAGGACAAGCTAGATGCAGATAAGATACGGCGGGAACTAATGCGATTAAGTTCAGGCAGCCTAGAGCCGAGGCGGGCTTAATATGTGGAATAATTTCGTTGCTTCAAAATCAAGCGGATTGTTTCTATAAGAAACGTAACTGTTAGTGGAGACGCGATCGATATTACACGTTTATTAACTAATACCTATTAAGTAATTAAAAATCTATCGACAAATAGCAAATTGTTACTTTGTGAAGATTACCTATCAGATGTACATACATACAGTCACAGAGTAATTTAGATACGTGTGAAGCAGTAAGTAGTAGGCAACGTATCTATTTTGTTTTCACTTTGTCGCGTGATAGATTTGTATACTAAAGTCAAATTACAGCTTTCTAATAGTAAGGGCCCTCATTGAACTGTAAGCCGGGAACAGAGATATTATAGACAGCAGTCAGTAACAAAGCAACCCATACTTCGCTTTGCAACCACAGTTAACAGTTGCCATAATCTATTTAGGGGTACGTGAAATTGGACACTATATTTGCCACAAGCAGAGTGCAAGTGAGTAGATAATTTCGCTTGAAGCGACGTGCGCGCTTTTCAGGCACCATGATAATCCATAGCGCATCCAAATTACGCCGTGCGTAAACGCGTCATAAAGCCTACCAATCCTACCATTCACACGCGCATCAATCCGCCGGATTTGTCACAGGCCGACATGGTTATGGACAAATCAACGTGTGTACGCACTACGCAGTCGAAAACTCGACGAGCCCTACGAGTATTTGTACGGGTGAGAAAGATCGCTCGGCTCGCAGCGCGGCTCGTGACGACGGTACCATAAAACTGAAGTAATAAATTTTACACTAATAAATCGCTATTGAATTCTCAGTTCCATATCCCAGCTGTCAAAGTTGGCTGTGAGGTAAAACGGCCGTGAGGCGCTGGCGCGTGCTTGGCGTGCTAACTGGTGCTTGCCGTGGGATATATTTACATTTCGCATTCCAATTTTATTTCAATGAGGGCAGCTATAACCAGCCGAGAAGATACGGTAGCCTAGTCTAGCTTAGCTCGAATACCGGCTCGTACCAATGAGTATATTGGAACTTAGCACGGAATATTTACCGTTAGCTTATCGGTGAAAGAAAACACTGAGGAAACCGATCTAATCCCGGTCTAAGGACGTGAGATGGCAGTCGCTTTCGTAAAACTAGTGCCTATGCCAAATCTTGGGATTAGGTGTCAAAGCGGATCCCGGGCTCCTTTAGGGCACAACCGGGAATAATCCTTGAGAGCAGCTAGCAGGACTGTGGCGAGAGATTCAGTATCATTTGATTAGTGGATTTTAAGACCTAAGTCAAAAAACCGGCCAAGAGCGTGTCGGGCCACGCTCAGTGTAGGGTTCCGTAGTTTTCCGTCCGTCACAGTAAGTGTCCCCACATAAGCGTAAAAAAAATGGGTTATTTGTTTTTGTTACATTGAGTTGACATATTAAGTACAGAACCCTAAAACCCTACAAGCAATACTTAGCGAACAATTTTATTATTAGACAACGAACTTAAATCAGGAAAAATCTTAACAGCGCCATGTACGATATGAGCGTTTCGCGTATAGCGACATCTATCGGCAAATTAAGTAAACTATTGCGAGCGAGCTTAAAGTATGGAAGATGATTTTTATGGGATAATTCTTAATTGCGTGAACCGATTTTCACCGTTTTTACTTTATTTGAAAGCACGTCATTTCATTGCGATTTTGTAGAAATTACAGGTACGATAAACACCTGCTTATACGGTTAAATTACAAACTTAATTCAGAAATTATTTTGTAATTTTTTTCAAAAACTATTCAACCTATCAAGTTCAAAATAATTTTCCTAGAAAGTTTTTATAAAGTTCTACTTTTGAGATTTTTTTCATATTTTTAAAACTTATGGTTCAAAAGTTAGAGGGGGGGGGGACACATTTTTTTTACGTCTGGAGCGATTATCTCCAAAAATATTAATATTATAAAAAAATAATTTCGGCAAACCCCTGTTCATTTTTAAATACCTATCGAACAATATATCACACGTTAGGAATGAAATGAAAAAAAAAACACTGCTCACGTTACGTATAGGGGAGGTACCATAATAAAAAAACATTTTCACTTTTTATTTTACCACTTTGTCGGCGTGATTGATATACATGTTAGTATTACCAGGTTCGTCGCTTCAAGGTTAGAAAGTCAGGTGGCAAATACTCTCTCAAAAACTAGTGTCTGCGGCCATTCTTAGGGTTAGGCAGCCAGCAGAACAGCCTCTTCCTCCTTGCTAACGAGTACGCGATCGATGGTAGGTATTTTTGTAATAGAGTCTGGTCAAATCCACTGAATTCTGTTACGCGGCAACATTAAACGGCATACGCATACATTTTGAGCAACAGTTTTGCCGTCTGATTGAATCTTGTGGGTTCTTCTATCGCTTGTCAGACTCTATTATGATTAAATGAGTATGATTCTTATGAGGCCCATAGTAAGCGACCACGTTTCAGTGCCATATGTCATCACTGGCAACACACACTGGTCAAAGACTTTCGTCTTGAGACACTGCGGAATATTGGACGAAAAGAGTGGGCGGGGCACATAGCACGTAGAACCGATGGCCGTTGGGGCGGAAAGGTTCTCGAGTGGCGACCACGTACCGGAAGGCGCAGCGTGGGTAGGCCCCCGACAAGGTGGACTGATGACCTGGTGAGGGTTGCGGGAGTCCGCTGGATGCGGGTGGCGAGGGATCGGTCACTTTGGCACTCTTTGGGGGAGGCCTATGTCCAGCAGTGGACGTCTTTCGGCTGATATGATGATGATGATGATGATGAGTATGATTTGTATCATACTCAAATTGAAATGCGAAATTTACATCTCAGATCCACCTGTAGGCGTCCATCGGTACACCACGCACGCGGGTCCCCGGCCGCCGTGACTTTCACGTCGGGCAAGCGAAATTTCAAGCGCGGTTACGCTAGTGCAGTAGCAGACGTGGGTAAGGCTAGTGATGTTTGTGCTTGGACTGCAATGGTGAATATCCACAAGGGACGTTCGCAGCTGTGTTTCAGACTCTATTATGAATAAATGAGTATGATAAAAACCTAATCGGAATGCAAAATTGTCGTCTCAAACTGACCCTTCGCGCGCATCGGCACGCCACGCACGCGGGTCCCCGGCCGCGGTGATTGTCACGTCGGGCAAGCGAATGTCAAGCGCGGTTACATGGACTGTGAACCAATGTGACGTGAGTTGGCTAGTAATGTTTGTGCTTGGACTGTAATGGTGAATACCCACAAGCGACTTGCGCAGCTGTGATGAATTAATGAGTTTCATAAAAACCTAATCAGAATGCAAAATTTTCATCTCAAACTGACCCTTCGCGTGCATCGGCACGCCACGCACGCGGGTCCCCGGCCGCGGTGATTGTCACGTCGGGCAAGCGAATGTCAAGCGTGGTTAAATGGACTGTGAAGCGGGGTGACGTGGGTGACGTAATGATGTTTGTGCTTTGACTATTGGTTTCGTCTATAGGGAAGTGGGCAGTCAGAGAAGACAGCGAAATTATCTTTCTAGCTCTTTCAGACCCGGCCAATACAATCGTGCGGGTTGATTTAATTTAATTGACAAATCAAAATCATATGTCAATATACTTCATTTTACGTTACCAGGATGTTGTTTTACGGGTCTGAAAGGGCTAGTAGATTTACGTACGGTGGTCTACGGCTGGCATTATTACTGCCATCGCAAACCCTAATTACGGCACAACATTAATACCTATATGCCTTACTTTCAAACTCCAAAAATTACGTTACATTAATAAAAGTTCATTTTAATCACACCATATTTAGCACCAGTCACTTGATCGTGACATTCGCAAATTTTTTAAAGCCACTCATTACGTATTTTTCATAATGAATTGCTAGCTCATCTTTTTGTTATACTTGACATAACACCTAATAACCAGTCTCCTTCCTGAAATCGTCTATGATTACATCTATACCTACTGACACAGCTATACCCAAAAATGCAACCGCGGAAAATAAAATCGAGAACAAAATTCTATTGAATTATTAAACAACTTCTCATAATCCATTCCTTTGATGTCTAGCGTGCGACCCATTTTTTCGCAGCCACCTCACACATGATGCCATTGCATCATGTAAATTATGGAATAATTAGCACGCCACTGTGGAAACTAACGGATCAAAGGCGGCACATTTGAACCGCCGCTATACTTACACACTACCAAAAAGATCTATGGCATTAGGATATTAAAGGGACCTAAATGCGGAACGCTTACGCAACTTGCGTCACGCAGGCGCCAACCGCGGCAAGGTCCCTTTTGCCATAGAACGACAGATATGAAGATAGAACTTTTTGGCTTAATCATGTCGGTTACAACATTTTGTAAATGGGTGACTTTGGTGGTTAACGTGGTGTTATCATTTTATTGACGCTATATTTAGAAAGTTATGAATACTTATGCGGTGGTTATAAGTATCTGATTCTATTGTTGTCTACGTGACAGGAGTTGTAACCAAATAATTAACACGTTAGGCTGCAGACAAAAAATCAATGAATCCGTAAAGAAACAAAAAGTAGTAAAACAAAATTCAATGAATCCGTTCAAATAATAAATAAGAACCTGTGATGTCCAAAATAATTATTTTCCAGATTATTGAGCCCATTCCCATTATAATCATTATAACCTATGCTACGCAGACAATCGAAGGGCCCGCCATATATTAAAAGGACACCGTAAACTACGCAAAGGCACTTGCATTTTCAAGACAATCATATATGCGATGCTGGATCGTTCTTACTGGCTTTTATACCCACTGACAACATTTGTAAGACAGTGCACGACTACTATCATTCTTAAAATGGATGAGATTACAATATAAATCTGTTTAACAAGAGTGCTTTCGCCAAATTAACTAGCAAAAGTGTCATGATTGCAAACATCGTGTTCTTCGCAACCCTTCGCCGTCTCGCACTCATCGATACATCACCGACACTTCATTTACAAATTCCTCGGTCTGCAGCCGATGCAAGCGGCCTACTAACAAGCTGCTCAGAAACGAACATAAGTACTTTAAAAACCTTGTATATGCGATCGCAGCCGTGAAATATGCGATCTTATTCGAAGGTATGAAAGTTTAAATTCAAGGAATCGGAACGAGCTATGCAATTGCAAAAGTAACCCCTGGATTACTTGCTACACATAAATCCGCCAGTGAGATCCACGGTGTACTACCGCTATCAATCTGGCCGCATTGCCCACCTATTTTCGTAACAGACTGTCTTATACACTGTTATAAATTATAATGTACCTTTACCGATTGCAAGTGATATTTTATAGGAAGTATTTTAAAAATAGATTCAATTTAAACCGAATTCATCCATCATTCAATTAATTCCATTGAGTAACAAAATTTTCAATTATTCACCTACATACAACTACTTAACACACGTTTGGCACACTTTGCTGCGAGTTTTTCACAGTGATATGCTGACATGATATAACTTTTTCGTAACGTAGATATCACGCGTCGACTGGTTAATTAATCAGTTAACATTAACTGACACATGTCCAGTTAATATGACGTTCACGTCATAACAGAGTTTATCACTATTAAAACTCGCATATATCCAAGATCCACAACCCAATATAAATTGTCCCCGTTATAGTTTCAGGAAAACCCTGCTGAAAACTGCTACGACATTATCTAGTGCTAACCCTCCACGCGAGGCAGTATAGCGTCAGTCATTAAGTCATTACCTTCCCCTGTCATCCAAACACAGGTCGCCGCCAGTTACATGTGACAAACAATGCTAACGTACGTTCCTATACTCTAATTACATGTCAGTTTATCCAGCCATCCTTAATTACAATCGTCGGAAACGTATTGCTTTCATTTGGTAGAATTCGTTCTTGAAAGGGCCCGTATAAGGGGTTAAATACTGTTAATGGTAGGTTTAACGGGGAGTCACTTTGTTCAGTGGTGCGACGGTGGGGACACTGACAACTGACAAGTAGGGATGAGGAGCTTATACGATTTAAAAATATTCTTACATTTAGAGGTTTGTCTCTACTCTACAGGGGCTCGAGAAGCGCTTTTTACCCAGTTTTTACATGAAATCGTTTACATAAAGTCAATTGATATTTTATCTAAAAGTTAGAGTGAATACCATTGTACGACTTTTTATTCTATTAAGTATGTTGGGTTACTCGGGTTATTGCTTACGGTGAACAACGGTCCAGGTGAATAATTAGACTTCCTAGCCTAACTTACATATACTTAATACTGCAATTTACCGTCAGTGAGAAGAGTTTTAGTGCATACTAACTGCACGCGCTACTTCGCCCGCGGATTGCAAATAAATTAGCCTATAACCAGTTAAAAAGTCCATTCTAAGTGAAATAATTTATGAAATCACATTTGCGGTTACGGGATTACCCAAAACACAATTACAATGCTATAATCTCACAGACATTTCGTCTTAATAATATTAGTACATATATGTAAATTACCGGCAGTTTAACAATCTAAGTAGGTAGGTTTATGAGGAAGTTAAATTATGAGGTAGGTACTGAAAAAGAGCTCAGTGTAATTCTTTTTTTTCTCATGTATTTTATGATTAAGTCGGCTACACAGTGTAATTCTTGTTGTGATTAAAATATCTAGACGTAATAAATAACAGGTGAGATTTGTACACGAAATTAATGTTTAAGTTAGAAACTTATTCTCTCCGTGTCTCAGGGGAAGGAAGCGGCCGTCACGCGGCCTAACAAGACAGTATTAAATAAGCATTGACTCTTCTCGTCTCCACATGTCCTAATCATTCCCTTTATTCAGTCGGCGTGTTCCCGGAACCTCGCCTCCCACCCGCTTTCACTCTGTGACGTGATTTTTGATTACAACCGACATGACGACTCAAACATAATATCATAAAAATAACCAATACTCGAATAGAATTACGAGTAACAGGAGCGTGACGCTCATAACTGATATATAATACGTCTACAAAGAAGTCTATTTGTTTCAGTAACGCTACATCAAAGGGTTGTTCACGGAAATCAAAGAAGTTTGGAGCTTTTGTATGATTCCTGATGTTTGACAGCTAAATACGAGAACAAAATGCCGAATTACCGCGCTCGGGCGACGACAGAAATATCCGACTGAGAACTTTTACGGAAGCAATAAATTCAGTTAATTAGTCAATTTAGCTCCCGACTCAAAAGTTTGATTGGAAATCCTTATAGATGCGATTAAGATTCTTCGGGTGGATATCAAGATGTACGATTGGAAGTAATGCGTTATATAACGTGGATGGCGTGACTCGGTCACTCCCGGACATGGGAATATGTGATACCTGATCGATTGTACATGGACCACGAATAACGAATGTGAAACGAGCTAAAAGTGGCGTTATATGAATGTATTAAGGTCTATTCCATGTGAAAACTAAGTTGGTAGAATCGTACCTAGCTTCAGTGCTGGCTGCACATGTCGCAATGCCATTAACATATCGAGGATTCCAATCGAGGATGCCGCCAGTTAAATGATTCAGGCCTCCGTACATAGAAATCAATAAGTTGACATGCAAATAATAAAACGTATGAATGTAAACAGTCAATATACTGGCTCTACTGGCTAAAAATAGTTATTTGTGTCACAAGGGAGCAAAATAGTATATTTACGGCGAGGGCGGTGTATTGAATCCTGAACGTAGTGAGGGATACAAGTGTTAAAACGAACGAAGTGTGTCAAAACGAACATATTTCAAGTTTTAACTATAACAATGTTGTATAAAAATTTATAAATATTTCGTAATATTTAAAAATTAGTAATAAAAATGTACTCGTAGTATTACTTTTATTTATTTTTACGTATTTTAATTTTATCATTCTTTACACCATTGTATTCCGACTTGATTTGTAATTCATATTATGATAATGTCCATATTGTTATTTTAAACTAATTAAAGATACTTTTATTCCATCAATGCTAATGTGTAATAAAAATTAAGATAATTTAGATATATTTTAACAGTAGCTTTTTTTAAATTTGCACATAGTCGGTGTGAAAAATAGTATATGTGTCACTCGGTAGCAAAATTATTTTCGTCTCGGGCGTAAACACTTGTATCCCTCACTACGCTCAGGATCCTACGTTAGAATCCCTCGCTACGCTCAGGATTCTATTGTTGGATCCCTCGCTACGTTCAGGATTCAATACACCGCCCTCGCCGTAAATATACTATTTTGCTCCCTTGTGACACAAATAACTATTGTCACAACGCTGTGAACAAAGATCAATAAGTAATAGCGTCTATTAAAAACTGGCTACTTAAACACTCAATAAAGATAAATACACCCTATACCCCACCATTTATTTAAATTGGTCGAACCGAAAATAACATAAGCTACACTTTCAGTTGAACTTGAATAAATGGGGTGTCTGGTTATTGCCTCTGATCAGTTATAACTGGAATGAACTATCTTTTGGTAAATTCTCCTCGTAACCTGCCAAATAGCCGTTCGACCGAAATATACAATTTATTTAAATATGCACAAATAAAAAAGTACAAAGGGTAGAATGCCACTACGCATTGGGTGATGCAGGGTGAGAAAAAAAAACATACCTACTATTGGCCACATACAAAAGTTTTTTTTTTTTTTAAATGGGATTACCTGTATATTTTCTTTTTTAGGGTTCCGTACCTCAAAAGAAAGAAATGAAACCCTTATAGGGTCACAAGACCCTTATCTTGGTAACGCGCGGATATTATCGAGTTGAAATTAAAACCATATACTCAGGTCTACAGTCCCTTGAAGCTGTGACAAAATCAAACTTCTAAGTTGACGTAAAAAAAACAAACGGCCGTATACTCGTATGCCGCAAAAAACGTATATTTCGACACTCTCAATGGAATCAAAATTTATAGGGTACTTTGCGTTGACCTAGAACTATTCAATGGCAAGTAAGATCGTCCGGTTTTACAAGTATACAGGAAATAATCTGAAAACTGTACATTTTGTAATTAAATCATAAAAAAATAGTGTCCTACGGAATTCCCGGTGGGCGAGTCAGTGTTTCGTGTTTTTTTTATGAAAACTGAATAGCACGTTTTCTCAGCCTTTCACCAACACTAGATGTACTTGATTTGGACAGTACCTCCTGATTCATATACGTAAGAAAGAACTTTAAAAATTCCTAGCTTATACATACCTAATGATTATAAATAACTACAACTTAGAAAAGTTGAAAAACCCCCGACATTTTTATACCAAAGTCTCAAAAACGGCTGAACAGATTTTCATGAAACATGGCTAAGAACATTTGGGATAAAATTATCTATGATGACACAAAAAAACCGCATTCAAATCGGTCCATCCGTTTGGGAGCTACGATACCACAGACGATACACAGACACACAGACAGACACGTTAAACTTATAACTTATAACACCCCTCTCTCTGCGTCGGGTGTTAACAAGCAAAAAAAAACATCTTACACTCTTTTTGAGATGAACAACTTATTCCAACAAAGTTATCAGTGCAAAGGAAAGTTTATCTTCATTCTCGAGTTGTTAGAGTTAGGTTTGTATGTGTGTGACAAAACTTTCATCGATAAACACTTTTTCTCCATCGATAAGAAAAGACTCACCTTAACTGGTGACACAAGGACACTAACGCCTCTATTTCTGAGAGATTAAGATCTTGTATTATCATTTCAGCACGTCTTAGACGCTGTGCTGTCACATTTACCTGACAACTGAATGAAAGCAGCCTCAGCACAAACAGTCACGGCGCCGCATCGACCAGGCAGGTTTTTAAACCGCGCACAGATTGATTTCAGATTCTACCGGCCGATTACTTTGATAGATGACATGCTTACCGAGCTAGAGGACCCGGGTTTGCCTTCAGGTTGAGATAAAAAACTGATTAAAATGCGAGTAGTGGCAGTATAGCTTGTGCTAGCCCCGCTAGCCTGTTTAACCGTACATAATCAATGAAGTAGTGGATTCAGGGTTTTGGTTTGGGGGTAGGCTTGGCGTAGCTGAGGTTAGATTTTGCTAAGGACGTTTTTGGGGAAGCTTACCCCTTAACCCAAAGCATTCGCTAGTGAGTCGATAGTTAGTGATAAATTGTGGATAGCTTACTTTTTCGCAGACGCTCCGGCAGGTGCCCGTCGCCTTGGCGCAGCAAGCCGATATGTCTGAAAACAGAAACACGAATGATTACTGAAACCTCGTACTCCTTTTAAAACTGTCACACCAACAGAACAAGTCCACTTCGGTGATCTCACTCATCCTAAGCTACGGTAGTATTACCTACCGGAAAGACGTAATGAGCTTTAAATTACTGGCAATTGTCTCATTCCTTTACTGTTATTAACTTATGATTATTTGAATTGACTGAATTTAATCCGCGGATTAATTCCAACAAGTTTTACTCATATTTTCCTCTCTCACTTGAAAGATAGATGACATCACTTCTGCAAAAGCTAGTATATAACCACACCAACACTTGGAATGCACCACGAGGAAGGTTCGGGCTCTGAAGATGTAGTGGAGAATGCTACCTAAATGTTATGTTATGTTAGCGATAAAAATACAGTTTAAATTTGTTTTTTTTCATACAAAAATATCTAGAATGCTTCAGCTAAATAGCTCGCTCTCGCATAATGGCATCTAGTATATATGTAATAGTAACGGAGACAGTACTGCCATAGACTTGGCGCATGACGATTAGAGTCTCAGTTTGATGTCCGTACAATAAACTCAGCGACACTTTCAAATCGAGACGCACTTTGATCTATTTCCGTTTCATCAACGCTATAGTCTTACATACAATAATGGTCATTAAACGAATTTAAAAAAAGATTTACGGTCAATTTGTCGACTGTCGTCGCTCTAAGTTCAAAGTAGATATGTTGTATCCACAGTCATAATATCAAAAACGTATGTATTAACTTAAATTAGTACGATGAACCTCTTTGTTTGATTACGCAACCATAAAAACTGATAATAAAGTTATCGTTAATTTTAACTCATGGCTGAGAAAATTATAAACATGTGTTTGATCTAATTAAATGAGTTATATGTTGCCTAGGGTTTGCACCCGGGAAATACCGGAACCGAAAATCCCGGGATTTCCCGGTTTTTTGGACCGAGCTAAGAACCGGGATTTCGAAAACCTTGTCCCGGTTCTTTCGGGACTTTCGGGAAATATACTTTTTCGTTTCATATACAAAGAATAAAGTAAGTTTACTTAATAATTGTTATACTTATACTATGTACAAGTTATTAATGCAAGCGAGAGTATTAACAAAATATCAGCTAAAAGCAAAAAGGCAATTTTTTAGCAGTGGCTCGGCGTTTACGCTTAGGTTTTAGGTTGGCAATGTTGGCATATGTCGGTTGCCCCCCGGCCCCCGCCCTGTTCGCCTACCCCGCACTACAACTTGCCGGCTGCCTCGCCTCGCGTCGACCGCATCGCCAGTCGTCATCCATTGCTAATAAAAGACGTACGATTACGATAACTGTGATACCGAATACCAATGGTAAAATATTTAAGAAATGTGCTCACTGCTTTGTGTTCATAATTTGATTCGAACATTGTTCTCATTTAAGAAATATCTATGTATAAATGCTGATTTAATGATCTCAATATGTTACATTATTTACTCATACATATAACTTACGCTGTGATGATTTAGAAGACTTTATAATTAGTTATAGATGATTGTTATAGTGTTTCATTATATAAAAGTACCTAGTACCTACACTGTAATGAAAATAATGTTAATTTTATACCAAAAAGAATTTTAGTATTAATTATCACTTGAGAACTAAACTTATACAACACACACAATTACACATGTTGATTGTTGATTTAATATGATATGAGAAAGAACGGACAATTTATAATATTAGTTACATGTTACACATCAAAGTTTGATTTTGCAAGTTTACCAGGTTCAAGGCAATTTACTTATATAAAAAAAGGTTTCACTTGGTGGTCGCTGTTGTTATTTTATTAGTTATGATTAGGAATAACATTAAATTGTAGACATTTGGAAATTTTGGTGGGTAGAATAAAAACTGTTAAGTTCAAAATTTTTATTAAAAACGTGAATCGAAGTTATCAATCTGTTTTACTTATGACTAGCTTTTGTTCCTATCCTATATACTATAGATAAGACTAACTAATCCACAAAATTAATCACGAATAATGATATTTTAATCGCGTTTTTAATTTTATGAATAAATATTATGTTTTGTCCCGAAAATCCCGAAAGAACCGGGAATCCCGGTTCTCATTTTGGTGAGTCCCGAATTTCCCGGTTCTTTCAGATGGAACCGGTTCTGCATTCCCTAATGTTGCCACAGCCAACGACGATAAGCGGCAGCAGTATAATAGTCTCCTGGGATGTTATTCACAACACAACACTCCTTTCGCTCACCTCGTCCAAAGAGAACCAGTGTAAATCTGAAATTATTTTAACTCGCTTCACCGCTTAGCCCTAGTTGACGCCAGTAGTCGTGACAGGTTTCATTCAAAAGTGTAATTTTAATTGTTTTCCCAGAATTTGGAAATATTGGTTTTTCCTGCTCAAAGTCATGTGTATTACCTACCTGCTATTGATTCTGATACAACAAGAAATTGTCCCTAATATGCCTCATATTTGTCCCCATACTTTCTACTGTGTGACGCCCTATTCAAAATGGGACGTAGTGGAATAACGTAATGAAATAGTTTTTTTTAGAGGCGCCGAATATGCGTTTTACCGAATACGAATATTTGGCCGAATGTTCGGTCTAGCTTTTGCCGAACCGAATATCCGGTCGAATTATTCGGTTCAAAGTTTTTTTTCCTTATCAAGGATAAAGAGTGATTATGATTCGGAGTAAAACGAAAACTTTCTAAACTCTGAGAAAAAAGTTAAACTTACAATTTGAATGAAAAAGCCTTATATTACGACTACTGGGCTGTTATTTGCTACGCGCTAATGCGGCTCACCGCGCAGGTCATCCGTCACGAAATTAGACCTCTACCTACGCTTGGTTACTACGCATCGCGGTGTCAAGATATTTGATATTTATGGGTGAACGTTACGTTAAGTTACAGAAAAAATCTGCCGGCGTAAACTAGGGACCAGCGGTGAAGTGAGGTATAATAATTTGTGAATAGCACAGCACAGCTGATAAACTTGGGCGACAACAAAGTTATACATCACAACCAAAGTAAACTAGACGACGACAAAACTTGGGAGCGCGATACATCATACTGTCTGCGCTCTAGGTACAGTCATCAACAAATTGTTTCCTAACGAGGTACTTAATTGAAATGGAAATAATAATAAGTTAAATTTTTGTTGGGGAATCTTTACAATATGTATAATGCCTTATTATATAAATTTTACTTATTGCCTAATATCGTTAAATAAGAAGTAAATAATTATAATGTTACATTTTACGTATGCTGGTGGTCGTAGTTCGAGTCCCGGGAGATGCATAATTGTTATTTTCTATGTCCGTATGGGACTTTGGTTTACCAATTCTACGTTAATAAATTAATAATATTGCACATCAAAAACCGTCTAACCGTAAATGCAATTAGACCGACTGACCTACGCATAAGTAGGTACATTCCACATGCAACTATGCTCAATAAATAATATCTATGAATTAATTTGTTCTTGGATTGGGGTAATAAGTAGCAAAACGCTTTTACATCGTAAGAGAGTGATTTATTTCACTTTGCTGAACCGTATCCGACTCTACTCGCAGCTACTGCATAATCCGCTCACTTTCTGTACTTAATAACCGATACTCTAACTAGGCTATAATTTTAATATAAGGATTAAGGAGAAAGTATGGATATTATGCGAACCCGTCCAATCAGTGCCCTTGAGCGTTTCGATGAAGTTAAATTATAAGAAGTACCTACTCTCACATCGTGATTACTGCGACCGGCTCGGCTCATAGTCTACGAAGCAAGATTTGCATTATAAATCTATTAAACTAATGCCTTTTTGCCTAGATTATACAGTTTCCCTGGGAAACTGTGCGGGGTTAATGTGCTTAAGTTGCATTGATAAATTAGTCAGGTTACTTGAATCTTAAATGGCGGGATTACCTTTCGAAATTGCTAGCCATCGTTCTTATATTGGTAGAGAAAAGACTGGCTCTAAGGATGTAATTTAATGTAGAAAGCTATTATACTTGTTACTAGCTTTCTTGTTTTACGAATATACGAGTAATATATAACTTAGCCTGCACGTATTTCTTCTGCTTCATGGTACATGGACTGTTAGGGATTAGGTTAGGGATTTATTAAAATAACAACAACCAAAGGAATATAGCATGTAAATGTATAAAAAGCAACTGCCACTGATCTGATCTGGATCTTTATATAGGACCGTTTTTTTGCACAATGTACTTTTTAAGTTTTCACCAGTTTTTTACTTTTGAATTATTGAGAACAACCTTGTTTGTGGAAGTCTTAAAAACGGTTTCAATATAAATTCAGTGCCTAGACCATTTTCATGTTGCAACAACTCATATGCGGTTTTCATTACATTGCGGGGCTGCGGGCTAAATACGATAAATTCAAGCAAACCCTGAGGGGCTACCGCGAAGTGAAAACGAACTTCGTTCGGGTGTCTCCGTCTCTGTCGCAAGAACAAGCAAGTGCAACAGAGAGGGAGATACACGAACGAATTTCGTTTTCGTTTCGCGGTATTTTACATTGCAGAGGCCCCTGCAATGTAAAATAAAACACGCGTACGATTTGTTGCACCATGTAAATGGCCCTTAAATGGCAAAGCTGGTTAGAAATAAACGTTATACTATAATTTAAATATATCAAATGTAAAGATACTATAGCTTACCCTGTGAGTTAGCGCAGGCTAAAGCCAGAGCGAAGACTATAAGTCTGGACTTTAAGCAGCATCCTCGCTTGAGGCCCATTCTTCTGCTTCGGCGCGCTGCGTGGCTTCCCATTGTATCTTCTTTATAGACTGCTAGGCCATCTGCAATCAAAAGTAAGGTTAGGATAAACTGGTTAACATTCTAAACATTTTAGGGGGAAGAATAGCTTTCCAGCAGCTAGCAGCTCGCGACTGACAATAGGTACTTTTTTGATGTAGGTAATTTGCATTTCCGGAGAAAACGGTTTCCACTTACTAAATCTTAACAAATCACGTTGATTTTGATGTCGATCGCTTCAGTATAATATTTTCCAAGTTTATTTTATAGGTTTCGCTTTTGTTTTTTTATATGTGAGTTTTGCCGTGCATATAATTTTGAATTTATTGCAAATTTAAAAAAGGAAAACCTCGTTTTTCACTGTGTCATTAACGCACTAAAAATCATTTAGATTGCAAAAAAATATCTAAATATTGGTGGAAAAACATTTCCTCTTTTTGTATGGACGAGTACGTAGTACTCCAAAGGTATTCTTCCCTCTTAACGACCTAATCGTCATCGTCAGCCTATAGCAGACCCACTACTGGAAACATATCTGGGGCACGGCAGTGCCCCCGCCAAGTCAAGCAAAACAGCGGCTCGGCCGTACCATCCTTTTCTCGAAGCAGTGCAGGCCATTTTCGACCCCCTATAACTTCGTTGTGGATAAAACTAAAAGCCTGAATTTTTAGTTTTACTTGGCTCTACGAAATATCTCACAACTTTTTACGGTGGAAGAGTTTCAAGACTTGACCTCTTTTTTACAGGGATTGTTTTTAATGGGATGGGTTAAAGTAGCTAGTGTAACGTCGAGGACTAGGATGTTTACCTTCTGTTTTATGGAAATTGCTGTAAGTAGTTTAGTTTATTATTATTATATTATTATATAGAGCCTGATGTGTCCCACTGCTGGGAAAAGGCCTCCCCCCCTTCTTCCACTGATCGCGGTTTTTAGCTTGATCTGGCCAGTCCTTTAAAAAGGAGTCCCACTCATCCCGCCATCGCCGACGAGGTCTTCCGCGTTTAGTTTAACAAAGTATATATTATTATGTATCTGTAGCCATGATGAAAGGACGTTGATTGGACCGAAATCGGACAATTGGAAGTAAATGAAACGGATTCCTTAACTAAATATCGAAATACGTATGAAATGAAAACAAGGCAATTATCGTATTATTTATTTAATAATAAATCATTAAAACAATTGATTGCTAAATCGACGATAATTTATCACACACTGTACATTATGTTTGTTATGGTCGTTAATTAAATGGTTGACCCGCTTAACGGTTTACGGCGTCTTACTTATAAGTTTTATAGCATTGTCGTGTTGAAGAGATTATAAAGGACGTTACAGTCATCTTGTCTCACAAGTCTTACAATGTGTTTATTGTTGTAATTATAACACTATGTCACTATTTTCATTATTTAATTCACCTCGAGAAAATTAATAAGTGCGGCGTTAGCGTAAATATACGTATCCCTCTTTAGTATCCCACAATGTTATGCCTCGTACGATATTGTATAGTCTATTCTTATGTCTAATTTGTACATTGTACCTATTGTATAAAATGTGATTTTAAATAAAGTTTTTCTATGTCTCTATGTCTATGGATATTCGCTACTAACCGTAGCACTGTGGCACATACAGTACCTATTGTGAGATAAATAAATAAAATAAATAAATAAATCAATATCAGAGGACAATCTTACACAAATCGACCTAGTCCCAAACTAAGCAAAGCTTGTACTATGGGTACAACGACAAACATACTTATATAGATAAATAAATACTTAAATGCATAGAAAACATCCATGACTCGGGAACAAATATTCGTCCTCATCACACAAATAAATGCCCTTACCGCGGGATTCGAACCCAGGACCTCTTGCTTCGTAGGCAGGGTCACTACCAACTAGGCTAAAGCGGTCGTCAGATGTAAAATTGAATATAGTTATTATGAGTATAGTGCTAAGTGGATAATGGAAGTCATTGTAGAAAAAGTGACTTTTCCACGCAGCAGTAGGTAGAATACATAACATTTCTCTCCACTGCCATGTGCTTCCGAATTTACCATTTTCCCCAATTTGGTCTCTCCGCGCGCTCGATGGCATGTAATCTGCCTTTATGGCGCTAGAGCAAATTTACAACTGTTATAAATTTAAAGGTTAATATCATTTGGGACACAGTATATTATCTGGCTATTAACTCCTCTATGGCGCAGTTACGGGCATGACTCCGTAATAAACTTTAAAGGCTCTCGCTCATGCATTCATCGCGAAAACTGCACCAAACTACTTTTCACCTGAAAAGGTGCAATTGCTGTGTAGTTTATGAAGTAATTTTCGCTGTTCAGAATAGCGCTTTCGAAATATAGTGGATATTTATTGGTCATAAACATCTGTGCTATGGGTTAGGTCTCGTTCGTTCCTGGTGAAACTTTTTCTACAAATCACTAGGGAGCGCGGATGGAGGAGCTTCGATAAAAATGCTATAGTGCCGGCTTTGCGGAGTTCCACTTCAGAAAATAAGTCTGTTAAGAGTTCCCTTTTGAAAAGTTTGCGAGAAATATGCTCGGTGCCTAATAATTATTATCCGAGAATATTATTGGATTGGTTTCTATACTTACGAAAACTTTACGAATTTCAGGAGTTGGTTCTCAAGTCGGCATTTTTTATGTTGTTCCCTCATCGTCATTTACGAATCATTTTGAAAATTCTACAAGTATTGGAAAGCTTCAATGGTCTCGTCTCATTTATACTTTTTTATAATCTAACATAATATTAGCAAACATTTATAAAATGACTAATGTTTTAAATACTCGAGAGCATCATGTTAGAAACGGATCGGGTTGATGGTAATCAATGGGTTTTTTTTTAATTCTGATTAGGTTTGTTCTGGGAGAAATCATACGCACTTTCAATCAATATCAATATAAGGCCAAATTTAATGTATGCCATACAATTAAATAAATAAATCAATATCATAAGCAGGTACCTAGCTACTCCAGAGAACTGAAACCGTAAATTTGTTCCCGTTTTCAATGCGCTTGCCAATTTAGTAAATCGTTGAAAGGAATATGATGACTTATAGGTAGTAGGTATACTCCAACTGGACTTAATTTTATGATCCAAGATAATGGTGGTAAAGTAATTTAAAGTCTTTGATGTAGATGAAATAAAATATCGCAGAAGAAACGAAAGAATAAATATATAGCACCATTAATGTCACCTAGTTTTTAGGCTAATATTTATTGTAATACACGTAGGTTGGCACTGAATATAACAATACCTACTGTTATTGTATTAGGTACCGTGTATGTATGAGATTTTTTGTTTGTTGTACTGTATATCATAATATTAATAATCAATGCAGTAAATCTAGTAGGTACTTAATTAATTGAGTAATTTATGTGTCTATATCTTCATGTTCTATTTACTCTTCCGGGCATTTTTAGTAAAATATATCGTAGGCAATTAAAAGTAAACTAAAACTACTTACATCAATATTTTTAAAACAAGAGTAACGATAGAAGTGTCCAGCCAGACATAGGTAGAGTAGGTAACTTAATCGTCAGCATACAAAACTGTTACAAACAATACGTAGTAAACATACAATAGTATAAATAAATCTAACACTCAATAGAGCAGTCATTGAAATATTAAGTAAATAAATGGATTATTATGTATCTCAAGACATACCTACTTATTTCAAATTAGCCGTCCGCGCGGCTAGAACTATTATATAATCTGTGGCGCGGCTACAGCCGCGTTTTGCAAACAACGTAGGAAAAACCGCGGAATAACATATAGCCTACTAGCTGCCCGCGACTCCGTCCGCGTGGAACTCGTTTATATCGTAGCTCCAAACAAACTTTCATCCCCTTAGGGGACGATCTCCGGGATAAAAACTGTCCTATGGGGAAGGATCCCCGGGACTCAAAATCCATACTATAACATTATAAATGGGAAAGTGTACGTGTGTGTTTGTTTGTCCGTCTTTCACGGCAAAACGGAGCGACGAATTGACGTGATTTTTTAAGTGGAGATAGTTGAAGGGGTGGAGAGTGACATAGGATAGTTTTTATACCCGTAATCATCCCCTAAGGGGGTGAAATTGAGGGGTAAAAGTTTGTATGGAAGTGCGATATAAACTAGTTCCACGCGGACGGAGTCGCGGGCAGAAGCTAGTATGTCTATAATTACCAAATTTCATCCAAATCGGTTCAGCGATTTAAGCGTGAAGAGGTAACAGACAGATGGACGGACAGATACACTTTCGCAGTTATAATATATTAGCATATTAGGTACATACAAAATTACAAACTTGTAATCTTACAAAGCTACAGACACTTCCTCTATATAATATTAGTATAGATAATTAAATACCTACCGCTCTAAATGTTGTGCAAGTCCGCAGTTATTCTTAATATCTGTTTAGCTATTTCCAGTTCCTCTCATCCCGCGTATATCTGCAGCTTGCTCCCGGCATTCGTTATCTCCAATTCGTATCCTAATCTCCCGGCTCACAAATCCACCACGACACCAGCTTACCAAAAATATTTAACGTTATATAAAAGCGTATTTCACTTACTTATTCAATTAAAACTTTTATTTACTAATGTTTCATTCAACTGTTACTGACGTAAATTGTTTTCTTATTGGAACACACACTCGAACGTATATAAATTCGCGCGCTTCGACACCCTTCGAGCGCATATCCCCCGCACACAACCACTCTCGCGCCAAATTGACGCTTTACTAAATGGTCCGGCATAAATTCATTCAACTCCAGACTCTCCGCGCCTCCTTGTCACTCCCACTACTTAATCTATACCACTGTCTCCTTCCCCCGCTTCCGCCTGATGAAGTCTATTGAGCTGGTTAGTCATTAATTAATTCTGCATAAGAAAATTACTTTTAATTTAAACGGTGCCGCAGATGGTTCTGATTGGGAACATAAGCCATAAACTAGAGAATCCGGGGAGGCTAATAACGAAGTTTACAAGTCTAGCAGAACTTTATGAGGCAGTTTTAAGTCTATTTTATATCGACAGATAGGATTTGCTTCAAGCTCTTTTAATAATTTATTAGGCATTTAAGTAGGTACGCCTCTACCGATCGACTTTATATTGAAGTTTATAGACTTTCTAACCAATTCCACTAGAACTTTATACCCGACTGTTGTAGAAAGAGGGTTGTTTTAAGAGTAGGATTACAAGTCAACAATTCGACAAAATTCTACAATTTTAAATTTTCCATTAAAAAAGTTGTCAATTTTGTCATTAATAGGCATGACAGTAATTGAAAATCACTAAAATATGGTATTTTCTTAGTGCATTTTTAATCATAGAATTCGAAAATTGCTCATATTTTTTTATTAAGTAAGGGATTATTATTTATTTTGATAAAATTAAACTGAAAAATACGGACGCCCGCCATGATATGTTAAACACCAATCAGAGCGCATGACGTCACGTGTGTATAAACAAATACCCATAGCGGCCATTACCACAGATTACAGAGAAAACTTACGTACTGAACGAATAGTAAGACAGGGATAGAACCATGTTATCTGTCAGATCTTCATACGTCATTGTCCCGCTTTCTCGCTCGCACGGCCGCGCAAGACTTGTAAACTTTTTAATTTATGTTCATTCAATGAGCAATTGAGCGATCTAGGTAGCAAACGTCAAAGATCTGCGTTCTTTTTATACATACGTGACGTCACTCGGGACGCCATGACACTGACAAGTTTTTTAGCGCTAATTTGAAATTTAAAAACTAAAATGCATTCTTTTCCTACTTAACTGTTATATTCTCTTGAAAAATCTTATTCGTTGTACATAATTAATGTTTCTAAACATTATAGAACAGTTTTTCAAAATGTGTCATCATGCCTATTGTACGCTTGTAATGTTTTGTTTATTTATTTATTTATTCATTACTAAAAATTCTACAAAAACACTAACTACTTAAAGTCCTGCAAAACTGTTTTAACAGTTTGACTGCAGGAAGACTTATTATAATAACTTATCTAATTTTCAAAACTAGTTAATAGTCGACTTAAACATAATTCTACAGTAGTAATATGTACATGCTTTGGTAATATATCGTATATCTAATGGTATGTTTATGTAGGTATGAATAAATATTTAGGGTAAGGATTCTAGAAAATGTTTTTTTAATTTTCTTTTAAATACGCGTGCATTTTGCTCAAGTCTGATGTCTTCAGGCAAGTTGTTATAGATATATACGCGATTGACTGCAGTTGTGGAAGTTCCTACATTGGTGAGACCAAGCGAACCATCGCGGAAAGGGTCAAGGAACATATTGCGGCTGTAAAAAATCGGCAGGTGAATAAGTCTGCGATAACCGAGCATTTGTTGGAGTCAGGACCAAACCACTGGATTGAGCTCCATAAACCGAAAGACCTGTCTACGGAACGTCATTTCTATAGTAGAAAAATACGTGAAGCCGTTGAAATCAGAAAACATCGTAATTTCAATCGGGATGACGGTTTTAAGATTTCATCTTCGTAGAATCCTATCATAAGTAAATGCCAGCGTCAGAAAACATCGTCCGTTATATCACCGGACATTGTTAGTGTCGTGTGTCGGCCGGGTGACAACCCTAGTGTACAAGTGGTTCAAAAAAGACCAAATGCGGGTAGTTCGGAAAACCCGCGCAGCAAGAAGATGTTGATACCCGCACAAGCCAGTTGTCCCGTGACCATGGATGTTGCAACACATCCGAAACGTCGGGAGACCTCAGTGAGGTAAATAAATAAGTTAATACGCGATTAAGTCCCGTTTAGTATAAATAAGTACAACATAGTATATAGTACAAGCTTTGCTTAGTTTGGGACTATGTCGATTTGTGTATCTGACACCCCAAATATTTATTTATTTACCTACCTATTGTCAGTCGCGAGCTGCTAGCTATTAATACTTCCCTCCTAAGCTTTTTACTTGTAATAAACTTATTCGCATTTATAATATTAGAAATATTAGAATGGATGTAGCCCCGATTCTACATTGGCCTCTAAACTTCCTAATTTTATTTAGGTGTCGCTAAAACACTTTGCTATTCTATGAGCAGCTGTGTCTATTCAACTTACCTTAGCTGCCAAAATGCTATTCTAAACGTCGTTTTTAATTCACTGCAAATTATGTTTAAAATTAGAACAATTTAGTTTTCGCAGATTCCAAATCCCCATTCCCCTCGTTAGGTTCGAAGTCGACGTTTGAACACGGCACAGATATTTATGTTCAGCGTTTGAACTACATTCGCATTAGTTTTATTCTCTCAATCCTCCGTACGTCTTCATTACGACTTACACTTCAAATGAAGACAAACGCGCCCTCCTAATCTTTAGAAATGAACCAGCCATTTTGTTCTGTTACGCCTTCAGATAAAGTCGGTTCCACTAGGCATTTAGATTTCTTGAGATTTTCTTGAGACATTTTTAAATATACCTATGTGCGATTTAGTAATCGCACACATAAATCCTAGTATCTGAAACATAAAAGGAAAAACAAGGAGTACCTAAATATTTTAAAGTTTCATTAAAATTCACTGGATAGAGTATTTAGTAATTAATAAGGCAGTACTTAGGCCCGTTTTAATTAAAAAAAAGGTTCTTAACTTGTATCAGCTTGTAATCAATTGTAAGCGTGTCCTAAATTATAAATAGATAGATACTTAAGTACCGAGGACAATACTACTATAGGAAAAGTTCCGTCGTCAGTTTAGAATATAGTCTAGGTCCTAGATAATAATAAACTCTGAAATGATTACTATAAAAGTTGCTGCCAAGACACCTGCAGCTTGACTTCCTAGTTGCCTCCTTTACCAGAAATAAGATCGAGTATTTAAATGGAAGAGTGTAACTTATTCGGAGTGCACTGCATTGCAATACTCTCTGGAGTTTCATTTATGGTTACGCGTTGCGTTGTGCTCCGCGTTGGACGACACGGATAGCAGCATCGCTATTCTGTAACTTGTTTTAAGCTCACCTCAACGCTCACCCACAAATATATCTTGACGCCGCGATTCGTAGTAGCTAAGCGTAAATAGAGGTCTAGTTTTCAGTTTCCATTGTCCAATTGTCCATAGCTGAAGTACGCCTTATACCTATTACCTACTGGAGTTCTGAAATCTACAGTAGGTATAATATACTAGCTTCCGCCCGCGACTTCGTCTGTTTGGACCCGAGATAAAAACTATCCTATATTTTAATACAGGCTATATACTATACCTGTGCAAAATTTCATCCATTTCGGTTGAGCCGTTTAATCGTGATTGAATAACAAACGTCAAAACATCCAAACTTTCGCATTTATAATATTAGTAGATTAATAATAACTTTTGTTGTAACCCAAGCGTAGTACATGAATAAGATGATGTCCGGCTCTCAAACTGACTAACTAAATGATTTTTTTAAACCCGATCTAATAAATAAAAGTTTGAGAGCTACGATGCCACAGACAGACTTACACATACACATATTAAATTCATAACACCCCACGTTTGCGTCGGTGGTTAAAAATACAACCTCGCCATGGCAATGACAAGAAGTGGGGCGCTCCTTCGGGAATTGAATAATCTGTAAACACATTTTGAACTCGAGTCCTACTGAAAAATGTTTATACTATTCCATATACCCAGCTTGTTACCCAGTTCACTACCTGCAGCGCTCAAGTGGCGTCAAGGGACACGGTCAAGTGTCGCCGGCGCCTCAACTATCCTACCATTCCTATATTCATAAATATGTACACTAATATGGACCTTATCGCATTTACATAAGGATAAAAATATTGATATTCTGACTGTGGCTAACATTGAACGGTTAGATCGAAATGCTGGGAACCAAATGAGATAAAAGACTTCGTTATGGGGCTCTCAAGAGTCTTAGATATTGAATGGTGTAGGTATTAGGTATGAGCAGTCTTCAATTTATCGGTTAAATAGCTTTTATTAGTGACAGATTTTTCAATTACATTTATCTAAGTTACTAACAACAGTACTTGATCAGCAGTTGCGAAAAGGGGTAAAATCACGGGCGTTTGAAACCCGCCCCCGCCCCTGTTCAAAATATTGCATGAACCGGAATATTAGTGTAATGTATATTTTTGTTGTTTTATTTTCTTGAACCGCTCCAAAAAGTACTTGACCCCCCGAAATGAAAAACCTGGCTTCAGAGGTAAAGTACCTGCGGGTAAATTATGGGGTTTTTCTTTTCTTTTGCACAAAAGGAATAAGTTTCTAGAGTATAATGATTTTGAAAGTTGAATGCAATTGTTAAAGATACAAATATTGATAGGTCATGTAGTCGCAGGACACAATAAGATTGGACAACTGAACTAGCCTAAATAAAACCCTTCGTCATCGCATATATATAATCTAATTCTATAAGTGTTAAAACGTCAAATTAAATATTGCCTTCGATAATGTCACAGCTACCCTAACGTTTGTTTTCTAATGAGCACCAGCGATAATTCCATGAAGTATGTCTTACATGTGATTTAAGACTAACATTAAACTAATATCCCATCATTTGTCCGCACCCGAAGCTCAGACTATCTAGCCACCAATATGAAATATTCGATTGGCAAAGCGCAAAGTGACATGTAAATTTATTCATGGATAGAATCCCGGCTTGATGCGGACTACAGACAGATCCTTGTACTTCGTGTCTGCAGTAATGGAATTTATTTCGTTTCTAACGTGGCTGGATACATAAAGACGGGTACATTATAGTCATCGTTATGTAAACATGAACCTCATGCATATGTGCAATACGAGTATAAATCATCTATTTGAATGCTGATCAGTTGGGGGTATTTCAAAGTAAAGCTGAAATAAACACAATAATAATACTAGCTTTGCGTGCCTCCATCCGCATATTGCCTGCAAAGAGCAATGGCGGAGCCCCTGGACAAAAAAAAATCGTTTATTACTCAGAGAAAAGTTACATAAATATTTTTTTTTTTTGGCTTCGCCTGTATGTCGGAGAACCATTTACAATGAAGTAGAACAAATATTAGTTTATTTATTATATAGTGGCAACTGAAGACAAATAATAAATAATAACCTATTTCCGTCTCGATGGTCAATTGTATATAACATTCTGGTGAAATAATGTAAGAAATCGGTTGATTAATTCCGAACATTACAAAAAGGGTCCAAAAATGAAAAAAATGTGGAAAAAATATCTCTATCTCCGCCCGACTTCAATATTACAAGACATGGATTGAACGAACTGTAAACTCTGTATAAATCGTTTGTTCAGATCCAAGAGTAGAATCGATTGAACTATCTTAAACATGTAGGTAGGTACCAATTTGCTCTCATCAAAATTCCTTTTTCACTTGGCCAATGTGAAAGTTGTAATGTAACGCCTCTTTATTTTCTTTTTACACAGGGTTACCGGTGTCACAAAGAAATACATTTTCCAGCCCATAGTCACGTAGGCGACCCACTTCACTGCCAATAAAACTTTGCATGCGTCCCCAAAAAGGTCGCCAAAAAGCACACGTATAAAAAAAATATAAATCTACGACGGTGCAGATTTTATGTTGAGTAGGTATAGGTGGGTGACATGGTGATTCTTTGGTGGTTTGTATTCACACTTGCAGATTCTTTGGAAATAAAATAAAGTAACACCGCCCCGGATGAGACACTAACTTGGAAGTACCTAGTCATTATTTAAATTACGTATTTCTTTTAAAATTGCATTTAAGCTTTTACTTATCATTCAAAATATCATTTCTAATTCAATATCCTGTCTAACTGTTTATCATCATCATAATTATATCGTTTTTTTTGGGGGTTTTAATGCGAGATAAAACACAAGATATAAATTTTTAATATTTCTACGTCAATTTAATCAAAATTGAAGTTCCATGCACATTGCATAGTCCCTATAGGCGTACCATATTTAGGCGTTATCAGGGTTATTAAAAAAAACGGATTTTGCGAAAACTGCCCGTGACAGACAGACAGACACCTAAAGACCGCATAAGAGTTCCGTCGGACCAATTTCCGTTAATACATTGTAGGAATTTAGATTTTGAGATTATAGCAGCCATAGAAGAGAATCGTTGTCATGTCTCTCGGTCGCCTAACAAACTGGCATTTTTTGAATATATCTAACAAATTAGATGAAAGTTTTGACAACGTAAGTTGGACTTGTGGTACCTACTACCTACTGGCAGGTGTCTTAATTACCTGGCTCGGTAAATAACAAGGTTACAAACGTTACTACGAATAATACAGCTGCAAAAAAAAACGGAAAAATAGAGCTACGGTAATTTATCCGCTGAAATGAACACTAAAACGGTATGCTAACATAACATTCCTTCGTTGCTCGTTACAATTTCTCTCTGTCCAGCGTTCCACGCTGTAGTAGAGTTATTTTTATGCAAAAATATACTGCAAATAACGTCTCAGGCGACATTGACGGATGGGGCGCGCCGCCGCCTGAAATGGCGCGAAACCTGCCTCGCTCGATTTCCTATCTCACTCCATAAAGTTACCAGGTTTTTTTTTATGAAACAGTGTTGGCTGAAAACGAACCCGATAGTTTTAATTTACTGCATATAGCACGTGTGGGATGGGATGAGTTTTCAGATTGCGAAATTGGTTGACACACTGATGTCGAGTTTAAAATTCCGTTGCATTTCTGAAATGTAACGTAAAATACCCGTCGTGTTTTTAGGTTTCTTACATTAGTATAAATTTAGTAAAAATTGCTAGTATCGATATTTCAGAGCCACGTAGATTTGTAAACAACACTAACTCTACCCAAATCTTTTTATATTACATACACAGTACTTTTTTGTGTCACATTATTTAAATATGCAAATGGGGCCCTTGCGCCGTTAGTGATTCATAGGAGTGAATGGGACAGGCTTAATAATCAAGCAAATCCCAATACGGAAATCAAAAAAGTTCCTTGGTCAGTCGACATCGCGGCTATGACCGCGCAGTCACAAAAATGGATAAATTCCTGGCCTGATTCTGTACAAGGGCATATGAATAAGGTGACAAAGATGAAGAAGAAACTACATCTAGCAGAAATTGCTGAGATCGAAGCTTTCCATAAGAAGGAGAAACACAAGCACACGGCTGAAAACCTGAGACGGGCTAGAGACATGATTTTTGAGCGAACTGGATATGGCAAGGAATTGTTAAGGTAGGTGGTACTGTTCCTTGAAGCTATGTACCGTCCAAAAGACAGGAAGAGAAGAATAGGTAAAAATAGTAGGTAGAAATCTAAAAATGTATAGTGTATGAATATCAGGGTAACAACTCTACTAACTCTAGTGAAAATATGTGACTTATATTCATATTTTTTGCAGTGCGCTTTTTGAATCTAAATGTTTGGATGAAAAAGAAATTCAAATAAAATTTAAGAAGGAAATACAAGAAAATGAAAAGCAGATAGAAGAGGCTAAAGTAAAAATCGATAATATTATGTATGCCGAATTTGAAAAAGGGAAGAGCAACCGTCTTCTTCAGAAACAAAAGGAGAAAACAGATGCAGAGTGCAATAAAATGATGTAATGTATAATGATTTTAAGCTCGCCACACACAGGGTACTTCCGCGACCTAATTCCACAGGGCTGATTCCGATTCAGGGTAATCACGTCACGCATAACGTTTTGAAGGCGCGTTAGGTTGATCCAACTGTCATAATAAAAATTTACTTTTTTACCTCTACCTATAACTTACGTACAATGCGTTGCGTGATCGACCTGCTGGTTCTGGCGGAGGGAGCACATCACACAACAACTTCAGGGTTTCTTGGCGTCCAAAGGGTTAATAGTAATTAGCATCAAAGTAACTAATTATACCTGCTAAAATTTGAACCTTTTTGGCAACATTATAAATTACAGGGCAGATATGAAAAGAGAAGAAACGATAAGAGCTGCCGACATTGAGAAAAATAACAGACTCGAAGATGCAGAAAAAGTTGAGAAGTTACGTCAGTTACAAGTTTTAGAAGAGGTACCTTCACTAGTTTTCAATATCCATATGAACTTCCTAGCTCCAATGTCTATTTATTATAGTCTAGTTGTTTTTTAGAAACATGATCATTGCCTTGATAAAGAAGCTGTTAAAATATACGAAGAACAAAACAAAGCTATCCAAGAAATGAGAGATAAAAGAGCGAATTTGGACCAAGTGCTGGCAGACTTGTGGCGCAGACACCAGGACAGAATTCGGCGCAAGGAGAAACAAATTTTTGACCAAGTGAGTTTCCAGGAGCTGTGCTGCCTTTCAAGAAAATTATATTTCGTAGGAGAACATTTCAAACTGTAACATGTATTACCAACATAGAATGCAACGTACATAGAACAAATTGTCAATAAAAGCGAATACATTTTGCAGATACATAAAGAAAAGCAAGATACAGGGTTTTTCAAAGAAAATTATGAATTAGTGAAACGTCTTCAAGAAGAACAAGAGAAGAAATACAACGATTTTATTGATAAAGGAGTGAAAAGAATGGAGAAACGGTAAATTATCCATAAGAAAACATTGATAGGTTGTACTTACGGCTATGGTGCAACGACCCATGTATGTCCAGTTGACGGCCCGGAGTTAATTCAGGCCCCGTATCATGGTTGGCCTTATCACGCGATAAGTGACAAGATAGAGCGTCCGTCACTGGCTGACACTGTTCGATAGAAAGAGATCTTGTCAATTTTTATCGCGTAATAAGGCCGACCATGATACGAGGCCAGGTCTTTCCCGACTTCGTCACCCCACGGGTAGCTAGGTTGGTATAGCCAATAGGTCTTTGGCCAGTTAGAGGATCCGAGTACCCTCTCTGGACTGGGACTGGGATTAATAGGCATAATGAGAATTAAACATGAAATAATGATAACGCAGGTAATTTGAACACACAATTTTTAAACATATGTGTTAAACTGTTTTTTTATAGATTACAGGAAAAGGAAGAAGGAGAAGCGCTCAAACAACTAACTAGAAAAATCTCGCAACCGAAATACATGCAGTCAAAAAGTCTGAGAGATAGACAGAATTGTGAGAGGAGACTTAGCGTCGACAGACAAAGCTTTCCCATCGCAAGATGTAGCAAAGCTGAGGCGAAACTGCTCAAAGGTGAAAATCCTAAATAATAATATGTATCGTATGTTCCTTATCTTATCTTATCTTATCTAGATGAGGGCCCTTTCGGATGCACTTCGACCCAGTGGGATCTTTTGTGCATTTGCCCTCTCCTTATGTCTACTCCCAACTTCGCTCCATCATTTCCACATAGCGGATGATGCAGCTCAGCGGAAGTACCTTGAATTCCTTTGGTTGCGGATAGCCGTTACCAAAGTAATTCATTCTTTGTCTGGCAAGGGCATGACATTCACACAGTAAGTGTTGCATAGTCTCATCCTCCTCGCCACACATTCTACAGTCTAGGCTGTCTGATAGTCCCATCTTGGCCAAAAGATCCTTGAACCCGAAGTGACCTGTGAACACCCCAGATATGATTCTGAGCTGCTTCCTACTGAATTTCCAGAGTTTGTTAGTCCAGCCCGAGTCCACTCCTTCTATGAAGAGCTTTGAGTGCCTTAAGCCCGCCTCGTATGATCCTAAATAACAATATGTATCGTATGATCCTAAATAATAATATGTATCGTATGTACTGACACACCTAACGTTATCAGGTAAGCATTCATTAAATTATAGTAATTTTCAGCAAACATACGGTTGATGATAAATTTCTGTTTGCCTCTACTCTTTCGCTGTTTTCTGTAAAGCCGTAGTGTTTGTTTGTATTGTGTCGCCCATTAAGGTAATATGGACGGGAAGGAAATTCTTCGGGTTTCTAAAATATACAATTACAGCCCTACTCACAATTTACTATACAACATTTTGACAAGTCTACTTCTAATTCGAAATCTACTCCATTAATAAATGTCTACGTCCACAGAATCCCCTCCGCCTCGACCGCGACAGCAGTTCCTCGCTCCCTCCTCCACATTACAAGACGCGCTGGAGCGGCGGCGGGCGCAGGCGGGCGGCTGGAGCGGCGCGGAGGCGGCGGCGGCGCACGCGCAGTTCGCGCGCCACGCGGCCGCCGCGCTCGGCGAGGCCACGCACAAGCACTTAGTGCGGAAGGTCATTCATGTACGTACACTTACTTGATCAGACACCACGCAATCTGTAATAATTTTGATACAAGACGCACTCAAACAGCGCCAGGCTGGCGGCTGGAGCGGCGCACGCGCGGTCCGCGCGCCACGCCGCCGCCACACTCGACGAGGCCACGCACAAGCACTTAATGCGGAAGGTCTGCAGGCGAAGACTCGGAAGACTCTTCGCAGTTTCTCGCGAACGTGATACAAGCTCAAACAGTCGAGCTCAGAGCCCAGAGCTCGACAAACCAGACAGAGCTCGTTAGGCGTAAGCCAGCCATTGACTTACTATAACCACGTATACTGGTCACCTAGAACAATTTTGGTGACGTCTTCTATCAGGCCGCCATCTTGGAATTATATGCAAAGACGTAATCCCATAAAGGTTTACCATGCGCAAATTTATGCTAGGCGGCGCACGCGCTTACGTCTACTTATTCACTCAGACATCTCGCAGTTTCTCACGGTCGTGATACAAGAGAAAAGTTGTCCCTGTAAGATAGAATTTTACCTAGCCTGTGGGAAAAGTTTTTCCACTATGTCACGATGGTCGTTGATGTTGATGCTGTACGGTATGCACCGGTCTGTACGTTGATATACCTACCGACTCTGTCACCCGTGACAATGCAATAGCTTCAGGATACTTTCACTTATTTTAAACTAAAGGAAAAATTTAAAAGGTTAATGCTCCAAGCCGTATTCGAACCGGCGACCACAGGCATTCATGGCCCGTCGCAATTAACCAACTGAGCTATAGGTACAATCTGCTCGGCCACTAAATCTTTCAATCAGTTCCTTCCTACAACGCCTTAGGGAGGCGTGTAGCGACATCTACCAGAAGACTTGGACTTCTTAACGGCACCAACGTCTCAAATTATATTCAGAAATCGTCAGTAGCGATGCGCCACTCCATATTAAATTAGTTACGCTGCTAACGAAATTATAAATTTAACTTTCACATATAGTGCGTTGCGCAGTCCAAAAGTCATAAGCTAGAATTGAATTTGACAAAATTTCGATTCGGGGAGGCGATCAGCTTTTATACTGTCCCAGTAAGCGAGGAGGCAATCGTGAAAGTTATTGACATACATCATAATATATGCTAGTTCAACTCGCTTGGTCGTTCTCTAGGGTAATGGCATTTTTCAATCTTAATAATTGCACACATAAAATGTATATCTCTTTTCAGAGTTACCGGAAACAGAATAACTTAAAAGACCTGCAAATTCCAAATTATTGAAGTATTTTATACATACAGGAAAGGTATGTAAATAAAATAAAATTTCGACAATCATTATACTACGTTTATTTTATGCTACAATTTTATACTATATACAATAACCTGTTGTTACGTGTCCGTTCTTCGTAGCAATACGATTGATTCCATTATCACTATGATTAAATTAGTATATTTCGGGGGGGAGGAAAGTTTGGAAAGTTGAAAACACTAATTTACTTACGAAAATAAATAACTTCAAAATCACAATGTACAGTCGAATTCACAATAATTGTTCTTAATTCCTAAATAAAGGTGAGTAAGTAAAGATTCAACTATAAGATGCTTTTCTGAAGTATTGTTTTCTAAAAAATGATTGCAGAAAGGCAAAATAAAAATTTGTTATTATATTACCCTAAAAGAGAACTGTCGCTTGATTGCTGTTTTATATATACTTTACCAAACAATGTACTATACAAAAACACGTGAATTTGAACCTTATCTACTTTATGATAACCAATGACAAAATAGATTATCGTTGCCTGGTAACTGTTTGCGACAATCAAGCGACAGCAATCTGGAATATACTTAATAAATACGCCGCTTTTGAGTCAATAACGAGTACTTTCTACATTACTTTTTGTAGTAATTTTATGTTGAATGCGAACAAGATGGGTATTTTTAGTATTAAGCGCTATTAGATATCCAAAAATAGCCTGAAGAAAATACCTATCTAGATACGGCCTCCAAATTACTCATCAAATTTTATAATCGGCTGAGGCGTGTGGCTAATATAGTAATATATCTCAATACCCAGTTCAAAATTGTACTCTACTGCACTACAAATAAGGTAGAAAACACTCGTCAGCTCACGTGTCGTCTAATATGGCGAGGCCTTCTGCTTGATAACTGCTTGCACGCACTTGGCCATGGTGGGGGAGGCGCGGGAGATGGCGTCCGTCATGAAGAAGTCTTCGAGTGTTTTCAGCTGCACGTCCAACTTGCCCGACATCGGTTTTTGGAGACTCTGTTTGGAGAGGAATAAGGGTCAGTTTTGCATGAACAGGTTTTTAACGTAACAATTGTCATAATAGTCTCAAGAGTGTGTGTAACTTATCGTTGAGTGTGCGTGCGTCATTTGCGTTTCACGAACAGTGGCCATAGATCAACTGACAAAATCACTTGTATCGATACTGTAGCGCTGCAAAAACTCGCGATGTGTAACCACTCAAAACAAAATGATGGTCGTACATTCACAAGATATAGACAAGATCCATTCATCCTCTTCTTCTTTTTATTAGATTAAAACGCTACCGCGAAACGTAAACGTAAACGAATTTCATACGTGTATCTCCCTCTCTGTCGCTTAAATAAGCTCTTGCTTATTCGAGCGACAGAGGAGATAACCGACCGAACTTCATTTCGGTCGGTATACAATGTTACCCTACCTACGAAGCAAGAGGTCCCGGGTTCGAATCCCGGTAAGGGCATTTATTCGTGTGATGAGCACGAATATTTGTTCCTGTCATGGATGTTTTCTATGTAAGTATTTTTATTGTTTCACCGACAAGAGTCTAACTCTTAAATGTATGATGATGATGAACAGGGGGTAGACCTGAACGTGCAACAACAGCAACAAGCATGAAAGGACTAGAGCAAATGATGTGTACGATACGAGAGAGACAAAAAAATTCGGTTACCTGGTTAAGCGCGCGCGCCTGCGCGAAGTAGTTGTTGGGCTGCACGTCACCGTAAGTCAGCAGCGCGGGGCTCGCCTCGCCGAGTCTGGCGCGAACCTCGTCCAGGTTATCGTAGGGCAGTCGTGCGCCTACGACTTCTGATAGCGCTCTGTGGACAAACCATACGATTGAGACCACTGTTGTGTTCCCATTCGAGACAGACGGTTGTCTACGGCTTATATGCCTCCTTACTGTCCAATCTCCTCTATGGACTCTCTCGTATGGATAGAGACGGCATGTAGCCCGGCCGTAGAATGCTCAGTGTTCTCCGGAACCAAAGGAAAGCAAGGAAAAACAAGATAGAAATGCGCTTCTTCAATCTATAGGCAAATCATGTTACTTTTTGGCAACCACGAACTACACGAAATCCTAACCGGAAGTGAGATATTTAATACGACAGCCTCAAGGTCTCAACTTAATTCCACAAATAATCACGCACACTACAAATACACTTTCTTAATATATTCACATATATGCATCACACATTCAATTAGTATTCTAGTATCTCTGCCACATAATGAGAAATCACACAAGTTGTTGAAGCATCATGTAGGGAAAAAGCCACGCCAGAAGAAGAATATCATAGCTTCAAAATCTACGCAAATGGTTCCAAAAAATTACTCGTTCTCTGTTCAGAGCTGCCGTGCCGAAGGTGGAATGGCATAATCATTGCCAAACTGCGTTAGCGGATGGCACCCAAAGAAAAAGACACCTTTTTTTTAACTTAGCACTGATCAATGCTATCGAAAATTGACTCGGGACAAAAACGGAAATAGGGGTGTACACTAAATAAAATAATCAATCATATTTTCTCGAAAAAGGGTTAAAAACGTAGTCAAATGGAGATAAAATCAACGCAAAAGGTTAATCAAAAATAAATAACCACGAAGTAATATGTGTCCAAAGTTTTAAGAACGGGTATGTTCTGTCGCTTTTTCGCAAAACGCAACTACATATGAAACGATGACGATTGAAGATTGTGACGTCACTAATAGACGGCAACGTGCCGCGGCCCGTCGTGTGCGGCGCCGCCGTCGACGCGGCCCCCGGCAGCCTCGCGTAACGTGTCGTCACACACAGTTTGCGTTTTCTCTCTCTAACAAGCAATATTAAAACCGTTGTAGCTGCGTAATTCTTTGAGATATCTGAATGGCATTTTCGTCACTAGGCATATATTTTTGCTTTCTTTCTTTTGGAGTAATATTAATTTTCGAGTCTACACCCTTATTCAGCTGTCAGCGTCACGGCATAGTCAAGGTTGAGTCCTAGGGTACCTGATGATCTTCCAGTCCTCGCGCGCCTGGCCGGGCGGCGTGACGGCCGGCAGGGTCTGCTGCGCGCGGCCCTCGGCGTTCACGTACGTGGCGCGCTTCTCCGTGTAGGCCGCGCCCGGGAGCACCACGTCCGCCATCTCCGCTCCCACGTCGCCATGGTGACCTGCCACATACGAGTACCTCACTCAATATTGTCAGTCAACTGTTTTCAACATGTTCCTGAACTCTAAGCTTTCTAGCTTACGAAATTGAGCGGTCAGGCCTATCGTTTTGTTACCTGACGGTAGCGTTACCCTATAATAGGGTTACCTTGTTGTTATGGTAAGATTATCGGAAGTGGTAACCATTCATTAACCTCGAACCCTGAGTTATGGTAACCTTATCATCAGCTGCTTATAGTGCATGAATGTATAATTATATTTTACGTATTTGAACACGTTTTAGAGCACTAATCGTACTCGAGTTGCTATCGCAAGTCGTATTCAAATGTTCGTAAAATAGATATTCGTTTGAACTGGTTCAAAACAATAGGGATACCATATTGATAGGGTTTTCAAATTGATTATTGTTAAGCCAAAATTGACTCGATCAATAGGGTTACCCTATCAATAAGGTTGCCTTATCATACGGATACCAATATGAATAGGGTATTAAAACAACTTCTAAAATAAGCCTATGGAAAACCCTAATTAGGGAAACCGGTCCCGGTCCCTGGCACAAACATGTTAGAGAGACACACTGAGGCGCCTTTCAGCACTGTCAAAAGACCTAAGGGCGTCTAGACCCTTGGGTATTCGGTCTCAGGTCGGTAGCAGATCGGCTCGGTGGTCAAGACCACTTGTAAATTTCTAAAGCCTCACCTTGATAGATGACGTACGCGTCCTTAGGCAACTTGTCACGAGTGACCACACCGGCATCAGCCCCCAGTAGGAACACGACCTTGGGTCCGGCCGCCAGAGCCTCGTCCACGCCGGGTTGATAGCCGATGTCCAACGCCGCCACTTGGGAAGCGGTCCGCTGGAGAACGTTTAGAACCTGGATACAACGATACAATCAATAAATAAATATTAGGGGACACTCTTACACAAATCGCCCCATAGGGAGCTCAATAAGGTTTCTGGTATGGGTACTAGACGTATTAACTAGAACGTCCATGTGATAGTTGGGATTTTTTGAGTGGCATTGCTTTCTATCCTACCGACTTCGCCAAGTCTATCATCTCGAATATCAATTTATTGTTGTGATTTGTTTTTTATATCAATTTTTGGCATGATTATATTTAAAATAAATTATAATAGTGAGTAGTGGTGTGTAGTGAATGATTTGAGTGACTAAAAAGTATGTGACGATTGAAATGTGGCTTACAAAAGGAATAAAAGTTTGCTGTGCAAATAAACGACAATTGTATAGAGTAGCAACAAGGTGTTCAAAAAATAAAGAACTATCAAAGCAGTATAAGACATACACAAGATTACTTAAACGATGTCTGCACAAATCAAGACAGATAGCAAACTACCGTTTTATTAAAAACTCTAAAAATGTATCTAGAGCATCCTGGCAAATAATCAAAAATAACTGCGCTAGTAACGCCAGTAACACTGAAATAATTGAAGCAAATAGGATAGATCCTAAGAGTTTAGCAGATAAATTTAATGATTTTTTTATAGAACTGACAAACAAGAAAAAGGGAGATAAAGTAAAAGCTTGCCACAAGATTCAGCAAAACATAAATACCCTGTTCCTTTCTCCAGTAACATCAGATGATATCCAAAAAGCTATAAAACAACTGAATAACACCAATTCTACAGGATATGACGGTATATCTACTAGGGTGTTAAAAATAAACGCCAATGCCTTAACAGTCCCTCTGGCCTATATTATAAATGTTTCATTTTTACAGGGCGTATTTCCTGAACGTCTAAAATACTCTGTAATAAAGCCAATTCATAAAAAAGGCCCAAAGACTGATATGAACAACTACAGGCCAATTACACTCATTCCTGTCATATCGAAAATTTTCGAGAGAGTAATATATGAAAATTTTTTAAAATTTATAATTAAAAATGAAATCTTAGTAGATAACCAATTCGGATTCAGAAGAAATAGCTCAACATCTCTAGCATGTTATCATTTAGTCAAGGAAGTGATTGAAAGCCTTGATAAACAAACTCTAATAGTAGCCATGTTCCTAGATATGAGCAAGGCCTTTGATTATGTAGATCATGACATACTTTTACACAAATTATACCGATATGGCGTAAGAGGTCCATCATGGGAATGGATTACTAGCTACCTTAAAAATCGTCAACAGTGTGTAGAGATTACCAACATAGATGGTAATGACAAGATAGTTCATAAGTCGAGCTACAAAACTAACAAGACAGGCGTGCCACAAGGCAGTATTCTGGGACCTTTGCTATTTCTACTATATATTAACGATCTCCCAAATGCAACTATTCATAAATCCATCCTCTTTGCGGACGATACCACGTTGATCATTAAACATGACGATAATACGGCATTTGACGATAAAATCAACCAAACTTTAGTAGATGTAATTGACTGGCTAGATTGTAATAACTTGCACATTAACATTAATAAAACTAAATTGATTCAATTCCAGACATACCGAAGCAAACATATTGACTTACAAATTACATATAATGGTTCAAAAATTGAAGAAGTTAATTCTGCATCATTTCTTGGCATAAACATTGATAACTTGTCTAACTGGAAAAGTCATATTGATGTTTTACGCGCAAAGTTGGATCGTTTTGTATACGCACTTTATCGCATTCGAAATGTAGTCTCGGAAGCAGCTGCGCTTTCGGCATACCACGGATATGTGTCATCCCTACTGAGATATGGTTTAATTTTATGGGGGAATTCTGTGGATGCACATATTATTTTTAAGACAAAAAAAATGTATAAGGTCTCTATGTGGGGCGAGACATTTAGATCATTGTAGACCTATATTTAAACAAAAAAAAAATTTGACGTTACCAGCAATGTATATTTATGAAATATGTATTTTTGTTAAAAAACATATGAAATGTTTTAAAATTATCACCACAAATTCAAAAAGAGGTGCACATAGACATAATTTACTGGTGCCCAAAACGAACTTAGCACTGAGCAGAAAAAACGTACATTGCATGGCGATTAAATTATTTAATACATTTACTGACAACTTTAAGGCACTTCCAATAAAAGTTTTTAAGAAATCATTATTTGACCATTTGATAGACAATAGTTATTATTCAATTGACGAGTTTGTGACAACATGTAAATTATAGTTAGAATCAATGGAATTGGATGCTATGTAAACTTATAATACTACTGATAGACATGACATGTAATGATCTCATGTATCGTAAGAATTAACAAATGTACGATAAATTATAGCTTTGTGTGGTATAATGTATAATTGACTTTTGTTATTATGTATCTTGTAGTAAAGACATTAAGCTAATTTAATTTAAGAATATTTGTACGCCTTGTATCATGGCAAAATAAGGCTGGATATAACATTAGAATTTAACACCAATTTATACCCTTTTTACACAAATAAACATTTCATTCATTCATTCATTCATTCAAATCTAGGAATGCTGTGATCGTTAAAATTTTAAATTATGGAATTTTTTACAAGTTTTTTTGGAATGACAGCTGCCGGTGTTGATCAATATATAATCGGTGTTAAGGTGTAAGTTGGTGGAACCCGCCTTTATTCGAATGACAGCCGTGATTGCCGGCTATCACCTCCATACCATTACCATCACCTCAATTATAAGCCTTACCTTCCACTCCTTATCAGCAAGTTTATCCTGCAATTTCAAGGCCAGTTCCTGCGTATGTGCCAACAGGGCCGCGCCCTCAGCGCCCTGAAGTTGGTCGGCGCCGAGAATGACTACGGGTCGCTGGGCTTGCTCCAGGCGCTTGAGTACTGGGTGGGAGCCCGAGCCTGACGCGAGATCTTTCACGATGGATGCGTCATCGCCGACGTGCTAGAGAAAAAAACGTTAATTAGGTTCTCGTCTTTTTGGATCATCGGATAGCCAGAAGTACAGAATGTGGACGAGCTGGGAATGGGGACGAATTGCGATTGTGGACGAGTTGGGATGCGGATGAATTGTGAACAAGGACGAGTTAGGAATGGAACGACTTGGGAAAGAGAACAAGGTAGAACTCAGGACAAAGCGGGAATGCGGATGAATTGGGCATGGTAACGAATTAGGATTGTGGACGAGTTGTGAACAGTGATGAGCTGGGAAGCGGATGAATTGGGAACGCGAACGAGTTGGGTATGGGACGATTGGGAAAGAGAATAAGATAGAGTTTGGACGAAGCGGGAATGCGGATGAATTGGGCATGGTGACGAATTAGGATTGTGGACGAGTCGTAAACAGCGATGAGCTGGGAAGAGAATGAATTGAGAACGCGAACGAGCTGGGAATGGGACGACTTGGGGAAGAGAAGAAGATAGAATTCTGGACGAAGCGGGAATGCGGATGAATTGGGCATGGTGACGAATTAGGATTGTGGACGAGTTGTGAACAGTGATGAGCTGGGAAGCGGATGAATTGGGAACGCGAACGAGTTGGGAATGGGACGACTTGGGGAAGAGGACAATATATAATTCTGGGCGAAGCGGGAATGCGGATGAATTGGGCATGGTGACGAATTAGGATTGTGGACGAGTTGTGAACAGTGATGAGCTGGGAAGCGGATGAATTGGGAACGCGAACGAGTTGGGAATGGGACGACTTGGGGAAGAGAACAAGATAGAATTCTGGACGAAGCGGGAATGCGGATGAATTGAGCATGATGACGAATTGGTATCGTGGAAGAGTTGTGAATAGTGATGAGCGGGAATGCGGATGAAGTGACCTTAAAGGACTTAATGTGCCCACATAAATTACAAGACAAATATGGAAATAGAACTCACGATGTAGTCGTAGGTGAGATCGACTTTAGGCCCGATGAAGGCGACGTCCGTGTCGCGGTGGATGAAGGCCTTGCGGATGCGCGCGTTCAGCAGGGGCGCCTCAAAGCGGGTGTTAGTGCCGATAAGGAGTACTAGGTCGGCTTCCTCCACGTCTGTATGGAAGATAGATGATCAAATAGTCTAAAAACCATTTACACGCCAATAGATCTGACTCTAACTGTAAGAGAGGAGGAGCCCTTTTTGATATGATTGAGATTAGAAAAATTATGAATTTTACTATTTTTTACGCGTTTCTTTATCATATTTTTCTCTTTTCCGCCTTTCTCGAAGTACAAACATCACCGACCCTATAAAATCTCAATAGAGGCCCGAAGTTGGCACGGTCTTTACACAACAGAAAATGCCTATCTGTGCTCGGTTTAAACGCCAGCGTCCGGCGAAGCGCCATAACCGAACATTATCATTTTTTCCTAGTTGAATATAAAATAATTGCCGCTAGGTTCCCTAGGGTCAGGGGTCGACAAACCGCGGCTCGCGAGCCGCTTGCGGCTCCTTGAAAGGTTTGTTGCGGCTCCTTAGGTTCCCCAAAAAAAACAGTTTTTTTATGAAAATCAGACAAAAAATATCGTAAATAGCGCGAGGCAAATATAATTATTTTTATCAAACCCAAACACAGCATAATACACACTGCAGACTCACCTGAAATTATTATTTTCCCTAAAATTTGGTACTGTGACTCTTTGAGCTTCCGAAAAATCGTAATGTTTCCGGGATCTAGTTCTTTGTCTAAAAAAATTGCCGACCCCTGCTCTGGGTGATCGGGGTCAGTTGATTAACGTGGATAACGTGGTGCTTACTGGCGATCTTAGTGTTGAGCAGGTAGGAGGAGCGCAGGTCGGTGCCGGCGCCGGCGAGCGGGAAGCCCTGCTCCGTGCAGGCCGCCTCGCTGCCCAGCTTGTTGGCGAGGTCCTTCAGCGCCACCACTATACTCACTGGCGATCTTAGTGTTGAGCAGGTAGGAGGAGCGCAGGTCGGTGCCGGCGCCGGCGAGCGGGAAGCCCTGCTCCGTGCAGGCCGCCTCGCTGCCCAGCTTGTTGGCGAGGTCCTTCAGCGCCACCACTATACTCACTGGCGATCTTAGTGTTGAGCAGGTAGGAGGAGCGCAGGTCGGTGCCGGCGCCGGCGAGCGGGAAGCCCTGCTCCGTGCAGGCCGCCTCGCTGCCCAGCTTGTTGGCGAGGTCCTTCAGCGCCACCACTATACTCACTGGCGATCTTAGTGTTGAGCAGGTAGGAGGAGCGCAGGTCGGTGCCGGCGCCGGCGAGCGGGAAGCCCTGCTCCGTGCAGGCCGCCTCGCTGCCCAGCTTGTTGGCGAGGTCCTTCAGCGCCACCACTATACTCACTGGCGATCTTAGTGTTGAGCAGGTAGGAGGAGCGCAGGTCGGTGCCGGCGCCGGCGAGCGGGAAGCCCTGCTCCGTGCAGGCCGCCTCGCTGCCCAGCTTGTTGGCGAGGTCCTTCAGCGCCACCACTATACTCACTGGCGATCTTAGTGTTGAGCAGGTAGGAGGAGCGCAGGTCGGTGCCGGCGCCGGCGAGCGGGAAGCCCTGCTCCGTGCAGGCCGCCTCGCTGCCCAGCTTGTTGGCGAGGTCCTTCAGCGCCACCACTATACTCACTGGCGATCTTAGTGTTGAGCAGGTAGGAGGAGCGCAGGTCGGTGCCGGCGCCGGCGAGCGGGAAGCCCTGCTCCGTGCAGGCCGCCTCGCTGCCCAGCTTGTTGGCGAGGTCCTTCAGCGCCACCACTATACTCACTGGCGATCTTAGTGTTGAGCAGGTAGGAGGAGCGCAGGTCGGTGCCGGCGCCGGCGAGCGGGAAGCCCTGCTCCGTGCAGGCCGCCTCGCTGCCCAGCTTGTTGGCGAGGTCCTTCAGCGCCACCACTATACTCACTGGCGATCTTAGTGTTGAGCAGGTAGGAGGAGCGCAGGTCGGTGCCGGCGCCGGCGAGCGGGAAGCCCTGCTCCGTGCAGGCCGCCTCGCTGCCCAGCTTGTTGGCGAGGTCCTTCAGCGCCACCACTATACTCACTGGCGATCTTAGTGTTGAGCAGGTAGGAGGAGCGCAGGTCGGTGCCGGCGCCGGCGAGCGGGAAGCCCTGCTCCGTGCAGGCCGCCTCGCTGCCCAGCTTGTTGGCGAGGTCCTTCAGCGCCACCACTATACTCACTGGCGATCTTAGTGTTGAGCAGGTAGGAGGAGCGCAGGTCGGTGTCGGCGCCGGCGAGCGGGAAGCCCTGCTCCGTGCAGGCCGCCTCGCTGCCCAGCTTGTTGGCGAGGTCCTTCAGCGCCACCACTATACTCACTGGCGATCTTAGTGTTGAGCAGGTAGGAGGAGCGCAGGTCGGTGCCGGCGCCGGCGAGCGGGAAGCCCTGCTCCGTGCAGGCCGCCTCGCTGCCCAGCTTGTTGGCGAGGTCCTTCAGCGCCACCACTATACTCACTGGCGATCTTAGTGTTGAGCAGGTAGGAGGAGCGCAGGTCGGTGCCGGCGCCGGCGAGCGGGAAGCCCTGCTCCGTGCAGGCCGCCTCGCTGCCCAGCTTGTTGGCGAGGTCCTTCAGCGCCACCACTATACTCACTGGCGATCTTAGTGTTGAGCAGGTAGGAGGAGCGCAGGTCGGTGCCGGCGCCGGCGAGCGGGAAGCCCTGCTCCGTGCAGGCCGCCTCGCTGCCCAGCTTGTTGGCGAGGTCCTTCAGCGCCACCACTATACTCACTGGCGATCTTAGTGTTGAGCAGGTAGGAGGAGCGCAGGTCGGTGCCGGCGCCGGCGAGCGAGAAGCCCTGCTCCGTGCAGGCCGCCTCGCTGCCCAGCTTGTTGGCGAGGTCCTTCAGCGCCACCACTATACTCACTGGCGATCTTAGTGTTGAACAGGTAGGAGGAGCGCAGGTCGGTGCCGGCGCCGGCGAGCGGGAAGCCCTGCTCCGTGCAGGCCGCCTCGCTGCCCAGCTTGTTGGCGAGGTCCTTCAGCGCCACCACTATACTCACTGGCGATCTTAGTGTTGAGCAGGTAGGAGGAGCGCAGGTCGGTGCCGGCGCCGGCGAGCGGGAAGCCCTGCTCCGTGCAGGCCGCCTCGCTGCCCAGCTTGTTGGCGAGGTCCTTCAGCGCCACCACTATACTCACTGGCGATCTTAGTGTTGAGCAGGTAGGAGGAGCGCAGGTCGGTGCCGGCGCCGGCGAGCGGGAAGCCCTGCTCCGTGCAGGCCGCCTCGCTGCCCAGCTTGTTGGCGAGGTCCTTCAGCGCCACCACTATACTCACTGGCGATCTTAGTGTTGAACAGGTAGGAGGAGCGCAGGTCGGTGCCGGCGCCGGCGAGCGGGAAGCCCTGCTCCGTGCAGGCCGCCTCGCTGCCCAGCTTGTTGGCGAGGTCCTTCAGCGCCACCACTATACTCACTGGCGATCTTAGTGTTGAACAGGTAGGAGGAGCGCAGGTCGGTGCCGGCGCCGGCGAGCGGGAAGCCCTGCTCCGTGCAGGCCGCCTCGCTGCCCAGCTTGTTGGCGAGGTCCTTCAGCGCCACCACTATACTCACTGGCGATCTTAGTGTTGAGCAGGTAGGAGGAGCGCAGGTCGGTGCCGGCGCCGGCGAGCGGGAAGCCCTGCTCCGTGCAGGCCGCCTCGCTGCCCAGCTTGTTGGCGAGGTCCTTCAGCGCCACCACTATACTCACTGGCGATCTTAGTGTTGAGCAGGTAGGAGGAGCGCAGGTCGGTGCCGGCGCCGGCGAGCGGGAAGCCCTGCTCCGTGCAGGCCGCCTCGCTGCCCAGCTTGTTGGCGAGGTCCTTCAGCGCCACCACTATACTCACTGGCGATCTTAGTGTTGAGCAGGTAGGAGGAGCGCAGGTCGGTGCCGGCGCCGGCGAGCGGGAAGCCCTGCTCCGTGCAGGCCGCCTCGCTGCCCAGCTTGTTGGCGAGGTCCTTCAGCGCCACCACTATACTCACTGGCGATCTTAGTGTTGAACAGGTAGGAGGAGCGCAGGTCGGTGCCGGCGCCGGCGAGCGGGAAGCCCTGCTCCGTGCAGGCCGCCTCGCTGCCCAGCTTGTTGGCGAGGTCCTTCAGCGCCACCACTATACTCACTGGCGATCTTAGTGTTGAGCAGGTAGGAGGAGCGCAGGTCGGTGCCGGCGCCGGCGAGCGGGAAGCCCTGCTCCGTGCAGGCCGCCTCGCTGCCCAGCTTGTTGGCGAGGTCCTTCAGCGCCACCACTATACTCACTGGCGATCTTAGTGTTGAGCAGGTAGGAGGAGCGCAGGTCGGTGCCGGCGCCGGCGAGCGGGAAGCCCTGCTCCGTGCAGGCCGCCTCGCTGCCCAGCTTGTTGGCGAGGTCCTTCAGCGCCACCACTATACTCACTGGCGATCTTAGTGTTGAGCAGGTAGGAGGAGCGCAGGTCGGTGCCGGCGCCGGCGAGCGGGAAGCCCTGCTCCGTGCAGGCCGCCTCGCTGCCCAGCTTGTTGGCGAGGTCCTTCAGCGCCACCACTATACTCACTGGCGATCTTAGTGTTGAGCAGGTAGGAGGAGCGCAGGTCGGTGCCGGCGCCGGCGAGCGGGAAGCCCTGCTCCGTGCAGGCCGCCTCGCTGCCCAGCTTGTTGGCGAGGTCCTTCAGCGCCACCACTATACTCACTGGCGATCTTAGTGTTGAGCAGGTAGGAGGAGCGCAGGTCGGTGCCGGCGCCGGCGAGCGGGAAGCCCTGCTCCGTGCAGGCCGCCTCGCTGCCCAGCTTGTTGGCGAGGTCCTTCAGCGCCACCACTATACTCACTGGCGATCTTAGTGTTGAGCAGGTAGGAGGAGCGCAGGTCGGTGCCGGCGCCGGCGAGCGGGAAGCCCTGCTCCGTGCAGGCCGCCTCGCTGCCCAGCTTGTTGGCGAGGTCCTTCAGCGCCACCACTATACTCACTGGCGATCTTAGTGTTGAGCAGGTAGGAGGAGCGCAGGTCGGTGCCGGCGCCGGCGAGCGGGAAGCCCTGCTCCGTGCAGGCCGCCTCGCTGCCCAGCTTGTTGGCGAGGTCCTTCAGCGCCACCACTATACTCACTGGCGATCTTAGTGTTGAGCAGGTAGGAGGAGCGCAGGTCGGTGCCGGCGCCGGCGAGCGGGAAGCCCTGCTCCGTGCAGGCCGCCTCGCTGCCCAGCTTGTTGGCGAGGTCCTTCAGCGCCACCAGCGCTTCCGCGTCCGCCAGAGCGCCAGCTACCACCAGCAACTGACCAAAACGGAACATTACTAAAAAAACATAAAAAAATAATAATAATACACATACAAGTGGGTCCCACAGAACCGAATCCGGCGTCTTGGTAAACCACGTAGGCGATGGCGAGGCGCGCTTGACGTCTTTGACCAAGACTGGTGGGAGTCTGCCCAGGCCCAGGACAGGGATGTGTGGAAAAAGAGGGAGGCCTCTGCCCAGCAGTGGGACACTTGAGGCTCTTAATAAATATGGCCTACATGGCCTGTGTCACGGAGCGCATTGACTTTCTGACGAATAGCAGCCGGATGCTACTGCCATGGTTGACATGGTTGCTATCTGGTCAGTGCCAGTCGAACACACCGAAGGCGAGTGGATCAGTGTTGTCGAACGTGTGTGTGAGGACATCGAACCCATGGGGACTGTTACATCAGCCCCGAAGACGTTAGTTGTGCCATCCGTTTGGCCCAGAACTGGAAAATTCCTAGGCCAAATGGATTGCACAACTTCTGGGTGAAATGATTTCGATGCTCACACCTGCGTTTGGCAACACAGTTCCAGCAAGCCCTTGAGCTCGGTTCCCTGCCATCTTACTTTACAACTGGTATCACCTCCCTGCTCTACAAGTCCGGTAGTACCAAGGAAGCGAAAAACTACAGACCTATCACGTGCTTGCCTACGCTGAACAAGCTCCTTACATCCATTTTGAGAGCAAAAATTAACGCATACGCCGTTGCGAACAATGTTTTGGCCCCTGCTCAAAATGGATGTAGGGTTGGGTCTCGTGGTAGTAAAGAGCTCCTCCTCATAGACATGACCATTTGCCAACGAGTCCGGTGGAAAAAAGGAGCCGAGAGGCCGCCTGGATTGACTACAAGAAGGCCTATGATTCAGTGCCTCATTCATGGCTGAGGAGGATCTTAGAGTTGTATAAAGTTGATGCAACTCTAAGATCCTTCTTAGGCGCTTGCATGGGGCAGTGAACCACAGTCCTTCGTCAACCGGGGGGAGGAGATGGCCCCTTTAGTCCGCAGGACTCTATAAGGATTGAACGTGGGATCTTCCAGGGTGACAGCCTGAGTCCTTTGTGGTTCTGCTTAGCGCTGAATCCGCTCAGCACCTTGCTGAAGAATTCAGGGCTAAGTTGCCGGCTTCGGAGAGGGGGTGAAGTCATTTCCCACCTGCTCTATATGTATGTCCTTAAGCTATTTGCACCGAATAGACATGACCTACTGAACTACTGAAGACAACAGAAGTCTTCAGTAGCGCCATCAAAATGGAATTTGGTGTCGATAAGTGTGCGGTCATGCATCTACAACAGGGGAAAGTTGTAAATTCAACAAATTTGCAACTTTCTGAGACAATGTCCCACAAATCTATCTCCGAAGTAGAAACCTATAAGTATCTTGGTATGTCACAGTCATTGGGTGAGGGCGTAAAGCGGGCGGTAAAGGAGCGCTTCTTTTGTCGCCTGACAAAAGTACTCAATAGTCTTTTGTCGGGCGGCAACAAGGTTCGCGCCTTCAACGCCTGGGTGATGCCCTTGCTTATTTACTCCTTTGGCGTACTAAGGTGGACTCAGACTGAGCTGGATGCCCTGGACCGAAGAGTCCGAGTACTGCTTACTGCGCATCGCATGCTACACCTACGCTCGTCTGTTATGAGACTGTACATCTCGCGGAAGTGTGGAGGTCGCGGTTTTTTAAATGCCAAAGACCTCCACAACCGCGAGGTGTGCAGTCTCAGGGATTATTTCCTAAGCAACGAGTGCGGGATGCATCGCGACGTAGTAGCCGTAGACGGAAACTTCACCCCGCTCTCCTTGGCAAACGAGAACTGGCGCAGACTTAAAGTAATGAGCGCCGAGGACCGCAAGGCGGTATGGAGGAGCAAGGAGCTACACGGGCGATTCTACAAGGCCCTCACAGGGCCACATGTCGATCTGCTCGCGTCGGTGAACTGGCTACGTTTCGGGGCTCTCTTCGGGGTAACCGAAGGTTTTGTCTGTGCAATTGCGGACGAAGTTATCATGACGAACAACTACCGGAGGTATATCCTGAAGGACAATACGGTCGACATTTGTCGGGCATGCCGCCGTCCCGGGGAGTCCCTCAGGGATATTATCTCCGGTTGTGGTCGTCTTGCTAACGGCGAGTACTTGCACAGACATAACCTTGTAGCCAGAATTATTCACCAGCAACTTGCTCTGCTATACGGTCTTTGGTCTCCGATGTGCCTTACTATAAGTACACACCTGCGCCAGTTCTCGAAAATGGTCGTGCCATGCTCTATTGGGATCGATCTGACATCACAGACAGGACTATTCTTGCCAATAGGCCTGATATCGTGCTGATAGATCGATCGAAACGCCAGGCAGTGCTCGTCGACGTCGACATCACCATCCCCCATGACGAGAACCTCTTGAAGGCCGAGAAGGACAGCCAGCAAGTACCTAGACCTGGCTCACGAGGTAACCGCCATGTGGGATGTTGATTCGACGAACATATAGTCCGATAGTCGTTTCGGCGAACGGTTTGATAGCGAAGAGTCTCGACTGTCCCCTAAAGAGACTCTCGCTAGATGGCTGGATCAAGGGTCAGATACAGAAGGCGGTACTCCTGGACACTGCGCGAATAGTCAGGAGGTTCCTGTCTCTGTCGCCCTGACCACCGGCAGCTTAGGCCCCGCCTCGCTGACGGCGGTACGCTAGGTTAGGTTTTTATAATTGTTTTACGTTTATATGTATCTACTGTAAAAACCTAGCCTAATAAGAAGATTAAATAAAGAGAATAATAAATAATAATATTAGAGGACAATCTTACACAAATCCACCTAGTCTCATAGTAAGCTCAATAAGGCTTGTGTTATGGGTACTAGACGAGGACATATTTAGATTTGGAGTTTAGTTTTAGAGTTGGCAGTCTGAAATCACATGACTATCCAAAGCTAGACTTGCTCATAATTTTTCTCATGTAGTATTCAGTAAATTACCTTGCCGGCGGGACAGTCCCTCAGCGCACGTCCGGCCTCTACCAGAGCGTCCTCCCACTCCACGGGCGTGAGGTTACCGCGCGAGTCCTTCAACATGGGCGTCACTAGGCGCTGGCGTTTCAGCCCGTCGCACGCGAAGCGGGACTTGTCCGATAGCCACTCCTCGTTGATCTCCTGCACATGGACAACTTTGACGTTAGTGTATTAATGTTATAAAGAGGAAAAGTCTGTGAGTTTATATGTAGGTAACTACTCCTCCGATATGATAAAATCTTTACACGTTTTAAATTTATGGCGCTGGCAGCTGTCATTCCATAGAGACTTTTCAAACTTTCAAACTTTAACGTACACAGCTTACGATAAGTCGGCAACCCACCCTTAATATACTATTAAGCCATTTGGAACCATACTCGTATCTATATAATGGAACCATATCTTCATGCAAACTTTTATCCAAATCGATTGACCCGTTTAAGCGTGATTGAGTAACAAACATCTAATCTAAACATCCAAACTTTCGCATTTACAATATTAGTATGATTAGTAGGATGCAATTCCGTTTTTTCTATACATGGCATACAATTAGATGCTTATACATGGCTCGCTCAGACCGCACAAACACAATTCTACGGTCATGTGCCGTTGCCGAGAACAACCTTATATTGTATGGGGAATATTCCCAACTATGGAATATTATTAACTTTTGGAAATATTCCCCGGTAACGGCATATTCCCAGTCATAGCGTACCTCGTTGGTCCGGGGCAGGATGCGGAGCACTTCGTTGGTGCGCGTCGCCACCACGATGTTGCTGCCCAGAGGGTCTAGTACATCCACAGAGTCGATCTACAAAAGCAATATTAATGATCACTAGTTTTAGGTTTTGTTAGAGAAAAGAGATAAAAATACCCGCCAAGTCATGCTGCGTGCACAGCAATTGACTAGACTAGAAATACAGAACAAAACTTTTTTTCTGCCTTTTTGTCGGCGAGACTGGTTTATATATGTCGGCGGCCGATCGTAAAATCCGTCAAATCACGAATTACCTAGGCATATCGTGAAAATCCGTCAGATCACGAAATACCTAGGCATATCGTGAAACGCCGCCATTTCATGATATGCCTAAAGTTGGCCAGGCTTATCACGATGTGCCTGATAAACAATACGGTAGATCGATTCGAGCAACGCGTTCGTCGATATTCCTAGCTCTGTATCGGGCAAAAATAGTTTCTTTCTTGGCCACTGGTGGCGCTGCGTATGCGATGGCGGCCGTGTTTGTTGGGAGCCAATAATCAGGGTGGACAAAAATGGCTTGTCATAAGCGAACTCTGTCTTAGGTCGGTTAGGTTAGGGTTCACTTGTGCCCCAGCAGACCAGAAATAGACACCCCGCGCAGCGCACATACTGCACTACTTCCTCTGCCTTTGTGTAGTACACCTGGGACACGTAAAGCTGCGTCGAAGGTCAGCTACACGCTACGCAGCAGGTGATTTGGCCCAGTGGGTGCACCGTGTCACCAGCCGTTAAGGCCGGTTTACACGTATTAAGTTGTCAAGTAGTTAACTAAATTATAACTTTATTTTAAGCAAGCGTTTACACGTTCGAATTAGTTAAGCTCTTTAGTTAGCCCAAGATGGACGCTCAAGTCATTAATTCTTAATTCTTGGGAATAAGTTGATCTGACACTTTTGATCTTTGCTTCGGCTTCCTTGATACCAAAATTAGGTGTCGCCATGGCCGACACTATATCGGCAGTCCCTTGTTGTTTTGCTTGCTTATTCCTATAATTAAGGCTTCTTATATTCCACAGACAGTGTCTTTCGACCACTTCGACATTTTTATTTCAAAAAAGTTCTTCAGACTTACGAAATACGAACTTCGCATGCAACTGCTCCGCAAAACTTATATACTTAAGTAATATTTAACTAAATTGTGCCTAGCCAAACGTGTCAAGTTATAATTCACGCCCACTCACTTAACTGAAAAATAGTTATTTTTTAAACTACTTGTTTACTTGCACGCTAAATTTTAACTTGTAACTTATAACTAAATGAATTGTTTACACGCTTTAAGTCGCTTAAAATGAAGTAAAAATTTAGTTAACTACTTGACAACTTAACACGTGCGAACCGGCCTTTATAGTTGTGTCACTCACCCTCCTGGTCTCCCACGGCCTGGCGGCGAAGCTGTACGGCTTGGAGGTGAGCGCGCCCACGGGGCACAGGTCGATGATGTTGCCGGACAGCTCTGAGAGGAACATCTTCTCCACATAGGTGCCGACCTGACAACGAATAACTACGACTTAGAAAAGTTGAGAAACCCCCGACATGAAACGGATGAACAGATTTTCATGAAACATGGCTAAGGACACTCGGGATAAAATTATATATGACACAAAAAAAACTAAACGAAAATCGGTTCATCGGTTTGGAAGCTACGATACCACAGACAGATACACAGAGATACACGTTAAACTTATCACCCTCATCTTTCAACTCTTATCACCCTTATACCAAACTCACACCCCTCTCTTTGCGTCGGGGGTTAAAAATGTTAACAGAATGTACAAAAAAATCGTATATGCCTGTAGATTTCACTGTGTTGCAAGGCTCAAGGCAGACTAGATTAACTTCGTATTGAATTGGAGTTCAGAAAAACATCTGTTAAAATGAATGTTCGTCATATATGCGATTTCCTGTACCCTAAAGGCACCTAGTTCCGAGATATGGCGAAAGCACTAGTTTAACGAAAGCAACCCAGAGGCAATTAGATCTTGTTGGCATTAGACGGGAAACCTCACGAAAAGCTACTGTTAAATAATAACATAAATATATTTTTTTATTTATATAATTTTTAATACATAATTCTTAGGATCAGTTACGGTGTTACATGTAAACCCACTATTTAAACCTTGGAGGTTTAGGCAATAGTTGGCCAGATCGCGCGGTTCATCCGTGTTCCTTTAAGTTAGTTATTTTTTGACTGTGTTGTTTGATTTATTGACTAGAATTTATCTACACTTAATTATCTAAACTAGTATGTTAATAGAATAGCCTTTCATTTTCGACCTTTACAAAGTTAAATATAATCTCAAATTATACGCGTGCGTGCGTGCGTGCGTGTGTGTGTGTGTGTGTGTGTGTGTTTGTACCTGCATGTCGCCACCGCGGCCGGTGGTGCCGAAGTCGTCGACGCCGGCTACCTCGGACGCGAAGCGGATGCAGCGCGTGCAGTGGATGCAGCGCGTCATGATCGTCTTGATCAGCGGGCCTACGTCCTTGTCCTCCACGGCTCTATGTAGATTAACAAGGGTTTACAACCAATATATGTATAAAATAAAAGAGAAATACGTATATATTTATTCTGTGTAATATATATACATCTGTAGCAGTTATTTTGATTCATTATCTTTCTAGTCTAGCTTGTTTCCATACTTTTGGCCTGGGGTGTATACCCCAGGCCAAAAGTATGGAAACAAGCTTACATGGTCATACAAATCCGAGATTTTCAAACACAAAAAGCTAAATTAAGTAAAAAATATTATCGAACATTTTTACTATTTCTGTTACAGTGGTAACAGAAATACAGCCTCTGTAAAGATTCTTCCCTTAAAGTTAGCGGAAATAAAAATAAAAACACTTTTTTATTTCCGCTAACTTTAAGGGAAGTATCTTCGGAGCCCTAAAAAGCAATAAATATAACTATTCCTATTATTTATTGTTACCATTTCTGCAATATTAGTAAGTTGTAACCATTCAGGCATTCATTAATTTATTTTGGGAATGTCTAATGTAGCTTTTTGATTATTACTTAATAAACCCTGTAAAATAAAGTTAATTACCGGACTGTACCTCATAACCCGTCATAGCTAAACAGTTAACATTTTTACAGAGGCTGTATTTCTGTTACCACTGTAACAGAAATAGTAAAAATGTTCGATAATATTTTTTACTTAATTTAGCTTTTTGTGTTTGAAAATCTCGGATTTGTATGGCCATGTAAGCTTGTTTCCATACTTTTGGCCTGGGGTGTACACCAAAATGAAAGCCAGCATATGCCAAAGGTGCTGGTTATATGCCGAGGAAGGACACCATAATAGAAATAATGTTCCAAACAAAACTTACAAAATTTGTTAATTATTTTTTAAATTATGTATGCGGTTGAATCCCTAGAGCATTTCCGCGGCGCTTCTATAGATGCCACGCGAAGTCGTCGTTGATAGATTCACATGGTAGTCCATTACTACATATAGCCGCATTTAGTCCGTCATAGGAAACTCCCGAGCAATATGGGATGTGTTAATATTTAAATAAATGTCAACTAGTATTTAAATGGTCTACATATTCAAATGATGAAACAATTAATATTGAGATTCATGACTAGCCCATCGGTTTTCTTACTTTTCTATTACAGTATTCAATATTTTGCTTAGTGAAATTATTTATAATCTTAATAAAAATTGTAAATTAGTGTGCAGCAACATTTTAGGCATATCATCACACTATCAGATTAGACTAGGGGCAAATGGTGGCCAATTTGTGATTAAAAAATATCTTAGACTAGACAACATCATCAGGTCTAAGACAATTTCCAAGAGAAACTTAACACTTGGTTCTAGATTCCAGGGACTAGCAGTGTAACAATTAATTCCATTAATTTCCTTTTAATTGGCCTATTCAGAAAATCATCATTACTTACCTCTTGCCTGAGAAATGGATGTCAGTGAAGCGGCTCTTATCAGAACCGAATGCCATTGACTGGTCCTGGAGATCACATTCACCACCCTGGTCACAGATGGGGCAGTCCAAGGGATGGTTCACTAGCAAGAACTCCATGACACCTTCTCGGGCCTTCCTCGTCAAGTCCGAATTAGTCTTGATCCTCATGCCCTTCATGACGGGCATGGCACAGGCTGCCGCTGGCTTCGGGGACTTTTCAACCTCTACAAGGCACATCCTACAGTTACCGGCTACGGCCAGCCGCTCGTGGTAACAGAAACGAGGGATCTCTACACCCACTTCCGCTGCTGCCTGCAAGGTAATATTTGAATATAAATAAACAAAATAAATATGTGAAGATCAGTTTCGTAATAAATGAGATATAATAATTAATTTAATTTAGTAAATTGAGTTACCTTGCAATCCAGACATCAATACAATAAATTACTCAACTACAATATCATTTAAACTTCTGAATCTAGGTGGAGGATTGCTTGGGAAAATAAATTACTGGTTTACATATCCAATTTAACATGTTAATTATGCAAAGAGGCTAACTATTAAAGCTAAAGACAACTAACTAACTAACTATTAACCTATATTTAGTTAGTATGAATTACTAACCTAACCTAACCTAGATGTAACCTAGTCTTAACTGTCTTAAGCTTCTTTGCTGTGCCCTTACAGGGTCCATTTTATTACTTGTAATATTATGTGCAATAAATATTTTGACTATTGAGGCTAAAGCTAATTATTACACTATTAAGTAAGAAAAATCACAAATCTGGATGCTATTGGCTGTTAATTAGCTTGCCAAAAAAAACGCATTTTTTCTACGCATTTCGCTCTACTTACCTGCAATATTGTGGTGCCAGGGAAGACATGTACGGGCTTGTCGTCAATGAACACTTCGATCTTCTCGGGCTGTTTCTGCACCTGGTCGGCGAGGCGGCGCGCGACCGGGGCCACACGGGGCGCCGCGGTCAGCGCTAGCGCCCGAGACAGCGGCTGGCGCAGCATATTCTGCACAACACACAACCTCCGTCAACGACTTACGCACGGCCCTCCGGACACTTTACACACTTAAAAACTTTTTATATGGTCCTCGCTGAGTTGTACTAACTTTGATTAGCGTGAACGACTCTATTAATTAATTATTTAGCAAGATATTCAGGCAAAATTATCTGTTATTGTTACATAAGTACAGACGGCTAACCTAAATAACAAATATTATTTTAATAGATTGTGGACTATTATAGCAAAGGGGGTATCATATATCACATAGATCAATTGGTTAAATTATTTAATTACGTCGTTTATTATAAAAATCGTACCTAAAAATACAAATTTCGATTTATTGGACTGAAATGACAGACCAGAAGAACTGTCAAGAATGAGCCTGTTTGAGACACATGTCACACAATAATCCCGAAGAAAGCCAAATATTCTACTTTGTGTCAATAAAATTATATTCGATAGGATTTCTTTTCATCTTTCTATGTTTATAAAATGTATGTGTTTCATTCTTTTTTTTTATTTACATAATCAGATAATCATGAAAAACGGAACAGCCAGTACTTTTAACATTGACACAGACTAATAAGAATACAGACGCGCAGTATAAAGCAAGACGATGTTTCATATAGTTGTCTCTGTCACTGTTTATGGTCAGCTGATGCGAGTTAGAATGAGACGAATAGTATGGTATTTTGAGTCTATTGACGACTTGTCTCCAAAAACTGTTCAATCAATCAATCAATCTTTAGTTTTATGGCTCCATCGATACTGTCGATGATTCTGCCAAAAACTGTTAACCACGGTGTTAAATGCTAAACAATCTGTCAAAGTCAAATCAACGTCAAATCTCTTGTGAATCTTGAGGAAAGTTGAGGTTTGAGGTCTTGAGGTTTTTCAAGAATATTGTGTTGAAAAACTAAATATTAAGTATTGTACCTTATTCCAAGCCTATAAAATTGAGATGGCATCACCTGTTTCGACTGGCAACACTCCCAAATCCCAGGAGACTTCTAGTTTTACCGCCAAAATCCCCTTCTTTGAACCAGCATGGCGTCGATATCGGCTGCGCGCCTGCGAGCCAACATTGGCGTTCTGTTTCTTGCAGAGGCAACATGTAGTACTAGCCTCGGCAGTACTACCTATATTATACTCCTAGAAACGGAAAATTCCTTGCAATTTTCTGGTCGTAATGTTCCATGTTCCATGATAGTGACAAAATTGACAGCTTGTATGCTTCAAACTACAGTATCATCGAAATGAAGGTGCAGGATTCTACTCCTCTAACAAAAGGTACGCGGTTAGCGAGGATTCTTCACCACCGGCGGACGGCCACGGACGGGTGCTAGTATCGGAGGAAATCGTGAGTAGTACCTACTCAGGAGGTAAGGTGCTTTAATGATGTTTGTTTCTCGCGCATGAAGGAAATTTTGATGATTAAGAATTTTTGCCCTCAATCTGCGTACCCGATGACCTTGAAGCCCCCTTAAGTTCTTTTTCAAGTAAAACTGTCACGGCCTACCCATGCTAGTGCTCACTTGAAGGAGATTGATTTTGAATTCGAAACTACCCTCAATTCGTCGAGTACTGCAATTCTCTTTCACGAGCACACCGGTATGTAGTGTGATTAGTGATTACCGTTTTTCGGTTTCTACTATTATTTTCAAGGTGATATATATATGGCAATATAACCGAACCTAAATTAATTAAGATTTTGGGCGGTGCTCTCTAGTTAGCTGCCATACGAGTGTCGTTTTAAACTAGATACTTAAAAAGTCGACTTGTATATTTAAATATGAAACTAGATTTGGTACTATTAAATGTATACATATAATGATGGGGCCAGGAGGTGGAATTCCTCAATGGTTAATAGTATGGCCGGTACTAAAATTGCAATTCTTATCAAACTGATTTTATAATGTAGTTCAAATACATTCATTTCTGAAAAGTTACTACTTCTTCGGTAGTATAGTGGTAAGTATCCCCGCCTGTCACACGGGAGACCGGGGTTCGATTCCTCTCCGGAGAGCCACGTAACATATGCATAGTTTGATTTTCCAAGACTACTGTACTTTTTCAGCAGTGTTAGGCAAACTGTGTCAAAGGGGGGCCTGATAATTTCCAGCGAGTCGACGCCACCCCGCTGCGCGGGGTGTCTATTTCTGGTCTAAGGGACACAAGGACAGAGTTCGTTTAAGACACATAGTTTAGTCACATATTCCATTTAATCATACTTTTACTTATAACTTCCTAAAAATGGTTTTTAGTCTTCGCGTAGACAGACGTTGAAAGTGACTATTGCGTGCGTACATTCCGCTGCTAGCATACAGGATAGAATCTCTAATGAAGAGTTACTATGTATTTAATGATAGGTCATGACTGCGTAGTCATGTGTTGACTGTTACGCACCAGACGCATGTTCGAGTTCCGACATGTTTCATATGTTTGAATTTCAGAAGCTATAAGGTATTTTCCAGCCTATTACGCGCTTCTGCGCAAGGAGTTGCTAGTGCTACCAACCGTTCAGCAGTCTCTCCTGCGCAAGGAGTTGCTACCAACCGTTCAACAGTCGCTCCTGCTGAGCAAACTGGCTACTAGATGTTACGGTCAAAGCATCAGAAACCCTTACTTTGCCTTCCGCAGATTAAAGCTCTCGCTGGCTCTGCCGAGGTACATAAAAGTACTTGCTTTGGCAGTACATATACTAAAATTGGAACGATACAGAGAAGATTAGCATGGCCCCTGCGCAAGGATGACACGCAAAATCGTGAAGCGTTCCACATTTTTGTTGTAGCAAACAAGGTAGGTCCGAGCACATAGCGCGAGACAGGAGGTGGGGCTACAACGTGATTTCCAACGAAGAACAGGTTGTAATAATCAGGACAGTCTAAATACTGTTCACCAGTACACTGCCCTTCTCAAATGTTGTCAGTCATTGACGTGGGATATCGAGACCTTGCGGAACACGAGTTGTTTATACCAGGACTATGGACGTAATTTTCTCTAGTCCTGATGTGGACAGGTGGACGGAGTAGTTAATTATTGAAACGACTCAAGTCCGTTTATGCGAAACTCTTCCACATATTGTCTTTTTCAAGGTTCCCGATTTTAACTACGTGATTGGATGGTGACATTGTGCTTTTATGTATTCTTTTTAGTCATTCAGATCGTACAACATACGACGACTGCCGAAGGTAATAAACTTCGATTTAGCTATTTGTTTAGTTTATATTTTTCGGCGGCAGCTTCGCTCATCAGTCACACTCATAGTTGAGGTCCTCAGATCTCGAAGTATCAGGCTCGTTGCCTGTGTGCGTCAGAGTATTCTCAGCTGAAAGGATCCAGCACAAAACACAAGATTTTGATGAGACGTTAGGAAAGTACCTATAAGGTAAACGTCCCAATATTTGACATCTTCTATTCTAATAATTTAAATATTGCTCGCCTTTATTGCTTAGTCATCATCATTGGCCTTTAGCATCTATAAAAGATGATTTAAGCAGCGTCCAATCAAGTGCGGCACTTACGTACGTGGCTTGTCAGGCCAATACGAGAGCGACATATTATTAGAGTCGTAATATTATTTTTGAATATGTAATCGTCTTGGAATTAAGATTACGTGCTCAGTGCTGCTATATTTCACAAATTTTATAAGAAAACTTTCGGCTTTTAAAACCAATCTAGATCTGATGTCGTGGTTTGATGTGTATTGAAGTAAATATATAATTATGGAATTTGGGAATTACCCGAGTTTGTACATGAGCCTTTCACTGCTGTACAAGTTTTCTTATAAAAACCTAACCAAAAGCTGACTTCTTAATATTTGTTTTATCACATTGGCGTTCTAACGAAACTATAACAGTTCTATTTTTGATCCTTTGAACCAGCAGCCGATAACAAACACTTCTCAATTTTATAGGCTTGGAATAAGGTACAATACTTAATAGACAAATTTTACCTAAAAATAAAATTTATATTAAGTTAACTTACCTTATTCCAAGCCTAATTTCATTGCTGCCTGCTGGCGTATGCTTAAATATCTTTCAATGTTTAATAACATTCAAGGGTATATCTTAGTATTTAAGCTTATTTTTCAGACACAATTTAGTACTTAAGCTTATATTTCAGCCATTAAACCTAGTTTTTAAGCTTGTATTTCAGGAACACTTAGTACTTAAGCCCTTATTTCAGCTGTACCTATAGAGTACCATAATTTGTCTTCTTCAAAACCAACCACCTACGCCCAATGCGGTGTTTGATTACATAACATAGTATTGCCACCGGACTACCGGCCGTGGCTGCACCGCCACCTGTCTATCTACAGTGGCAGCTATCTACCGTCCACATATTTCATATTGGACGGCGGACTCAATCAATTGAGAATCCAATGATGGCTCGCAGGCGCGCAGCCGATATCGACGCCATGCTGGTTCAAAGAGGGGGATTTTGGCGGTAAAACTAGAAGTCTCGTGGGATTTGGGAGTGTTGCCAGTCGAAACGGGTGAAGCCATCTCAATTTTATAGGCTTGGAATAAGGTAAGTTAACTTAATATAAAATTTATTTTTAGGTAAAATTTGTCTATTTCTGTAATAAGTTAATGATTTAAGTTGTATGAAGTGGCACAATGGCTTGTGTAGTTCCGTATACTGCCGAAGAACATATTAGTAATCTGTGTGCCGAAGTTACGCTAGATTGTTAAAAAAGACCGGAGAAACAATCGGATTTCATCGTTAAGAATCATTTGGTTATTTTTCAAATATTTCATGTACATTACGCAATATAATGGTCTGGGATTACAGCAGATGCTTGATACTATCGGATAAGTACTTTTTACATGGATCAAACTTGATATTTTTGGGATTTTTAGTAAAAATACAATTGTCGTAAACATGGGTAGTGTTGTTACCATGTATATATCGATATTTCGTCGACATGAATTATTCATGTAGGCGTTTAGACAAAATATTTTAATGTTACATGTCTTAACTGTTAACTTCAGGTTTCCGGTAAATAACAATCTTCGAAAAAAATGGATTGACGCAGTAGGGCGCAATAATTGGACGCCGAAAAAACACCATAGAATATGTTCAAAACATTTCGAAACTAACTGTTTTGTTATTATTAAAAATATAAAACACTTGCTGCCAGATGCGATACCTACAGTTTTTCAGAGGCCGCTTGAGGTAAGTTGGTATAGTGAGTTTTATTACTTGACATTTCTGAGGTCCCTCCAGATGAGTTCGTTTCATGTAAGTTTTGTATATGCAAAGAATTTGTATTAGTACATTGATTTTCTTTATATATCCATAACTACTATAATATGTATTATACATGCGAAAGTAACTCTGTGTCGGTTTGTTGTTTACCTGTTCATACTTAAGCAGCTCAACTGATAGATATTGTATAATAATGTTTTCGTTACTGTATTTAATGCAGGGATCTCACCAGGATCAACAATTAGAAGGCAACTACAACAAAATGATGCTGAGCAGTAATGAAAGGCTACCAGATACCTAAGACATCTGCATTGCCTCTTCAGGTGATGCAAGTTTACTGATTGCAAAAAGTTCTATATAATTGGATATTTATTATTTAAAGCATTAGATGTAACTTTCTTATTAAACTGAGATATTTTCAGGAAAATAATTGCGTTGTTATTTTGTGTTAGCTTACTTTAAAAACAAAGTTTTAATCGACTTCAAATCAATACTTCACGAAGCCACATTCCATATTACCGCATGAACTGCTTTCTGAAAGCAAATGCACGATTTCAAAGTACCCAAATCGTTTCAAAATAAGATTTGAAGATTGCCCTGGATTTCTCCAGGATCCCATCTTCAGATCCTGACCTGCCTAGGACCACCTTTTCTAACAAAACACCATTCTTATCGGTCCAGGCGTCTAAGAGTAATCGAGGAACATACATAAAAAAATAAAGAGCCAGCGGAATTGATAAGTTTCAGAAGTCGGTTAAAAATAAATGTGTTCCACTAAAGATCCACAAAATAGTGAGACTTAAAAAGTAACTCGTCTGACTACCTATGTATTTGCATAATTTAATTTGTAGCGAACATATGAAACATGAATGCAGTTTATTATATTCGTAGTCGTGTAATGGTTTTTGTTTTCTATTTGGTAAGTACCATATTAATTTTTGCATAGTATGGATAGAGATACAATTTACTTACGAGTATCGCATATTACGAATTTATTAACAGTAAATATCGATATCGATAACTTGTAAGAAAATATCTTTCTGTGCACTAAATCTCGAGCGAGCGAGAGAGCGAATTACATCGTGCGAGCGAGAAAGCGGAGACAATGACGTATGGAGACCTGTCAGATAACATGGTTCTATCCCTTTCTTACTCGGCGTTCAGTACGTAAGTGAGAAGAGATCGGATGTATAGAAAACGTTCAATTTATTAGGGCCTATCTGCTTTTCCCTGTAATCTGTGAACATTGATTTAAATATGAAATAAAATAAAATCGATTCCTCCCACTGAGCAAATCTAATCGACTCAAAAATGTCGGTAAGAGACGATAATGAACATCCCTAATTCATCTCTTTCTAAAAATGTTTGTCTCTTTCTCTCTCTCATTTGCTCATTGCCGGGCCGTGTGGTTGTGTGAACAAATCAGCCTAATCCATAAAAAATGGCTTTCGGAGACGTTAAAACCGCCCAGGGTCTCAGTGAACTGAACAAATATTTAGCTGAGAGGAGTTACATATCCGGGTAAGTGTTTACAATACTAACCCTATGTTCATAACCTATAGAAGTTTACCACGTCAACTTGGCCTTATAACCTTGATTATTTTCATACTACAAATTTAACATCTGTTTCACAGCCATCCGTATGTTACTTTACAAAACTGCTGTAACAATGTATCTAGGATTATATTTTCTTAAGTTAATTCCTGTTAACGTTCCTTAGATGGGTGCCCTCTCAAGCTGATGTTCAGGTGTTCGACCAGATAGGCAAGGCGCCGGCCGGTAGCGTGCCGCACGCCCTCCGCTGGTACAGCCACATCGCCTCCTACACCCCGGCAGAGCGCAAGGCGTGGCCGGCCGGCGCCAGCCCGATGATCGCGGGCAAGCCTACCGCCGCGCCAGCTAAGGCAGACGATGATGATGATGATGATGTTGATCTGTTCGGATCTGGTGATGAGGAGGAGGTAACTGAAACCACTTATCTTATTTGATTTATAGTAGCATACACTGTGGCGCTACCACGCTGTGGCGCTACCACGAACTTCGAAAGTCGAAGTTCGTAATACATGCATCCCTGTCACTTGAGTAAGGGAGTGCGATAGAGATGGAAATACCCGAACTTCGAAGTTCGTGGTAGTGCCACTGGTCAATCATTAATTCTCTAATTCTTGCCGGGTGTGTTCCTAGCTATTTATAAATCAGTCGTGCATTTATATTTCACCACCATAATCTTGAGTACGAGGGCTGTTCCGAAAATAGTTAGTCAACAGCGTACTTTTAATCGTATTCATATAATTTTACTGTAGCTCAAAGGCAAATTTCATTACAAACTTTTTCGTGTAAATGTCACTGGCCAGTGACATTCAGTTATTTTTTTATGAAATCAGAAAAAAAACATGTCTGCCACTTTTTGCTCGCAAAAATGGAGCTAACGCGGGAAGCATTTCGTGCTATGATATATTATGATTATAAACGAGGGCTAACTTACAAGGATTCTCGTGAAAATTTAACTAGTGTTTTTGGGGCATTATCCCCATCTCTTGCCACTGTCAGTTACTGGTTCCGTGAATTTAAGCGTGGGCGGAGCGACGTCAAAGATGAGCCTAGACCGGGGCGACCGCCAACGGCAGTCACTCCAGAAAATGTTATCAAGGTAGAGTGGCTAATCAAGGAATCTCGAAACATTACCCACCGAGAGATTCAGGATGAACTGAAGATTGGATCCCAGGCAGTTTCTACCATTTTGCATGACCACCTTCAAGTTCGGAAGGTTTCGTCTCGATGGATACCACGTTTTCTCACGCAGGAGCAAAAAGATAGACGTGTCGATTGGTGCAAATTTATGCTAAAAAATTTCGATAAAGGCGATTCACAACAAGTGAGCTACATTGTGACATCCGACGAATCTTGGATATATAGCTACGACCCATTTACAAAACAGCAATCCACGCAATGGGTCTTTGAAGAAGATGATTTACCTACTAAAGAAGTTCGCGGCCGAAGCGTCAACAAAAAAATGGTTGCTGTTTTTTTTCGACGTAGTGGACCGGTAGCCTTAATTCCACTTGAAGATCATAAAACAGTTACCAGCCAATGGTACAGTGAAGTTTGCTTGCCACAGGCCTTCCAGGAGCTGAACGTCAGCCGTCCAAGTACTGGAACCCGGGGCATAATTTTTCATCAAGATAATGCTCCGGCTCACACGGCTGCCAGAACCATGGATTTTTTTAGCAAATCAGGAGTGCAACTGCTACCACACCCTGCGTACAGCCCTGACCTGGCTCCGTGTGATTTTTTTCTGTTCCCCACGTTAAAAAAATCATTACGTGGGCGACGATTTTCGACGGCGGATGAAGCAGTAGACGAATTCAGGCGACTTTTTTTTGACCTTCCGCAAGAAGTTTTTTTCCTGTTTTGAAAGTTGGTTCCGTCGAATGCATAAGTGCATAAATGTAGCAGGGGAATACTTTGAAAAATTGTAATTAAAGTTTTATTATATTCCTTATAGTTTTTGTTTAACTAAAAATTTTCAGAACAGCCCTCGTATAGGTGACAGATGTTTATTTAGCTTTCATAAAAAATAATTGAATGTTTAATGGAAAATTTCTGATATGATTTTAGTGGGTAGACCTATGTAGTTGTATACTTCCTCTGCAATTATAAAGTATCCTGTGTATTTATGGAGATAGTTTACCACAAAGTCCAGAAAGTGTCTAGGTCTATTATGGAAGAAAGAGATCCATTGTTTTCCTTGCTTGTTTTAGGATGCGGAAGCTGCCCGTGTCAGAGAAGAGCGTGTCAAGGCATACTCTGAGAAGAAATCCAAGAAACCAGCCCTCATCGCCAAGTCATCCATCCTCCTTGATGTCAAGCCCTGGGATGATGAGACAGACATGAAGGAATTGGAGAACCAAGTTCGCACAATCGTGATGGACGGTCTCCTGTGGGGAGCCTCGAAACTTGTCCCAGTAGGCTACGGAATCCACAAGCTGCAGATCATGTGCGTCATTGAAGATGACAAGGTCTCAGTCGACCTCCTCACTGAAAAGATCCAAGAGTTTGAAGACTTCGTCCAGTCTGTTGATATTGCTGCTTTCAACAAGATCTAAACATCTAAGCCAGTAAATTATATCTAAGTTATGTTTCGAATTAAAATCACATTTTTCTAACATTCATATTTTTATTTTAAACAGATGGCCTTTTAGGATAATCTGTACAAATCATATTTCTTCAACCATCCTCATTGATTGAAACTCAGCTTAAAAAAAAACAATATGTAAAGGCTGTTACACATCTACATCTTAATTAGTTAGTGAATCACACAGAGAAACTTGGGCCTATGTCTATAGACTGGCAAACGCAAGTGAGTTTAACTTACGCGGCAACACTGTTATGCTATCAATATTTATGACGTTTAATGTGACCGCGTAATTGAATCCAGTGGGTTTTAATTTTTATTGTACTTTATATTTATACTTTTATTAATCAATTTATCAACATCCAGTGACTTCAACTTGCAATTGCCAGACTACGTAATGATACAAAATTTATCACAAAATCACCCAAAATAGGATATTATCCAAATAGATGTCACATGTTGGAGGAATAAATTTAGGGCCTCCCTCGTCAAAACTTCTCCCTGTATTACTGTCTGACTAGTTGTTTTGACAAAGTGACGGTCACTCATTCCACTTGAACACTTTTTGGAACATTGTCCCCGACATTGGCTTGTACGAACATGCTCGGAATATCACTACCGAAGTAAATCTTATTATTAATGGCTAGAGCTTCATATCTCTTAAGCTCCAAGTATTCCTTTGTTAGTAACTGTTTGTTTGCTTCAGCCTGTTTTTTGAGATTGTAGAACTCGGCCTCCGCCTTGGTGTACTGCTTGGCTTTGTGGATGCTGTCCTCGATGAGTTCTATCTTCTGTAGAGATTCCTTCTCCATGATCTTTTGTTCGTACTGGATCTTGGCCACCTGCGCCTCTTTCTCGGCTTCAATGACTGCTTTGCGACGAGCTGTCTCTGCTTCTTTTTCCACAACCTATAACAATAATAACTACAACTTAGAAAAGTTGAAAAACCCCCGACATTTTCATTTCAAGGGCCAATCTCAAAAAGGGCTGAACAGATTTTCGTGAAACATGGCTAAGAACACTCGGGATAAAATTATCTATGACACGAAAAGTGTAATTTTGGATACCAAATGAAAGCTGAATAAATCAAAGATCAGCTCGATAATATTGAATTGTCATCCAAACTATACTAATACCCAAATCTCAGCTCAATCAATCGGATAACGGCAAGTGACTGAAAAATGGATTGCAAATTTTGACGGACAACTTACATACGAACGGGTCAAGTTAATATAAAGCTTGTAAAAAGTTAATATACCTTTTGGTGTTGCGCGGCGATGAGCAGCTTGGACTTCTCGGCCTCCATGAGCTCGTAGTTCTTGCGGATGGCCTCCGGGATCTTGGGCTTGGTGACGCGCACGGCCTGCACGCGCAGCCCCGCCGCCATCTCGTTCAGGTCCTTCTGAAGAGCCTGTGCGAATGCAACTATTCATAAATCCTACTAAAATTATAAATGCGATGCGATGTTAGGTGTTTTACTCAATATTAGGGGACAAACCTACACAAATCGACCTAGTCCCAAACTAAGCAAAGCTTGTAACCTATGGGTACTAGACGACGATAAACATACTTATATAGATAGATAAATAAATACTTAAATACATAGAAAACATCCACGACTCAGGAACCAATATTAGTGCTCATCACACAAATAAATGCCCTTACCGGGATTCGAACCCAGGACCTCTTGCTTCGTAGGCAGGGTCACTACCAACTAGGCTAAAGCGGTCGTCATATGTGTGGCCACACCGGACGTGCGGTTCGGCCGAGCCAGTTCTCAGCCGCATGCCCTCGGTCGCTGTGTACACGCGTTCGGGCGAACGCGCGCGGCAAGTCCGAGCCAAATATGTTCGGCCGAATTTACCTACGGGCCATTAGCTGCGATCGCGATCGCCATGAAGCCGCACGTACGCACAATTTTTGTGTGCGAGTTATATTTATAGGGATTTTTTGCCCTATATAACTCGTAGGTATGTCCGCCTGTCCCCTATACATATAGGTTGCATCTCTAAACAGATTCTCGTGAAATATTGTGAGCGAGTTCGATATTTATAGAGCATAAATCGCCCTCGCCTGAGCCGTTCGGCCCAACAAAACAACCGTCCACATAGGCTGCGGCGCGCTCGGTTCGGGCAAGCTTTCGGATGCTCGGCCGAACGGTTCAGGCGAGCGGTGATTCGCCGAACCGTCTACACTGATCGCGCACGTTAGACGAACGGTGTTCGGCCGAACCACTCGTCCGGTGTTGACACGCCTAAATCACGCTTAAACGGCTCAACCGATTTGGATGAAATTTTGCACGAATGTCAATAGCGTGGATTAAAATATAGTCCCGTCCACGCAGACGAAGTTGGGGGACGAATCTAGTCTGAAATAAAGATTACCTACAGGTAGTTGAAACTACTGGGCGTCTATCGCGTTCTCGATACCTGACCGGATAGCGAACTGTGCAACACATAAGCAGTACACATTAAAAATATCGACCGTTACAATGGTGGAATATACCGCGTACAAAATATATAGAGAGCGGTGCGAGCCGCGGTCCTTGCATGTCGCGGGGCGCGGGCGCGGCGCACCGACAGCAGTCCCATAAGCTCATGCGCGGCCGGCCCGGCGCTGGATTATACAGATTGACTTGATTGATGTGACTTTACCCCAATTTGTCAGAACAACATGTTGAAGTCATAATTGGGTCTAGCGTACAGATGTAACAATCCGACCACATGTGCATGCAATTTCTCAGTACAACTCGTTTGACAGTTGGATCAGCAGCAGCAGCGCACCATGCCCCCAGACGATAGCAATTTTTTTTTTTTTTCCGTATACTGTGGCTTTTTGCTACTTAGGCACTTTGCCAATGTCAAGTGGGGGACGATAGCAATTAGTCAGCTTCTGATAAATTGGGACTAACAAATCATGACACGTATATACCCGATTAGAGCCTGTCCAGATGACACGATTTACACCGGGCTTCCACTTGTCGGGCCCGGATTTTAATCGGATGTTGCAGTGGCAGCACATTTTATGTGAAGCTATTCACACTTCTGGGACACCAATTTGTATGAGGCTCCGACACCCGATAAAAAATCGGGCCCGACCGCCGACAAGTGGGAACCCGGTCTTACGCGCGAGTTTACTTTGTGTTCAGAGGTAAACAACTCCACCCCTTATGTTATCTGTACACGCATCTTCTTGTTGTATAATCTCTAACTGTTTTCTTTCGGTCCTCACGACACAGGCTAGACCTAGTGTGAGGGCCACTGATAATGTGGTGTAATGTGATGATAATATATCTATTGTTTTGGTAAATAAATAATTTTGTATTTCTATTTTGAATCCCGGCTCGTACCAATGAGTTATTCAGAACTTATGGACGGAATATTTACCGTTAGCTTTTCGGTGAAGGAAAACATCGTGAGGAAACCGGTCTTATCCCAACAAGGTCTATTTTTCCCTCTGGGTTGGAAGGTCAGATGGCAGTCGCTTTCGTAAAAATAGTGCCTATGCCAATTCTTGGGATTAGATGTCTAAGCGGACCCGGGACTTCTTTAGGGGCATTCATTGCCGGGAATAACGCTAGGAGGATGATGCTGACATAGAACGTCGTCTGCTGGCGCGTGGCCGGCGCTGTCTGCGCTCGGGTTTCAACTTGTACCTAAGGTCATAGCTCATTAGAGCACCCGTCGCCTGACCCGCGCCCCCTCGCCTCGAGCGGTTAGGTATTCTTTATATGGATTTGTACGGGCATGCGCTCATTACATCAAGTCCGTAGTTAGTACAATTACGAGGCGAGGCGGTGAGGGTCGGGCGACGGGTGGCTCTAATGAGCTATGACCTTTAGGGTCTTAAGTTGGTGCTAACTGAAACTAGATAAACTCACTGTATACTGAGGGATAAACTCACTGTATACTGAGGGATAAACTCACTGTATACTGAGGGATAAACTCACTGTATACTCAGGGATAAACTCACTGTATACTGGGGATAAACTCACTGTATACTGAGGGATAAACTCACTGTATACTGAGGGATATACTCACTGTATACTGAGGGATATACTCACTGTATACTGAGAGATGCACTCACTCTATACTGAGGGATACACTCAATGTATACTGAGGGATATACTCACTGTCCTGAGGTTCTCGTCGATCTGGTCGAACAGGTCGATGTAGACCTCGTGCAGGCTGTGCGCGCTGCAGAACTGATTCAGCTCGTGGTGGACCTTGTTGAAGATCAGCGTCTTGTCGTAGTCCGCGGTGAAGTTGCGTACCACGTCCAGAACTGGAACCATTAAATAAAACGCACCAAATAAAATAATCAATTATTTCCTTCTTCTTTACATGCACGTAAGAACCAATGGCCGTTGGGGCGGAAAGGTTCTCGAGTGGCGACCACGTACTACGTACCGGAAGCTTGGTAGACCCCCGCAAGGTGAACTGATGACCGGTGAAGGTTGCGGGAGTCAGCTATTGATCATTGTGGATCTATGGTCTCTGCAGGATGCCCAGCAGTGGACATCTTTCGGCTGATACGATGATGATGATGGATGATCAAGGTATAGAAATTTGCACAGCAGTTTCAAAAGGGATAGCCAGTGCACATGTTCCAGCGCCACTTTTAGCATAAATGTATAAAAGACTGAAAAAATGTGATATTGCAGTGATAAGCTGCTAGCCCATCGCCCACAACACATTTCAACCCTGCTCACTTAGTCTTTTACGACACCCACGGGAAGAAAAGGGGTGGTGAAATTCTAACCCGACACCACATGGCGAACACAAGTTATGAAAAAATGTTTTTGTACCTGTATTTGGTTCCAGCATGTTGACAACCTCTATCCTTTCAAAGTATATCATCACACCGCCGCTGGTCCCGCAGGGCACATTCTTTACTTCATCCGTTTGGAGAGTGGTCTAAAAAAAAAAAAATACATAGAAAACTTAATTTTTAAATTTGTCTTTTTAAATTTGTCTTTTCAATTCAGCACTAGCTGCCCGGCTCGGCCGGTTTCGCACGGTTCAGTTAGTTTTTTCCCGCGGTAATAAGTATCCTATGTTCATCAGGGGTAATGTCACCTTCTAATGGTTTAAAATATTTCAAATCGGTCCAGTAGTTTCGGAGCCTATTCAATACAAACAAACAATCAAACCTTTCTTCTTTATAATATTAATGTAGATTAGTGTAGATATGTTTTAATCAGACCTTACAGAATAAAAGGTTAAGTTCATGAATAATTCGAATTTAATTTTATCAAGCAACAAATAGTATCATATAATAATTATTATTATATGATAAGATAAGATATAATTATCGACTCAATGTTGTTTGCCTCTATCAATTCCACATTAATAAATATTATCTTAATGCACTGACACGTAACACAGCTATTATGTTGTGGACTAAGGTTGTGGACAATACCTGTATAGCTTTGTATGATGTAAGTAATGGAATCATCATGTGGAAGCCAGGCTGACTGGTCACGGGCAGAAGAGCACCTCCCTGAAGAACAAACAATTATTTATTAAAAACCAAAAAACTGTTTTTAGTTCATTAACCAATAACAAAATCACAGGTAGTGTAGTGTGTGGAATCACAACTTGCACATTATCCAATAGCTGAAGTTCGAGCATATTTTATATCATGTAAAATCTAGATAAATATGCTATAATTCTTGGTAAAATTGTGATTCCATTCATATATCTATATATATTCTCATAGACCTCATCCCCGTCTGTAGATGGACCTATTAAATTCCACTCCTGTGTGTGTTACTGTTTTGAAAGACACAATTTAAAGACTATGTAAAATACTTAGTAGTAGTACTTTTCTTTTTGACCAAAATCTCTCCTTCAAGCATCACCTGTCCGCACTGGCCACCAGAGATTAGGCCTCCACACATCGAACGTGGGTCGTGCGCAGCGAAGGGTGGGCGCAGTTGTAGAGGTATATTGACACCGCAGGCGGGTGGTGTGTAGTAATGCGGGCCCGCCACGGTAGCAGCGCGTGTTTTGAGACATGGTGCGAGATATAAGGGGTATATAAAAATATAGGATATTAGAATATGCAAGGGTCACACAATCCACATTTATTCTCTCTTCAAATGTCCAACAGCTCCATGCTATACACTAGTAGTTAACATAAGCAAGTATGATGAACAGAGAGCGGATTTGCTCATGGCAAAAATCAAACGTCAATAGAGTTGGAACGTTGAATTTTATCGACTGTCGAATTAACTGAAATTATATTTACGTAGCGTATCTTTATTTATTTATTAACAAAACTAAACCTCAAATCCATAAGCAAACAATAATAGACTTCATATAAACATTACGGAATAACATTTAAATAAAAGATAATATACCTAAAACGATAATTTTAAAAACTACTTAGTACTGCATTATCAAAACTAAGTACCTAAGTTTCTATAATACAACCTAAGGATTCAAATCACCTGTGAACTAATTTTCATCGTATAAAACAGTATCGTAATCTAAGTCTGTGCTAATGACGTTTCCCTCGTCTTCTCTGTAATAATACATGATAGTCATAATTTTTTCCATATTATCAGCCTGTATACTGGTTCTTTTTTCATCGTAAATCCATTTATACGTACTGACAATGCCGTACATGTTGAAGGCTGGTAAAATTTTAAAAGGTGTATTTCCAAATTTACTGCACGTTAGGTACATGCCTTGCCCATGGTTTACATCGAGTCACAGAGCATTTGAGATCTCAACATAAAAACGTAGATTCGTTAATTGCCAATGTAAAAAAAAATATTTTTAAAATCACCACAGAGAGTAAAGCTATTCAAACAAATATGTCCGTCAATAGCACTGCCCCCGAGACCCGTTATAACAAGATGGGGTACATGGCTGAATGCAGTTCTATATTATGCACAACATTTCGACCATATTGCTGAAGTGATTTCACAGTTAAACCCAAGCGAGTCAGCGGCAATTAGAGAAGCAAAAAAAATACTTAAGGACAAACATTTGAAAAATGATTTAATTTATATTAAAGACAAGTACAGCTGTTTATGTGACGCAATAGTAAAGTTACAAACATCTTATTTATCTTTGGTAGAATCATTTATTATAGATTGGAGTGGATCCAACACAGTCAAACTAAAACTGGAAAAAGTACTGGACAGGATTCCTGATTATGACATCCTTCGTGACTACGCCGATTTAATAAAAACAAATAAATACGAAGATAGCGTAATTGAGTTCTATAAATATGCACCTGTTACATCATCTGAAGTAGAACGCTCCTTTTCTACGTATAAATGGATTTACGATGAAAAAAGAACCAGTATGCAGGCTGATAATATGGAAAAAATTATGACTATCATGTATTATTACAGAGAAGACGAGGGAAACGTCATTAGCAAAGACTTAGATTACGATACTGTTTTATACGATGAAAATTAGTTCACAGGTGATTTGAATCCTTAGGTTGTATTATAGAAACTTAGGTACTTAGTTTTGATAATGCAGTACTAAGTAGTTCTTAAAATTATCGTCTTAGGTATATTGTCTTTTATTTAAATGTTATTCCGTAATATTTATATGAAGTCTATTATTGTTTGCTTATGGATTTGAGGTTTAGTTTTGTTAATAAATAAATAAAGATACGCTACGTAAATATAATTTCAGTTAATTCGACAGTCGATAAAATTCAACATTCCAACTCTATTGACGTTTGATTTTTGCCATGAGCAAATCCGCTCTCTGATGATGAAACAACAAGTTTAGCACACACTAAATGTTATACTTTATCTCTTGTTTGTGCTGTTTGTGTTTAATAGCCCATCAATACATAATTCATAATTCTACGTCTATTATGCCAGCAACAATAACAATCGGCGCTTTGAAATTAGAAACAACTGATTGGTAACCTTTCTAAATAGATCCAAATACCTTAGTAAAAAAGTTAATTCATGTAAAGGAATGTTTTTGTTTGGACTTTTGTTTTCTTTCCCTTAAAGTGTGTGAAAAGTTTCCAAGGATATCTGCAAACATACCCGGTAGTAGATCCCCAAGTGGCCTTCCTCGACCTTGTGCAGCGAGAAGTGCACCGTGATGCCCACGGCCAGGATCACCAGCGCCAACACCGACGTCTGATCCGCCATGCTCCCGTCCCCAAACCTTGCAGTCTTGGTCCAGCACTCACTCCTAACCTTTCCACTACTCCGATACTTAATTTTATTGCCTTCTGATAATAATAGCCATTCTATCGACCGGCTAACGAGGAAAATCCGAGCGGCTAATTAGTACAGCAATTAATTTACTAAATAGCTATCGCACGCGCGTCCGAATGAGTTTATTTTGAGTAATGAGTATTTAATGAGACTCTTGGGACAATTTTGTGTAAAAATTACGTTCCTAAGGTGTATGACTTTATTCTTAAACATCGGAACAATAATACGCGGTGCAATAAGCAGGCGAAAATTTGACACCTTCACTTAATTTGACAGAAGACACAGGTAATGAAAATTATGGCGAAGTTGCGTTTAGATAGTACAAATTCCAGTAGTTCTTGAACATCTAACAAAAGATAGGATAAGAAATAGATAAGAAATTTGGAACGAAATATTTTGAATCGTGTATACATACTACGTTTCAATTTGACCCTAAAATAGCGCCTTGTCGGGCTTTACGTGATTTAATTATGTGATAATTTCTAAAAATAGAAAAAAAACTTCGATAGTCAGCTACACCTTTGGCTGCATAATGCGTTAATATGACTTGGCGCCGGTTGTTTTTCTATATTCACAAGTAGTAGGACAGTTTCAGGTGATAATGTGGACACGCTGGACAAAAGCACCAATTTTTTTCAGGTCCTTGTTAGGTCCATAGCTTTAAGTTTTTGATAGGAACCAACGGAACCAACTCCTCTGTCGGCCCACTCTGCACTCTGCCTCACTAAAGAGATGCAACATGAATGTAAGGGGGAAATACAGCCGAAGTGAGTCAGGCCTTTCAGAAGCAGTCAGTTCCCCCTACCTGAGGTACTACCTTTTTGGACAATGCACCTTAGGAAAATCGATTTAAAAAATACTCAAATAATGTATTGCATACATTTAATTGTGTAATCAATTTGGCGCTACTTAGGTACTATAATCCAATATTAACTACAGGAAATGTACGATTTCTTCTAAGATCAAGCTTTCTGGAATAAGTAACTAAACTAACATCCTACTGTCCCAACAGCTACTGGACAGTCGGACATTGTTGTTGTTCGTTCTGAGTCGCAGAGACGTGGGTCTTGCCACCGGCGTGAATTCCATCCAAGACTGTGCCCATGGTATTTTTTAGCGCTCTGTATTCTTCCAAAGCCTTTGCGCAGAGCTCGCCCTCGGGGGAATTTCTGGGTTCTATGAACAGCATTTGTAAAGATCTCTTCAAGAGTTTTTCTGCGTTGACTAGTTCATCCTGGAAATGAAAACACATCAGTGATTAGAGCAGGAGACCCTGCTTTTTCTTTAGCTTCAAAAACTACAGCATATGAAGGTAAAGGCGGCCTCTTTACTCTTTGAGTCATATATAAATTATTATCACATCGGTAGGTAAAAGAGTCTAAACACACTTATACCAGCACGGCTATCACAGGTCGGCCTATCCGTCTCGTTCTAAGCGTTCTAATTAGAAAAGGTCGGATAATCTATGTCGCCGCGACACAGCTCACGGGTCGTGCTGTGAATCCTGTGATGGCCTTGCAGATGTAGGTATAATTGAAATCGAAAACATTTATTTCAGAACAAGTTCCATATCGGTTAGTAACAGTTTCACTTAAGCTATTGTTAATATACAATTCTTATTTTTTAACTCAATTCAATATTAAATTGGTAAAATGATGGTGAGATGGAGGGTACATAAAAAATAAATAACACTAAAAATAAAGTAGAACACAAGCATGTCAACATTTGGAAATATTAATTATGTCTGATCATTCAAAAATTTAAATATATTCAAAAGAATAAAATGGACAGAGGTGGGTTGGTATATAATTATAATCATAGCTAAAATGTCAAACTAAACTACTTATAATTCGGACAGTGAAGGGCCAACCACCTCTTCATCACGGGAGTGTTCCAACTGTCAGTAAACACGTTCAGGATGCTGTTTGTGGTCGAGCGCAGGCGGGTAAGCATGGAGGCACAACGCTTTCGCATAATACCTAGCGAGAAAGTCATCGGTGCGCGCCGCGGCAAACATGCCGGACGCGCTGCAGCCTTACGGCAGCCGGAACAGCGCCCTGAACGCGTTATTGTACTGCAGGCGCAGTGCGCTGTACGTGCGCTTAGTATAATTGTCCCATAGGCTGCACGTCACTGCACTGCACGACAGTAGGCTCGAAACAACGTCAGCTTAACCTCGTCGCTACAACGTGCAAACCTACGAGCCAACATATTGCACCGCACGGACAGCGCCCTGCGCTCTCTCTCTATGTCCATGTCATCACTCAGGTCCTCAGAGACCCAGTGACCCAAATACTTAAAATGCTTTACCCGAGCCAAGGGAGTTCCACAGAACGTCACCGAGGCACATTCTCGTAGGGTTTCTTGCCAACCCTGAATATTAGGAACTCGCTTTTCCTTGCATTGTATTTGAGTCCGTGGGCCTCCGCATATGACTCACAAACTCGCAGCAAGTCACGCAGCGCACTGAACGATGGGCTTAACAAGACCATGTCGTCGGCATAGTTTATGTTGTTTATAAACACACCATCAACTGAACAGCCGACCCTGGTAGCAGTTAGTTTTTGAAGCAACCCGTTCACATACATATTGAAGAGGCAAGGCGAACTCAACCCCCCCTGCCTCACCCCGCACTCCAACCCGTATAACTACATCCGAATGCGCTCCAGCCCACTTCACACTGTTTTTCTGTCTTCCGTACCAGTAGGTACCTAAGTATTGTCATGATTTCATACGGTACAGTGGTCTCATGTTGTAATTTATTCCACAGAATGTCATAGGCTACAAGGTCGAATGCTTTTGACAGGTCCAAGAAACAGGCAAAGACAGGCGTACTCCTAGTTGTGTAGTACTGAACAGTCTGCTTGAGACAGAGAATCGCACTCTCAGTAGACAAGCTAGGCCGGAAGCCAAACTGTGTATCATCCAACTCGATGTGCTTCTCTAACTGTTTATCAAGCAAACTATCCAGCACCTTAGCAACGACATAAGCGAGTTAATCAAGATCTAGCTCTTTTGTTCCTCTAAATACTGTCGACTACAAATTATGAATGTTGATACCTACCAAATATCCGGATCCTGTTATTTCGCGCGAGTCAAACTCCTTTTTCGCCAGCTGCACCATCGTGGCATGTATTTCGTACAGAGCGATAGCTGAAATTATTGAGAGTCTTATTACAATGTCATTTTTAGAGTCATTCGTTAATATACTGATAGTAAGTTAAATACATTTTTCATGAAGTAGAAAAGTAGCAGCCTTACCGTGAATCTCGCCCAGAAGAAATTAACAAGCGAGAGAACAGAACTAAGGACACCTGATGTATAAAAAGTAACCTTTGGCCCTGCAGATCTCGGGGTCGGGGCTGAGCATCTCGAATAGTGCTGGTACTGGCGTCGCAGGATTATCCACATATTGGGGCGTTGCTTGCCTCTGATCACGTCACGGGGTACCCTTCCCACCAACTGCTTCGCACCCGACAGTACCAAGGACACATGACGTGTATAGAGTTCCTGAACCGACCTGACCCGGAGAGAGATTTTTGGCCCTGCAAATGACGGGGCTGAGCACACTAACCACCTCAAGCACAGCTAGTACTTATCCCGGCACAGCTCGCGCTGACGTGTGACGTCCTTGCAGAGGACGGTGCTGAGCACACTAACCACCTCAAGCACAGCACGTGTGACGTCGCAATATACGCTTGGTGGGGTGCGACTCGCGGCTGACGACGTCACGGAACCCCACCAGTCACTGCGACAGTTGAGGGACACATGAGGTATAAAGACTTACCTTTGGCCCTGCAGATCCCGGGGCTGAGCACTTCAAGCACGGCTAATATCTCTCGGCACAGCTCGCGCTGACGTCGCAACATGCGCTTGGTGGGGCGCGGCTCGCGGCTGATGACGTCACGAAGCAACCCTGCCAACCGCTGCTTTGCGTCCAGCAAGAGGTAGTGATTCGGCGCCAAAACCAGAGATACGTTTTTGATGTATTCCTCTAATTCTTTCTCGTCCCTTTTATCTGTGAAATAAAATACACTTACTCGTAAATTTAAACCTTATGGACAAAGTTTTCTTTACGTGTCATAGCACGTAACTGCAATATGTACGAGTTCGGCTTAGATACGATAAGGGGTTTTCAAAATCCTGGCAGCACTCTGAAAACTCTCGGTACTCACTTATGACTTCAAGTTTGTCCGAGCAACATTGAACCTTCTTCGCTATGGCAGAGGCTTCAATTTTCTCGTCACAGCCATTGCAGCACCAAGTGTCCCCTACACAGGAGACATAGCCTCGGCACTCGGGACAGATGGCAGAGCTCATGTAAGTTCCCAGTTCGGAAGCGTCGCAACAGCGCGCGCACGTGCATTTGAAGTACTTCCCGTTTTGTAGGTGTTCTTGACGCATCGCTGTTCCCTGAAGTACGAAAATATTGTCAGACAAGTTGTCTAACCTAGGTGATTTATAGTTATGCTTCTTTAATAGCTATGACAGTCTTGATCTTATAGTTAAGTTGATTTAGTTACATATGGATCTCCACATTGATGATTCTTGTAGGTGCCTACTCCTAGTATACCTACGTCTCCAACTGATTTCAGTGACCGAAAAGTTAGGTACTTACATACATCCGAACGTCCGTTGGTTCACCTATTGTATGCAAGATCCTTCTGCTGCTACCGAGGTAACGCATCTCAAAAACGACTGAACTGATTTAAAAATATTTCTTGGTTTGAAAGCGACTGATTTGAAGTCCGATAAAACTTTGTTTTTAAAGTAAATTATCAGGATACAAAATTCACGTATTAATAGACTTTACACTACTTACCTTCATAGGATCTGTATAGTTGTAATAAATCGTCTCCCCCTTCTTAATATCAACACTCGCATGGCACATCAACTGGTTATTAGCATTGATGGACATATGCGTGTTCCCCACACAGTCATGCGCCAGCAACGCCGTGTTCAGAAATACCCCTCGTAGGGGTTCGCAGCCGAGCGGCGCGGGCGGCCCGCGGACGTCGAAGCTGTTGATGTCGATGGCTGCGCAGACCTCTTGGATTAGTTCGGGGTCGTCGGAGGGTTCAAGTAGCCCGAGGGATTGGATGAACTGCAGAAGTTAATTTGTACACCTTTAGTCGCTTCAGTGGTGACTCTAAACGAAGAAACGTTGCAGGAAATCTTGTTATCCAAGCACCAAACACGGAGACTTGAAAAAAAAACGGCATGACTTGTATAGTTTGAAGGACGACGAATATTTATAACTTGACAATGTGCTGGTTGTAGTTTGTTGATATCTGTGCAACGTCGATGCTTGCAAAGTATTGTAAACGCCTGCCTGCCTTGCGGCGAGAGACCTATTAAGTCTCTCACCGCACCTTGACAGTGTGTTGGTTGTAGTTGTGAATGTGAAACGGGAGATGGTTTAAATACTGGAGAAGCATAGTTTTGTGAGCAAGCGCACCGCCGTAGTACCGTTATATTAATTTTACGTCACACCTGGCCATAATGCGAGTATTACTGCACGCGGCGCGTACTGGAAAACTCGCATTGTGGCCCGGTGAAGACGTAAAATTTTGTACGCAACACGGGCGGTAATTCGTAAAGCCCCAGAGCGCATATTTATGGCCCTCACCTTCGGTTCGGGCCACAAACACCTGCGATCAGGGGCATTTACGAATTCACCGCCCTAGTTACGTAATGTACTATTAACTTTGCCCAGGTGTAGTTGATACAACACCCTTCGCACCAAGCAAGAGACCCAAACAGAGCTAGGCTAGACCTATAGTCTGAAGGCAGACAGAGCTACCTTGACAGTGTGCTGATTGTATTCGTAGATATCTGTACCACGTCGCTGGTCCATATGTGTTTCGAGTCTCGCAAACTCCTCCCAGCCCTGCGGATTGGCGCGCCGCTGTAGCAAGGCCCGCAGAACTGCTAAGGAACCCGCATGTGGTACCACACCCATTGCGTTGAGCCCACGCGACTCGCGCTGCGACTTGAATAGGTCGCATTCGGGCTTGGTGTGCCATTCTGGAAACAAGAGGGCCAAATTCAGAATTTGTTAAACTCTTCAATTTATTTTTGTATTTAGTACTGCAAGGGAGTAGATCTATCTATTCGTAGCAAGCAGGGCAGGAAAATGTCTAGAACTTACACTTAAATCGGTTGTAGGTAATTAGGGTCACATAGCCGTTAGTCATCACGGCTGGCCGTTAATTTGAAGTCCCCATTACGACTGTAATCTCCATATACATACTCCGTTGTGAACCGGTAAAGCACACCATTTTGTTAGATCGCCCAGGACTTGGCAGAAAAAATAAAAGCATACTTGGAAGCGGCTGACGGGTGGCAGGTGGCAGTTCAAGCACACAAGGGACGACAACAGGAAGTAACATAGGTGACTCACTAGCCAGGTGGTCGGGGCACGCCCCGGGGCAGACGGGCGCGACGCCGCAGCCCATGCACACGAGGAAACGGCTGACGAGCGGCATGTGGCAGGCGAAGCACACGAGCGGCGAGTCGCTGTGCGGCGCCAACAGGAACGGGGCTTCGGAGAGCACTGTATCGCCGGCGCGTAGGTCCACCGCCGCTACCGCGTACCTACACTTATATTAGACGACGACTAAGTACTAGGTACCTAGGTACCTCTTGTAGGTACAAGAGATTAAATTAGGCTTCCACTAGACTGGCTAGACACACAGTAGGTACTACCTACTAAAGAAATACATATACTTATTACAAACAGACCTACTAACCTAATTACTTTATGTACGCCGACACCGGTGAAGTTTATACAGGCTGAAATTTTAATGAGTGTCCAAATTTTTTGTATGCATTTGGTATTTACTAAAACTGGTAGGTATTATTTAAATTATAAATTGTCTATCCCAAAAGAATTATCCGTACAGCGTGGTTACTCGGCATTCAGTGCCGCGCGGAGCGGAGGGAGGCGTGCCGTGCGCAAACTTTACTACCCGCTGAGGTGCCCGCGCGTTAAGGTTTTTTTGGGATAACTTTAAGCAGAAATTACTAAAAACTTTAGTACTGAATGATATGAAAGAAAAAAAAACACGTACTTATTTTATTATTTTTGCTAAAGAATTTATAATTGCTTGAATTAGGACACTCATTAAAAATTAACCCTGTATATTTTCTTCGAATAATCTTTACTAGTATCTATGTAGATAAATAGTCTATTGATGTAGGTATTTATAAAACTGTTATTTTATATGTTTACACTCAACTTTCATATGAGCTGTGAAGTTAATGTGATGACACTAATGACTTCGCGAACTTTCCAGAACTGCCCCAGTTGTTTATTTCTTTGAACAACTGAATATTTTTCGTCTACTTTCAGAGACAGCTTAGAACATATTTATATTTCATAGGTGTTTAGAGTAAAAGTTTTAGAACTTAATTAGGTACACAAAACATTTTCAAAACTTACCAATACTTACTTACTTTCAACTTTAAGTTATGTCATCAAAAACCTCCAACGAAAATAAACATTGTTTAACAATTCCAAGGGCTCAACTAGCTATACCATTCATCACCCACCTGCCAAGTTTCTCGCACTGTCGCACTTCGATGCGCGCACCCATGTCGCTGGCAGCCGCGAGTTATATATCAGCAACGAACTGACGGAACTGCACGCGGTGAACTAAACTATCACACTGTATTATTAGAGGGAACCGCGGCTAAATATAGCGGCGTGCTTACAATACATCACACAGGTATGCCGACAATACATCACCTGAATGATAGCGGGCCTATTTAGTTTGGTTTATGTAGATTGCTTGAAACTTTTTTTAAATGGCTTTTACTCTTGGCTGGTTTTAGCAAGGTGGATTTGCCAATGTCGTAATTAACCCTTAATTATGAACCCCTAAGATGGGTCGACGAAATAATAAAAATTGCGGGAAGACAATGGACAAGGCTGGCGTGAGACAAGAATATATGGAAAGGGATGTATGAGGCCTTTGCCAAGTGGCAAACAGACCGAACCGATGTTTTCGTACTTTAACTTAAAACGTTTAATATATTTATTTGTAAACTTATATTGTCTGAATAAAAGGCTATTTTATTTATTAACCCTTTATAGAATAGTGCACAATCTAATTTCATGGCAAAAATTTGCACCTGTTAAGGTCATTTTTTATGGTGCAGTAATTTTACTTCTATACAATAGAGAGTGAGAGATTTGAATTATTAATTAATTTCAACTTTGCCCGTTAAAGGTGTTGAAATATATTTACACACGAAGAGAATGTTGGGTAGATTTTTTTGTTTGGCTTATGCAGATTGCTGGCTTTTAAACCTCTGGTCGTAAATGGAGGATATTTCCGTATCACAAGTTCAAAGCCAACGACAATTATCTACCTTCATGCGATTGTCTAAGGTTTACATTCCGATACATTACGACTGTGCAGCGTGTGAATGGACATTTTTATTTGACGCAGCGCCCTAAGGGCAATATCTCACTTGGTTGGTGGCGGCGACTAGTTGCGCCGCCATGGTGGCTCGGTGAGATATTGCCCTAAAGGGTCATTTAGGGGGGAAAATTCTACGTGGTTATACTGGATATTACGTAATTCCGGTAGTAAGTACGTGCAGTTCAGGTACAGTCAAGCTGTTTTCCTTCACCGAAAAGCTAACGGTATAAATTACATACATAAGTTCCGAAAAACTCATTCGTACGAGCCGGGATTCGAACCCACGACCGCCGCTTAACAGCCGCATGCCTGAACCACTAGGCTACCGTAGCTCGTCGAGCATTCCCCTGAAAGTATTAAACTAATAAAACAAAGTCGAGACAAAAACATTGCATTTATTATATTAATTCTATAAACATTTATTACCTTAGTCTAAAGGTATAAAATACTTCTTATCGCTAGTAGGTATTTACAAACAGGCCTATACAAAACATTCATTTACATTCCATAATATTCCAGATCAGGTTTATAGACATTATAAAAATGCGAAATAAAAATCTGATATTTGCCTACATCTTTATTCCACTAATATTTACAACATGAAGTAATAATGCATTTACAATCCATCTAAGACGACAAATTCCATAGCAGTCTTCGAGTAAATTTAGTAAGCCATATCGCTAAGCAATTACAGCACTAATTATATACTTAGAGCCAAGATTTTATTGATTTTGAATCATATTGTTTATTTTATCGTCGCACGTTTTACCAACAAGCCAACCGTATCACTAAAATATGGTTCCCGCTGTTTTGGCATAACTTTTTTTAGTAAGAATTTTATTTGGCATAATCTATGTGCGCAAAGTCAATTAGACTGCGCATAAACTGTTTTGGCAGAATCGAGATTCGAATAGTTCGATTACGCCGAATTTCAATAGTCCGAATATTATTTTTGCATAATTTTGATGCTCCGAATCATGTTCACACATAAAATATATGAGTGTATTTTTTTTTGTCGAACATTCTTGCAGAAATATGTATATATTTCCAATTACTTTCAGCTAACCTAACCGCCAGCGACGTCACCCCGCTTCGCGGGGTGCCTATTTCCGCTCTAAGGGACACAAGTGAACCATAACCTAACGTAATAATAATACCATTGTTACGATTATTTGGTTTTTTTTTACGCGACCCGACCCCCCCTTTTGTTCTAGCTGGGTAGGGTCAGCTGTCAGCAGAATCTACCATATTATAATCCTTATCGAAATCAAATAATAATATTGTTGTTAAATCTGGTGAGACGCACCCCGTTTTAATTATGCTTAGTATAGTAAGTCTCGGTCAATCGATAATATGCCGAATAAAATTATGCTAAACCAAATTATGCGTAAATATAATCGGCCATAACAATATTATGCAAATTTAAATTTGCCAAACACATTTTCGGAATTTTAGAAATTCTATTAAGTAAGGTTTCTGCCACATTAACATTCGGCGAAAACCGAATATGCCAAGTCTGTTATGCGAAAAAGGTTTCGGACAATCAAAGTTATGCCAAATAGAGGGAACCCCTAAAATATACCGTTACCATTCGACTCACCTCTTTCTTGCACTGAGTATGTAGGACTGAGTGGGTGGTCTAGCTATGGCATTTCAACCCAATATACATGTCTTAAACTACTCTACTGAACAGGTTGGCTGGCCGCACTTTGCTTATTGGACGATTTCACATCGACAAGAGCCGCGGTTGCTTTCCACACGTTGTCTATCGGTATTAAAAGCTTAAGCCCTCTTGCGCGTAGGTGAGAGTTTTTAACAAATGTTTGTGTATAGGCCAGTGCCGCCGCTCAGTGCCATGCTAGTACATAATAGATAAGACCTAAGGAATTCTATAGAATAAACAGAGAGTACCCGCCGTGCTGTCTCACGTCCGCTCACTCTTACGCTATCTTAATAAGAATAAGAAACGGTATCACGTTTTCAAAATGGCCGCTAGCTTCGACTAGTCCTCGCCCGCCTCGAATATCACGCTCGACTCTGAAACAAAATTGATTTATTCTTATACGAGCTTGCAAACTAAATGAAATTACACACACACTTCATATTAAGTGAGTTTCATAACGAGTCAAATGAGTTTCTCTTTGTGAAACTTCAAAACGATTTATTCATCATCATCATATCAGCCGAAAGACGTCCACTGCTGGACATAGGCCTCCCCCAAAGAGTGCCACAATGACCGGTCCTGCGCCTCCCGCGACTTTTACCAGCTCATCAGCCCACCTTGTGGGGAGCCTACCCACGATTAAACGATTACGAACGATTTATTACTATGAAGTTTCTAAAGAAAAAAACATACCATGACATCTCAGTATATAAAATGATCAATCTCAGTATACGAAATGGTCCCATCATTCAATACTTACAAGTTTTTGTTAATAGAAATCGCTGAAAGTACTAAATATAATGACGTGTATGTATATTTTTATGTTGTTTACCTCGTTTGTTATGGTTTTCATAAATTTGGTCGATGTGAAACAATTTAACTGGTAATAAACCCGCACTGCGCTCAATATTAATTATATCACCCTCGTCTTTCAACAACCGCCTACCTCGGCACAAATTCTGGTGTTAATGACGCAGTTTACGGTTCCGTCTAAATTTACGACACAATGCTACATAAAATAATGATCGTTACTCGATGCGTAATTAAACTACAGTTAGTTCTATTTACGATGTATGCAGAATAAAAAGGACCTTAACGTGATAAGCGTAGAGCGCTTTTATCATGTGCTTAGAGTCAGAGTTAAGAGCATTATTTTGATTTATTTTATAGACGATTCTACACCTTAAGTAATATAATATAGAGTGGTCATTTTCCTTTTCACAATTCAATTGACTGACGAATACGAACGAGTACGAACTTCACTGATTATGAAACACAGAGTCGTGTATGTCAAGCTGTCACCTGAACATAAAATGTGCAAATAATGTAACAAGAGGCAAATAGCAGGGATTGTTTCGGCGCATTTTGACGACCTACCAGCCTAGTAGAATTCCGGTGAGTGAGTGTAGCGTAGGACATACAAAACTGCGACTGATGACGTCAAGAGGATTGCTGGCAGTATCGTTCGCTGAGTCGCGCGGCCAGCGTTGTCACTGTCAGTGCCGCACAAAACAGATAACACTTCACAGATCCACAGACCAAGTGTTATGGGTGAGGCACATGGCTAGCGGTGATCGTCGTACCTCGTCCAGCATGGGCGCGGAGTGGTGCGCCGCGTTGATGATGTCCTGCAGACAGCGGCTGAACTCGTCGATGACGTCACGCACGGGGTCGTTGTCCGTCACGCAGTCCGCGGGCTGTGAGGCACATGGCTAGCGGTGATCGTCGTACCTCGTCCAGCATGGGCGCGGAGTGGTGCGCCGCGTTGATGATGTCCTGCAGACAGCGGCTGAACTCGTCGATGACGTCACGCACGGGGTCGTTGTCCGTCACGCAGTCCGCGGGCTGTGAGGCACATGGCTAGCGGTGATCGTCGTACCTCGTCCAGCATGGGCGCGGAGTGGTGCGCCGCGTTGATGATGTCCTGCAGACAGCGGCTGAACTCGTCGATGACGTCACGCACGGGGTCGTTGTCCGTCACGCAGTCCGCGGGCTGTGAGGCACATGGCTAGCGGTGATCGTCGTACCTCGTCCAGCATGGGCGCGGAGTGGTGCGCCGCGTTGATGATGTCCTGCAGACAGCGGCTGAACTCGTCGATGACGTCACGCACGGGGTCGTTGTCCGTCACGCAGTCCGCGGGCTGTGAGGCACATGGCTAGCGGTGATCGTCGTACCTCGTCCAGCATGGGCGCGGAGTGGTGCGCCGCGTTGATGATGTCCTGCAGACAGCGGCTGAACTCGTCGATGACGTCACGCACGGGGTCGTTGTCCGTCACGCAGTCCGCGGGCTGTGAGGCACATGGCTAGCGGTGATCGTCGTACCTCGTCCAGCATGGGCGCGGAGTGGTGCGCCGCGTTGATGATGTCCTGCAGACAGCGGCTGAACTCGTCGATGACGTCACGCACGGGGTCGTTGTCCGTCACGCAGTCCGCGGGCTGTGAGGCACATGGCTAGCGGTGATCGTCGTACCTCGTCCAGCATGGGCGCGGAGTGGTGCGCCGCGTTGATGATGTCCTGCAGACAGCGGCTGAACTCGTCGATGACGTCACGCACGGGGTCGTTGTCCGTCACGCAGTCCGCGGGCTGTGAGGCACATGGCTAGCGGTGATCGTCGTACCTCGTCCAGCATGGGCGCGGAGTGGTGCGCCGCGTTGATGATGTCCTGCAGACAGCGGCTGAACTCGTCGATGACGTCACGCACGGGGTCGTTGTCCGTCACGCAGTCCGCGGGCTGTGAGGCACATGGCTAGCGGTGATCGTCGTACCTCGTCCAGCATGGGCGCGGAGTGGTGCGCCGCGTTGATGATGTCCTGCAGACAGCGGCTGAACTCGTCGATGACGTCACGCACGGGGTCGTTGTCCGTCACGCAGTCCGCGGGCTGTGAGGCACATGGCTAGCGGTGATCGTCGTACCTCGTCCAGCATGGGCGCGGAGTGGTGCGCCGCGTTGATGATGTCCTGCAGACAGCGGCTGAACTCGTCGATGACGTCACGCACGGGGTCGTTGTCCGTCACGCAGTCCGCGGGCTGTGAGGCACATGGCTAGCGGTGATCGTCGTACCTCGTCCAGCATGGGCGCGGAGTGGTGCGCCGCGTTGATGATGTCCTGCAGACAGCGGCTGAACTCGTCGATGACGTCACGCACGGGGTCGTTGTCCGTCACGCAGTCCGCGGGCTGTGAGGCACATGGCTAGCGGTGATCGTCGTACCTCGTCCAGCATGGGCGCGGAGTGGTGCGCCGCGTTGATGATGTCCTGCAGACAGCGGCTGAACTCGTCGATGACGTCACGCACGGGGTCGTTGTCCGTCACGCAGTCCGCGGGCTGTGAGGCACATGGCTAGCGGTGATCGTCGTACCTCGTCCAGCATGGGCGCGGAGTGGTGCGCCGCGTTGATGATGTCCTGCAGACAGCGGCTGAACTCGTCGATGACGTCACGCACGGGGTCGTTGTCCGTCACGCAGTCCGCGGGCTGTGAGGCACATGGCTAGCGGTGATCGTCGTACCTCGTCCAGCATGGGCGCGGAGTGGTGCGCCGCGTTGATGATGTCCTGCAGACAGCGGCTGAACTCGTCGATGACGTCACGCACGGGGTCGTTGTCCGTCACGCAGTCCGCGGGCTGTGAGGCACATGGCTAGCGGTGATCGTCGTACCTCGTCCAGCATGGGCGCGGAGTGGTGCGCCGCGTTGATGATGTCCTGCAGACAGCGGCTGAACTCGTCGATGACGTCACGCACGGGGTCGTTGTCCGTCACGCAGTCCGCGGGCTGTGAGGCACATGGCTAGCGGTGATCGTCGTACCTCGTCCAGCATGGGCGCGGAGTGGTGCGCCGCGTTGATGATGTCCTGCAGACAGCGGCTGAACTCGTCGATGACGTCACGCACGGGGTCGTTGTCCGTCACGCAGTCCGCGGGCTGTGAGGCACATGGCTAGCGGTGATCGTCGTACCTCGTCCAGCATGGGCGCGGAGTGGTGCGCCGCGTTGATGATGTCCTGCAGACAGCGGCTGAACTCGTCGATGACGTCACGCACGGGGTCGTTGTCCGTCACGCAGTCCGCGGGCTGTGAGGCACATGGCTAGCGGTGATCGTCGTACCTCGTCCAGCATGGGCGCGGAGTGGTGCGCCGCGTTGATGATGTCCTGCAGACAGCGGCTGAACTCGTCGATGACGTCACGCACGGGGTCGTTGTCCGTCACGCAGTCCGCGGGCTGTGAGGCACATGGCTAGCGGTGATCGTCGTACCTCGTCCAGCATGGGCGCGGAGTGGTGCGCCGCGTTGATGATGTCCTGCAGACAGCGGCTGAACTCGTCGATGACGTCACGCACGGGGTCGTTGTCCGTCACGCAGTCCGCGGGCTGTGAGGCACATGGCTAGCGGTGATCGTCGTACCTCGTCCAGCATGGGCGCGGAGTGGTGCGCCGCGTTGATGATGTCCTGCAGACAGCGGCTGAACTCGTCGATGACGTCACGCACGGGGTCGTTGTCCGTCACGCAGTCCGCGGGCTGTGAGGCACATGGCTAGCGGTGATCGTCGTACCTCGTCCAGCATGGGCGCGGAGTGGTGCGCCGCGTTGATGATGTCCTGCAGACAGCGGCTGAACTCGTCGATGACGTCACGCACGGGGTCGTTGTCCGTCACGCAGTCCGCGGGCTGTGAGGCACATGGCTAGCGGTGATCGTCGTACCTCGTCCAGCATGGGCGCGGAGTGGTGCGCCGCGTTGATGATGTCCTGCAGACAGCGGCTGAACTCGTCGATGACGTCACGCACGGGGTCGTTGTCCGTCACGCAGTCCGCGGGCTGTGAGGCACATGGCTAGCGGTGATCGTCGTACCTCGTCCAGCATGGGCGCGGAGTGGTGCGCCGCGTTGATGATGTCCTGCAGACAGCGGCTGAACTCGTCGATGACGTCACGCACGGGGTCGTTGTCCGTCACGCAGTCCGCGGGCTGTGAGGCACATGGCTAGCGGTGATCGTCGTACCTCGTCCAGCATGGGCGCGGAGTGGTGCGCCGCGTTGATGATGTCCTGCAGACAGCGGCTGAACTCGTCGATGACGTCACGCACGGGGTCGTTGTCCGTCACGCAGTCCGCGGGCTGTGAGGCACATGGCTAGCGGTGATCGTCGTACCTCGTCCAGCATGGGCGCGGAGTGGTGCGCCGCGTTGATGATGTCCTGCAGACAGCGGCTGAACTCGTCGATGACGTCACGCACGGGGTCGTTGTCCGTCACGCAGTCCGCGGGCTGTGAGGCACATGGCTAGCGGTGATCGTCGTACCTCGTCCAGCATGGGCGCGGAGTGGTGCGCCGCGTTGATGATGTCCTGCAGACAGCGGCTGAACTCGTCGATGACGTCACGCACGGGGTCGTTGTCCGTCACGCAGTCCGCGGGCTGTGAGGCACATGGCTAGCGGTGATCGTCGTACCTCGTCCAGCATGGGCGCGGAGTGGTGCGCCGCGTTGATGATGTCCTGCAGACAGCGGCTGAACTCGTCGATGACGTCACGCACGGGGTCGTTGTCCGTCACGCAGTCCGCGGGCTGTGAGGCACATGGCTAGCGGTGATCGTCGTACCTCGTCCAGCATGGGCGCGGAGTGGTGCGCCGCGTTGATGATGTCCTGCAGACAGCGGCTGAACTCGTCGATGACGTCACGCACGGGGTCGTTGTCCGTCACGCAGTCCGCGGGCTGTGAGGCACATGGCTAGCGGTGATCGTCGTACCTCGTCCAGCATGGGCGCGGAGTGGTGCGCCGCGTTGATGATGTCCTGCAGACAGCGGCTGAACTCGTCGATGACGTCACGCACGGGGTCGTTGTCCGTCACGCAGTCCGCGGGCTGTGAGGCACATGGCTAGCGGTGATCGTCGTACCTCGTCCAGCATGGGCGCGGAGTGGTGCGCCGCGTTGATGATGTCCTGCAGACAGCGGCTGAACTCGTCGATGACGTCACGCACGGGGTCGTTGTCCGTCACGCAGTCCGCGGGCTCGGCGGCCGCCGCGATCAGGCACTGGCACACCGCCTCGATCACCTCCGTCGTCATGAAGCTGGGAATGTCACTCAGTTTGAATACTTTGGATTCTATTATTCGCATACTTTGTCGCCTTCGCCAAAGAGCTCGTGCGAGGTTACCGCGTACCGCACCGCCTGTGCGTTTAAATTTGCAGATCCGGAGAAACAACTGCAAAATTTCGTACTGACTTGACACCGCGATGACATGCACAATGGTTTCCCATAAAAGTGATGCTAAGTACGAATTTGATAATCTGTCACGGTGGAACTTGCCGAGAGTACAAAAAGAAAGCCATTTCCGGTGCGAAAAAGGGGGCGTTACTTTACCCATCTGATACTAAAATAATAGTTATGGCATAAGTTAGAAATTTACTGGTGGATACAGAAAAACGACCTCTGTCAGTATTTTTTTTGCCGGAAGTGACTGGCAGACGCTCTCAATTGTAACTAATACCCATCTGATGAAACCAATTCCAGCTGGTAGGTATGAACCCTCATTTCAGGAATATATAAGTCGTCATCCAAGGCTCTTTCTGCCGAAACACCTTGATGGGGCCCGTATTTTAGAATAGGGATGATGACTAAGATTTTTTATGATGACATTCGAACCAGTTTATGGAGTACAATTAAAGAACATAAATACCCAAAAAATTGAGACAAAGATTGACCTCGCTGGCGGCAGCGCAAAACGCTTCATACTGATAGACAGACAGGTATGACATCACAACGACATTTGTTAGTACAAAGCAGTTGTATCTTTGTATGGAAAATCCGGTAAATTCGGTAAATTCGGAAATGTTTCGCCTAATCGGCTAATTCGGCTCGGATCGGTGTCGCTTATTACCCTACGTTTAAGTAGACGCATTTGGTCTTTACTTTCGGATCGGTCTCGCTTAATACCTTACGTGTAAGTAGAGGTGGTCACTAATAACACCTTAAGCCCTGCTTAGACTTTAAAACCACGGTTTGTGTAAATGGATTTAAGGGGTGCTCCGTCTATTTCGCACAAGTGCAATACGGAGCTATAAGTATATATTATAAGTAAATAGAGTTCATAAGGGTTCCGTAGCCAAATGGCAAAAAACGGAACTTATGGATTCCTCATGTCTGTCAGTCTGTCCGTCCGTATGTCACAGGCATTTCACTCGAAAACTATAAGGTGTATTTGAATAAAATGTTGACGATAGGTGTATTTTGTTAGCCGCTACATAGTTTTGTAATTAAATAATTAAAAAAATTCGGGGTGCACTCCATACATAAAACTGAAAGTAAACAAAAAAAAAAACATTGCAAGCCCACGTGTGGCAACTGGCACATCAATCGATAGGCCTTTCAGAATAAATATAAGATTTCTCAGCAATTTTTTTGATTAATTGAATGGTCGGAGACAATCGCCCCGAAAGTCACTAAAATTGTGTCGTCCCCCCTTTAATTTTTGAAGTGTATTTTAAAAATATGAAAAAAATCATGGACATAGGGCTTATTAAATTCTTTCATCGAAAATTGTTTTGAACAAGATGGGTTCAAATGTTTTCGAGATATTTCTATGAACTGCCTTCCTTAAAGAAAAGGACGTAAGTGCCATAAGATTTCAGTAACTATACGACCTTTTTAATAGGCAGTGGTCCGACACGCACGTAGGCGCTTTTTTTTTATTATGAGGTGGCCAGTTATGGAACGGTGGCCGCAGATTACAGTCGAGTTCTCCAATATCTAGACAGACAATCTTTCAAAAATATCTACACACGTGTCTTATGTCAGTAACAATTAACAATAAAGTCTCTGTATATATATTTTCGAAAGGATGTCTGTGTAGGTATTGGAGAACTCGACCGTACAAGAGGTTTTAAGGCGGTGAATTAGAAATTATCGCGCGCTTTAAAACGCCGTTCTGACTAGATTAAGAAACAATAAGGTCTGATTTTCAGATATATGATTCTTGGTATACTCTTGCTTGCCAGAATTTCATTTGCCCGAATTTTATCGGCCATAATATTCAACTGCCATAATGTTGTTTTCTATAATTTTGTATGCCATACTCATTGTATACCATATTAATTATATGCCAGAATCTTTGTTTTCCATAAATCAATATCAATAATCTCATTTTCCATAATCTTTGTAATTTTTTTTTTGTTTTCTGTCATACTCTTTTGGAGATTCCTCCACTCTGTACGCATGGACGCAGGCGCGTCACGTCGGGACGCGCCCGGAAGAGTCATTGTAATCCATAACTATCACATGCCATAATGTCATTTGCCATCCATCTCAACATCCATAATATTAGTAAGTAATAAAGTGGGTACGTATTGCAGTATAAAATTTTAAAAAAATACTTCGTACCTATCCGCGATCCGAGTCGGTTTTGCCACTAAGTAAAAATAAACTTTTCTCTGAGATTACCCAATGCCAAGATAGTGGTGTAACGTAGGCAGTAGGGGACAGGGGCTTAGTGGCAAAACCGACTCGGATCGCGGACAGGTTAAAAGACAGGTTATTTCTTTTATAAAAGAGCGGAAAAACTAACAAATTAACAAAGATGAATCCGAATGCATGTTTAGTATGGCGTTTAAATATTCTATTACATAATATTATTGCAAACAATAATCTGGAAAACAATACGTATGGCATTCGTATCATTATGACATCCAATATTCGGGAAAACAAGAGTATGTCAATTAATTATTATGGTAAACGAAACATTCGGGCAAATGAAATTCGGGAGAGCGAAGTTCGGGCAAATGATGTCGGGCAAACAATAGACAACCGTTTTGGACAAAGTTGGATAAATTGAGATTTTAGATGAGATAAAGTACTAACTTGATTCTGTTGTAAAAAAATGTATTGTTTGATGCATCTATTAAATTAGATAAACAATCATAATCTATAGTAAAGAATCATGGTTGTTATGAGCCATTCGTGAAGAGTGTTACATCTCTTTTTCTCGTGCGCGGAAGGCATAAGGGGGCGTGGTCGACTCGAATCAAGGCATCCCCTTAATAGGGGTATAGACAAAAATAATTAATAATGTCATATTTGCTCGAAAAAGGATTAAAAATGTAGTCAAGTGGAGAAAAAATCAACGCAAGAGGTTAAATAATCACGAAGTTAAGTTTTAAGAAGGGGTATGTTCTGTCCCTTTTTCGCAAATGGCCACTTCATATGAAACAATTGACGCTCGCAGTTTGTGACGTCACTAGAAGACGGCAACGTGCCGCGCCCCATTGTGTTCGGCGCCGCCGTCGACGCGGCCCGCAGCGCGCTCGACGCGCAAGTATTTTCTCTCTCTATAATTTCATAGTGGTTAATGTCAAGATGTAAATAGAATCGTATCACCGAGCCATAAAGCTCATTATGCTATGATCGGAATCTGTTTTTATTACGTCCAAGGGATAAGTGAATTGTAAAAACAAGCAATATTAAAACGTAGTATAAACGTAACGTGTAGCTTCGTAATTCCTTGAGATATCTGAATGAGATTTTCGTTACTAGGCATATATTTTTTGCCTTCTTTCTTTTGGAGTTTTAATTTTTAGTCTACACCCGTATTACTGAGTTTCATGTTGACATTTTAATAAATGAATATGAAAATATATACTCTATTTTATTTCCATACCGTAACGTTGCTAATCAGGGCTCGTGAACATAGTACAATTGTGACAAATACATTCATATAATTCATTCACGCGGGTGGAGCCGCGGGCACGTTTAGTATTTTATTATTTACATTATATTACGATAAAAAGCTACGGTAGCCTAGCGGTTCAGGCATGCGGCTGTCAGACGGCGGTCGTGGGTTCGAATCCCGGCTCGTACCAATGAGTTTTTCGGAACTTATGTACGGAATATCATTTCATATTTACCGTTAGCTTTTCGGTGAATGAAAAACATCGTGAGGAAACCTGCATACATCCACGAAGAAAATCAAAGGTGTATGTGAAGTCCCCAACCCGCACTGGGCCAGCGTGGGGACTATTGCCCGTTCCCTCTTATCCATGAGAGGAGGCCTGTGCCCAGCAGTGGGACGTATATAGGCTGATTTATTATTATTATTTATTGGTTTGCTTTGCTTTTCTCTCCTAGTGGAGGCAATTTTACTTCTATATTCGCGGGCTTTTGGCCAAACGAATATGGAAGGCATTGTTTAAAGATAGAGCCTACGGATCTAGAGCTCGAAATCTGCGAACTATTCTGCATGTATTCATAATAACGGCCTTTTGCAGCAGAATGTAAGTAAGCGGATGAATGTTAAGGGTTATTATTACGATAATTTGATGGTTTACTATTCATTTAGCATCACTACGTTATCAATTTGAACATGAGGCATCATGCCTATTATACCGATAACGATCATTTTTATTACGTTATGCTTTTATTTATATCATCATCAACATATCCGTTGCCATGGAGGCATTTGACGACCGGTTTGCCTAGTGGGTAGTGACGCTGCCTACGAAGCTGAAGGTCCTGGGTTCGAATCTCGGTAAGGGCAAATGTTTGTGTGATGAGCATGAATATTTGTTTCTGAGTCATGGATGTTTTCTACGTATTTAAATATTTGTATCTATTATATATATCGTACGTGGACCCGGGTATGTCCTAAAACTACGACCAAGACCACCGGGGGATGGGCAGCAGCATCCCTGGAGTGCGGTGGAAATACTGCGATCGCCAACCCGCATGCCAAGCGTGGCGATTATGGCATATACCCCCCATGAAAGGTACAAAAAAACCACGGCCCCGAGGTTCCGGCGACCCCCGGTACCCTGGTTGTGGTAGCGGCCAGGGTACCAGCGGGGTCAGGGGTGCGAAGAATCTGCGCAGCGTGGGTAGGCCCCCGACTAAGGAATGCAATCTCGAACCGAGTTTGGCCATTCGAGATCTCGCATGACATATCCGAGGTCGAGATTGGCAAATCGAGTTCTCGTCAGAAAAATCGACGAGATCTCGAAAAATCTCGACTAAATCGAGATTTTGGATATTCTCTTTAATTAAGCATTTTTTATCAGAATTCATATTCATATTCATATTCCTTTATTGCAATCATGTTCATTGTTATTACATAAGATCTTAAGTTTAATACGGTAGGTACATGATACCCTGCTAGGGCATTGCAATGGTTTTACATACTAACATGCAAGTTATGTAAGCTGATTTCATAAAAATATCACAGAAATTCATATATACAATATTAAGACGATAATTATATTAAAAATTAAAAAATAATAAATTCCATGAGATTTCAAAATAATAATAATGGACTAACGATATTATTATTACAACATAGGTTACCATCGAAATGTGAATAAAAATTGAAATTATGATTACTTAATATAATAACTGATCTAGTGTTTTGTCATCTTCTACTGTATAATAGGCCTTATCGAGGAGTAATTTCTTCAGTTTGTTTTTGAATATATTATCGTTTAACTCCTGTTTGAGTGCTCGGGGTAATTTGTTTGTTATGATGATACAGCGATATTGTGGGCCTTTTTTACACATAGTTAGCTTGGAGTTTGGTAAGGCCAGCTGGTTTCTATACCTACTATTACTTTTACAAACATCTTTTCTCCTTTTAAATAGATTTGCGTGTTTTCTTGCAAAAAGTGCTACCTCCAAGATATACAAACAAGGCAATGTCAATAACTGAAGTTTTATAAAGTGCGGGCGACAGCTGTCCGGCACGCGCGTGTTGGTCAAGATGCGGACGCACTTCTTCTGCATGACAAATAAGTCATGTACATCGGTACTGGCACCCCACAAAACCACACCATATCGGAGCCATGCATGCGCATACGCATAGTAAGCTGTTAATGCGGATTCTAGATTTGTATTCCTTTTAAGTATATTTAGTGCATAGACAAACCTAGATAATTTTGATTTTATATTTTGTATGTGGCATTTCCAGTTAATACTTGTGTCTATTGTTAATCCTAGTAAATTAAATTCGCTGACTTCTTCAATAGGTTGACCATTGATTTCAAGTTTTATTTTCAGAGGATTTTTTGAATGGGTTTAAATTGCATAATTTTTGTTTTTTTCAAGTTTATCAGTAAATTTTGATCGGCAAGCCATTTGGTAACATTTTGAAGGGTTTGTTGCAATCGTTTGTTACATTCGGTACTACTCGTGCTGCCTAATAATAATGACACGTCATCAGCAAACATGACACAAGACGTATCTACAGCTTTCGGCAAGTCATTTATATATGCAATGAATAGCAAGCAAGAAATTACAGATCCTTGGGGAATGGAGCAAGAGATGGCACGCAATTGAGAGGTTATTGTCTTGACTTCTTTTGATTCTTTGTGATAGTGTTCTATGTGGACCAGTTGGTATCGATTTTGTAGATATGACTTTATCCATTGATACGCTTTCCCTCTTATTCCTAGTGCGTAAAGCTTGTTTAGTAGGGTGGAATGGGAAACCCTATTGTATGCTTTGGACATGTCCAATAGCAGCCCTACTGCGTATTGTTTATTGTCTATGAAGTCTAATGCGGACTGTAGGTACTTATACACTGCAAGCACCGTGGAGCGTTTCTTTCGGAATCCGTACTGGTTAGTATCCAAAAGATTATATTTCTCGAAAAAGTCGTAGATCCGATTTGACATTGTTTTTTCATATATTTTCGAAATAGATGACAACAGTGAGATTGGTCTATATTGGCTTATATCGTTCCTGTCGCCACCCGGTTTCAAAATTGGAATTATCTTGGCGATCTTTAAAGCGTCCGGGACGGTTCCTTCCTCATACGACTGGTTTATCAGCCGTGTTAATGGGGGACTGAGTTCTGTTGCGCACAGTTTAATTAACGCTGGCGGAAGTTCGTCTATACCAAAACTTGCCTTGAATTGCCTTGATTCAATTGATAAGTATTATTTGCTCAGGGTATTGGAGTTGCACTGAAAATAAAAGGTCACATTTTTTGAAACCTGAAACAAAAAATCAATGTTTAATAAAAAAAGTAATTATCATCACATAGGTACTAGATTTGAGTACAAAACAGAGCACACACGTTCGCATGTAAATATGATTTAATAATTTTGAAAATAATTTCTTAAGAAGCATAAGGTGCTCAAGGTGTTGTCGGCCATGCAGCATCTAATTTTGGTTGCTATAAGGCCAGCAGGTGAAAATGCTCGCTAGGCCAGCAGCTAAAAATAATTGTAGGTAGGTACTCTATCCTACACTGCAAGCCAGTGCGCTGCGTTTTATCATCGTTTAGAAATCGGCCGGTGGCACTTACTTAGTTTGATTCCATGTAGGTACGGATGCATGTTCAGCAGTGGACGACTTTCGGCTGATATGATGATGATTAGGTACGGATTAACATAAAAACATCAGACACACTAAGTTTTGTAATCTCGTTCGAGATCTCGAAAATATCGGACGAGATCTCGACCGAGATTTCGGAAATCGAGATATCTGGTCAACGAGATTTAATCTTGAAATTTGGGTCGAGATCTCCCGAATTCAAGATCTCGCGAGATCGAGATTGCATTCCCTACCCCCGACAAGGTGGACTGATGACCTGGTAAAGGTTGCGGGAGTCCGCTGGATGCGGGTGGCGCGGGATCGGTCACTTTGGCACTCTTTGGGGGAGGCCTATGTCCAGCAGTGGACGTCTTTCGGCTGATATGATGATGATGATGATATATATCGTCGTCTAGTACCCATAACACAAGCCTTATTGAGCTTACTATGGGACTAGCTCGATTTGTGTAAGATTGTCCCCTTATATTTATTTATTATTTATTTATATCGGGCGCAAGACGTCCACTGCTGAACATAGGCTTCCCACAAAGAGTGCCACAATGACCGATCCTGTGCCACGCGCATTCAACGGACTCCCGCGACCTTTAACCTTTACCAGGTGTATATTAATATGTTATTTAAAAAAAAATAAGTATACACAATATACTACGTGTTTTTGACAATTTCCGTTAATTGCAAGGAGGCATAGTTTAGATCAAATAAAGTTAATTTTAATTTCTCCATTTCAATCAGGATATTCAATATTGTAATTTAATCAGTTTTGCAGATTTAACCAGTGTAAATGGCTCTTAACTGTGACGTCATAACACCTTTTTTTTAATTTTGTAAGGTTCCTATACACTACAAGAAGGTTTACAAAGTGAGTTCGTTCGATGTTAGGCACGAACTGACTCGGAGGTACATATTTTTTTATTTCATGTGTTTCATGACCCTTGTATACGACAGTAACCGTTATAATGCTACATTCAATTAATTTGTATTAATAAAACACTTTTTTTTCAAGAAATAATTATGCTAATTTGTTTCTGTGAATGTACTCTGCAATATGCCGAAGTTAACGGCTAATCCCGGGAACACCGTGTATTTAAGTTTGTCTTTAAAATCGAGATCATGATTGGCTCATTTTTGTCTCAGGAAAATCCATACACAAGCTACTAGTGAAAAAAAACTTACCTGTAGATATTTTTACCACTTATTACTTAACACAGACCTTAATATTTATTAATTTTATTATACAGTAATAAAAACGATCGTTATCGGTACAATTTAAAAATACGGGTTCCGCGGATGTTTTATTTTATTTTTATTTATTTTTATTTCCACACTTACAACTATCCTTACAGGTACTTAAACCTAAGGCCTAGTTCAGATGACAAGCGCTCAACGCGCGTTTTGATAACGCGCGTTTACCACTACATACATTTTGTTCTGGCTGTACACATGATATAACGCGCGTTATCATGTGTACGGCCAGAACAAAACGTTATCAAAACGCGCGTTGAGCGCTTCTCATCTGAACTAGGCCTAAGACAATAGTGTAGCTATTAAAATGTTTACCTTAACAAAATTATTCTAAGTTATGGCGCCTATAACATAATGTGAACAATGTGGACTTCGTGAATTCAGTCAGAGAACACCAAAACAAATCAATGTTCTCGGCTACAATGTTAAGGGTCCGCATGTTGTTTACGTAACCTTGGATGTCAAGGTGTTTCGGCAGAAAAAGCCTTGACAGACATATATATTCCTGAAATGAGAGTTCATACCTACCGACTGGAATCGGTTTCATGCTGGTATCAGATGGGTATTAGTTACAGGTCCCTGTGGTCACCTTTAAGAGAATCTGCCCAGCACTTCCGACAACAAAAAAACACGGTCAGTTTTCGCTTTTCTGTATCTACCATTAAATTTTTAACTGATGCCATAATTATTATTTCAGTATCAGATAAAGTAACGCCCCCTTTTTCGAACCGGAAATGGCTTTCTTTTTATTACTTTCGGCAAGTTCCGCCATGACAGACTATTCAACTCGTACTTAGTATCACTTTTATGGGAAACCATTGTGCATTTCATCGCGGTATCAAGTCTGTTCGAAATTTTGCAGTCGGCTCTCCTAGGTGTATTGCCGTTTGGGCAAAAAAATTTTCGCCAATTTGAACTTCCCAAAAAAAAAATTGCAGTAGTTTCATTTCTCAAGCGAATTTTTAGAACGTTTACATGTCGCATTTTAATAATTTGGTCAAATTGTCATTTGGTATCATTTGGCATGCGGACGGAATAGGAATGCGGAGCTAAAGAGACAAATGATTAAGAACGCTTATAGTAAAACTAACAGGTTATAATGTGTGTACGTACTTGATGTGCGGCAGCGCCTGCGGCCGGAACACGGAGTCGCGCGCGCGGTCGCGGCGCCGCGAGAGCGACTCCTCGACGTTGCGGCACCCCACGCACTTGCACATCGCTGTGCACGCTATCTTCGCCTGATACAAACAAACAAACAAACAACACTATGCACAATTGACGTTCAGGATTATATGAAATTTGTAGCTCTGACACTAGGTAATGGTCTGTTGTAAATGTCAGATTGCTTCTTTGGTATTAGTCGACGCGCCTGACTGCCTATGGCTCAAAAATAGATTAAAATAAACCCTCTCTATATACGGAAAAAAAAGAAAATAAATTCAGTTTAAACTTTCCGATTCGCTAGAGGAGGGCAAATAACAACTCACCATTCAAGAAAAATTAGCAATGAAATAGAATAGTGTTTTATTTAAAATCGAACGAAACAAAACAGCAATTTTATTACAATATAGAATGAAAGGAGGGTGCCTTATAATAATGGGCTTCTGAGCGATCAGAGGGTAATGTTGGTAACTGTTTATTGTAAGAACCATCATCATCCTCCTAGTGAAAGGAGCCCGGGTTCCGCTTTGACACCTAATCCCAAGATTTGGCATAGGCACTAGTTTTAAGTGCCTATGCCAAGTTAAGTTAGTGTTAAGATGAAGACTGCCATCTGACCTCCCTGCCAAGAGGGAAAACTAGATTATTGGGATGAGACCGGTTTCCTCACTATGTTTTCCTTCACCGAAAAACGAACGGTAAATATTTCGTACACAAGTTCCGAAACACTCATTGGTACGAGCCGGGATTCAAACCCACGACCGCCGCAAGCCTGAGCCACTAGGCTACCGTAGCTTCTATAGAATAAAAGGAGGGTGCCTATTAATAATGGGCTTTTGGGCGATCAGAGGGCAATACTGTTGGGTAATATTGTAAAAACCATTTGACGGATGTTTCCCTACCTCATAGCATTCGCAGTAGTTCTTGAGACATCCACTCCGCTTGCAGTTGCAGCCCTTGTTGTGCCGCCGGACGATCTCGGGCCCACCGCTCTTCGCTTTGCCGATCTTTGGCCTGCGAATTCAAATTAAAATCGTTTAGGTTTTAAGTACGGCCAATAGCACAGATATAGATACACACTAGATAACTTGAACACCTCAATCTGTATGAAAACCGACCGTGTCACTTTTTTCTACCTACTGTGACGTCACACGGGCGAATTGGTGATGTGAATTCCCCGCTGTCCGCGCAAATTAGAGTGGTGGTGACAGTTGTGCCTTATACTTCCTCGTCATCAGTGTGTGTGAATTTTCAGTTCGGTTTTTTTGTCGTCGACAGCAAATAAATATTATTAAAAGAGACGAATATCAGAGTCCACGTTTGATAAAGACGTAAGTGAATACCGATATACTCTGCTGAAAGCCGACGATGACGTAGACGGTTCTAACGTCATACGAGCGAATCTCCTAGTGTTTGAACAGCTCGATAGCGATTCAAACACTACGAGATTCGCCCGTATTCGAAAGATTCAAAGATTCAAAGATTCAAAGATTTATTTGTCCAACATAGGTAGTTATTAGGTATTACATTTTTCCAGTATCACTATGTGGCGCCTTGCGGCATACAAATATAGTTATATTTTTGTAACATGCTTCTGCATGCAGCATGCTTCACAAATAATTTACATTAGGTAGTCAACATATCACAATATATATATATAAATACAAATTTAAGTTAAAAGTCCGTTAAAATGAAATATAAAATATGATGTAGTCAGCATTATTAAAAATATAAAGAATAGAGTAATTGGAATTAAGTACATATGTCAGCTAAAAATTGATTAATTGAGTAATAAGCTTTTTTAATAGAAATTCTTTTAATAGTTTCATATCAACATCATTTTCACCAGTTCCAACAATAGTCTGTGGTAGTTTATTAAAAATCTTGTGGGCCATTCCAATTATGCTTTTTTGCAATAACGCTGTACTACTTGAAATTGCTTTTAATTTATTCTGAAGGCGGGCACTTTTGTATTTACCAAATTGGTTTCGATTTTGGATCACAAAATTTACTATTTCATATATGTACAAACAAGGTAATGTGAGTATTTTTAACCTAATAAAGTGTGGTTTGCATGAGTCACGCTGTTTGATTCCACAGATTGAACGCAGACATTTTTTTTGGGCTTTAAATGCATTTTCCCGATTTGTGGAATTACCCCAAAAAAGGATACCATATCTCAATGTGGATGTAACATATGCGTGGTACGCCGTTAGTAAAGATGCCTGATTGGACACTTTTTTAAGATTGTATAAGGCATATGAAAATGAACTAAGTTTTTTACATATAATGTCAATGTGGTTTTTCCACGTCAACTTATTATCTACGCTAAGCCCTAAAAAACGACTAACATTAGTTTCATTTATTCTATGTCCTTTATAAGCTATATTTAAACTAGTTGGCTGCAATTTTTGTCTAAATGTCATTATATTCGTCTTATCCAGATTAATTTTCAAATTATTCGTTGTCAACCATTGTATAATAATGTCTAATGTTTTATTTATGTCTGCTTCATATGTTACTAAATTTTTTGCTGCGAATACCACTGTACTATCGTCAGCGAAGAGAACCATGGGATGTTCGATAGCTCTTGGTAAATCATTTATGTAAATCAAAAACAATAAAGGCCCTAATACACTTCCCTGTGGCACTCCGTAGAGAACGTCTCTGCGACTAGATGTGTAGATTAATTCTGTTTTTGTTTCTAAAGACAATCTTTTTATTTGTGTCATTTGTTGTCGATTACTTAAGTAGGATTTTATTAAACTATAAACATTGCCACGTATTCCATAAGTATACAGTTTGTCTACAAGAATATTATGATCAACAAAGTCAAATGCTTTAGACATGTCCATGTATAAAGCACACACAGGGACTTTTTTATCCATATTTATTATTACACTTTGCAGCAAATCAAATATAGCCATGTTGATGGTTTTTTTCTTACGAAATCCTTTTTGTTCAACACAAAACAAATTTTGACACTCGAAGTATGTATATAAACGATTGTATATAACTTTTTCAATGATTTTAGAAAATATAGATAACAACGCAATGGGCCTATAATTAGCAATGTTATTTTTGTCATCTTTTTTGTGAAGGGGTCTTATAACAGAAATCTTAAGATATGCAGGAAATGTGCCATGTTCTATACATAGGTTAATAATATAGCTGAGTACAGGAGAAAGAACTTGACATGCTCTTTTTATGATTTTTGTATGGATCCCATCATAACCGACACTATTCGTACTTTTAAGGCCCTGTATTATTAATTGTATGTCATCCGGAGTAGTGGGTTGCATAAACATTGAATTGCTATTGGATGTCATTGTATTCATTCTATTGTAATTTTGGTTGTCACTAGACTGATTAAATCGATATACTTGGTCAATGTAATAATTATTAAAAGCTTCTGCAATGCGTTTTGGGTGTGTTATAACATTACCATTAAATGTTATTTGTTCTTAATTGGGAAACACAGCCTGTAGAATAATGTAAATGATGTGATAAAACTATTAAACGCTTCATTTGGGTCATTTGTAGCAAAAACATCATAAAAATTTAGATTGTCGATACAATTTATAAATTTCTTAATATTTTCATCACACATATCTACTTTTTTTATATACCAATGAGTGAGAGAACAAGTTTTCTTTACCGGACATTTAAGTAATTGTGCTGTGTGGTCCGAGAGAGCAAGTTCCAATACTTCTGTCTTGCTTCCTCTGATATTGTGGATAATATTATCAATACATGTTCCACTACACAGTCGGGTCGGTTGAGATATACCTAATTTCAAGTTATAGCTAAGTAAGAGATTTTCAAAATCCTTACAGTGCGTATTTCTTTTGAGGGTATCAATGTTGAAATCGCCACATACTATTATCTTTTTCCTGGTATAACAAATTTTATTTAATATATATTCTAGTTTATTTAGAAAAAGATTGATTGCCCTTGAACAGTTATTAGGGATTCTATAGATACAGAGTAAAATAATACCATGATCAGTCAATTCAATGCATGTGCACTCCATAACATTTGAGATTGAGGTTTTGTTGACTTCGTTTAAAATATTGAATTTTAGGCCATTTCGTATTAATATGCAAGATCCCCCATTCCTATTTTCTCTAGTGAAGCAAGATGCTAATCTATATTTTGGAATGGTCAAATGTACCTCGTCACCCGACTTCATATTATGCTCTGTTATACAGATAGCGTCGATTTGTTTTCCAGTTTCCATGAACTCTTGTAAATGAACACACAATATGTTTGCTTTGTTTATAATTCCATTTATATTTTGATGAAGAACATATATATTACTGTAGGTAACGAGTTCATTTTTTGCATTCCTATTAATACACGGATTATTTGACATCTGACGGTGGTTATTTATAAAAAAGTACAATTATTACTATTATTATTATAGAATGCTTCGTTTACACATCTTAATATTTTGTTTAGACATTGCGCTAACTTGTATTTTCCCCTGTAGTTAAGTATATTGCCATTATTTTGGAAATCAGTTTTTCCGAAATAAATAGTACTAGGTTGAAGCCATACATGTGACAAGTTTGTAAATTTACTATGCATTGCAGAGTTGAGCTTATTTACAAAATTGTTATAGTGTTCAGAGGAATAGTTTATCGAATAGGGTATGTCACAGATTATAACATTAGTATGTATAGATTTTTTCACAGTATCTTCTAAAAACCTTAATACAGTCTTTAGTGGCGTGGCGTTGTAATCGCTGCCTCCGCACATTATGATTAGACAGTCACTTTTTTTAAAATGAATTATTTTATCTTGCACATTTTGCAACACTCGCTCAGTTGTTCCGTGCTGTATTATGTCTGCAGAGAAGTCATAGTCATTCCTTCTCATCTTAGAAAGTGGTAGAAGTAATTCTGCACCGTGGAAGTCCGAAAGAAGCAGCAGTTTCGGCTTGTGTGGTCTATTTACAGTGTCTGCTGTGTTCTTTCTTTTAGGAATGGTACTCTGTTCACATACCGTTTGATTTTTTGTTGATGCTGAGTAGCTTTTTTCAGAAGATGAAGTTTCAACAATCTTTTGTTCTAGGCGTTGAACAGTTTTTTCCAAGGCTTTGGTAGACTGCTGAATGCGGGAAAGAGTTATTTCTTTATTTATTAGTGCATCAGATTTCCGTTTGATTGTTTTATTAGTTGACAATAAATTACTAATTTTTCGTTGTAATGTTTTGATTATATTATTTAGTTTATTCACCTCTTTGTCTAGTTCCTTTATTTTATTTTCAGATTCCATATTTGCGTCTGTCGCTGAGTCCTTTAATGTGTTATTGGACAAATGGAGCGATTTCGAAGGAGTATTGTCCTTCAGTAGTGTGCTATATATACTAATCTTTTTTTTGTAGTCGTCAACTTGTTTCTGCAAGCAAGTATTCTCAGTATTTAAGTTCTGAATTTCCTCATGGGCGCTCGATAGTTCAAGTGTGAGATCTTCTATTTGCATCTTTAGGGCAACTATTTGTGAAGACTCTAAAGTAGATGTGCTTGGGAGACTTCGTGGGCTTTCGTATGTGCTTAGATCTCTAAGTGTGGAACTCATAATATCGTTATCTGTGAAAACTTGAGAGATATTATCTTGAGAACTCGATATTTTAGGAACATTACATTTCCTTCTAGTGATGTTGTCCGGGGATTTGCTATTTGTGGTATTACTTTTTGGTTTATTCAATGTCTTCGTTTCTGCTTTCGAAGATTTTGTCTGACAACATATACATTTCCAAAATATTTTGTCCTCATTTGTCATCGATCGAAATTTACTTGGTAAATTTTTTCCAGCGCAATTTAGGTCAAAACATTTGCAACAATTTGAGCATTTCATAAAGTCCTTTGTTTTTATAGTCATCTTACATTTATAACATGCAGTCGTTTTATTTGATTGTAATGGAGTCATTTTTGTGCTCGTTTATTGTTATGTAACACAAATTATTAAGTTTTAAACCAAATAGTAATATTAAACTAGTTGTTCACGTTGCCGTTGTCAAAAAGCAGTCGATAGATGGCGCTAGTTGTCCAGTAGTAATCGATACGCTGTCACGCTGTCAGCCAGTTCTTTGTAGTAGCAACACATATTTATTTTTCCTTGGTTGGCAGGGGTGGACAGCTGTCAAATGTCATTGTAACAACCAATAGGTTCCAAAAGACCACCTGTTTATACTATGTGATACTGTTTACTGACTTCTAAACAAACTTCCACTTTCCCGTTAGTTTTCAAAAATTCAAGTGAAGTTCAAGTTCAACGACGAAAACAACAGCTTACCTATGTGTTATTTGCTTGATATAGGCGTTAAGTTCGGTTTCGGAATGCGATAACTGAAGGTATGTTACTTAGGTTATGTTTCCATTGTACTTTCACTGAGTTTAATACGAGTTTTCCAATATTTTTCTATTAAATAAGCAGACGTTCGTATGATACGTGTTTACATGGCTAGGGTAGGGTTGCCAGATCAATCAAAATCGAAATCGAATTAACAAGGATCCCATTCCAAAAGCTGTCGCAGTCGAATATTACATATAGGTAGTGCCACGAGAGTCGAGGTCAATGATAATTGATAACACAGACAGCTACATGAAGAACTGATAGCAAAAAAAGTGAATTAATGAGTGAATGTAAATGTCAACAGATTTATTAACAAACGAAATAACAAATTATGAAAATATAGGTAAAGACAACTTTATATAAAAACGAGTCCATTTAATATTCTTTTTGGTTTTAACGATTAATATAATATGCATATACCTACCCATCCATTTAAATAAAACTATTTAAATCTGCATCTATAATTAATTATGTAAAGGTGAATATTTTTTATTTTCTTTACAAAACAGTTTAAATTTTTTTTTTAGTAAACCATGCAATTCGCTGTTTAACATGCTATCGGTACGAAAAAAGAACAGTAATTTCAAAATCCCGCTGTCATTACATGTCATATGGTTGTGTACGCCACCTCAACTCTGGTGGCTACCTATATCCATGGGCCCAGAACTAAACACGAGCTTCACAAGTCAAGAATTATTTTTGGTCTCCTTCACGTTGGAGCTGGCATTTGGTTAGGACTGAGCTACAGGCTACCAACGGCGTCACAGGTGACAGATAGTGAACGGCCGTCAGATATGGTGGTTAGCGGCGAATATAACGAATAAGCAGTCCCCGATCAAGCAGGGACAGGGTTAACCGGACGTAGTGAGTTGGACGGTGGGACGGACTTCTCACTAAAAGCTACACAGGTCTTATGACGACCTTGCGACATGGCGAGTAAACGCCGCCATCAAATAAGCATTCCCCTGGTACAGAGCAGCAGCTGCATCAGTATTGGCAGAAGGCCGAGGAAGTGGGTTCCGGCAGGACTTTTGACCAAATAGAAGTGGGCGTATATATCGGCCATTACACTGCGATGTGGAAGGCACTTGCCTCGATGGGGAAACCACCACATTAATATTCCCTATTATGGAGTAATAAGTTGCGATTACTCCACCGACACGAGCCCGGCTCTTAAGTTTATGATGACGTGTTTCACGAGGGTAGGGGTCAGGTTACATTAAGTTTAAAGTCTTATTTTTGATAGGCATACGTGGATTCGTCATACTGATCATAACGCATAACTGTAAATAGTCATACATTTATGCGCATAACGTTTATAATCATGTTTCAGAACATATTGTGTAAGTACTGCGCATAAATTTGATGCACATAAAATTATTTAACCATACATTATAATGAACATAAATTGTTTGCTCATAAAACCATTTAAGAGTCCGCAGTAAGCTCGATTCTCCATACAAACGTAGTTACGCTCTCATTTTAAAACTACGTGTTGAATTGTAACGAAACTTTGCATGTTCAATGAAATGAGGTATATCTATGTCTGAAATTAGTTTACGTAGCTTCAGATACCATAATAAAAAAGATACAGCGAATTTAAGTTTTTCATACAAAACTAGTGTTTGCTGTATTTACTTTGTTTTATAAATTGGAACCATATAAACTAATTACAGACATAGACATACCTCATGTCATTGTATATGCAAAGTTTCGTCACAATCCAACACGTAGTTTTAAAATGAGAGCGTAACTACGTTTGTATGGGAAGGTGAAATTCGGCCGAGCTTACTGCGGCCTCTTAACTATACTGTTTACGCATAAACTGCAAAACGCATAAGCCTATGTTTTTCTTAGTAGTGAATGAAGAAGATTTGTAGATCTCGGATCAGAAGCAAGTAAGTTACAAAGTTCTCTTTTCTGTTGGGTCCCAGTATAGCAAAGGGCGGTTAGTATTAAAGTGTACAAACCAGTTTTAATAACATGTTTTTCCGCTCTTTGAAAACTTGAATTTTATACACCACTATCTTGGCATTGGTTGATCTCAGTGAAAAGTTTATTTGACGCTCACCTTTTGTATTGTTTTGGTCAAATCTCAAATTACATTATCATCACCCACGGCTTGATAAATATATGACATTTACAATTATTACCAGAAATAATTATAATAATCAATATTATATAAATAATGTATGACATTCTACATTATCGATAAACCAATTATGACTCCGTATAATTATATAGACCAAATAAAGGAAAAAGCTGGTGTCGTGTTGTATCAACAAATCATAGGGCTGGCGTACGACAGAGAGAAATGGAAAATACTTCACCAACTCTTAAATTAATGATGATGATAATTATGACAGGGAACAATTATGACATAGTATAATTTATGCCAAAAAAAACATACGACCATCAAGTTTATGCGTAATGTTGTATGACAATCGATATAATGACAATAGTTATGCGAGTAGACGGGCACCCGTTTGACGTATGCGGATGTGCCTGGATATGCGTGTTTCACCTGAAGGCGTTCGGGTTGCGGTCGAGACAGCCGCGTATGGCCTTCTGCCGCAGCTCCTCGTTGTCGAGGTTGTTGTGGCAGTTGTTGCAGTTGCAGCGGTGGCAGAACTCGCCGTTGGCGAAGCAGTCGCAGTACAGCTTCAGGCACTGCGACTTGGTGCAGTTGCACGCCTTGCGCGGCCGCATGCCCAGCTCCGTGGACACCAGCTCTAAGGAAACAAGCCTTCAGTACCATGTGGGACGGTGATGGATCGCATATCCTCTCCCCTTCAGGAAGGAGGACTTCTGGCCGAAGGGTGTAGTTTTCCGGCGATTTCGAGGACGGTTGTTTGACACCCAGAACATGCGCGCGTCGCCAACGTTGCGTGATATTGTGCTACTTATACGTTTTATATGATTATATGTATAATACCTACTAATAACTACACGGTTCAACTCACGTATTAAATGTGACTACAGGCAACATGTTTCGGACTCTTCGGGAGTTCTTCTTCAGTTGAACCGTGTAATTATTAGTATTATTTCAACATGTCTCACGAAAGTTTAAATTCGATGATATGTATGTTATTCCTCTGGTAGTCCTCTAATATGGGCGTCGTTGCCTGAGATAAATAAATAAAATAAATATGAGGTTAACCACCACTATTTACAGTAGTTCTGCGGGCCTCTTAGCCAGTTACAACATAAACTTCTAATATGCTTAGAAGATGGTCCGAAACAAGGGGTTGAACAATGAACATGATTAGAAAATTTTAAAGTTCGTTACCGATATAGCCCTCCGGATCGCTAAACTTAAGCGACAGTGGGCGGGGCACACAGCCCGTAGAACCGATGGCCGTTGGGGCGGAAAGGTTCTTAAGTGGCGACCACGTACCGGAAGGCGCGGCGTAGATAGGCCCCCCACAAGGTGGACTGATGACCTGGTAAAGGTGGCGGGAGTCCGCTGGATGCGGGTGGCGCAGGACCGGTCACTTTGGCACTCTTTGGGGGAGGCATATGTCCAGCAGTGGACGTCTTTCGGCTAATATGATGATGATGAAACTTCGTTGAAGACGTTAGCGTGAAAGTGTCAATTTAGTGCGAAGTGAATGAATAACTATAACGGGCCAACAGACAGCGTAACTCGCGACTCGCGACACATAAACAACATTGTACGAAAAATGTTTTTTTTATACCTTCATAATTATATGTGTATGTAATTTGTATTTTTTAAGAACTCACCGCCTTCCGATGGCTGCGGCGTGGGCGGGCGCTGGTAGTTGAATGACTGCGCTTCGAAGTTGTTGAAGCTTTTCGCTCCATCCTGAAATTACACATTTGTATTAATGACACGTCGCTGAATAACATTGTGCTCGCCATCTCGTATGCTTGTCTCTATCTATAACTTGACCGGTCTCAAACGCCCGACGTTTACCTGTGGCTCTACGAGGGGTGATCAATAAGTTTTGAGAATAAGCATGATTTGGTCTCGTGATGATAATTTTTGATTGTCATTCCTATTGTGCCATTATCCAATAATATACTAAAAACTTTAAAAAAAAAATGTTTTTTTTTCAATAGCCAAATAAATATGATGGTATGGAATATATTCTGACGTCAGTAAAATGGGAGGATATTTTGTTACATGTTTGCGTTGGGTTGAAGCCAGAGGCTCTAGTATAAGTTTTACCTAAACAAAACGTTACGACCGCGTTTGCGATTAGTTGTCAAATCCCATACAAATTGAGGGTATCACACAAACGCGATCGTAAGGCTTTGTTTCGGTAAACTGTTAGAGCCTCTGGCTTCAACCCAACGCACTTGCCGTTAGCTTGTACCAAGCCGGGGCGATGCCTATGACTTGTTAACTGCGCGTTGCAGTATGGAGCGTCATACAAAGAATACTAATAATGGTTGAAGCGAAGGCGATCTGTGTGCGTTACTAATGCATGTTTTTGTGCGTGCACGCATCCTCCAAGTAAAGAAACACGTCAAAACATCTCTTTCGTAAGTACATAGAAAATCGACAGTATTCGTAAAATTACAAAGATCTCAGAGGGCTCTCATTGATTTGCATACCACATTACAACAAATCAAAGATAACAGCTGAATGCTTTGATGTACAGTCAGCCACGAAAGTGGATGTCACACGTCAAAATTAACATACTGTGTGCTACCACATTTGAATCTTAACACACAAATGATAGAGTTGAACTACTGTACAGTAAAGTCGATTTCATAAATATATGTACGTTCCCAAGGATTCGGCAATATCTCAGCAACCAACAAAAATATACGAACACGACTTTAATGTCAAGGGCATAACGTTACATTAAAGTCGTGTTCACATATTTTTGACTAGCTTCCGCCCGCGACTTCGTAAAAAATCATCCAATTCTGTTGAGGCGTTTGAGCGTGATTGATTAACAAACATCCAAACTTTCGCATTTATAATATTATTTTCTCCAATATGCTCGGAAATGTTCGCCTTACTGTAGCAAAAATAGTACGTGAAGTTCCTCGTTACTGACAAACGCAGATTTAAAAAGTTAAAAGTCATTACAGTACAGTTTTAGCGGCCAGGAAAGTGTATGAAATTCCTTTACTGTATACTTTTTTACCTTTTAACTATATACTTTGACTAAGAGAAATCACTACAAACAGCCAAGTGCTCGTATGTTTAAAGACCTTGCAATTTGTCACAACAACTTGCCATAGTTACACTGGTTAGTAGTGTATGGCTGTCTCTTTCGAACGATTGCAAGTTGCTGTGACAAATCACGCCCGTTTGTAGCCTGCTTTAAGTTTTCTTTTTTTTAATGGTCATAGACAAAACGCGTACTTTTGAAAGTGATCGAAGTGACGTTTTTAAATATTTCTCAAATAGTTTTCAATGAAGAAATAAAAATATTCACCGAAATAAAACTAACAACGAACTGAAATGAATTTAGATTGCAATCCCGTTTAATCTTTAATATTTTTAATTGCATAAAACATTTAAAATTATAACCGATTCTAATAATTTTAAAATTCGTATGTATGCCAATTGAAACTGGCACTATGAGTCGTGCCGTATACATACTTTAAAAAAAATAAGATGGGCGGGAACTTGATAGGTTATTATCATACTGGCTATTTTAAGATTATTGAAAATGTTATTTGATTTCCTCACATTTTTGAAGAAAAGCACTATATCTGCCTTGGCGGGAACGGCAATTCGTGGATTCGTCTCTATTGTCAGATTCAGCTTTGCTTCATCCGACAAAATCAACTTATCCACGAATTGCTACTTCCCGGCCGCTGCAATAATGCACTATTTCACTTCTCATGCTCTAAAAGAGCCTCTTTATGCTGTGTGTAAGCGACATAAAGCCGCTTTTTATGCTCTAGTGCCTAAAGTAAAATCTTTGTCGAAGATCAAGGCAATCGGTCCAGCAGCCACACGAGCAACTTAAACTTCATAGAATACATTTTTAATTTTTTATGTTTCGTTAGTATTATAAGACCAAGGCAAGGATACCAACAGCCAAAGTACACAATAAAACTTCATGAAATAAACTTATAGTTTTCATTTCCTCGCAATCAAAGTGAAAAGTAGGGTGTACAATTCGTCCATAAAACCCATTTTATACTTGATTTTATATCCAGCCTCGCTCGCAAGCTCGCTCGGATGTCTCGCGTAAAATGGTGCGTTTTATGCACTTGTTGTACAATCTACTATCTCAATCTACTGCTTCTACTCGAGCACTTCTATCCGTCAATTAGATGACTGACAGCGATATCTAAATTGACTTTATTTGAGTTGGGCTCATAAGCAGTCATATAAGATAACTGTGTACAGAACTAAAATAAATTAAGACCAATCACGAGGCTCGATTTTCAGAAGACATCAACGCGCGAAAATAAAAAAAGAGGTTGGCTGCACTTCGTTTTAGCAGGGCGATTTTCAATAGATACCAAGTTTGTTTAAAAAATTATTATCTCCATTAACTCGTAGAAAAAGTATTGTATGCAATAGTTATATAATTAGCTTTTTAAGGTGCAACGTCACTGACGAATTCCATACAATTTTCGTTCGGACTAGACGTCTAATCTATCGATGTCAGGAACTTGAAATTGTGATATTTAGATAATATATGACCCTCTTCTCCCGCAGTTTGAATAAATACACGCAAAAACCAGTAATATTCAAACAATAGCCATTTGAAATTCATAAAATTTTACTCCGAGCCTTGTATGTGTGCGTGAGTTAGACACTGTCCGTGTAAATGACATGGCCGCGTCACAATGACAGCACGTTGCCTAAAACCTTCACTAGATGTCTTTAATATCAAACAAGATTAGTTAGATAGCGGAGTGAATAGTAGTAATTATAATCACCAGACGGTGACACCATCGTACAAACACTTTTAGTTTGTCGTGAAAGAGATAGCATTATTTTTATCTTGCTACGCTGCTCATTTTGGTAATGACGTAAGAGCAATGTCATTTGTTTTTGATAGACTGAATTTCAAGCAACAATTAATGAATTTCAATGCTTTGCTCTTTAGCCGTGATAGACCTACTTCAAGTCCACGGAACGATAACTATGCATACCTAGGTACATTTTGCGTCTTATTAGAAAGAAGTAAGATCCAATATTGAAACGTAATCTGTGCTACCGAACGTATACATATATAGGTTTTGATCAAATGACATACATACATACATACATACATTCACGCCTTTATTCCTAAAAGGGGTAGGCAGAACACCTGAAACGTATGTTCCAGCGCCACTAATGTTGGTATAAAATATCGACAAAATGTGATATTGCAGTGATAGGTTGCTAGCCCATCGCCCACATCACACTTCAACATTGGTCCTTTACTCGATTTTTACGACACCCACGGGAAGAAACGGGTGTTGTTGATCAAATGAACCGTTTGAATTTCCAACTTGCAGATTATAAGCAAGTTTCGATTGAGTGAATGTTACGTAATGTAGCATTAAATATAACAGACAATTATTAGGAGTGTAAGTACCTGATAAATTTAAACATTCGCTTTAGTCGACTGCACATCGATTGACAGTAAATTACCTACTGCAACCTATTTAGGAATCGACTGTTCAACTAGAATATTAGATTACCCCCAAAATGTAAATTAACTAAGTCACAATTTTTCTCCTTTACGAGTACAATGTTGTGAGGGTAGAATTATACTCTCGTAGGCATTCTTCGGTGCAGGTACTGATGCCAGTTACGACCGGTGGTTAGGCAAAGTGGTTAGGGGACAGCATAACAGTGCCGCAACCAGTTAGAAATGTCCATTACCGGTATTTTTTTAAAGCCTTGTGATATCTTTTTAATACCGGTTTCAAACCGGTATTATTTCGATACTTACTTAGATATTTTTTTGTTCTTAAGCGGGTCGACCTTGCCCTCCACGCCGAAGCCGAAATATCGGTTACCTTTGTAACTTTTATGAAACCGTATTTACGGTACCGAAAAAAATGACATAAAATATAAAGCTGCAGCCAGCTATGTCCCGGAGAAACCCGATATATTTAATTAATTATGCTATTATTAACATACTAGGTACAGATAGGGAATGCAAACCACCATCATGGAATCCCGAAATCCCGGAATCTCCTACCGATTTTTCCAATATTCTAATACCAGAATTAAAAGGACCAATGTCGAAATAAGTGTATTATTATTATTTTTATCCTGCTAGTATTGTAAATGCGAAAGTTTAGATGTTTATATGTATAAATATTTGAATGTTTAGATGTTTGGATGTTCGTAACTCAATCACGCTTAAACTGCGCAACCTTATTGCCTGCCTAACCTCTTAAAGCCCATGGGCCTACTCATGGGACTTATTCTGTCGAAGGCATTTAAATTATACTCAACTGGAATAGAGCTGGATTTGTTTTGTTTCGGGCACTTTTCAAAACAAACGAAAGTCAACTCTATTTCCAACACAATGCGATTCCAATTCCAGTGCCAATTTGTAATATATGCTGAGCCTTAGGAGGAGCCTAGATTAAAATATAGGACATTTTTTTTATCCCAGGTTCACGCAGACGAAACCGTGAGTGGAATCTAGTTTTTAATAAAAAAAATTTTTACATGCATTTGTAAAAAAAAGGAACGCATAATCTAATGTAGTTAAATTTATTTGTTAGTTGTTATTGTTTGTCCTACGTAATTTTTCTACTGAAGAATAATCGCTTTTCCACTCTATTTTTGCTGGTGGTAGGAGCACTATTTGAACTGTTAGAAGGTAAAATAGGCTTCCGCTAGAATAGGTAACTTCTATGAATGAACGTAGAACACCGTAAATGGGGAATGTAGGAAAAAAATGATTTATTGACTTTTTTTTCTGCTAAGTTTTTTCTTTTTTCTCAAAAAAACGTAGTTTTTAGGGTTGTTAACTGATTACACAAACGTTACCTGAAATAAAACTTTAAGTACTAAACCTTTGGTTGTAAACATGAATGTAAAAAAAATATTATGCATCTAAAAAAAATATACTGTTACTACTATCGGTTCAGGGAGGGCACTTATTCTATTGTATAGACAGTTTCCAAATTTACAATGACTCCCTGAACAGATAAAAGCAGTGGTCGAAAACAGCCCCATAGGTATTTTTAAGTAAATAGGTTGGTTTTGCTGTGAGAGATGAGTGTTTAATTTTATATTAGGTAATATACCACTAGTAATGTTTGGACAAAAAAATAAGGTGTAAAACTTCCAATAATGTTAATCCAAAACACAAAAACACAAATGTATTGTTTACACTTTTAATTTCAGACTTATTTTACAAAAAAAGTGAACTTTATAGTGCTTTATTTTAGCATTAGAAAGAAGGATAAAGCACAAAGCACGAGGTCTTTTATATAAGACACTTTATGCCACACAGCTGTGTTGTTCCACATACAAGTGTTTTTATTATTTATATCTAAATAGTACTTACAACAATCAATATATTTATTTTGAATGTATTTATTATTTAACTCTATAATTTTATATTTCGTTATTCAGTTCTCGAAAAGTTGCTTAAATAAAAAACCTAAAGAAGAAGAGGTTTGAAACGATCGGTTCGTATTTTTCGCTATCGAAATTGTCAAAATTGAAAATCGTATCACGTTCTTTTTCTTGTTTTCTTGCTAATCAACAAATTATTGAATTCAGATCACGAGATTATTAAACGAGTATCTATTTGTTAATTAATATTAAGATTTTATTTTTCGCTGTGTGTGGTGGTGTGCGGACTGCGATGGAGCTACCAGAGGCAGGCCTAAGTGGCTTGCAAAAAAGACCGACTCGTTCTCTCCCGAACGTTTTGCCTTCAACAAAAGCAAAGAGGCAGAAACAAAGTCCATTAACAACGCATGAGAAACGTTGGTGTTCAACATTTACAAGTTGGTGTGTGAACTTTGCAGCAATAATGAATTTCCGTGTAACAAACCGTGTCTGTTCAATATTTATCCCAAGCAGAAAAGGTTGACGACAACTTCTTCTTTGTTTAGCGCATTTCTAATCCTAAAAAATGCACTATAATTTGCTACCAAATCTTGATAGGTATTATTATCGAAGCCCCGGTAATCCCGCTATTGAGGTCCAATATCAAAATTCAATGCTACCAGCATTGAGGATCATCTGATATTGAAGGTATATATCTATTTCGTTTTTGACGATTATAATAATGACTTCGTGTAAATTGGCATAGTAAATAATATATCAGTTTATATTACGTTCCACTGCTGGGCACAGACCTCCTCTCATGGACGAGAATTAAATGAAAAAAATAACGGTATCATAATTATACCGGTTTGGAAAAGGAATTATAAAAGTTTCAGTAAAATTAAAAATAAATACCGGTAACCGATATGTATTTCTACACGGTTCCGGATCCGGTACCGTTACGTTGGCGGCGCGGCTAACCTTTACAATATAACGCTATTGTAATGGAATACCGATTCCATACCGGTATAACGTAACCGAAATCAGTCCATGCTCGTAAGTCAGCCTTTGAAAACAAAAGTGTTCGCCAATTGTTAAAAACTGAATCGATAACAATATCCATATACTTAATTGAACGAGCGAGCGAGACGAACGAAGATTTTCATTTCAGCTAGGCAATTATTCCAGATTTCCAGATTCGCGTTTAAAAGATCTTTACTTTACGCAAGTTGTTTGCTAGCAGAGCCGTAAATTTTTAGTGTTTCTGTTCTCGATTTTCGTCTGTTTATATATATGCATATATATTGTATGAAGGTATTTATATGTATTTTATTTATTTGTCTATTGTCGTTATTTATTATGTATCTATAACCACTGTGTGTTTATATCTGTAGTTGCACTAACCAAAATTTGTCTGCTTTGCCCAAATGTTGAAATGCTTACGGCTTTAAGTCCGCCTTTTGTACGATAAGTTGTTCTTTTGTTCAAATCAAAGATTAAATAAATAAATATTCTTTCGTATGTCCGGCTGTCTAGACTTCTCCTCTATATGTCGTAGGTAGCTATATTTCTCAACCGATTCTCGGGAAATTTTGTGAGCTGATTTGAAGATTATACAGAGTGACATTCAATCCGAAACTATAAGGGACACGGAAATTTGCTCTAAGGAGTCACCCAGACCGATTTTAGAAAGAATAAAAACTGCATTTAACTTAGTACGCAGTCAAATCTGTCTAAAAATCCTAGTTCGTTTTTTGCGTATAAGTATACCTAAGTATACTTACTATGCCTAAGCCCTAAGCACGGCTATGTCCCCCCAGTAAGCATCACCAGTGAAAGATTTTTTATAATTACTCCAGTCATTTTACGGTTTCGCCAAACATTAATTTATAATAGCCTGTGGTTTTTTTCTCCGTCATTAAATACATATTTTAAGATACTATATTTACGAATCCTAAAAACTTTCGACCCGGAAGTTGGTTTAAAAAAATACTGTCAAATAAACGCTTATTTTTTTTAATAAAAATAATAATAGTTGTTTATAATCGTCAACATACCAACATTATTGACTTTAACCTGTAAACAATGAAATCCGACATTTTTTTTACACGTAAAACCAATAAATTAACAAAATGCATGGCTTGGGTGACAGGTGCCATAAGTTGGTAGAAAAAAATTGTAATAAGTAGTACTTTGACTTGATTCTCATAAAAGTAATTGATGAACCTATTTTCCTAAAAATCGTAAAGATTTTTGTTTAGAATTGCATATAAATACATTTACTCCAATTAACCATCGGTAAAAATATTTATAGAACCAAATTGTGTCTAAATTTAATTTAACTATATAGATTATTAATGTAGTACATGAATCCTGCGGAAAAAAGGTTTATGTAAAGAATAATACACATTTGAATAGTCCTGTTCAATTCTACAATTGAAGTTGAACTCTTTCCCCGTGTGTTAACGATCACATTCGCTCGCAGCGGCGGCACGCAACGAGTGCTTTGCCGACTTCGCATTCAAGGTCGCGCTTTCTGTGCCCCAAGATGCGAATTAGATAGATAAGTACCTACATTACCTACGCAGATTATTTGTAATATGTATATCGTCTTCGACGATGTGCTAGTAGGAAAATGCGACTATTCACGGTGTAATAATGGCGTGAGTGGGAAGCGATTAATTAAATAAACATATTTTAGCAAAAGGAAGCCGCAAAACTCAAAACGGAGACGCGGTAGACCTCGTCGGCGATGGCGTGACAACTTGGAATCCATTTTAAAATACTGGCCAGACATTGCTCAAGGCCGCGATGATTGGAAAAATAAGGGGGAGGCCTTTGCTCAGCAGTGGGACATAATGGGCTCGATATAATAATAACAATAATAATAATTTTAGCAAATGCATGTCAAGAATTAAGTAAATTTCTATGTTTGATGTCTCAATGTTTTATAATGATGATAAAATGTCATCATTATAAAACACTGACGACAAATTTAACAGATGATTTCCTACTTAAAGTAGTTTAGTGTCCGTTTAGCAGAATAAGTAGTTTGTAGTACGAGATCTATCTACAAATGATTGTAGTAACGAAAGTAGTTTTTTTTTTTTTTTTTTGTATTGTGGGCCTTTGTATGCCGCTTCGACCAGCGAGTGATCTATTGTGACAGCCCTTTGTTTAGATTTCACCATCAAGTCCCGTTGCCTCTAGGAAATTCCAGATTCTTTGGGCGGTGATGTGTTGTACCTCTTCCGGGTGCACGATGTGCTGCCCTAGGTAGATACTTCTTTTGTGCATGAGTGTTCCGCAGGAGCATAGGATATGCATTGCTGTTTCCTCTGTCTCCTGGCAGAACCTGCAAGTTGCGTCCTGTTTCATACCCATTTGAACCAGGTGCTTGTTCAATGTGCCATGACCTGTCAGAATTCTCTCAGCTAACGAAAGTAGTTACTTAGGTACATTATTTTTGGTATGGGTAAGAAAGAAAACTCAGCTAAAATACTACTAAGCGCACATTAAACTATACAGGGTGGAAAAATCTATGGGCCCTGAAAGAAAACCACCGTAAATCCTTAACATCAGTGGCGTGCACTACATCAAGGCAGAAAGACAATGCCTACCCTACTCAAATCTGTGATATTGTTTATTTAGTTACAATCACAATGAATACATTCGAAAATTAAAAATTTGCTTCATCTGTCAGGCCACTAGACAGTCTATATGGGGGTACGGTAGTGCCCCCGCCAAATCAAGCAAAAGAAAGAGGCACGGCTAGAGATGGGTAAGGGTGGGTAATTTCAATGCACCCGTAAACTAGTATACTTAAATAGGCCAAGTTTCGAAACTCTTCCACAATAAAAAGAATATTTTGTAGAGCCAAGTCAAGCATTAACCCATTCAATGCCGACGACGCGAATTCGCGTCCCATGTATGTGTAATCGTAATACCGAGGACGCGATTTCGCGTCCTCGAGTTATTTGTTTTTTTTTTGCTAGAAAACAACTGTACTTAAATGCTGATACCAAAATGTTACTTTATTTTTGAAGGAAAATATTATACTGTTGCTGGTTTTTGGATTGGGGGCATTTGTAATTTTCATAATTCACGTCCCATGTATGTGTAGTCGTAATGCCGAGGACGCGATTTCGCGTCCTTGAAATGGGTTAACCTAATGCCGCGGACGCGAATTCGCGTGGCGCTTTGTCGGCCGTGCTTCGGCAGCGGCCGACAAAGCGCCAGAACCATTTTTTTTACAAACACGTACATACATATTATAAAAAAAAGTATTATTATTATTATGACAGATAATATTAGGGAACAATCAAATTTCATCCAAAATGTATAAGGCGAATCATAAATAGGGTTCTTGGCTCTCAAAAACGTTAGGATAAATTATCGTTATGGCAGACGTTATGGATTCCAATATAAGCAGAATATAGAATGTAGCCACGTTGAATGTTTCTTTCGTTCGGTGATTAAAGGAAGAAGGAAATTTTAGGTAAGATAATAAATAATACCTACCTTTAAAATTTTCTGCCTACCCCCTGTCTAAAACCTCTGCGCCACTGATTTAGATTAGCTCAGTTTACACTCAGGACCACCGGACCATTGTAGATTGTTTCGTGTCACTGTCGGCCAAACGAAAAAAAAGGCAAACGAAGTTTGTCGAATAGTAATTGACAAAAAAGTTTAGTGACAGGTAACCAATAAATAAACATACTTTTACCGATAATCGAACAAACTTACACAGTAAAAATAGGTACATATTTACTACACATTTTTTTTACTAACCGATAGGATCAATATAAAGGATAACGATACGTCCAGTTAACGTAACCTTTTCACCTTAGACTTAATTTTATTTTAAAGGCTAAATGTTTATTGGATAGATGTTATCCTTAATACGGAACTAAATAATTACAACATTTTATCAAAGTATTACGATATATTCCCTACAGTAGTGAAACGCCTTTGATGTCGGGCGACGCCGCCTCTCATGTAAGTACTTACGCTATAACACTAACAACAACGATAGCAACAAGGGTTAGAACTTAGGCCCATATGAACAAACCACACTAAAGTTCATATGAACATCTCCCATATGAACATTCACTCTATCACTCTTTCATATGAACATTCCATAGCCACTGATTAATAAAAAAAATGTGAATAGATACATAACTCGCTATAATATTAATAACTCTATAGGCTGTAGCATAATGCGCCTTATTAATAAGGAGCATTACCATGTTATACCTATATAAAAAAGGCAGTACCCGGAGCGCGATCCACAACTATATACGGTTAAATACGGTTTCCACAGCAATTCGACGGTGTGCCATCGCAATTTCATTAATTCATTATCGAACCGACGTAGGTACTAGACTATATTATTTCCAACATAGGTTGCAGTTAGGTACCTACGTAATTAACGAAATTAGGTATACAAACTTACCTATCATCATGGTCTGTCTATGAAATCTTAAATCCTTATTTAATGTTGTTGTTGAGGTACATCCGTACAGGGAACAGTGCGCGCCATTGTACCTAATACTCGTAACATCATTCGCATTCGCTCGTCGTCGTACCTGCACCGACCTGCTTGTCTCAGTAAGACTACTTTGAATTTCACTCAAAATGATCATTTGACTAAACGAATGAAACGCGGAAAGTAATGCTGGATAAGTAAAAAATTGCCTGGGAAACAAAAGTTGTAACAAGCCAAAGCTCTAATGACTGTAGCGGTAAAACTCGGGCAACTGAAACATTTGAATAACATCAAATGGTAATTGAAAAAAGCGGCCAAGTGCGTGTCGGACCACGCACAATGAAGGGTTCCGTGCCTATTAAAAAGGTCGTATCGTTACTGAAATCTTAAAGCACTTACGTCCTTTTCAAACCACTCTGTGGTTTGGCAGAAGAATTAATGTATTAGTTGTAAGAAAGTTCTTTGAATAAACGTTTATTTATTTATTTATTTATTTTTTCTTTAAGGAAGGCAGTTTTTTTTAAATATCTCGAAAACCTTTGAACCGATCTTGTTCAAATCAATTTTCACTGAAAGAATTTAATAAGCCCTATGTATATGATTTTTTAGAGTAGTTTAATTACAAAACTATGTAGCGGCTAACAATATACACTTATCCTCAAAAAATTATTCAAATATATCTAATAGTTTTCGAGTAAAATGCCTGTGACATACGGACGGACGGACAGACAGACAGACAGACAGACATGACGAATCCATAAGGGTTCCGTTTTTTTCCATTTGGCTACGGAACCCTAAAAAGTAATGAATTGTATATTCAGAGAACTCATAAAAATATGAAAAGTCTTTGGACAAAAGATATTCGGTTAATAAATTTGAGTGATTGCAATTAGGTTACCTCATTCATCATGTAATTCGGGCTAAGGCTAGGTAAATTAAATTTAAATAGTGTTTATTTCATGAAAATGAGAGCGAGAGAATGAACTGTCTCAAGGGTTTCCCTTCAGGGCCCATAGATTTTTTCACCCTGTATATTATCTTCCATATAATATAGGGCATAATAAAAATCAAATAATAAGTAAGGGTATAAATAAATCCCTCTAGTTTAGGTACTATTTTAACGAATTTTGCTCTATTACAATACAATCTACACGCCCGTGAAAGTTAAATTGCATAGGTATCTTCATCCCACACTTGTCAGTCACTCATTGATAAATAAATTAAAATAATATTTTCATAATTTGTTTCACAACAAGTATATTAAAACTTAACTGCTATCAACAACTAATAGATCTTAGACGCGTTAGATCATGTCGCGAATCGCTGCGATTCGGGCGGTACCTATTACCTAGTACTTATGTTGTACCTATAGTACCTACGCGGTGACCGGGCGGCCAGCAGCGCTACCACGAAAATCGAATCATGAAGTTCGTATATCTCTACCTCTGTCGTTCGAGTACCATGAAACATAAGTGCGTTAGAGACGGAGATATCCGAACTTCGAGATTCGATTTTCGTGGTAGCGCCGCAGCGGTGTGCCCCGCTGCAGGCAACCGGCCAATCACGTTAGCTCTGCGGCTCGCGCGCGGCATTTTTAAAGCTACTTTAACAGGTGTTTGTAATAACATTACTTGCAACGTATTTTATACGGCGATTCGTACATTATTCAATGAAAGAGTGCTTATAATGAAAATCCCAAAACTAACTGATCAATTTGCATTTTTTTATATTGTTAAACAGTATTTCACCCCTAAAATCCACCCTCCGTTGTTGTTTAGTGTGGGATTGCTTTCTAATATTTGTGTCCACTAAATTCAACAAGGAATGTAGGAACCTACGGCCAATTATTATTTTTAGACACGGAGATATGGTAAATGAAAAAAATGTTGGAGACTAACTGAATAGAAATGTAATTTTCGGAAACATTTTTTGCCTGATTTATCATGAAAGTTATAAAGGAAATATTAATTTATCAAAAAAAAGAAGAAAAAACTTGTTATTTTTTTTTACCGAATTTACAGGAATTTATAAATTTTCAATTATTTATTAAAATATCTAAATGAGTAATAGTTTGCCGGATTTAGTCTCGTCGTTATTACTACAATTATAATTTATCGGTTAAGCAAAAAAAAAGCTATTATAAATTATTTCCATTTCGCCATACTAGCGGACCGTATAATGACTGGAGTAAATCGGATAAGTGGTTTCGGAGGTTATACCGCACATACAAACATACAAATAAATAACACTTTACAATAATCGTTCCGGTAGCATAGTGGTTCAGGCATGCGACTGTCAAACGGCGGTCGTGGGTTCGACAGATAAGTTTCATCTCATATTTACCTAAACAAGACATTCAATAATTTTGTAAGCAAATGCCCATAACCCAACCATTGAAGATTAGTAATGAATGAGTGAAAGCATCATAAACGTATAGAAACGTAAACGCGTGAAAAAGTTGAATTCGAATTTTGAATTTTGACGTTCATCGAAAACAGTACCATATTGTCAAACGATATATTTCTCTCTTTCTGATGCGGTCTAGGTCCAGATTCGAGAGACTGGCCACTAAGAGTTTTGATATACAAACTTGCCAATTATTCATAAAGCTTACTAAATTCGTCCGTCCGGTAACGCAAAATTGTTACCAACTTTGAGGTCATTATTTTAGACGCGAGTCACGGGCGAATACAAAACATTTTGTGAATAATACGTAGCCTCTCTGATTGTAATTATGTAGTACCGCAACTGCGGGTGAATATGGATATAACAAATCAAAGTACCAATATACTTCCTAAGTATAGATACCTTATTCCTTATAACGTTAGATTTTTGTAAGGAAAAATACCTCTTTTATCTTCCTTTATAAATATTGTACTTACTAGTGTTATTTCGATTATTTAATGTGTTTCAAATGGAACAATGTAAATGTTTTTGTTTATCAAAATAGTTTTCATGACGCGAATGACTTGAAGATTTACGCACGATTTGTCTAATATCATATGGAATAGGGTATAGAATAGATAAAGGTAGTACTTTGATTTTTCAACAGTAAACCTACGGATAGGTACTCATGAATCATGATTTTCCAATTAAATGAAGGCGTAACATCTTTTTAAATGAAATACCTATGCATCATAATATTTACGTAGTATGTAACATGACAGAATAGGTCCGCCAAAAATATAGGGGGTTTTGTGGATAATCTAGATACAAATCATGTTTATCAAGAAAACTTAAACAAGTTAAATATGAAAAAAATTTTTTTTGCACATTACAAGTAAATCTAAGTTAGTTTAGACGGTCATATTGGTTTAGAAATCCAAATTGAAAAACAAAAAAGATGTACGTTCATCGGGATTTGAACCCGGTTCAACGATGGCATTACAGACAGATTTAAGCAAAAGTGTATAACACTGCGCTACCGCATGACATTAGGTAACGAGTGAAAAAGTCAGATGCATTCGTCGTACATTCTAGAGTGCCAGACACAAGTACATTTAGTTTCGCTATTTCCTAATAGAGGCGCTACTGTAGATTTAGTTTTGCGCCCTCTAGTTTGATTTATGCAAAATGTTTGACAATGACAAACTTCGAAGTGACATTTAGCTACGTTAGTCTGCGTAAATTCACGAAAAAGCACTTTTATGCATATTTTCGGACTACATTTTAAAAGGAAACATTGTTTAGTGCAGATTGATTGCGATTCATACGTAGCAAGCTCTTCGGCTTCCGCAGTTTGAAACACATGTTGGTACTCGTCACGGTTTTGCGTAAAACGATGAGCAACCATCGAAATCATATATCGCGACATCTGTTAGCAACAGCTCGACAGGAACCAGTGACGTTGAACCTTAAGTCCCGTACCTTAATTAGGCCACTCAGCAAGCTTCGTGGCCTAAACGTGGTACTCGACTGAGAAAGCATACAACGATTGCATAAAATACTATTTAGATAACTTTTTCCGTGCACATATTTTTGAGGCCAACTATCATTTGTTGACGAAATATAAGTAACATACCTCGGTAGCATAGTCTATGGGCAGGATCTCCTGCGGCTTCAGGTAGTTAGGGATGACGATCAGGGGCTCCGCGGAGTCCTGCCGGCCGGGCTCCGCGCCCGCCTCGGGGCTGTTGGAGCGAGTCGAGCCTTCACTCTGAAAACGTATCTTAACTTAAACATTGTTTTATGATATTAATAAATGCAACAAGTTACTGCAAAAATTTCATTTTTGGTACAAGCTTTTAAAGCCGACTGTACTTTACTGTCTTCAACCCTGAACTAATCATTGAGACGTTTCTAACGTGCCCAAACTCAACGGGGTTGCGTCGGTTAAGTACTGAATTCCCATGGACAACACCTTCTGTCTCCATCATCAGATCAGCTTGATGGTACCTTAATATTGAATGGTCATCCAAACTATACTTATATCCTAAATTTCAGCTCAATCGGTTGAAGATATTGAAGATATCTGCTAGTTGCAAGTTACAAGTCATTCAAATAGTCCCACACTAACAGTGTAATCCTGATTAGAAACATAGAAGGTCTGTAAATATGTGTTTAGTAAAAAAAATACCTCCACAGGCAAGGTCAAAATTAACTTTATCCCTTCACTCGATTTTGGCAATCAGAGCTACCACTTTGCACCCCCAAATTGTAATAACTATAGCTATTAAGAGAGATATACCGAAATCAAGTGAGTGGATACCGACAGAGACTATATTTTCTCACTTTATCTGTATCCTGACCCCCTATCATGGTCGGCCTTATCACACGATAAGTGATAAGATAGAGCGTCCGTCACTGGCTCACACCGTTCCATAGAACGAGACGACGCTCCTATTTTGTCACTTATCGCGTGATAAGGCCGACCCTGATACGGGGTCTGATTTAAACATGGGCGTGAAATTATGAATATATCCTCACCCGTTGTCTCTCCAGCTCGATCTCAACTTGGGGCTGGTCGGGGCTGTGCTGCCGCAGCAGCTCCTGAAGAGCCGCCTTTGAATCCACCACGTCCTCGTCGGGAGTCGGTGCGGGCGCCGGCGACAACGGCGCTAGGAGACTCTGCATAGGACGCCCGCTCGATTGCTACAAGATTTACTCCAGTCAATCAACTGACAACTTGTATGGAAAAAAAATCAATTTTGGAAATAATTTATTGGAAAAAAAAAATATGTGTAACGGATATATTATCAATTAAATAGTTACCCAGCGACAGAATCCGACAAAATTAAGACATCAAAAAAATTATAAATTAGCTAGCTTCAGAAAAGTCAGAAAAAATAGAAATAAAGATTTTTGTGTTTATTTTGGTTCATTTACATTTGCTCTATAATATTCAAGATACAAAAAAAGACAGTGCATGCTTCATTCAAATCTACATAATTGCTTCCGGGTGGAAAGTTTGTCGGTTTCTTGAATAAGGCATCTTAGAATAATATTTTAAAATGAAATCAACATAAAAATGCTATTATAAATTAATGTTTTTCAAAACCGTATTTTTGCAATTATACATTGTGATAATTTACTTGATACAACCTTTTTTCGTTGACTGTAGTTTTTGCACAGTAACTTTTCGTTGAGAGGATTTCGTTGTGACTTGTGAGACCACTCACGAGTTAGGATATTATAAGAAAATTGTACCCAATTTCGCGAGTTGTTAAACAAAAATTAACTCAGTTTTGTGAGGACAATTAAGTATTCAGTTTGTATAAGAAAATACTTTTTCTTTCCAATTTATAATAATAAATGATATGCATAGACTCAAAGATTCAAAGATTCAAAGATTAGACACGTTAATTAATTTTGAAACAAGTTCATTTTCATATAATTCGTATGATTAATATATTATTCGTCACAAAACTGACTGACTTGAGTAAATTTTTGTTGTCGTCGTCTGGTACCCGGAACACAAGCCCTATTGAGCTTAATATGGGACTAGGTCGATTTGTGTATGATGGTCCCTTAATAAAATAAAAGTTTCTAAAAAGTCGGAATGATCAGAAAGTGTAGTTAAGTACGAGACAATTAGCGAACATTACTTCGTCGAAATTTTCAAAATCTATATTAACCTAAGGTTCACAAAAAAAGTTACTTACGGTAGCAGCGATTGCGGGTTTGGAGCCGACCGGAGCGATTCGCACGAGCTTCTGCTGCGGTCGCGCCGTCACTGCAAAAACGCACTTTATTGTAAAGCACACAAGGCTTGTTTTGCAATATCACAATTTCAACGCCAGGAACCCGCTAAGTGCGCTGAGCTCGTGAGCGCTTTCCTCTGCAAGCGATTTCACAGGTTATTGGCTACGACCATAGCGCTGCGGCGCTGAATGTGTTAAAATTATCTATTCAATGTGGCAAATTGACAATCCAGTGGCATTGGAAGGCATTCGTCTATTCGTCCTGCGTTCAGTACGGACGCCGCCCGCTGCTCGCCGCGCGGGGGGGGGGGGGGGGGGGGGGGGGGGGGGGGGGGGGCGCCCACGCGTCGCGCGAGTAACGCGCCTGGCGTTTTTAATTTATCTAGAAACTGATTATTCGTCCACGTTCATAACCAAGGTTTCATGATAAATAAGTTTTTTTTTTTCAATGTTTCATAACCAGTTATGAAACAAGACTTTTTCGTCCAGTCGGTTCTGGCGCTTCGTCAGCCGCTACTGCGGCACGCTCGCTTCGCTCGCTCGGCTCGCGCTTTATAGGATCGTTATTTACATACACATATCTTATAATAAGACAAAATGTCTATACAAATGTCAAATGAGTATGTTGGCTTTGTTCGGTAAAAGTCGAAAAGCAAGAATTTACATGGGTGGGCATTTTCAAAAAGTTCTGTACCCACTTAGGTAGCGTAGGCCGTTAAACAAAAATTAACTCAGTGTCAGTTTTGTGACGAAAATAAAGGATTCAGTTTGTATACAATTTATCTTTTACTTTTCAATTTATAAATGATCTGCATATACAGTTAATTTAAATATGAAACGACTTGCAATTTCACATAAATAATATGTTTAATTTTCATCACAAAACGGACATTACGTTAATATTTATTTAACAACTCACGCTAATTGGGTACAACATTTTTTTTTAATGCCCAGCTTTACGGTATGGTTATTCTAATTTTGATGATGCATTAATTCTTTTGATGCATATGCTAAGTAGGTATTTTCTCGCCACAGTACTTACCCAAGAGCTGTGTACCTGGGTTACAGGTTTTCTCCACGAAAGAAATAGTTATTTGTGTCACGAGAGCGGTGTATTTAATTCTGAGCGTAGTGAGGGATACAAGTGTTAACGCCCGAGATGAAGATAACTTAGCTACCGAGTGACGCATGCTATTTTCCACACCGACTATGAAGAAATTTTAAAAAGATGCTGTTAAAATTACTTGACTAGTTAAAAAAAACTCATAATATTGTTAAAGTTAAAACTTTAAATATGTTAGTTTTTAATCCATTACTTTATTAAGATCTGTGTTCAATTGGCACACTGCGTAAATGCTACATGCCACTGAATAAATAAATAAATAGCTTGAACAGAAAAGTAGCATTTTGATCCCTCTCGTCGTGGAGCAAAACTTACTTTTCCGAATGAATGGTGTGAAAAACGTGTTTTCTAAAGGAACATACGTTTATTGAAGGCGGCAGTGGATCCAGCGATGACTAATGGTGGAGGTTGACCGCTTTGCATCTTATCAGAGGCCATCTGCAGTACGTTTCCTATAAATACAATGTTACGGCGAAATTTTAATCACTTAACTCCTGTCCTGAACTTACTTTTTACAAAAATATTAGCCCTTACGAGTTACAAGGCGAATTTTTACCGCGGTTCAAACTCGATACAGGTGATATATGGCTAGTGTCGCGATACAGATATTCTATCGCTGCTAAAACTAGCCGGGTGTAAACGCTCTTTGGTAGTTTCATGCATTGTGTCCTCATGTGAGATTTGAGCATATAGTCCTACTATACAGGGTGTATCAAAAATGGGGTGAGAACAGAGCAAGGGCATATTCGGGTGAAGAGCGCCCACAGCCGTCACGTCCAGCCATGAAGATAAGATTGGGAAGAAGGAAGATAAAAATGTTTGGTATTATATCTTCATTTTATGCCTACCGACGTCAAATGACGACCGTCCAAAAACCAATATAAACCACTTCTAGAACTCTTTCATAATATTTGGTATCTTTATTTTATGGCCGTTTTAGGCGGTGAAAAGGTAGGGCATAATATTAATATGATTATATGGGGTCCCAGGTACATACCCTTGGCGTCTGTGAGCATGACGGCCTTGGGCGGCTGCGCGGGCGCCGGCTTCAGCCGCGGAGCCGCGCCGCCCGTCACCAGCCGGATGTACTGGATCTACACACGGGGACACGTTACAAGGGAACCGATTTACTATTCAAAGCAAAGCTATGAACTCTAAAGCACAGACGCATGGATGCTGAGGATGGCTATAGACAATATAAAGCGAGACAATAAAATCTGTAAATGGACTTGAGCTAAATTATTATTTTTCTATATGGAAACGATCAACTGTTAAATAGAATCGCGAATGTAGTAAGGAGCCGGTTAGTTACGGCCCAATCATCGGCGTCCACTATATCTCTGTTTCTTTTTAACTCCTGCAAAAAGGGAGAGAGAAGGATAGATGGACGCGGATTATTGGACCGTACATTAACCGACACCGGTTTTTACCGCACACATTTCTCTCATTCACCAAATCATTTATTTCGCTCGCCAAAACAGAATTTAATAAAATAATTTGTTATTTATGTATACATACGCCTTTCCCTGGCACGTTTATTTGATGCAGTTGCGTCCTCTGGCCTTGTATCGTTATGTTTCCATCCTTGTTAATCTAAAAATATTATGAAGAAAAGAACAAGTTATAAAAGTAAAAGTTCAATATCGCAAAACCGGCTGAACCGATTTTGTTGAAATTTAGCTAAGAACCATCACGATCGTGTCAGTTTTCGGACAAAAAAACGCATTAAAATTGGTCCCTTCGTTTAGGTGCCAAAACAGACACCCCCTCTTTTTGCGCCAATTTAAGTAAGAATTTAATTTAATTAATAATTTCTCCTTGCTCATTTTTAACCCCCGACGCATTAGAGGGTTGTTATAAGTTTAACGGGTCTGTCTGTATATCTGTCTGTGGTATCGTAGCTCCCAAACGGATGAACCTATTTTCGTTTAATTTTGTGTCTCATAGATAATTTTATCCTGAGAGTTCCTAGCCATGTTTCAAAATCTATTCAGCCGTTTTTGAGATATTGGACTTTGAAATGAAAATGTGGGGGAGGCGGGGGTAGGTATATATCAACTTCAGTTAACATGGATCAAATATTTACAAAAAAACATTCATTGTTACCTGTGGAGTTTTCGGTGGAGCAGTCGTTTTGAAAATAACATTCTGAGTAGGAGTTGCTGTAATGACCACTTTCTTTGTGCCCCCTGAAGAAAAAAAACATCATTAATCACATTGGCCTTGAAAAAAAAAACCATATTCTTCTTCACAATTAATTCTATTCAAATTAGAGTTTCTTTACCTGTTTGTGTGGTTGGTACGAATTTAGTAGTCGGCGATTTGATCTCAACAATGTGTTGTTTTTTCGTTATCCGCACCGTTTGTTTTGAAGGTGACGACACAAGGACCTGTATAAACAAAACATAAGTATAGATAAGTTTAACATTCTACTCCCGTGAGTCGCCACGGGCCACTCACGTCACAATGGTCGAATATCGCTCGACATCTTTCGAATTGATGCGCGATTCTATTAGCGTTCGCGGCAATTCGAAAAATGTCGAGCGATATTCGATCTTTGTGACATTTATAAGTGTACACGAACTAGTCATAAAATATGAATAACCTTCACAATAAAATTGTCTAAAAAAGTAATTCCTTTGGGAATGGGAGTGTATCTCGGGGTCGGAAGACACCAACATATATCTAAGGCCTGAATTATACAGAGACGTAAGGTGAGGGCGCGGCGCAGGCGTGGAACGGATACGGCACGGACGCGATTAAAATGATACAGAAGAGACATCGAAAATTTGGAACTGTAGCAGTAGAACAACTGTTCTATTAATTACTGTGTAAAAGGCAGTTTTACAGCGCGTTAAGAAAACGTGAGAACATACAGGTGACGCGCGACGTGAACTACACTCAAGCAGCGCGGCGCAGACACCGCGACATTGGACATTATTCCATTGTATTAAGGTCTACAATCGTTTCAAGCGGAATCATGCCTGCGCTGCGCTTGCGCCGCGCCTTCTTCACCGTCTCTATATAATTCAAGCCTTAGAGTGCCTTTCCACCAGAGATGTGCTATGCTTGCTATTGTTTTCATACATTACAAACGTAGCTACAGCTACGTCTGAAATGTATGAAAACATAGCATAGCAAGTATAACACATCTCTGGTGGAAAGGCACCCTAAGGCTCATACATTTCAAACGTAGCTCTGGAGCTACTAGCTACTAGAAACTGTAGCTGGCTACAGCTACGTCTGAAATGTATGAAAACATAGCATAGCAAGCATAGCACATCTCTGGTGGAAAGGCACCCTTACACGGGGCCATGGTTCACAAGAATCGAAGCAGCTGCTTAACACGTCCACTGCCCACGTTTACGTGGCGCTCCGCTCGGCGGGTTGGTTCCTGTCTCGTGCGGTGCGTGTTGAAAGGTACCTTGTTGTGCATGGAGATGGGCACGGTCTTCTGCGTCATGGTGACGTAGCGAGCCTGCGGCGCCGCCGACACGAGCCGCGTGATCACGGCCGGCTGGCTCGAGCCCTCGCTCGACTGTCCCGCTGCAACATACGAGAAACGTTAGGCCTCACTCACACGGGGCAACCCAAAACAGACTTGTTGACTGTGACGCGACCAAATACGTTGGCACGTGTGTTTAAATGGTGGTCTGCACACTAAGCAACTTATCGAATACTAGTTTGCGACGGCGACGCAACTAGTGACGTTAGGCCTTTCTCACACGGGGCAACCCAAAATAGGCTTGTTGTCGACTGTGACGCGACCAACATACACGTGTGTTGAAATGGCGGTCTGCACACGAAGCAACTTAACGAAAACTAGTTTGCGACGGCGACACAACTAGTAACGTAACTTTTCATGGAATTAAAATAATAAATATTAGGGGGACAATCTTACACAATTAGTCCCAAACTAAGCAAAGCTTGTATTATGGGATACGACGATAAACATACTTATATAGATAAATAAATACTTAAATACATAAAAAACATCCATGGCTCAGGAACAAATATTCGTTCTCATCACACAAATAAATGAACTTTCCGGGATTCGAACCCAGGACCTCTTGCTTCGTAGGTAGGGTAACATTGTATACCTAAACATACTACCTAAAAATATCCTTGCCTGTATGATTATATACGCTAAAGGAGTATGCAAGGAAAGCCTTTACAGAAAAAGCTTGGAATAGTATGAAGATTCTGGATACATCCCTACATAGAAATAGTACATTACGTAACTAGGGCGGTGAATTCGTGAATGCCCCAGATTGCAGGTGTTTGTGGCCCGAACCGAAGGTGAGGGCCATAAATATGCGCTCTGGGGCTTTACGAATTACCGCCCGTGTTGAGTACAAAATTTTGCGTCTTTACCTGGCCACAATGCGAGTTTTCCCGTACGCGCAGCGTGCAGTAAAACTCGCATTATGGCCAGGTGTGACGTAAAAAATATTAACTGTAGAGCATTTTTTTAGCGTATAATCATTTTTTATTCAAACTGTATACTTTTTGTTAATTTTCGTCACAGAACTGACGCTGAGTTGATGTTTATTTAACAACTCACGCTAATTGGGCACATGATTTTTTTTTAATGCCCACAAGGTATAATTACTGAATTAGTAAATACCAGGGCGAAACTATTTTCCCCGTCTTACCTTACAAACAACCCTACCTAATAAACAAGAGACAAATGGCATCATTAAGACAAATAAATCGCTAATTAAATACATACCTCCTTGAATAATGAACTTTGTCAGCATTGGTTTTGTTCCAGATATGCTTTTTGTGGTAATCAGCTGGGCCTGAAATCAGAATAATAACACTAAAGAAGTCGAATAAATTTTTACTTCGTTACTATTTAGTTTAGTTTCATTTTCCTATAAAATTATGTATATTATTGAGATATTCTCCTACTACAATATTACAAATTTTAAATCAAAGGAAAAAATTGTAAAATTTAATGCTCCGAGCCGGATTCAAACCGGCGACCACAGGCATTCATGGCCCGTCGCTACTAACCAACTGAGCTATCGGAACAATCCGGTTCGGACACGAAATCCGTCAATCAGTTCCTTCACACAACGCCTTAGGGAGGCGTGCGTAGCGACATCTACCAGAAGACTTAGGCTTCTTAACGGCACCAACGTCTCAAATTACGGGCCATGAATGCCTGTGGTCGCCGGTTCGAATCCAGCTCGGGGCATTACATTTTTAAATTTTTTCCTTTCATTAAAATTTGTAATTTTCGTTAGCAGCGTTACTGCTTAAAAAAACAAAATTAATTTACTACAATATTAAATAAATAAACAATAACTTATAAAATAAGTTGGTCATGCCTAAAAATTATCTGCACAGAAATTATTAAAAAATAACTAAAAACTAAAAAAAATAAGTATTACGTATAATATGGTTATTTTCGTTTGTAATGTTTATTTATACATATACCATTTAAGTATTTTAAATTACTGGTTTAAAAATCTAAAAAACAGACCTTAAATTAGACCTTTGTAAACAGAGGACAGCTCACATGACCCTTGGCGGCGTCACTGTAATAGGCATGACGACTCATGTTCAAATTGATAACGTAGTGATGCTAAATGTATAGTAAACCATCGAATTATCGTAATAAAGTATACATTATAAAATATGATTAAAATCGTAAAAAGATATGAACCTTGAAAGTTAAGAAAAAATATGCATTTTTTTTTATTGTCCAAGAGTAAATTTAAAGTTACCAATAGAATCCTTGCGCTTTTATAGAAACAAAATTGTACGACAACTATGTACTTAAACGCAGTATTTCGCGACCGAAACAACAATTTACCTGATTTTCCATACTACGATACTTTGCACTAACAATATTGTGACGTCACAATTAGCTGTCTATTAGTATGGAGCGTTTTTCGCTACCGCCAGCGAGGTAAATCTTTGTCTCATTTTTTTGGGTATTTATGTTCTTTAATTGTAGTTACTCCCATACAAACATTTGTTCCTCTCCAAAAACTGGTTCGAATGACATCATAAAAAAATCTTAGTCGTCATCCCTATTGTTTAACTACAGTGACGCCGCCAAGCTGACCTGGGCCTTTTCAAAAAATTGTGTACCCAATTAGCGTGAGTCGTCAAACAAATATTTACACAGTGTCAGTTTTGTGACGACCATTAAGTATTCATTATATAATATATTACTATTTCTTTTAAATTCATAAATGATATCCATAAACACAGAATTTGTATTCTTAATTTTCGTCACAAAACAGACACTGAGTTAATTTTCGTTTAAGAATTCATGCTAATTGGGTACACCAATTTATGAAAATGCCCCACTACATCCAATTCCACACTAATATTATAAATGCGAAAGTGTGCCTGTCGGTCTCTCTGTCTGTTACCTTCTTTACTGTCTGTATCCTCGAACTCACCCTGTAAGGGGTTGAAATGGGAGGTTAAACATTTGTTTGTACACGTTAAAAGTAGGGCTATGATTAATTGTTACCGAGTAGGTTATGGCTGACGCATTACTTAAGTAATTATAATTATAAAGAAGGAGGTATTTAATAAAAAGTTCAAGCCAGATTTAAGGGCAATAGAAGACTCGATTAGGAGAGTTGAACTAATAATACACAACTGCAAAACTTCAGTACCCACTGCCTTAAGGGGTCGAACCCAGAAACTACCCAGGAGCTATCGTGACCTACACTAATATTAAATCTTTGTATTAAGAAATTTTAAAATTTAATTAATTAAAAACACAACACTCTGAACAAACACCTCTACAACATAGGTATCACGGACAGCCCCATGTGCAGAGCGTGCATGGAGGCGGAGGAAACGACCAAACATATTCTACTGGACTGCAAGCAGGTAGAAGTATACAGGGAAAAGCACCTAGGGTCCCCGGAAACACTCCGGGACGCAGTCAAAAACATAAAGGCACTCACGAACTTTCTGGAGGAGCTGGGGTGGTTAGAGTAGCGCTACCCCATTTCACGCAAAATAGGCACGCTGGATGTCGATTTGCGGAAAAAAGCCCAGTATACTAACTAACTAACTAACTAACTAAGAAATTTTACAAAGACTAAACATTCGTGTTGAAGGGTTGACGCTCAGAAAATGCTAAACTACGTATGTCATGCCAGTATGCGACCGTTGAAAGCTTATCGAGTGATTTAACACTTTCGCAACCGGACTAAAAATGGAAACATTCACCAGAAACCGACAGAATTCGCTAGCCGTGTATGTTCATACTACGGAGTCGCGGGCAGAACCTAGTTGTTTATATTTGTATAATGAAAGAAGTGTAATGTACCTGATCATTCTGGTTAGCCCGGATGTACTGGATGTTGGAGACTCCGCTCGGCGCCGCGACCAGCTTAATCTTCTGGTTGGTGCCGGGCACCATCACCAGTTGCTTGCCTATTTGAGCTGAGCAAAGTTAAAATAACAATTATTAAACGGATGGATCAACTATTTTCTGTCACTAGTCACTAAGTAAAAGTGCGATTTACAGGTTTATTTCACCAAATGTGGGGTGGGGAGGGTTTTCTTGTTAAGTTCGACGGCTTTTTTGTATGGACCATCTTTTAGGCACGTCAAAAGTCCAGATTTTTTCTACTGAAACTGTAATCTTGTCTGAATCTAGACTGAATAACAACAAGAAATAGTTGATTGACCCAAACAAACTGAGTATGTAAATGTCCTACTCACCAAAAGTATCACAACATTTTATTATGACTATGTAAACATGATTAAGTGTGGCATTCCATGCCAAAAGGGTCTTTATGGCTGTTTGCCAGAAGGACCCTTTAGGCATGGAACGCCACATATGTAAAGAGAATACAGGATAAACACAGTCATGAAGAGGAGAAGAGAGTACACTGAAATGAAATTATGTCATAAAATAATAAATGCGGATAAAACTTTATTTACTAAAGTATACATATACAAAATGATATTAAACTAATTATAATAAATTACAATTAGAAAAATGTATCAAAATTTTGCCCTTTAGGCAGGGTGCCCATCACACAGGCAGCATTCCCGCGCTGAATAGCAATCGCTATTCTTTGGGCGAGAAAGCTGCCTGCCCGAGGGTCACCCGTAGCCTCCCTTAACCGCTTACTGATCTCCTTGTGGAGCTTACGCGCGTTTCTTCCCCAAGGGCCGAGTGTCTCGACGCCAAATGCGACAAAATCGTATTGGGCGCCGAGACAGCTATACTTCCCGACCTTGGATCTCTCTCGGGCATCCGCCGCTGCCCCGGCTTGCTTGGACGTGCTCGGCAAGTAGGACGCTGCCAGCGTATCAGCACAGGTAGCGTCCCACACCAGTGCACGGCCCATCCGCCAGGGGATTAAAGACATCCCGTCCGGACGCTTGCCATCATCTCGTACAATGCGAGGCTCAAGAGCGCAGGGGACGCAGGCGCTGGCAAGCGCCCTTCTCAGGATGTCATTGAGCGCAGCGTAACGGGACAGGCGGCCGGCGCCCGAGGAGCAGGCGAGTCCATGGTGACCGAAGCGATCTACCGCGGCTCCACAGGAGATGCAGTTGTGGTCCACGTACACATCAACTCCGACGCGGAGAGCAACTGCAATTCGGAGTGTGCCTGGGTCAATGAAGCTACCTAAGTTAGGTGAGGGGTAGGCGTGAAGCCATTGCCCCGACTCTGGTCTGGCTGCTGCCAACAGCCTGGCTCGGTCCCGGCCAGACGAAGAGTCGATCAACGACTTTATGGTAGCGGCGGAAGCTAACGAGTCCCAAGCCCTTTGTAATTTTGGTCTTGATGGCAAAGTTGGGTTCGGTCCTGCTAGCCAGGCGTTCCTAGCATCAACCAAGCACGCGATCTCGCAGTTTGCAGTCGTTGAGACTTTAAGGATTTTACCTGCGAGATCTTGCGTGCTGTGAGTTGATGATAAGAAAGCCGGCAAAGCTACGCTCGAGATTTTTCGAGTTCCCAAACCGCCATATCTTATGGGTAGACATGCCTGAGTCCAAGCCTGTTCGCTGAATTTAACATTAGGAATTGATTCTAGTATGGACTTCAATAGGATATCAGTAGAAAGGACTAGATTGGGAAATTTCCAAATAGGGCAACAACGGAGAAGGTACGTAAATTTAGGAACGAGTAGGCAAAATTTTAGAATGAATAAGGCTGAGTGAGAGCTTATTTTGACTAAACGTTCAGAGTTATTTTGGAATTTTGAGATTGATTTATCTAAAACAGACGGAATAGCCTCGTCAAAAATGGGTGATCCAAGGAGGTACAGGCTGTCTTTAGTCAAAATTTTAAGGTTTGGAGCTATGTTTTTAAAACCTACTATAATTTGAGAAGCCACAAAGGAATAATAAATGGTTTTTCAATAATTGTTAATCAGATCTCATTTGTTCAATACTGTGCACTGCACACTATAGAATCGTATGAACAGTCACCCAGCACAGTCTTTCCCTGAGCCGCGCCCGCGCCGGCGATGGAGAGCTTCTTGACGAGCGCGGGCGGGCGCGCGGCCACGAGCGCGGGCGGGCGCGCGCTGGCGAGCGTGAGCGGCTTCAGCCCGAGCGACTTGGGCAGCGGCTTGGGCGCGATGGCCACTTGCCGCGGCATGCCGTGCACTGCGCACTATAGAATCGTATGAACACAAGACTCACCCAGCACAGTCTTCCCCTGAGCCGCGCCCGCGCCGGCGATGGAGAGCTTCTTGACGAGCGCGGGCGGGCGCGCGGCCACGAGCGCGGGCGGGCGCGCGCTGGCGAGCGTGAGCGGCTTCAGCCCGAGCGACTTGGGCAGCGGCTTGGGCGCGATGGCCACTTGCCGCGGCATGCCGTGCACTGCGCACTATAGAATCGTATGAACACAAGACTCACCCAGCACAGTCTTCCCCTGAGCCGCGCCCGCGCCGGCGATGGAGAGCTTCTTGACGAGCGCGGGCGGGCGCGCGGCCACGAGCGCGGGCGGGCGCGCGCTGGCGAGCGTGAGCGGCTTCAGCCCGAGCGACTTGGGCAGCGGCTTGGGCGCGATGGCCACTTGCCGCGGCATGCCGTGCACTGCGCACTATAGAATCGTATGAACACAAGACTCACCCAGCACAGTCTTCCCCTGAGCCGCGCCCGCGCCGGCGATGGAGAGCTTCTTGACGAGCGCGGGCGGGCGCGCGGCCACGAGCGCGGGCGGGCGCGCGCTGGCGAGCGTCAGCGGCTTCAGCCCGAGCGACTTGGGCAGCGGCTTGGGCGCGATGGCCACTTGCCGCGGCATGCCGTGCACTGCGCACTATAGAATCGTATGAACACAAGACTCACCCAGCACAGTCTTCCCCTGAGCCGCGCCCGCGCCGGCGATGGAGAGCTTCTTGACGAGCGCGGGCGGGCGCGCGGCCACGAGCGCGGGCGGGCGCGCGCTGGCGAGCGTGAGCGGCTTCAGCCCGAGCGACTTGGGCAGCGGCTTGGGCGCGATGGCCACTTGCCGCGGCATGCCGTGCACTGCGCACTATAGAATCGTATGAACACAAGACTCACCCAGCACAGTCTTCCCCTGAGCCGCGCCCGCGCCGGCGATGGAGAGCTTCTTGACGAGCGCGGGCGGGCGCGCGGCCACGAGCGCGGGCGGGCGCGCGCTGGCGAGCGTGAGCGGCTTCAGCCCGAGCGACTTGGGCAGCGGCTTGGGCGCGATGGCCACTTGCCGCGGCATGCCGTGCACTGCGCACTATAGAATCGTATGAACACAAGACTCACCCAGCACAGTCTTCCCCTGAGCCGCGCCCGCGCCGGCGATGGAGAGCTTCTTGACGAGCGCGGGCGGGCGCGCGGCCACGAGCGCGGGCGGGCGCGCGCTGGCGAGCGTGAGCGGCTTCAGCCCGAGCGACTTGGGCAGCGGCTTGGGCGCGATGGCCACTTGCCGCGGCATGCCGTGCACTGCGCACTATAGAATCGTATGAGCACAAGACTCACCCAGCACAGTCTTCCCCTGAACCGCGCCCGCGCCGGCGATGGAGAGCTTCTTGACGAGCGCGGGCGGGCGCGCGGCCACGAGCGCGGGCGGGCGCGCGCTGGCGAGCGTGAGCGGCTTCAGCCCGAGCGACTTGGGCAGCGGCTTGGGCGCGATGGCCACTTGCCGCGGCATGCCGTGCACTGCGCACTATAGAATCGTATGAACACAAGACTCACCCAGCAGTCTTCCCCTGAGCCGCGCCCGCGCCGGCGATGGAGAGCTTCTTGACGAGCGCGGGCGGGCGCGCGGCCACGAGCGCGGGCGGGCGCGCGCTGGCGAGCGTCAGCGGCTTCAGCCCGAGCGACTTGGGCAGCGGCTTGGGCGCGATGGCCACTTGCCGCGGCATGCCGTGCACTGCGCACTATAGAATCGTATGAACACAAGACTCACCCAGCACAGTCTTCCCCTGAGCCGCGCCCGCGCCGGCGATGGAGAGCTTCTTGACGAGCGCGGGCGGGCGCGCGCTGGCGAGCGTGAGCGGCTTCAGCCCGAGCGACTTGGGCAGCGGCTTGGGCGCGATGGCCACTTGCCGCGGCATGCCGTGCACTGCGCACTATAGAATCGTATGAACACAAGACTCACCCAGCACAGTCTTCCCCTGAGCCGCGCCCGCGCCGGCGATGGAGAGCTTCTTGACGAGCGCGGGCGGGCGCGCGGCCACGAGCGCGGGCGGGCGCGCGCTGGCGAGCGTGAGCGGCTTCAGCCCGAGCGACTTGGGCAGCGGCTTGGGCGCGATGGCCACTTGCCGCGGCATGCCGTGCACTGCGCACTATAGAATCGTATGAACACAAGACTCACCCAGCACAGTCTTCCCCTGAGCCGCGCCCGCGCCGGCGATGGAGAGCTTCTTGACGAGCGCGGGCGGGCGCGCGGCCACGAGCGCGGGCGGGCGCGCGCTGGCGAGCGTGAGCGGCTTCAGCCCGAGCGACTTGGGCAGCGGCTTGGGCGCGATGGCCACTTGCCGCGGCATGCCGTGCACTGCGCACTATAGAATCGTATGAACACAAGACTCACCCAGCACAGTCTTCCCCTGAGCCGCGCCCGCGCCGGCGATGGAGAGCTTCTTGACGAGCGCGGGCGGGCGCGCGGCCACGAGCGCGGGCGGGCGCGCGCTGGCGAGCGTGAGCGGCTTCAGCCCGAGCGACTTGGGCAGCGGCTTGGGCGCGATGGCCACTTGCCGCGGCATGCCGTGCACTGCGCACTATAGAATCGTATGAACACAAGACTCACCCAGCACAGTCTTCCCCTGAGCCGCGCCCGCGCCGGCGATGGAGAGCTTCTTGACGAGCGCGGGCGGGCGCGCGGCCACGAGCGCGGGCGGGCGCGCGCTGGCGAGCGTCAGCGGCTTCAGCCCGAGCGACTTGGGCAGCGGCTTGGGCGCGATGGCCACTTGCCGCGGCATGCCGTGCACTGCGCACTATAGAATCGTATGAACACAAGACTCACCCAGCACAGTCTTCCCCTGAGCCGCGCCCGCGCCGGCGATGGAGAGCTTCTTGACGAGCGCGGGCGGGCGCGCGGCCACGAGCGCGGGCGGGCGCGCGCTGGCGAGCGTGAGCGGGTTCAGCCCGAGCGACTTGGGCAGCGGCTTGGGCGCGATGGCCACTTGCCGCGGCATGCCGTGCACTGCGCACTATAGAATCGTATGAACACAAGACTCACCCAGCACAGTCTTCCCCTGAGCCGCGCCCGCGCCGGCGATGGAGAGCTTCTTGACGAGCGCGGGCGGGCGCGCGGCCACGAGCGCGGGCGGGCGCGCGCTGGCGAGCGTGAGCGGCTTCAGCCCGAGCGACTTGGGCAGCGGCTTGGGCGCGATGGCCACTTGCCGCGGCATGCCGTGCACTGCGCACTATAGAATCGTATGAACACAAGACTCACCCAGCACAGTCTTCCCCTGAGCCGCGCCCGCGCCGGCGATGGAGAGCTTCTTGACGAGCGCGGGCGGGCGCGCGGCCACGAGCGCGGGCGGGCGCGCGCTGGCGAGCGTGAGCGGCTTCAGCCCGAGCGACTTGGGCAGCGGCTTGGGCGCGATGGCCACTTGCCGCGGCATGCCGTGCACTGCGCACTATAGAATCGTATGAACACAAGACTCACCCAGCACAGTCTTCCCCTGAGCCGCGCCCGCGCCGGCGATGGAGAGCTTCTTGACGAGCGCGGGCGGGCGCGCGGCCACGAGCGCGGGCGGGCGCGGGCGGGCGCGCGCTGGCGAGCGTGAGCGGCTTCAGCCCGAGCGACTTGGGCAGCGGCTTGGGCGCGATGGCCACTTGCCGCGGCATGCCGTGCACTGCGCACTATAGAATCGTATGAACACAAGACTCACCCAGCACAGTCTTCCCCTGAGCCGCGCCCGCGCCGGCGATGGAGAGCTTCTTGACGAGCGCGGGCGGGCGCGCGGCCACGAGCGCGGGCGGGCGCGCGCTGGCGAGCGTGAGCGGCTTCAGCCCGAGCGACTTGGGCAGCGGCTTGGGCGCGATGGCCACTTGCCGCGGCATGCCGTGCACTGCGCACTATAGAATCGTATGAACACAAGACTCACCCAGCACAGTCTTCCCCTGAGCCGCGCCCGCGCCGGCGATGGAGAGCTTCTTGACGAGCGCGGGCGGGCGCGCGGCCACGAGCGCGGGCGGGCGCGCGCTGGCGAGCGTGAGCGGCTTCAGCCCGAGCGACTTGGGCAGCGGCTTGGGCGCGATGGCCACTTGCCGCGGCATGCCGTGCACTGCGCACTATAGAATCGTATGAACACAAGACTCACCCAGCACAGTCTTCCCCTGAGCCGCGCCCGCGCCGGCGATGGAGAGCTTCTTGACGAGCGCGGGCGGGCGCGCGGCCACGAGCGCGGGCGGGCGCGCGCTGGCGAGCGTGAGCGGCTTCAGCCCGAGCGACTTGGGCAGCGGCTTGGGCGCGATGGCCACTTGCCGCGGCATGCCGTGCACTGCGCACTATAGAATCGTATGAACACAAGACTCACCCAGCACAGTCTTCCCCTGAGCCGCGCCCGCGCCGGCGATGGAGAGCTTCTTCACGAGCGCGGGCGGGCGCGCGGCCACGAGAGCGGGCGGGCGCGCGCTGGCGAGCGTGAGCGGCTTCAGCCCGAGCGACTTGGGCAGCGGCTTGGGCGCGATGGCCACTTGCCGCGGCATGCCGTGCACTGCGCACTATAGAATCGTATGAACACAAGACTCACCCAGCACAGTCTTCCCCTGAGCCGCGCCCGCGCCGGCGATGGAGAGCTTCTTGACGAGCGCGGGCGGGCGCGCGGCCACGAGCGCGGGCGGGCGCGCGCTGGCGAGCGTGAGCGGCTTCAGCCCGAGCGACTTGGGCAGCGGCTTGGGCGCGATGGCCACTTGCCGCGGCATGCCGTGCACTGCGCACTATAGAATCGTATGAACACAAGACTCACCCAGCACAGTCTTCCCCTGAGCCGCGCCCGCGCCGGCGATGGAGAGCTTCTTGACGAGCGCGGGCGGGCGCGCGGCCACGAGCGCGGGCGGGCGCGCGCTGGCGAGCGTGAGCGGCTTCAGCCCGAGCGACTTGGGCAGCGGCTTGGGCGCGATGGCCACTTGCCGCGGCATGCCGTGCACTGCGCACTATAGAATCGTATGAACACAAGACTCACCCAGCACAGTCTTCCCCTGAGCCGCGCCCGCGCCGGCGATGGAGAGCTTCTTGACGAGCGCGGGCGGGCGCGCGCTGGCGAGCGTGAGCGGCTTCAGCCCGAGCGACTTGGGCAGCGGCTTGGGCGCGATGGCCACTTGCCGCGGCATGCCGTGCACTGCGCACTATAGAATCGTATGAACACAAGACTCACCCAGCACAGTCTTCCCCTGAGCCGCGCCCGCGCCGGCGATGGAGAGCTTCTTGACGAGCGCGGGCGGGCGCGCGGCCACGAGCGCGGGCGGGCGCGCGCTGGCGAGCGTGAGCGGCTTCAGCCCGAGCGACTTGGGCAGCGGCTTGGGCGCGATGGCCACTTGCCGCGGCATGCCGTGCACTGCGCACTATAGAATCGTATGAACACAAGACTCACCCAGCACAGTCTTCCCCTGAGCCGCGCCCGCGCCGGCGATGGAGAGCTTCTTGACGAGCGCGGGCGGGCGCGCGGCCACGAGCGCGGGCGGGCGCGCGCTGGCGAGCGTGAGCGGCTTCAGCCCGAGCGACTTGGGCAGCGGCTTGGGCGCGATGGCCACTTGCCGCGGCATGCCGTGCACTGCGCACTATAGAATCGTATGAACACAAGACTCACCCAGCACAGTCTTCCCCTGAGCCGCGCCCGCGCCGGCGATGGAGAGCTTCTTGACGAGCGCGGGCGGGCGCGCGGCCACGAGCGCGGGCGGGCGCGCGCTGGCGAGCGTGAGCGGCTTCAGCCCGAGCGACTTGGGCAGCGGCTTGGGCGCGATGGCCACTTGCCGCGGCATGCCGTGCACTGCGCACTATAGAATCGTATGAACACAAGACTCACCCAGCACAGTCTTCCCCTGAGCCGCGCCCGCGCCGGCGATGGAGAGCTTCTTGACGAGCGCGGGCGGGCGCGCGGCCACGAGCGCGGGCGGGCGCGCGCTGGCGAGCGTCAGCGGCTTCAGCCCGAGCGACTTGGGCAGCGGCTTGGGCGCGATGGCCACTTGCCGCGGCATGCCGTGCACTGCGCACTATAGAATCGTATGAACACAAGACTCACCCAGCACAGTCTTCCCCTGAGCCGCGCCCGCGCCGGCGATGGAGAGCTTCTTGACGAGCGCGGGCGGGCGCGCGGCCACGAGCGCGGGCGGGCGCGCGCTGGCGAGCGTGAGCGGCTTCAGCCCGAGCGACTTGGGCAGCGGCTTGGGCGCGATGGCCACTTGCCGCGGCATGCCGTGCACTGCGCACTATAGAATCGTATGAACACAAGACTCACCCAGCACAGTCTTCCCCTGAGCCGCGCCCGCGCCGGCGATGGAGAGCTTCTTGACGAGCGCGGGCGGGCGCGCGGCCACGAGCGCGGGCGGGCGCGCGCTGGCGAGCGTCAGCGGCTTCAGCCCGAGCGACTTGGGCAGCGGCTTGGGCGCGATGGCCACTTGCCGCGGCATGCCGTGCACTGCGCACTATAGAATCGTATGAACACAAGACTCACCCAGCACAGTCTTCCCCTGAGCCGCGCCCGCGCCGGCGATGGAGAGCTTCTTGACGAGCGCGGGCGGGCGCGCGCTGGCGAGCGTGAGCGGCTTCAGCCCGAGCGACTTGGGCAGCGGCTTGGGCGCGATGGCCACTTGCCGCGGCATGCCGTGCACTGCGCACTATAGAATCGTATGAACACAAGACTCACCCAGCACAGTCTTCCCCTGAGCCGCGCCCGCGCCGGCGATGGAGAGCTTCTTGACGAGCGCGGGCGGGCGCGCGGCCACGAGCGCGGGCGGGCGCGCGCTGGCGAGCGTGAGCGGCTTCAGCCCGAGCGACTTGGGCAGCGGCTTGGGCGCGATGGCCACTTGCCGCGGCATGCCGTGCACTGCGCACTATAGAATCGTATGAACACAAGACTCACCCAGCACAGTCTTCCCCTGAGCCGCGCCCGCGCCGGCGATGGAGAGCTTCTTGACGAGCGCGGGCGGGCGCGCGGCCACGAGCGCGGGCGGGCGCGCGCTGGCGAGCGTGAGCGGCTTCAGCCCGAGCGACTTGGGCAGCGGCTTGGGCGCGATGGCCACTTGCCGCGGCATGCCGTGCACTGCGCACTATAGAATCGTATGAACACAAGACTCACCCAGCACAGTCTTCCCCTGAGCCGCGCCCGCGCCGGCGATGGAGAGCTTCTTGACGAGCGCGGGCGGGCGCGCGGCCACGAGCGCGGGCGGGCGCGCGCTGGCGAGCGTCAGCGGCTTCAGCCCGAGCGACTTGGGCAGCGGCTTGGGCGCGATGGCCACTTGCCGCGGCATGCCGTGCACTGCGCACTATAGAATCGTATGAACACAAGACTCACCCAGCACAGTCTTCCCCTGAGCCGCGCCCGCGCCGGCGATGGAGAGCTTCTTGACGAGCGCGGGCGGGCGCGCGGCCACGAGCGCGGGCGGGCGCGCGCTGGCGAGCGTGAGCGGGTTCAGCCCGAGCGACTTGGGCAGCGGCTTGGGCGCGATGGCCACTTGCCGCGGCATGCCGTGCACTGCGCACTATAGAATCGTATGAACACAAGACTCACCCAGCACAGTCTTCCCCTGAGCCGCGCCCGCGCCGGCGATGGAGAGCTTCTTGACGAGCGCGGGCGGGCGCGCGGCCACGAGCGCGGGCGGGCGCGCGCTGGCGAGCGTGAGCGGCTTCAGCCCGAGCGACTTGGGCAGCGGCTTGGGCGCGATGGCCACTTGCCGCGGCATGCCGTGCACTGCGCACTATAGAATCGTATGAACACAAGACTCACCCAGCACAGTCTTCCCCTGAGCCGCGCCCGCGCCGGCGATGGAGAGCTTCTTGACGAGCGCGGGCGGGCGCGCGGCCACGAGCGCGGGCGGGCGCGCGCTGGCGAGCGTGAGCGGCTTCAGCCCGAGCGACTTGGGCAGCGGCTTGGGCGCGATGGCCACTTGCCGCGGCATGCCGTGCACTGCGCACTATAGAATCGTATGAACACAAGACTCACCCAGCACAGTCTTCCCCTGAGCCGCGCCCGCGCCGGCGATGGAGAGCTTCTTGACGAGCGCGGGCGGGCGCGCGGCCACGAGCGCGGGCGGGCGCGCGCTGGCGAGCGTGAGCGGCTTCAGCCCGAGCGACTTGGGCAGCGGCTTGGGCGCGATGGCCACTTGCCGCGGCATGCCGTGCACTGCGCACTATAGAATCGTATGAACACAAGACTCACCCAGCACAGTCTTCCCCTGAGCCGCGCCCGCGCCGGCGATGGAGAGCTTCTTGACGAGCGCGGGCGGGCGCGCGGCCACGAGCGCGGGCGGGCGCGCGCTGGCGAGCGTGAGCGGCTTCAGCCCGAGCGACTTGGGCAGCGGCTTGGGCGCGATGGCCACTTGCCGCGGCATGCCGTGCACTGCGCACTATAGAATCGTATGAACACAAGACTCACCCAGCACAGTCTTCCCCTGAGCCGCGCCCGCGCCGGCGATGGAGAGCTTCTTGACGAGCGCGGGCGGGCGCGCGGCCACGAGCGCGGGCGGGCGCGCGCTGGCGAGCGTGAGCGGCTTCAGCCCGAGCGACTTGGGCAGCGGCTTGGGCGCGATGGCCACTTGCCGCGGCATGCCGTGCACTGCGCACTATAGAATCGTATGAACACAAGACTCACCCAGCACAGTCTTCCCCTGAGCCGCGCCCGCGCCGGCGATGGAGAGCTTCTTGACGAGCGCGGGCGGGCGCGCGGCCACGAGCGCGGGCGGGCGCGCGCTGGCGAGCGTGAGCGGCTTCAGCCCGAGCGACTTGGGCAGCGGCTTGGGCGCGATGGCCACTTGCCGCGGCATGCCGTGCACTGCGCACTATAGAATCGTATGAACACAAGACTCACCCAGCACAGTCTTCCCCTGAGCCGCGCCCGCGCCGGCGATGGAGAGCTTCTTCACGAGCGCGGGCGGGCGCGCGGCCACGAGAGCGGGCGGGCGCGCGCTGGCGAGCGTGAGCGGCTTCAGCCCGAGCGACTTGGGCAGCGGCTTGGGCGCGATGGCCACTTGCCGCGGCATGCCGTGCACTGCGCACTATAGAATCGTATGAACACAAGACTCACCCAGCACAGTCTTCCCCTGAGCCGCGCCCGCGCCGGCGATGGAGAGCTTCTTGACGAGCGCGGGCGGGCGCGCGGCCACGAGCGCGGGCGGGCGCGCGCTGGCGAGCGTGAGCGGCTTCAGCCCGAGCGACTTGGGCAGCGGCTTGGGCGCGATGGCCACTTGCCGCGGCATGCCGTGCACTGCGCACTATAGAATCGTATGAACACAAGACTCACCCAGCACAGTCTTCCCCTGAGCCGCGCCCGCGCCGGCGATGGAGAGCTTCTTGACGAGCGCGGGCGGGCGCGCGGCCACGAGCGCGGGCGGGCGCGCGCTGGCGAGCGTGAGCGGCTTCAGCCCGAGCGACTTGGGCAGCGGCTTGGGCGCGATGGCCACTTGCCGCGGCATGCCGTGCACTGCGCACTATAGAATCGTATGAACACAAGACTCACCCAGCACAGTCTTCCCCTGAGCCGCGCCCGCGCCGGCGATGGAGAGCTTCTTGACGAGCGCGGGCGGGCGCGCGGCCACGAGCGCGGGCGGGCGCGCGCTGGCGAGCGTGAGCGGCTTCAGCCCGAGCGACTTGGGCAGCGGCTTGGGCGCGATGGCCACTTGCCGCGGCATGCCGTGCACTGCGCACTATAGAATCGTATGAACACAAGACTCACCCAGCACAGTCTTCCCCTGAGCCGCGCCCGCGCCGGCGATGGAGAGCTTCTTGACGAGCGCGGGCGGGCGCGCGGCCACGAGCGCGGGCGGGCGCGCGCTGGCGAGCGTGAGCGGCTTCAGCCCGAGCGACTTGGGCAGCGGCTTGGGCGCGATGGCCACTTGCCGCGGCATGCCGTGCACTACTAGGTGCTCCTTTTTGCCGGTCGCACGCGGTGGGAGCGCCGCCTGTAGTCGCCATACATACAAATATGTAAATATTCATTTTGTATTAAGCAGTTACGCTACTAACGAATTATAAATTTAAATTAAAGGAAAAAATAGTTATTTGTGTCACAAGGGAGCAAAATAGTAAATTTACGGCGAGGGCGGTGTATTGAATCCTGAACGTAGCGAGGGATCCTACAATAGAATCCTGAGCGTAGCGAGGGATTCTAACGTAGGATCCTGAGCGTAGTGAGGGATACAAGTGTTTACGCCCGAGACGAAAATAATTTTGCTACCGAGTGACACATACTATTTTTCACACCGACTATGAGGAAATTAAAAAAAAGCTATTGTTAAAATATATCTAAATTATCTTAATTTTTATTACTAATTTTTAAATATTACGAAATATTTATAAATTTTTATACAACATTGTTATAGTTAAAACTTGAAATATGTTCGTTTTGAATCGACTACGATGAAATTACAATCGATTATTTTATGAACATCTGTGTTCAATTGGCACATTGCGTACAAATGTTCCAATGCCAATGTATAAATTAAAAAAGTAGCTTGAACAGAAAAGTAGCGTTTTGGTCCCTCTCGTCGTGTAGCAAAACTTACTTTTCCGAATGAAAGGTGTGAAAAATATGTTCCGAGCCGGCGACCACAGGCATTCATGGCCTGCCGCCTGTCGCTACTAACCAACTGAGCTATCGGAACAATCTGTCTCAGCCATTAAATCTTTCAATCAGTTTCTTCATACAACGCCTTAGGGAGGCGTGTAGCGACATCTACCAGAAGACTTAGGCTTCTTAACGGCACCAACGTCAAATTATATTGAGAAATCGTCAGTAGCGATGCGCCACCCGCGACCCCATACTACATATATTAATTTTGTATTAAGCAGTTAAGCTGCTAACGAAATTATTAATTTAAATTAAAGGAAAATTTGAAAAATTATTATATAAATATCATGATAGTCTGATTAAAAAAACTTATTTGTCATGACCTAAACATGACACATTAAATGTTGTAAGTGTACTGTTACTTTACTCTACAAATCATACCAAAAATGGTAATAACACAATTCAAGCAATAATATACCGAAAATGCTACTACAAAATTAACAATAATGACCGATTGTAATAAGTAATTGTAGTATTGGTTTTTTTTTTTTTATTATCTATCCATTCACCGCCCCGCTACGCTAATAGCGCTACGAGTCCTTAGTAGCTGTATGTCCATATGTAGCGAGATGGGCCCATACGCTGTGTCGTGACCAGGTGAACCAGAACTTCACGAATTATATTACTATCCAATAATTTGTCAGAATTGAAAATGAAACAGACAATGCTCTAGTATATCAATTTTGGCTCATGACTCTAATTACCAACAAATCAAACTGACAATCAAAAGTTAATCAAAGCGCTTCATAATTACCTTGACTGCAATAATTTTTGGTTGTTGGGCTTGCGGTTCAATTTTGATGGGAGCCGTGGTAACTGCTTGCTCGTCGAACTGAATGTCCAACATTGTATCTGATTGTGACATTGACTGTTCCTGCAAACAACACACTAGATGGTATTATCAAGTTTATGTCAACACAGGCAAACACTGCGGCATAAAATATAGCTTATCCCCATTCAGAAAGTCCATTATATAAACAGGTGAAAGAATTTTTGCAATCTGATTAGTGGTTCTGGAGATTACCCCTCACATACAAACATACTTAGCTACAATCTCAAAGACTTCCTCTTTATAATAGTATAGACAGGACATTAATTACTTACTACCATTTGTGTGCAAGTGGGAGAATTATTTTATGGTGGACTCAAACTCAAAAATGTGTGCAAAAGATTGTATTTTTAGTGTTGCCTCTGTTGCATCCTGAACAAGCCTGGATTCTGCTACCTAGTCCCAAGAATTGGTTGAGGCTCTAGTTTTGTACTTAGATTCCTCCACTACGATGGTCAACCTGATTTCAATAAAGCATAGTTTCCCCTCTTGGAAGGGTTCCCCCTCTTTTAGTCAAGTTCAAAAATAAATACAGGTTCCAAAAATACAAGAGCAAACTTATGCCTTTAATAATAAATCACAGGTGTTGACATAATTTTAAGCACCATGTCCATGCAAATATTTTTAAACTTGACTGTGTTTGGTTGACCAACATCTATAGACGTCACTTATGTCGGTAAAGGTGTAATGTGTATAAAAATTGTCAGACATAAGACACCACCTGTGTATACCCATTCTTTTTTTTAGTTTTTATTTATTTATTTGATATTCTAACTACTAACATAGTCTTTTTAAGGATAATACTAATAAATAATCGATCTTGTTATCGGAGTTACTAAATTAATTGAATATGAAGTGTGCTGTGGGTGATGGGCTAACAACCTGTCACTGTGATATCACATTTTGTCGATCTTTTATACCCACATTTATGCTAAAAGTAGTACTGGAACAACAGTTTCAGGTGCTCTGCCTACCCCATTTAGGGTTAAAGGCGTGAATGTATGTATACTGTATGTATTACTATTTATACAAATTAATTAACATTTTAACATTGAACCTACAAACACCAAGGCCAAGTCATTGTTGTATAAATGTTAAATTATCTGTCAACAAGGTTCATCACACTGTGTGCACATACTCTGTGTATGTGAGCTAGGGAGCATTCATTGTCATGCAGGGACAATACATGTATACAAGCATGTTCAACCCGAAAAATCAGTATCAAAATTTTTAAACAGTATTTCTAATAAAGTTTATTACAATATGGTGAAGAATGTATACCAGACAGAGCCTTGATTAATTTAACCTCCATTATTGTACAATGATGAACTGTTAACATGGTACTAAATTTCTTGACCTTGGAAGCTTATGACTGGAATGTTTAAGTATTTGACAGCATATTGCTGACTTTTGTTGGTATCAATACATACACTGGAGACAATAGTGGTGTTGGCACCCGTGTGATCATCCTGGTGCACACCATACTCCTGAAGATTGAACTGGTCATCGGAATAACCTGAAATATCACAAAATATTGATATTGTGTCATTGAATCTTAACTCCTGATATTGATAACCCAACAATCATTTATGAGCAATCCATAATGCAGGGTAATTTGAAATATGACAGAGCTCATCAAAAAAGAAATGACTTAGTGTTGACGTTACATTTAGATTTTGATCAATCAATTACAGTTGAAAGTTATTATTAAATACTTACCAATAATTTGTTCATTTTCAGAATCCATGAGCATTGGTTGCTCCTCAATGGGTTCAAATTCCATTGGCATGTTTGTTTCATGCGGGTTTGCATCCAGAGAGATATCACCTTGGCTGACCACTGCATCTTCAGGGGGCTCAAAGTCCACCTTGAATTATTTCAACATTTAACTTTTTGCATTTTTGCATGCAAATATTCATATATACAAAGAAAAAACTGCAAGTTAAGTATGTAAATTTTGAAATGCAATTTTTCATAAAATGTAATGCTAGTTATGAGCTCAATGCACCTAAAAGAGAAGTTGTTACACATATATTGGTGAACTTTAAAGCTAACATGAACAAAATGGGTCTAAGTTAGTGGAATTTCAGCAACATCAAGGAAAAAGTGGTAAACACAAACCAAAACAACTTAATACTCACTCCCATAGCACTGTCCAAATTCAGAGAGTCGTCCAAATTGTGATCCATCTCGGAGAAGATATATTTCTCACTGTGTACATCAACTTTTAACACTCTCTTCAGGTCAAAACCATGCACAATATATCAAAAACTCGCTTATAATTTTGAGTTCAAACGAGGCCGCCATTTTACATTGTCAAATTTTCTGAAGTCCCTCGCAAAGTCGCCACGGTTGAAAACAAATTGTCAGAATCTTAAACAATTATATACGGCCAAATTGTGGAAAATGACGTGATTTAATCACTCACGTACTTGAACAATATAGTAAACTTAGGGTTCCAAATGATTATTCACGTCTAATCAATGTACGAAAGAAATTATCAACATAAAACTGCACAAAACCCGATGGCGCTTCTTTCAATTTTATATGGATGTCAAACTTTGATATGGCCACCATAAAAAAGCTAACCACGGACGCGTTGGGTGCGTTCATAATATTTATTTTTTATTTCAGTCATATTAATATGAATCAAACAATATCGTTTATAAAATAAAAGAAATGGACCCTGTATTTTAAATACCGTTTTCCTACAAATTTAATAATGATTTAGTTGTTAAATTGTGGATTTCTAGCAACAAAACCTAGTTAGTGTAAACCAACATAACAAAAGTATACAGATGCGTTCTTCAAATTTAGTAGAATACCGGTTTTTCGGTGAGCTACTTTTTTTTTTTTTTTCCGTATACTGTGGCTTTTTGCTACTTAGGCACTTTGCCAATGTCAAGTGGGGGGAGATTTGAATTTACGGAACTGTGGAGTGCACCTATAAATTTTGCCCTGGGGACTAAACATAACCATAAATAATCATACAGAAATACTATATATTGATAGTAATAATAATAGTGCTAAAAAAGATACTTGTTATTCATAAATAATCATAATTTTATTTTATTTTTATCAATAAAATAAGCCAAGGCTTTGGCTACTTTGGGTTCAAAACTGGCCAAGAGGGATTTAAGATTAGTGGGGAGTTGAACTTGCAGTTTTATTAGTAGGTCATAGAGGGAGAATTGAGTTGTAGAGCACTCGAAAAAAATGTGATGAATCGAACCAATACCATGCCCGCACAGACATTCCGCGCTATTTTTAACTTTAATCTTATAAAGAAACTCAGGGGTACACACATGGCCTAGCCTAAGACGAATGATGCAACTGGTAACACATTTTGTAAATTTGATTTTAAAAAACCAGGGAGTAGATGGAATATTCTTTTGCAAGTGATAGTACTGCAGCTTATTATCAGCGGCCCATAGAGCCGACCATGTTGAGTGCAATTTTAACGGGGAGATCGCGTCTAAGTCCTTGGTAAAACATTGGAAAAAAGATCTATTACCGTCCACTGCTGCTTCCTTGGCAGCTAAATCAGCCAGTTCGTTCCCATGAATACCCTTGTGGCTGGGGATCCAGCATAGGGTTACTTCTAGATCAAGGAGTCGGCAGGATAGGAGTGACTCCTTGATGAGGCAGACCAGCGGTGTTTTAGCCCAGTTTTTAATAACATTACTTGTTATGGCTTGGATAGAGCTAAGACTGTCCGAAAAAATTACTGAATTAACCAGCCTGTGATCTTTGACATACTTGACAGCCTTCAAAATGGCAAAACACTCCCCAGTGTATACAGTGCAGGTATTTGGCAGTTGGAATTTATGTATCGAGTTAAGATTGTCGTGAATGAAGGCACATCCTATTGGCCCATCCTTGAACTTAGAGGCATCCGTATAGAGACGGTCCCAGTCTTGCCATCTTTCTCTCACCGATTCGAGGAATTTTTCATTAGCCGAAGAAGAGGACCTACCGACTCCAATTTTGGCTGTTTTAGGTTGATACGTAATTGCATCAAAAGGAATTGTGTATATAGGCATATTAGAGAGTTTTGTTAAAGGAGATTCAATGTTATTCAATCTGGTTAGACTAGTCAACAAGTTTGGAATAGGTTTTCCCGGCGCGGGCCGGCTGGACTCCACGTGATCTCTCAACATATCTAATTTAGGAAAAATGGGGTGATGCTCTAGTTGGGCGCTCCTGAACAAATATCTATCTGCCAGGTATTGGCGTCGTGCCCCGAGGGGGGGATCGACGCATTGCACTTGGAGAGCCCTAATAGGCGAAGATTTCATGCATCCCGTAACTATTCTGAGAGCCTTGCTTTGTATAGAATCTAGTTTTTTCATATCTGATTTGTTACATGGTTCTATCAGTATAGAGCCGAAATCTAAGTGAGACCTGATTAGGGCATTATAAACCAATTTTTGCGAATAAGGATGGGCTCCCCACCATGCCCCAGATAGGGCGCGAATGACGTTTAAATTCTTTTCACATTTTGCAACTACACTATTTACTTGTTCCGTCGGGGATAGTTTGGAGTCGAATATGGCCCCCAAAAATTTGGTTTTATCCTGTACAGGGATAGACTGTGATTTAAACATGATGTCAATAGAAGGGCGTGTATGATTTTTTGTGAAAACCACTGCCGTGCTTTTTGAGGGTGACAGGTCTAATCCATGGGAATCCAGCCAAAGACCTAGAGAGTTCAGTGCTCGGTTGATAAAGTTGGCAGCCAGACGGATATTTCGGTGGACGCAATATATAGCTATGTCATCCGCAAATTGTAGCAGTTTACAGTGTTGATTTATAGACTGGTCTAAATCCGACGTATAAATACTATACAATAGGGGGCTCAATACCGAGCCTTGGGGTAAGCCCTTCCAAACGAGTTTAGTGTGATCTTGGCTACTATTAACCCTAAGGGAGATCCTTCTACCGGACAAGAGATTATTTAAGAATCGGGTTAGTTTCTGTGGGACACTCATACTCCTCAACTTGTCGCATAGCACAGATATTAAGACGTTGTCATAGGCAGATGATATATCTAAGAAAACTGCCACTACGGATTGTTTTTGTAAGAATGCTAGTTTGACTTCTGTAGATAATAAAGCATGGCTGTCCGTTACACTTCTTCCCTTTGAGATGAACCCCGAGCTTTCCACATACCATTCTAATCTATTTTTGATCATGTGTTCAACTATTTTGCATAATACAGATGATAAGGCAATAGGACGGTAGGAATTGGGGAGCTCGGGGTCTTTGCCCGGTTTTAGAATTGGCAGGATAATTTGGTGTTTCCATGAGTCTGGGATATCACCGGATTCGAAAATTATATTGACAAGGTCCAAAAAGAACTCTTGGCTCACTTGACCAGCTTTCTTTACAAAAGAGTAAACGATGCCGTCTAGGCCTGGAGAGGAGTCTTTTGTGGCTGCAAGGGCTATCTTAAGTTCGTCCAATTTGAAATCTTTATCTAGGAAATTATCTGAATTGTTAGATGAGTATGTGTCTGGTATGTCATAACAGTTGGGGGCAGTAGGAGGAGCCAATTTATTTATAAACTCATTCGTCCAAGCCAAAGCGGATATTCTTCCAAACTAGAGTGGGAGGAGTGGAGGGTGAAATAGATTCACAGAATGAATTCCAACCCTCAGCTTTTTTCGACGCTAATATTTTACGGCATTTTGCCCTTATTTTTTTGAAAGAGATAAAATTATCCAAACTCATATCACCAGCGTATATCATCTCGGCCTCATTGCGCTCCCTCACCGCAGCAGAACACTCTGGGTCCCACCACGGCTGGGACGGGACATGCCTCGAGCTGACCCTTTTGATAGGGATAGATTCCTCTGCGGATTTGTGGATGGCAGCGACAAAGGACTCGTGGGTTACTTTTAAGTTATGGTGACTATTCGAGGCAAGAGAGCAGATTTCCGAATCCATAGAAGAAGAATATTTATCCCAATCCGCTCTTCTCAGCTGGTACTTCAGTAAGGGTGGCAAAGACCCAGGAGCTACTGATTTCCGAGGGAAATTAATGAAAATCGGGAAATGATCGCTATTATGGGATATCGGCGAAATATCCCATATTATCTCCGAGGCCAGGTCGGTGGAACACAAAGATAAATCTACCGCGGACGAGTTTTGGTCGGGGGCCGTGCGCCTGGTCGGTCTGCCGTCATTTAAACAGCAGAGGTTGAGTTTATCTGCCAGCTCCAGGATATATCTGCCATTGCTGTCCGAGGAACCTGAACCCCAACACACATGGTGGCAGTTTAGATCCCCCATAATGACTATCGGTTTAGGGACATCTTTAATTATAGCCTGAAATTCAGACAGAGTACTCCGAGAAGGGCGAGGGATGTACGCCGACACGTAAGACACATTGAAAACCCTAGCAGCAACGACGTAAATATTTGTAGAATGAGCGGGGAGTGATATATGGGAAAAGGGGATATTGTTTTTAATAATTAGGGCCGATCCATCCCAACCATCTGCTCTGTCGTCTCTTATCGTGTGGTAGCCTTGTATTTTAAATGTTTGGTGTGGTTTTAACCACGTTTCTGCTATAGCGAATAGGATGGGGTTGTGTTTTTTGGAGAGATAGAGTAATTCCGATTTTTGTTTGAGACACTACGCGCATTCCATTGAACCGCCGTATACATTGATGAGTCGTTTGTTCAGTATCTCACAGAGAGTTTCAATCTTGGAAGCAACGTTGGACGGTATTCTGTCTAGACTAAGGAGCATTATGACAGTAGACAATAAAGAATCGAGGACCCTGTCGTTTACAAGGCCCACATCATGTGGGGAGGAATTGTATTGTGATTCGATGGTGGCCGAAGGCGAGTACGGGATGTCATCGTGCGTTGAACTGGGATGGACTATGTCCCTATCCCTACCCATCCCGGGGAGAGCGAAGCCATCCCTAGGGGGAGGAATTCGATAAGTGTCTACAATCGCATTGTGAGCTCTCCTGTCATAACCTTGCGGAAGAGGAGAACGGGGTTTTCTAGTTATAGTGAATGTTTTTTTGTACGAAACTGAGGGTGCAGGTTTCGGGTCTAGAACTTCGGCGAACGTTCGTCTGGATGGGGGGAACCGTTGAGAGGCCTCCATGAAGGAGATAGCCTCATCAGTCATGGCCGATTTAATCCTATGTTGACGATCGTATTCGGGGCAAGCCTTGTCTGTGGCAAGATGGGACCCAGAGCAGAACAGGCATGAAGCATCATTGTGTGATGAGCACTCATTAGTTAGGTGGGGTTGGCCGCATTTCGAGCAGCGAGGTTGCGATCGGCAGTTCGCCTTAACATGGCCGAATCTGCAGCATTGAAAACACTGTATTACGGGTAAATTATACTTCTCAGTCACGAAAGAGTTATGAAATAGAAATACGCGTTGAGGAAGCTTTTGCCCATCGATGGTCAGGGCGACCGTCTCAGTAGGAATCCATTCCTGGACATCGTTTATTTTCTTTTTAACGCTTAATCGTCTGGCTTTCGTTACTTTGCCGAAACCTTGTGGGGTTATGACGCCTGACGCGATCTCGTCGTTGGTTAGGTCTTTTGGTACCCTGCGGATAATACACATCCTCTGAACATTAAATGATGGGATAAATGCTGAATATTCCGTGCTTTCCAGATTATAAGACTAAGTATTTGTTGGCCGCAGTGGCACTCACAAATTCCAGGCTGATACGGTTTCTGCCTATTTTGGTTACGCCCCCCTGTTTTAACCCGTTTATGTTGTGCGAGCATAAATACTGACCAAATTTAACTGGGTTCAGGGTTGTACCCTCACCCGCAGAAGTTTTATTTAGTTGGATATGGACTACGAACGGTCCAGGATCTTTCGGGGTATAGCACTGCCTACTTGGAGGAGGCTGTGTGGCCTGCGTTGTTTCACTGGTTTTAGGTAGTTTATTCTTATTAAGTTCTTTGGGGGGAGATTTGGAGGCAAGCCTTTTCTGGCCTTTAGATGTTACTGGTATAAAATCGGTATCAACATCGTCTGGGATTACGGAGGGCTGTTGATCTTCCATTGGAGGACTAATAGGTGTGTTATTTGCCGTTGAAAAGTTATCGGCGGCCGGCCCCAATAACGGGTCATGATTACCCGCCATCACGCCAGCCCACCGTGCTCATTCGGAACTTTAGAGCTGTCCGGATAATATAATAAGGCTATTAACTATAATTAAAGTAATAAATTACATAAACTTACCACAATGGGGCACTAAATACAATTATTATAAATAATTTACCAGGAGAGGAAACCAAAAGCGTTTAAACCCTACCCGCACTCCACAGGAAAAAAATTCTGAATCGGTGAGCTACTAAGGTGAGCTATATCGATTCTTATTTCTCACTCGATTTCACTTCGATTTACGGTAATACTGACTGACAATTGGAAAAGAAATAAATACCAAAACGCATAAAATTAATTTAACGATTACTTATAACACTATCTCTTTAAGATGCCCCTGAATTTACAATCAGTTCGGCAGTATTTGAATGAATTGAGGAATTCAGGTGGATTGCACAAAGATCAAGCAGAAAAGTGAGTTAACATTGAATTAAATACATGTTGCATGAAGATTGACTTCATTGTAAATCATTCTTGTTTTTTCAAGGTACCGCAATGTTCTTATGGAAATACTAAAAAACCCCGAGGGTGATCTAGCAGACTCGCTCAAAGCATTTGTAGAAGCAAGTAAGTCTTTCAAGTACGGCCTACCTTTCTTACTCAATTACTAACTGTCTTTGGTTTTGATTATTTCCATTAACTGTCGAAACATGAATCTGCTATTTTTTATTTATGTACTTTCATCAAAGTTCTTGTAACCCGCATATATAAATGTTTTCCAGTTGTGAATGAAAATGTGAGCCTAGTAATCTCCCGACAGCTGCTCACCGACGTTAGCACACACCTAGCACTGCTGCCTGACCCTGTCTCACAGGATGTCTCACATTACTCTTTAGATGTCATTCAACCAAGAGTCATCTCATTTGAAGAACAGGTTTGTATATTCTTTGATACAGAAATCAAACAGTGAAAATAGTTTGATTCTAGTTTTATAAAGAAAGTATTGGGTTCCTGTACGTCAAGTCAGAATTAATGTAATTGATTCTGAAAGTAGTTACAATATTTACTTAATTATATTGTGCCTGTTTTCTCCATTAAAATTAGAATCAAAATATTTAAACCAATAAAGGTACAATTATTTTGTTTCTTATAAAAAAAACATTAAATCATATGGACAGAAAACCATGAAACCATATCCACTATTGGTGTTGGTAGAATCCACTATTTTTACAAGCTTTTATTTAACTTGCCCTGTTAGTATGTAAGTATGGGACATATCTTGCGAGTTAAATTTGACCCACTTCCCCCACTTCCCGTGACCGATTGAGCTGAAATTTTGGTATAAGTAAGTATAAGTATAGTTTGAATGATAATTCAATATTATGGTACCATCGAGCTGATCTGATGATAGAGACGGAAGGTGGCCGTGGGAATTCAGTACTTAACCAACGTAACCCCATTGAGTTTGGGCTCGTTAGAATCGTCTCAATGAGTTGATGATGGTATACAGATAAGTACAGTTGGCAATAAAAGCTTTTACCAAAAATGAAATTTTGACAGAAACTTATTTCCCATTTATTATTATTATTTCTTGTAGCGGCTTCCGGACCGTGAGAGCCCTTATATCACTGCGACCATTGCTGATCTATTGTGATCGCCACATACTACAATTCTTGGTCAAGTCCTGCAAACTCGAAGAATTGCAGGATACTATTGAACTCAAGAAATTTGATCTCCTCCGGGCACATGATGTGTTTTCCCAGAAAGGAGTTGCGACTGCGCATGAGGCAGGGGCACTCGGTTAGGATGTGTGTAGGCGTCTCCTCCGCATCCAGGCAGAGTCTGCACAGCCTTGTGTCACACAGTCCTATCGCTTGCATGTGCTTATTTAGGCGACAGTGCCCTGTAAGCATCCTTACCAACATGCGTAGACGGTTCCTGCTTAGCGCTAAGGTATCAGAAGACGCCTTTTTGCTATAGGCTCTAATAAGCGCCTTGGAATGTTTCAGCCCTGGTATAGTTCGCCAGGCTTGAATGCTCTTGTAGAAACAGTAGGTCTTTAGAGTGAGCTTGGTCAGGCTTTTGGGGACGCCACAGAACGGCTCTGGTCCGCAGAGCGTCCCCTTCGCCCCCGCTCGTACAAGCTCGTCGGCCTTCTCGTTTCCCTCTATACCGGCATGCCCTGGGACCCAACGTAATATGACTTTGTTTTTTGCGCCCAGGTCATTCAATAGATCCCGGCAGTTCTTGACCAGCCTCGACGTTATGACGTTAGAGGTTAGGGCCAAGAGAGCCGCCTGGCTATCCGAATGGATATAAATAGTATTATTGAGGTAGGTGTTTTCCAGATTGGCTGTCGCACATTCTAAGATGGCGTATACCTCTGCCTGGAATATGGAAGTGTACTTGCCCAGGTTTACGCTGATCGCTGTCCTGGGTGCTTCTCCATATATTCCGCATCCTACCTCCGATTCGGATTTGGAGCCATCAGTGTACCACTTTAGGCTGCCTGGTTTCCAATCTATGAGGCCGTTTAACCAGTCCTCTCTCCTGAGGAGTTCCACTGAATAGTTTGTCTGTGTACAGAGTTTTGGGGGCATTGTGTCTAGAGGCATCCCCAGAACAGGAATATCGTAGACTGACTCCTTGAGTGTTCTCAAGGCTGAGGATAGCCAGTCCCCTCTTTTTGCTGTCGCTATTCTGAGCATGCTGGACTTCGCCTCCTTTTCCAAATGGAGATTCAGGGGCGGAAGGTTCAGCAACGCCTCAAGGGCAGCTGTTGGAGAGGTTGACATGGCTCCAGTAACGATTATACAAGCCGTCCGCTGCAGACTGCTGAGCTTTGCTATTGTTGTTTTCTGTGTCGTTTTCCTATACCAGGCCACAGAGGCATAAGACACCATCGGCCTCACAATGGACGTGTATAGCCACAGGGTGTATTTCCCATTTAGTAATGATGAAGCTTCATTTCAAATTTGTCTCTGGTTTTCTGGTTTTCCTCATTGGCTGATATCCTCCGGCCACATCAAAAATCTTGTTTGTTTACAGGTTGCAAGCATTAGACAACACTTGGCTGATATTTATGAGCGCAATCAAAACTGGAAAGAAGCTGCAAATGTCTTAGTGGGCATTCCTTTAGAGACTGGACAAAAGTAAGCCTATTATGAGCAGTAATTACATTTGTAGGATAACAAATACTTAAAAAAAGCAATAACAAATCATATAGTCCCCCAGTTCGGCGTCCTGCCAAGTTACGTTTCCTCACTGAATGGGAATGCCAATTCATTGACCAAGGAACAAGCCACCCCTATGGTCAGCAGTGATGCATATGATTGTTTTTCAATTCATTCTTCGCCTTCCATTATATCAATCTGATTTGTGCACTGTCACATATACTGGTTTGATCCTGGAGCAACAAGTTAAAATTATTTATTATGCTGATGTTTGCATAACAGTTTGCTTCTTATGTTATACAAATACATTAGAGGTGTGTGGCCATGAAATACCAGTTACATTTTAAAACTTTGTTTGTTGCAATGCAACACTGGTTTATAAAGTTTAAACAAATGTAAGTACGAATTTGTCAGTTTCATTTTTGTCGAAGTGGACAATACACACATGTTTATCAAGAGTAACACAACTAGAGTCTTCCTAAGCTGAAACCCTTAAAACAAATGATCGCATATTATTTTGATATTTGTTTCAGGCAATACTCAGTAGACTACAAGCTAGAGACTTACCTAAAAATCGCGAGACTGTACCTAGAGGTGGATGACCCGGTGCAAGCGGAGGCCTACGTCAACAGAGCATCGCTACTGCAAGCTGAGACCACAAATGAACAGCTACAAATTTATTATAAAGTGTGCTATGCCAGAGTCTTAGATTATAGGAGGTCAGTGAATTACGTACGCTGCGCGTACGGTAAAAGTCGCATTGTGGCCAGGTGATGACGTAAAATTGTGTACTCACCACGGGCGGTATTTCTTAAAGCCCTAGATCGCATATTTATTGCCCTTCGGTTCCGGCCACAAACACCTGCGATCTGGGCCATTGTCGAATTCACCGCCCTAGGTACGTAATGTACTATTATGATATTTAAATTATTACCTTATGGTGGTGGTGGTCTTTTTATTTATGCAATAAAAATTATAAGTCCACATTCAGGGTCCGGAGCCACGTAAAAGCGTCAGGTGCTAACTTAGTGTTAACTTATACAGATCTTCTGGACGGCCCCGGGTATGAGTGCAGGGGCCAGCGTTCTATGATATGATTTATGTTTTGATCCTCCTGGCCACAGTCGCATAGTGAGCATGTGCCGGAAATAGTTACACCGTCCGTGACCTGTTCTCAATCGGTTCAAGCGGCACCAGAGTTTGCGTGGCAGGTTGAAGCTGTCAGGCTTAGCCGTGGGATCGATGGCTTGCAGGACAGCCCCAGTTGCTAGGGCATTCCCCTCGTCCGTCCAGCTCTGTCTGAGTTCAAAACTTTTCAACTTTTGTGCTGCAACGCAAGCAGGATGCCGAGACTTAAAAGCCGCTGTGCGGGAGGGTAGCAGAAAGCCGGTGGTCTCTCTCTGTGTTGGTCCCTCTTCACGAAGAGAAAGAAAAAAAGAAAGAGGGAACTGAACCATCGGCCGACTAAAAGTCTGCAGTTTGCGCGGGGAGGTGCCAGTATTTGACTAATCATTATTTATTCACTCTCGAAACTAGTTGTGTGCTGTTGGTTTGTTGTTAGTTATTAGAAGAAGAATATGCCACGGTGAATCATACTAACTTTATTTGAAGTCTCTCAAATTAATGTTTTGTTAAACAGAAAATTCATAGAGGCGGCACAGCGGTACAATGAGCTGTCCTATCGCAACATTATACACGAGGACGAGCGAATGACGTGCCTGCGAAACGCGCTCATATGCACGGTGCTGGCTTCCGCAGGTAACTAAAAAAATACAAAAATACTGTAGCAAAAATGGGCGTGTTACAAACTCCTGAACTTCCTCAAATATAACATATAAGTTACCAAAAATAATTGCCTGTTTTAATTACATTTTCACCACGTTTTGATGTGAAGTCAAATACTATTGAATGTGTGCAAAAAAAGAAGTGCGAAAATATAGATGTTAAAATGGGAGCCAAGTTCCTTATAGAAAATAAAAGTCCCATTAAGGTTAAACATCACTGGTTCCTGTCGAGCTGTTGCTAACAGATGTCGCGATATATAATTTCGATGGTTGCTCATCATTTTACGCAAAACCGTGACCAGTACCAACATGTGTCTCAAACTGCGGAAGCCGAAGAGCGTGCTACGTATGAATCGCAATCAATCTGCACTAATCAGTGCTTCTTTTTAAAATGTAGTCCGAAAATATGCATAAAAGTGCTTTTTCTTGAATTTACGCAGACTAACGTAACTAAATGTCACTTCAAAGTCAGTCCTTGTCAAACCTTTTTCATAAATCAAACTAGAGGGCGCAAAACTAAATCTATAGTAGCGCCTCTATTAGGAAATAGTGAAACTAAATGTTCTTGTGGCTGGCACTCTAGAATGCAATATGAACGCACCTGACTTTTTCACTCATCACCTAATGTCATACGGTAGCGCAGTAAATTTCTCTTTTGCTTAAATCTGTCTGTAACACCATCATTGAACCAGGTTCAAATCCCGACGAAAGTACTTCTTTTTTATTTTTCTTTTTGGATTTTCGAACGAATATAACCGTCTCAACTAATTAGATTGACTTGTAACGTGTAAAAATTTTTTTTCAATATGTTTAATTTTTTTTGATAAGCATGTTCGTATCTCTCCGATCAAATTGGAGAAATCTTAACAAAAGGCCAGGTCAAAAGTACCCTAAACCGACGAGCATGTTTGAGAAATATTATGAAAGTGAGTGAAGCGAAAGTGGTCTGCCAGGATCGTAGCAAATGGAGATCCCTTATCTCTGCCTATCCCTCTGGGAAAGAGGCGTGATTATATGTATGTATGTATGTATGTATGTATGTTTGTATCTAGATTATCCACAAATATCCCCTATATTTTTGGCGGACATATTCTTACATGTTACATACTACATATATACTATTTTGGATAGGTATATCCTTTACAAAGATGTTACGCCTTTGATTTAATTGGAAAGTCATGAATATCCATAGGTTTACAATTGACAAATCAAAGCCCAACCTTTATCTATTAAACCCAATTCCATTGACATTAGACGAATCGTGCATAAATCTTCATGTTATTTGAATGAAAACCATTTTGATTAACAACAACGTAATTGTTTAATTTGAGACACATTAAATAATCGAAATAAGTAACACTAGTACAGTATTTTAAAAGGATCATAAACGAAGATATGTTCCCTAGAAAATCTAATGTTATACGGAATAAGGTACGTAAAGTAAGATACTTAGTATATTACTTTGATCTGTTATATCCATATTGACTTGCAGGACTAATTAGAAAGGCTAAATATTATTCACAATATTCGCCCGTAAACTCCGACTAAAATAATAAGACCTCAAAATTGGTAATAACTTTGCGTCACCGGACGAATATGGTGAGCTTTGTGAATAACGGGCGAGTTTGTTATATCCTTCTTAGGTATATCAAAACTGTTAGTGGCCAGTCTCTCGAGTCCCGTCCGAGAGCGCGTCAGAAAGAGAGAAATATACCATTTGACAATATGGTACTGTTTTCGATGATTGTCAAAATTCAAAATTAGAATTCTACTTTTTTTGCTTTCACAGTTATATGAAAGATTTATCAGTACTAATGTTCAGAGGTGGACATTTCCTTACAAAATTATTGAATGTCTTGTTTAGGTAAATATGAGATGAAACTTATCTGTCGAACCCACGACCGTCGTTTGACAGTCGCATGCCTGAACCGCTAGGCTACCGGAACGATTCCTATATAGAGGAGAAATCTGTGATTTTTTTGCGTGTTTGTATGTAGGGTATAATCTCCGGAACCACATCCGATAAAAAAAATATTTCTGTGGTGATGGATGAATGAACTTTCAGGGCCCTATTTAATAAACATTAGAATCCTACAATTTTGTATAAAAGTGACATATTTGTAAAGATTTCCTTAGTAAATCTTTACAAATATGTCACCTTTATACAAAATTGTAGGATTGTAATGTTTATTAAATAGGGCCTTGGGAGTTCATGGCGATATACTACTAGGCTTAGTAAATTTTATATGCAAAAAAGCTACTCTGGTTTTTAGAGAGATATGACCGTTAATTTATTAAATGCAGTTTATATTTGTTCTAAAATCGGTCTGGTTACTCCTAAGAGCAGATTTCCGTGTCTCTGGTAGTTTCGAGCTCACAAGATTTCACGAGAACCGGTTGAGAACATGTAGAGGAGAAGTCTGGACAGCCGGACATACGAAAGAATATTTGCCCAATTTTAAATGAAAAACTTCGTTCGCCTCACTCGCTCGTTCAATTAAGTATAATGGATATTTGTTATCGATTCAGTTTTTAATAATTGTCCGAAAATATACTTTATAAAGGCAGATTCACGAGCATGTACTCATTTCGGTTACGGTATACCGGTATGGGACCGGTATTCCATTACGATAGCGTTATATTGTAAATGTTAGCCGCGTCGCCAACATAACGGTACCGGAACCGGAACCGTGTAGATATACATATCGTTACCGGTTTTTTTACTGTATTTACTTACACTTTTATAATGCCTTTTCCAAACCGGTATACTCATGATACCGTTTTTTTTTCTTAAGCTTTTCTTCTCGTCCATGAGAGGAGGTCTGTGCCCAGCAGTCGAACGTAATATAGGCTGATCTATTACTATGCCAATTTTCATTAAGTCATTATTATAATTCTCAAAAACGAAAAAGATATATGTACATATGTATAAGGCATTAAATATCGGATGATTCTCAATACCGGTACTGAAATGTGATATTGGACCACAATACCGGAATTTCGGGACTTCAATCGAAAATGTATATACACGATGATTCTTAATCCGTGATCAGGAGTCGAAAAATATTGATAAACAGCCAAAACGGATTTCAATGGATGAGGTCTCATGCAATTAAATCACTGTTTAGATACTTCAATTTCATGATAATGTAAACACTAATATCCACTGAATGTTTGGTCACCCTACATTTCTTGAAGTTAAGTAGATACGTCAAACGCACATACGTAAAATTTTTGCAAACTACCGTTAGGGTGACGATGATTTTGAATTATAAAGTGATTCCTTATTCAGGTTTATTCAGAAAAAGAAAGAACGTCTGTATTAGGTAACTTCGAGTTAATCGTGGTTGGTATCAATTACAGAATTAGAAAAATTGACTCCTGGGGCTCGTTTCACGAAGCTGCAAGTAACGAATTACAAGCGGAAGTCTCTTTTCAATACCTTTTGATAGAAAGAGACATCCGCTTGTAATATGTAACTTGTCTTGATCACGAATTAAGAATCATCGTGTGTATATATATATAAATATATATATATATATATATATATATATATATGTATATATATATTCCTCGTTTAATAGTATACTAGGATAAGATAGGACAATAATTTGTTATTTTACGTATTCGCAAATTTTGGTTCGTCTACTTCGTCTGCATTACTTGAATTTACATTATTGGAAGTTTTGCAGCTTTTTTAGTTTGTTCGTCAAAAAGTACAGTCGCCATCAGATATATTTGAGTGCTCACAAATATCTGAACACGTCTCTTATGCCTCAACAGTAAAATAAAAAAACTCATCTCCAAAAGCAAAACCAACCTTCTTACTTAAAAAAAAGTATTGAGCTGTTTGAGCGATGGTGTATTTGGAAACTGTCTATACAATAGAATCAGCGCGTATGTGATACGGCATGTGAAACCCAAATACACCTTCCCTCCCTGAACCTGTTGTAGTAAGAGTAAATGAATAACATTTATATTTTACATTTATTTAAAAAACCAAAAGTTTAAGTAAGTTTTATGTCAACTAACGTTTTTGTAATGGGTTAACAACCCGAAAAACTACGTTTTTGTGAAAAAAAAACAAACTTACCAGTAAAAAAGACGAGGCATTTATTATTACCTAAATTCCCCATTTACGAGCACGGTGTTCTACGTTCATTCATAAAAGTTGTCCGTTTTAGCGGAAGCCTATTTTACCTTCGAACATTTCAAATTATGCTCCTACCACTATCATCATTAGAGCGTAAAAGTGATTATTCTTCGGTAGAAAAAGAATAGAGCACAGACATTACAAATAAAACTATTCAAATAAATGTAAATACTTAACTTGATTATGCGTTCCTTTTTTTACAATTGCATGAAGTTATTATATTTTTTATTAAAAACCAGTTTCCGCCTCCATGGACCCGGGATAAAAACTATCCTTTATTTTAATCTCGGCTTCTCTTAAGGCCCAGCATACAATACAAAATGGCATTGGAATTGTGTTGTGTTGGAAATAGAGTTGACATTCGTTTGTTTTAAAAATTGCCCGAAACTATATGGGCATAATTTATGGGCCTTAGGAGGTTAAACTATCTTCGTGCAAAATTTCATCTAAATCGGTTGAGCCGTGATCGAGTTACAAACATCCAAACATCTAAACATTCAAACATCTATATATAAAAACATCCAAAATTTAGCATTTATAATATTAGTAGGTTTAAAAAGTAATTCGATATTGGTCCTTTTCAGTTCCGGTATTAGACTAGTGGAAAAATCGGTCCGGGATTCCGGTATTTCGGGATTCCAAGATGGCGGTTTGTATTGCCTATATGAAAGTTAAAAAAAATAATTAAATACGTACGTATCAGTTTTCTCCGGGCCATTTCGATAGTTAGCTGCACCTTTATATTTTACTACCATAAAACTACGGTTACGGTTAATTTTTCCGGTACCGTAAACGCTTTCATAAAAGATGTAAAGGTGCCAACTCGACCCGCCTTAGAACAAAAAAAACTGTATCGAAATAATACCTGTTTGGAACCGGTATTATAAGGTATCACTAGGCATTAATAAATACCGGTAACCAATATTTCTAACTGGTGGTGGGGGCACCGTTGTGTTGTCGCGGCGCGGCTAAACCTTACAATATAACAGTGCCGTACCCAATTAATGGAATACCGGTTTCGTATCTGCCTAGCCACCGGTCGTAACAGGCATCAGTCCCAGCACCGAAGAATGCCGACGAGTATATAATTCTACCTTCACAACATTTTATAAAGAAGACTACTTGTGACTTAGGCCGGTTCCCAATTATCAATCCACTGATAGTTTTCCTTACCGACATTTGACACATTTTCAACGGGTAATCTGTCAAAATGCTTGTAAGGAAAACTATCCGTGGACTGATTATTGGGAACAGGCATTAGTTAATTGACATGTCCGGTAATCTAATCTCCGGTAGTTGAACACTTGAACAGTCGATTCATATATAGGTTGCAGTAGTTAGTTATTTTACTGTCAACTGTGTAGTCGACTAAAGCGAACGTTTTAAATTTAACAAGTTCACTCCAAATGCACAATTGAAAGAAAGAAAGAAAGAAAACATTTATTTGTCTGTTATATTTAATGCTACATTAATTAACATTCACTCAATCGAAACTAATCAATCCAAGTTGCAAATTCATTTGATCAAATCCTATATATGCATACGGCCGGTGGCACAGATTACTTTTCCATATTGTATCTTACTCCTTTCTAATAAGACGCAAAATGTATGCATAATTATCGTTGCGTGGACTTTAGGTTATTGTTCATGGCAATCTCAATAAATAATCACGAATAAAGGCAAACCATTGAACTTCATACATTGTTCTTTGAAATTCGTTCTATCAATAAACAAATGACATAGCTCTTACGTCATTACCAAAATGAGTAGCGTAGCAATATAAAATGAATGCCGTCTCTTTCACCAGAAAAAAACGGGATTGTACGATGGTGTCGCCGTCTGGTGAATATAATTACTACTATTGACCCCGCTGTCTAACTAATTTTGATTTGATATCAAAGACATCTAGTGAAGGTTTTGGGCCACGTGCTGTCATGTGACGCGGCCATGTCATTTACACGGACAGTGTCTACTCACGCACACATACAAGGCTCGGAGTAAAATTTTATGAATTTCAAATGGCTATATTTTGAATATTACTGGTTTGTACGTGTATTTATTCAAACTGCGGGAGAAGAGGGTCATATATTATCTAAATATCACAATTTCAAGTTCTTGACATCGATAGATTAGACGTCTAGTCCGAACGAAAATTGTATGGAATTCGTCAGTGACGTTGCACCTTAAATAATTGGAAATGTAAATACACACAGCAGATAACTTTGAACAATTTGAAGTTTAAGATCTGACGTGGCTACATTAATAATGTGTAACGGATTTTGCCCTTCGTCCTCGTACGTATTCATGTTTAAAACTGTATCATTAAAAGTTACAAATAATTTTTAGGACAACAAAGATCCAGAATGCTAGCGACACTGTTCAAAGACGAGCGGTGCCAGCAGCTGCCAGCGTACTCCATCCTGGAGAAGATGTACCTGGACCGCATCATACGGCGCTCCGAGCTGCATGAGTTCGAGGCGCTCATGCAGACCCACCAGAAGGTCTGTCATTCTGTACCCGCATTCTAGCCCTTATGTCGGGGCAGTAAGGTCGAGTGTACTCCATCCTGGAGAAGATGTACCTGGACCGCATCATCCGGCGCTCCGAGCTGCATGAGTTCGAGGCGCTCATGCAGACCCACCAGAAGGTCTGTCATTCTGTACCCGCATTCTAGCCCTTATGTCGGGGCAGTAAGGTCGAGTTTACTCCATCCTGGAGAAGATGTACCTGGACCGCATCATCCGGCGCTCCGAGCTGCATGAGTTCGAGGCGCTCATGCAGACCCACCAGAAGGTCTGTCATTCTGTACCCGCATTCTAGCCCTTATGTCGGGGCAGTAAGGTCGAGTGTACTCCATCCTGGAGAAGATGTACCTGGACCGCATCATCCGGCGCTCCGAGCTGCATGAGTTCGAGGCGCCCATGCAGACCCACCAGAAGGTCTGTCATTCTGTACACTGTATTCTAGCCCTTATGGCGGGGCAGTAAGGTCTAGCGATGCAGCAGCTGCCGGCGTACTCCATCCTGGAGAAGATGTACCTGGACCGCATCAACCGGCGCTCATGCAGACACACCAGAAGGTCTGTCATTATGCACCTGTATTCTAGTCTAGGCCATTACAGTAAGGTTGAGTGTACTACAACTTGGAGAAGATGTACCTGGGCTGGCACCCGTGCAGACTCACCGGAAAGTCTGTCATTCTGTTATTTTCCATCGCCCTTATGTCAGAGCAGTAAAGTCGGGCTTTGCCTGTAGCTGCTATGCTAGCTTCACTCCACCTTATTGGTTAGATTTTTATCGTTGCTACCTGAACACGCGTCAAGGTCAGAATACTGGCGCAATGACCATGCTGCAAATTACCTATGAAATTACACGCTGCAAATTACTTATGAAAAACCGCGGACTGCTAGCAGCTCCCAGGCCCGTCTTCTGATAAGACTTGCAAGCCCTGTCGGAACAGTTGCGGGCGATCTTTAACCCTTTTCTTAGCAAAAAGTCATGACTTCAAGCCTCATTTGCGTCTTGTAGAGCCAAAAGATTTCTGCATAAATAATTTACCTTTCATATGTGTGCCTACTGCGCCTACCTTTTAGTTTCTGAAGCCGTTTCGTCTGTTCCAGGCAACGACACCAGACGGCTCCTCGATCCTGGACCGCGCCGTGTTCGAGCACAACCTGCTGTCCGCCAGCAAGTTGTACAACAACATCACGTTCGAGGAGCTCGGCGCGCTGCTCGAGACCGGGCCGGCGCGCGCCGAGCGGATCGCCGCGCACATGATCAGCGAGCAGCGCATGCACGGACACATCGACCAGATCAGCGCGCGCGTGCACTTCGAGAGTGAGTTACAACGTTACGAGCACAGTTACACTTCCCACAGGCTGTGACAGTTTTGTGGTGTGGACCAGACCCTAGCACAGCAAGAATGAGCGTGCATAGTTAAATACACAACAGCCACTGTTTCCCCAGCGATATCCAGCGGAATCGCACAAGATAGTAATACAAAATGAAAGATTAGAATGGAATGCATTTTCAGCATTTTGTATTCTGATATCACTTATGCGTAGCCGATCAGAGTGTACGAAATTAACGTTTTTTCTAATTTCAGCCCGCGAGATCCTGCCACAATGGGACAAGCAGATTCAAAGCCTGTGCTACCAGGTGAACAGCCTCATCGAGAAGATCGGCGCCGCCGAGCCCGAGTGGATGGCCAAAATCGTCGAGGAGGAAATGATACAGTAACCGGTCTAAACTTGTTCTTTACTTAAATATTGTAATAAAATAAACAAGAACAGATTCTTTTTATTTGATCGTAAACTGTGGTAACTAGACTTTGCTAGTGTCACAAACCATGTGTGTTTTGGTCCTCTATGAAAATGAACCTTTCCCGGGGCCAATATGCCTACTCCCAACTCTCGAGGGAACCCCTTCTCTCCCGCTGAACCACATATGGGTCAGGGTATAGTCCCGGACTTCCATTTTGCTGTATGTACAGTCAAGGGCACTAATATGTATTCACCCAGAAGGGAATGGTGCCGATTAAATAGGCTTCGCACTGAGCATGGACTATGCGGGGATTACATGTACAAGTGTGGGTGGCGCGACTCACCAGCGTGCGACTGTGGTGCGCCCGCGCAGACCATCCATCATATAATAAATGACTGCCCAAACCGGAAATTCACTGGGGACTCTGAATTTGCTCTTCCCTGATGTCAACACAGCCCAATGGGTGAAGAATTTGGACATTTGTTTGTAGTTACATTATTTAAGTATTTTTTGACCTTGAAGCGACTCCTTATAAGTATATATGCCATACGAATAAATAAATAAAGTCAGTTTCATAAATATGTATACTATTATATTTTTGCGACTTTGTGGTTTATACGTATTGGTGCCCTTGACCGTACAAGCTGCCAGTAACAAATTAACCACTCAATATTCCCAAGATAATGTTAAGCCAAGAATCTCACCAGATTAGTCAATCCTGCTAGCATTAAATACCCAGAGTATTTAAAGCAAAATGACCCTAAAGAGATTTTCCTTTCAGAGCGACATATTTACGTCCAATCTTCTTCACCCTCTCAAAACTAAAAGCATTTTGCTCGACTTGGCAGGGGCACGACCGTGCCTCCAAATTGATTTAGAACCTTTGGAAATCAAGAACGCTTACAGCAATTTGGTGTTGTCGAGCACACGGCGCCGAAGTTAATTATAGGTGTTATATTCAGAGCAATGACGCGTAGTTGAGTGTCCAATAGGCAACCGGATGGCTCGCGGTATTTGAGCTCCCAAAGTGTTGTGGAACCGCCCTATGCAACCCAAATTGAGCCAACTTGCACTAGTGCGGAAATTGAAAAATGTATGTTTTTTTTTGGTTGCGGTTGCCTGAATGTGTGTAAGGTGAGAGGGGCGAAGTGCGCCTACTACAGATATATCATATGAAGGGTCCACGGAAAGAACATGTTTTTTTTATTTATTTATTTCCAAATACAAGTTACATGATTAATTACAAATATATACTCGCCAAACGGTTAAGTTTGATGGCGAGACGCGCTCATTTAGGTACTATAACTATTGTAACTTACGAGTAACCTAATTTGCTTTTATTTCTATTACCTAATCTCTTCTCTAAACTTTTTACAGATGTAAAATGATGTCTAGTCACTTTGACAACATTTAGAGATATTACGGTTTTTAAGTTTAGAATTATTCAAGTAATCATATACTATCTTCGCGATTAGATGCTTTTCAAGTGCAAAAGAGTGGTTTTATAAGTGGTTAATTTTTACAATTATAGCAGAAGGTGTAGGTATTAGTTCGTTGAGAGCTCTACATTTTAGCAGTCTCATTTTTCGAAATAATTGACTAGACATGTTTTTTTCCGTTGAGGGGACCCTTCATATACTGCTGACAGAATACTGGCAACGACATCTTACATCGATGTAACAAACTAAAACAGAGGTCTTGATAAATATCATAGATGGCGCTATAATCGTGAAGTCGAAATACGCGCCATTTTATATTTAGTGTCATTGAAAGTTGCGATCAGGGATGACCTTGTGGTAGTGATCGCTATAAATTTCAAGAATCTTCTGCGTATTTTTCACCAAAAAAATGAGGTAAGTAAACTTTTTTTAAGCACGCCCCCCTGCTGCCTAAAATGAAGTTCCCACGCCCCCACTTCGCTTCGATGCAAGGAAACGGCAGTGAATGGGTTAGCTAGCCAAATCATCATCATCTTCCTAGCGTTGCCGTTAGCGCCATGGCTCTTAGGAGTCTAGGGTCAGCGAGGCACTAGTTTTTGCGAAAGGATTTGCCTAGGCCCCGCGCCCCCCTTAAAATGTGGTCGCGCCCCCTCTTTGAAAACCCCTGTCTAATGCTTCAATAACGCGTTTAAACCCTACCAGGCGCACTTCGCCGTCCCAGCGGAAAAGTGCGCCTAGCATACATGTTTCTGATTTCATGCCAAAACGTAGTTTTTGCGAAAGGATTTGCCTAGGCCCCGCGCCCCCCTTAAAATGTGGTCGCGCCCCCTCTTTGAAAACCCCTGTCTAATGCTTCAATAACGCGTTTAAACCCTACCAGGCGCACTTCGCCGTCCCAGCGGAAAAGTGCGCCTAGCATACAAGTTTCTGATTTCATGCCAAAACGTAGTTTTTGCGAAAGGATTTGCCTAGGCCCCGCGCCCCCCTTAAAATGTGGTCGCGCCCCCTCTTTGAAAACCCCTGTCTAATGCTTCAATAACGCGTTTAAACCCTACCAGGCGCACTTCGCCGTCCCAGCGGAAAAGTGCGCCTAGCATACATGTTTCTCATTTCATGCCAAAAAGTCGTAATTTTACCGTTATATTTCATTGACAATACATTAGTCGTAGTTCTAATACATCACTTGAAATTGTCATGTTATACTTATTGGTCAACTCTACAAGAAGATTATTTTGCATAAGGTAGGTGGACCATGGAAGGCCACTCTAACGAGTAAACACTTTTTATTCGTTTATTTACTGGATAAATTAAGGAAACAAATTATTAAGTAATATTTTGTTTTATTGCGCACCATATAATTGATTTTCTTTTTACCTAACTTTAACCAGTATTTATTAAATTTAAGTTTTATAAAGCTCTTCCAAATGGCCTTGCAAGGAACACGGCTCCAAACAAGGCCAATATTATACATCAGTCGTTAAACTTAAAAATAGAGTGGTAACAATATATATATCTGCTTTTACAAAAACTACATAATAAGCTCCATCATTTAAGCGAAACATTAAATGCTCAATGTATTTTAATCATCTATGAAAAACTTAATGAACATTACTTGAACACCATCGTGTAACTAAGAATATATTAATGGAAGTTATTTAAAAATAGTATTATTAAGTATCATATTAGCAACAAAGAACTTGCCAACTTGTTTTATAATAAAATTAAAAACTTTTATTTTTATCCAAAATGGCCTTCTTATGGGTCCGTTCTTTGTAAGGCCACAATGTTCCTAAGAACGCGTTCCTAAATGCTTAAATGTAAAATGTTTTAATATAAAACACTGTTTTAACTGTAACGGTACGTACTTATTTATAACTAAAAAGTAAATGTTCATATGTTCATGGTTTGTGAATGGTCCTTGTAAGGCCCATGTACCATAGCAAGGCCAACGGTCAAATTTTCGATTGGCCTTATAAGGAACCACCGGCCATCCTAGGAACACTGCCAATATTTAAACTTAAATCGAGTTAAAACCATGTTTTTATTCTTTAGAAACCATAATCATAACCTTATACAACAATATACAGTAAAAAATATGAGATAATAATAGGTTATTGACTAAAAACTAACGTTTTGCTAAGCGCGCGAATAACAACTGCAACGTCGACGACCGAAGTCTACGAAACGTGAGCTCGCACTGCCACAATAATGGCGCGGTCGTCAAGCCGCCGCGTTTGTGGCCTTGAGTTTGATGGAGCTTAGTATTTAGTAAAAGGGATGTGTCTTTACATGTCGATAACTACGACTTTTTAATAGTTGGCCTTCAAAGGAGCGTGGCCTTCCATGGTCCACCTACCTTATAAGTCAACTCACATTTTCACATTAGACCAAGAAATAAAGCGTAACCTAGACATAATTCGATAACTCGTTGTTTTTATTATTTTATTGGATATTATTATTAAGTACCAAATATAAATTGGATATATTATGTAAAAAATCCGCGGTCGTAACTGTATTTTAAAAAAAACATGAATATCGTACACTTCCTAACTTTGTCCTAAAAGGAAAATAGGTAACCAAATACCTTGTTAGTATAATTTTGTGGTGCATTCGAATGCGATAACTTAATAGCAAAATTAAACTGAAACAACATTTGCATCTACGTTATTTTTCAGAGTTTTCATCTGACCTCAATATCTAGATAAGCCAAAATAATAACCATGATTTTTGTATCTGTTTAGGCTATATTACGTCTTTTTAGATATTTAAGTCTAAAATTAAACATTTAAATTAACGGTTTCAATAATACTATATTTCTCAGTAGTTAAAAATCGTAACCGTGAAATTTTTGTTTAATGATAGCTTTTTGTGTACTATAATCATGTTTTCATCAAAATTAAACATGTTAATGGCACGCTTAACAAATTGAAAATACACGCTAATATAATCGCTCCAGAATTTAAAAAAAATGTGTCCCCCCCCCCCCCCTCTAACTTTTGAACCATAAGTTTTAAAAATATGAAAAAAATCTCGAATGTAGAAATTTATAAAAACTTTCTAGGAAAATTATTTTGAAATTGATAGGTTGCCGAGATGAATAGGTACTAGAATCGCTCGCGAGCCACGACTCGCGACAGCAGGGTCGGGAGTTGAGGCACAAAGAAATGACGACCTTATGGTGCAAGAAATAACGTTCATATTGAAACGTAAGTAAGAAAAAATATCAATTTATTAGTTTAACGTGGTTTTTTTTTGCTTAAGTTGTTTCTTATAGTACTAATAATATATTAATGGCATAAACTAAACACTTTTGAAGTAGTTATGTATTTAGGTTTTCCAAAAATGACCAATATTTGAGATTTTGCATATACGCAAAGAGAATCAGTTTAATTTTTGATAATTTATCAACATACATTATATTCTGTTCAGAATAAGTTGTTGAATTACAGTTATCTATTATTTCTGGTAAGATTTGCCAGAAAATGTGTCACTTACTGAACCTTCTTTATTAATGATAGTCCCAATTGATGAATTAGTTTAATTTAGTGTTCTTTAACTGGAATGCAAGCGTCATATCATAATACAGGTACCTTTACAAAGTTATTTATTACGATGTACTTATAAAATCAAAATATGTTTAAAATCTAGTATTTCGTTTTTTTTATAATGACGCGCAGCCTTAAAATGTTTAATTCGTTTTATTTTAACTGTAACTAACCATACTTTATAACATAGAAAAAGAAAATTACAGTTATCGAATTATGTCTAGGTTACGCTTTATTTCTTGGTCTACATATCACATTTTGTCGATCTTTTATTCCCACATTTATGCTAAAAGTGGTACTGGAACATAAGTTTCATGTGCTCTGCCTACCCCTTTTAGGGATAAAGGCGTGATTGTATGTATGAATGTATGGTATGTATGTATAAGTCAACTATGAAAAAAGTATGGCGCACTTCGCCCCCCTTACGTTACGCCGTTTATATAACGAAATCCTGGGGGCTTAGACAAGGTTACAATCGACAAGCGCTAACGCCAATAGAAAACTAATAAAATGTATGGGAATGACAGATGTTAACGAAAAGTGTTTCGTCGGCATTTGTCATTCCCATACATTTTATTATTTTTTATTGGCGTTAGCGCTTGTCTATTGTAACCTTGTCTACGGCCCCAGGTCTTTCTAAATCGAATACCTGGCGACATTTTTTTCACCCTTTTCCAATTTCCGCTCCGGACCGATTGGCTCAGTTTGGGTTGCACAGGGCAGTTCCACGACGCTTTGGGAGCTCAAATACCGCGAGCCATCCGGTTGCCTCTCGGCCACCGAAGTTACGCGTCATTCCTTCAACTAAATCTGAAAAAAATACCTTGCCTACGTTGGAACGATTATTACTCGGTAACATGTAATGGGTACTTATTTGGGAAAGTTCCCTTTCAACTAACATTTTACATACTGCAACTGGTCTTGTTTTTTCAAACCCAATAGTAAACAATTAGCTGGCAGATGGAGCAATTATTTATACAGAGGTAGCGAGTACATCTTGATACTGTATGCAAATTTATTATGGTATTCTAGTTAAAAATGAGCTGCAATTTTGTTTAATTAATCAACTTTATTAAGCAAAAACAATGATATCAAAATGATTATTAGTAAATTACAATAAAACATCAAAAAGACCAGCACAAAGGACAGGCGCGGCCGAGCGGCGCGCGACGCACCAATAAAACAACAGATATTGATTCCAACAGACTATTCTTTTAATTCACAATCAATAGGGCAACACAGGTGCTTATGTACAAGACGTAACTGACTTACGGATCACGTAATTTGCACAATAAAATTGTTTAGCAATACAATAGGGATGCATTAAATGTCGCGTGCTTAGACATACATAATACCTAAGAAGGAACGATCTTCCGGCGAAATCGTCAACCGCGTTCTCAACGCTTACACAGACACAACACTTTAGAATACTATGATTGAAATTGATCTTTCTATACGCTTCGTTTTCTATTATTATATAACAGTAAATAGAGTGGCATTATGTATTATCTACAATCTACAGGCCGCCGCGGCGCTTAGGGCTCGAGCTCGAGGGCCACGCCCACCTTGTGTCCGCCCGCGTTGAAGTTCTGGCCGTCGATGGCGGCCGACAGCGTCAGGGTCACGCCTGCAACAAGCAAACAAACAAACAAATAAACGTTATATCATTCGCTTTCTACATGTACAGTACAATAGGGTGTAGACTCATGTTAAATTGATAACGGAGCGTTCCTAAATGGATAAACCATCAAATTATAATAATCCATACTGATATTATAAATGCGAAAGTGTGTCTGTCTGTTACCTCTTCACGCTTAAACCGCTGAACCGATTTTGGTGAAATTTGGTATAGAGATAGTTTGAGTCCCGGGAAAGCACATAGGATAGTCTTTATCCCCGAGATCATCCCCTAAGGGGATGAAATGGGGGGGGGGGGGGGTGAAAGTTTGTATGGAGCTGCGATATAACGAGTTCCACGCGGACGGAGTCGCGGGCAGAAGCTAGTAAAGTATAAATTAAAACTATAATTAACTTTTTTTTTTTTTTTAATAATTAAATATCATATAAGATATGGAATTTGAAAGTTAAGAAAAGAATATGTATTTTTTATTGTCCAAGAGTACATTTAAATCTACCAATAGAATCTTTACGCTTTTATAGAAACAAAGCAAAGTTGTAAGACAACTATGGACCTAAACGCAGTATTTCGCGACCGAAACAGCAATTTACTTGATTTTCCATATTATGATTAGTACAATGCAGACTGCCATTTCATTTTTTAAGTGGGCCATTTTATGATTTAGTTCGATAGAAAATGAAATTTTAAGGTATATGTGTTTTTTTATTTCTCCTTAAATGTTTAATTTCATCCAAAAATATCAACATTAAAAGTACTGAATGCCAATAGGTCGTAAGTAAAATATGACGTCATTATTATGTCTCTCTATGGCGGTGTCCACATCTTTCACTCAACAGACGTAAGAATGACGTCACGCACGGGGTAGACCGCGTTTTACAGATTTTAGTGATTTTCTCGGAAACGAGTAAGAATAAAAATGGGAAAACCACTTTATTACGTTCAGATAAGATAATTACCGAAATGGTTTTCGATTTAGGCATCATTACATATTTTGAAATGTTGTCAATTGGTGTGAATCGTTTCGGCTGCCGCCAGTGAGGTCCATCTTTGATTCATCTTTTTAGGGTTCCGTAGTCAACAAGGAACCCTTATAGTTTAGTGACGACCGCTTTAGCCTAGTTGGTAGTGACCCTGCCTACGAAGCAAGAGGTCCTGGGTTCGAATCCCGGTAAGGGCAAAAATTTGTGTGATGAGCATGAATATTTGTTTCAGAGTCATGGATATTTTCTATGTATTTAAGTATTTATATCTATTATATATATCGTCGTCTAGTACCCATAACACAAGCCTTACTGAGCTTACTATGGGACTAGGTCGATTTGTGTAAGATTGTCCCCTTATATTTATTATTATTTATTTATTTATTAGTTTCGCCATGTCCGTCTGTCCGTCCGCCCGTTTTCCGCTTAGCGCTGTAACCATTACTAGTCAGGGGGAGACAACGGACCAGTTGAGTCCGAAACATGGTAGTATAGTTAACCTAGGCCCTATGTGCTTACTACGTGCCATTTTAAGAGTAACATAAACTGTTAATTTATGTTTAACTAATGATGGTCCTGTATTTTCAGCTGTTTTTTTGCGAAGTATATCTGTGTTTGATCAGGATCCTACCTGAATTTTTGGTCACCTTTTTGCATTTTTTAAATATATAATTTATTATTTCTAATGCGGCGCGACCGAGGCTTGAACCCACTATTTTGTTAATCCACCACAGACGAATGTTCTGGTACTTTTTCTTCGCCAACCTACCCAACTACCTACCATACTTTATTATTGGCACCTTCGGTGGGTACGTAATAGACGCAACAACCGTGCCAAATTTCAAATCGTTAGCGCTGGTCATGAACAAAAACAGATGACGTTAACACCCGGCATCTTACTCCTAAGGACTTCCGCGTGCGTATATAATATATAACTAGAATACCCTTTGCGCTTTATTTATTGAACGAACGAGGGAAGCGAAGAAGATTCTCCGTTTTAGCTTGGGCAAAAATGCTTTCGTATGCCTGTCTGGATGTTCTCTTCTACAGGTCGCATTTCTCTCCCTTGATACAGGTTCAAATTCAATTAAAATGATTTATTGGTTCGATAATACAGTTTTATGAAATTACCAAAAAAAGTGTTTTGGAAAAAAATCTGTAGTACATAATAAACTTGAAACCATAATTAGATTCCAAAAAAAACACTGAAAATCAGCGTCGGGGCCCCCTCTGCCTCGACTCATGCTGAGTGGGTTCCTTTTTTGAGACAACTTATACTTTTAGATATAAGAATTCTGTACACTGTTTTATATTTGATGTTTCAAAATAAATCTTATTCATTCATTCAAATTGCCATTAAAATGAAGAATAAAAACCCATACAAGCAAACTTACACTCTTCCATGGCTGTTGCTAGTTTTTAGCTATTATGCTTTCATTATGGTTTCAAGTATATCTAATGTGTATATTGTCTACAGGTTCAACACGTTTGCGTTTCTAAGCTGTATTATTATCTGAGCAGCGGTGGTTACATAAGTCTCTCCACTCTTATTTACTAGCTAAACATGTAAAGATAAGAGAGGTAACATGTGACAGAATCATACGATGCTCAATAGTACGTAAGGAAGTATTAGTACTGTCTAGTAGTTGAGCACTGTGATGGATGGTTCTAAACATTCTAGTATTTTCTTCAATGGATAAATGTTATGTACTTTCCCTCTTTATTGCGACTATGATCTAATCAGCATAGAGATGTTTGTTATATAAATACGGCCTAAGTCATATTATTATCATCTATACATGTTTATGCCGATTACAATGAAAGTAAGACCGCTTACTCAATATAACCGTTATAAATATTGATAATGCAGAGTATTAAACTTTAAAAGCATTAAGTTTTTTTATTGCTAAAAGTGGCGCTGGAACATACGTTTCATCTGCTCTGCCTACCCCTTTTGGGAATAAAGGCGTGAATGTATGTATGTATCAAATTTTATTTTCCAGATAGGAAATCGTCAGCCCATTGATGGTGGACTATGGACATGGACTATGACCCATTGATATCATAACTACTTAAAAATACTATTGTAGCACATTGGTGCTACAATAATATTTGTAAGCAGTTGATTTTTCTGGGTCTGGATTTCTTTTTCTGATCATCTTCCTATGTAAGTCACAGAAATTGGTTGTAAAATATAACCTGCAGTCTGGCAAATGCCCGCCGACCACTTCATCTCACGCCAGTCCAGCTGTCGACGCTTTCGGTTAGATCGACACCTCCAAAGTTCGTACCGTTGTCGGTGCGCACATAACTATAACTGCACGGCTATCACACGACGGCGCGCGAGCTCTCTCGATTTTTCTAGCAGTATCCGTCTCTCTCTTATTAGAACACTTAGAACAAGAGGTATAGTGCGACAAAAATCGAGGGTATGTCGCGGCCGTCCCATGATAGACGTGTTGGGTTAACAACGTATTACTAACCTGGGCGCAGTTTCTGCTGGTAGCCGAGCCCGATGAGCGACTTGTTGTTGATCTTTGCGTGCAGCGAGGCGTCCGCGTCGAGCGCGAACTTGGCGCCGACGCCGAACAGCGTGTCCGCGGAGCCCGCCGACCACTTCATGCTGACGCCGCAGTCCAGCTTGTCCGACACCTTCTGGTAGATCGAGCCGCCGAAATCCTTGCCGTTGTCGCTGTGTGCAATATTACAATTGTCAAAGTAAGTACTACAGTCGCCATCAGATATATCGGAGCGGAGATATATCTATTGTTGAGGCATTAGAGTCGTGTTCAGATATTTGTGAGCACGTACCCGAAACTACATTGTGTCTTGTTTAACATACAGTCCAATTCACTGGAAGTGGTTATGTTTATATCGGCTTTTAATTTCTAAACGTAACAATATTATGTATTATTTATTGTTCTGAAATTCATAATATTAACAATATTGAACTCTTTTATTATCAATACTAAGACATCAGCTTACACATGAACCTAAAATGAATCAATGTTATCAGGACTACACGATTCTTCAGAACGCTACTTTGTTAGTGTAGATTATGATTACAAAGCGGTATTACTAGAAAAAATCAACACATCAAGTTTATATGAGCCAATATGGACCCCATATAATACAATCTACAAACTAAATACTTCTGTTTATTGTAATCAGGTTTCGGAAATGACGTTAGAATTTTTGTTTTGTTGTAGTTATGGATAAGGACCAAATTCTTGTGAAGAAGTTAACCTGGTTAGTCTCTAGTTATCCGTACAAACTGAAGATGTGAGAAAACTTTAATAGAAACTTTAATTGAGTGAGTTAAGCTGGCCAAGAATTTGGTCCTTACCTTTATAATTATTTTCATTAATTCATTTCTGTAATAAGCAATACATTGGTAGTTGCTTTCACGCATCGCGTAACAATCGGCTAGATTACGTAATCCCAAGAGACTTATTTACATAGAGAGCACACGTCATGATTTCCAAGTACCATTTACAGGCATACTTAGAGAACAATAGTCAGTTATATTAAGCCAATGTCAACCAATGCTCACTGGTTATAACTAGGTCTAGTTTACAAGGAGTATCCTCTTTTGACTATGCCTTATGTAATGTTGAAAAATCAACGTGCATTGACCCTGGTTCTACAAAAGGCCTAAATTATTATTTTTGAGTGTGCTCTAGTTAGAGGGACGTTTCTTTTGTTCAGAGAAATTGGCTACGCCTTACCCCCTTACCCGAGCCATGCGACACTAAATGTATCATGCATATTCATCATGATCTGTACGGCTATAACCATGAAATCAATACTATATCCATGAAATCCTGTTTTTAATTATTAAGATACTGTTTCATTATTTTTTTAAATAACCAGAAGGGTCAATCATCAGTGTACATGGAGTTTATTGGGTTCAGATTAATATGATATTACGAAAGTACGCTCTCGTTTTCGAGACCGCAGCACACACCTCAGTAACTAGAAAAAAAACATGCAAACTTACACATTGGTGTGTAGGTTGAAGTCCTTAGTCTGGTAGCCGAAGGCGAAGTTGTTTTTAGCAAACTTGGTCTTCTGCGAGTCAAACTGTGTGTGGGCGCCGGCGAGCCAGCCCTGGTACTTGAGTACAGCTGCCACGTCCACGATGGGCCCGGCGAGGTCCAGGTCCAAGTTGGTGTTGATGGCCACAGTGTCGTTGGCGAACGATGACTTTAGTTTCCCAGTCTTGCTCCTGTGAACATTAGCATTGTTTAATGGGTCATCTTTGTAGTACCCCGAATATTGGAACCTCCCCCAATGGAATATAATTATATTAATCCCCATGCCTCAACTGGTGCAGAGAGACTTCACATTAATCTTGTTTTTTTTCATGTTTTTCCTCAATTCAAAGGTTTGACAAACACATTAGTGGGGCCACAATTGAAATAAACATGCAAAGGTAAGGTTGCCTGAAAGAGATAGCTACGATAAGACCCCCTGTTATTTGCCTCTACTTGAATTGATTATGTTCTGTACCGTGTTTTTTTTATTGAGGTGTGCAATAAAGAGTACTGTTAATTTGGTAACCACTGTAACAAACTTCTTAGGGTTTTATTAAGTATATATCGGTGGCAGAGAGCCCATAAGAGCCGATTTCCACCGGCTTTTAGGGAAGGCCTATAGTTATACTAAACACTTTCATAACTTTTTGTTCCAGGTTGCCAATAAAACGTTTCACGCACCTTGAGGACACCTTGGGATTTCATTATAATAATTTGAAGTAAACAATGAAGCAAACCCTGTAAAGCCACTCACCCGGTCTGTGGCGCGAAGGTACCCTCAAGCGTGACCTTGAGGCCGGCGGCGATCTTATCCTGGATGGTGATGTCTGTGGCGAGCGTGTTGTCCGTGTTCCACTTCTCTGTGAACGTGAGCCCGTAGTCCTTCACGGCGAACTTGGACGAAAGGCTGCCGAACACCTGGCCAAATATACATTTAATCAGTGAACGGACAATATGCATTCTGAACTGAAATTGGATAAGTTAAAATTGCCAACTGTCACTGAAATAGAATGTAGAAATGTTGGAGGCTGGTAGTTCTACACCTTATTTATGTTGTTACTTTTAAGTCGGCTTTCGCATTTTCCTCATTATATTTTTCGAAGATTAGATATTTGGCTATGGGTATGTCTGTTCTACGCCACTGCTGCCCATGCATTCAGGATACTGAGGCGAGGTGTAATTTCCATAAATCGCAATAACATGACGTTCATCCCTCAGAGATAATTCAGCGGACATGACCTAAAGGCAAATTGTGTTCTTTCATTTATGGTGATGGATGAAATGCCCTGACTTATCAAAATGAGACCATTATTTTATAATTGGTATAGATTAATAAAAAAAATAGGACTCTTATAGATCGATCTCAACAATCATAAGTATGTAAAGTTGATATGGTTCAGATTAATGTGATAATACAGAGTATGTAAATTCCCTTTTCCGAGACACCAAATAACTCAGACCTAAAGGCAGATTATGATTCTTCATTATAATTTTGGAACCAGTATAAAATTTCCACAAAAAAAATGGATCCTTACACTGTCTGGTTTTTTAAAGTCTCCATGTAATGACAACACTAAATAATGAAAGAAATCACTTGGTCCTTTGCATTTTCGTATAATGAATTTCCACTGTAAAATAAATGACAGTGATCTGTTAAAATCTTTCAGGGATCAATAGTTATTCTCATAAGGTGTTTACTGTTTTGTACTGAATCATAGTCCCAATTGACAAAATTATAGGTGGCTTTTAATTCAAAAATGCTAAATATAAACTGTTTAATTAAGTGTTCACTTACAGAATGATATGAAATGGTTATGAGAAACATTTAAAATATGTTGAAGTTGTGTAACTAATGGATCAATAACCATACATGACCAATGTAACAATTCCATCACCAGTCACATACAAAAACAATTCACAGTATAGTTTTAGCTCCAAGAGTACAAGTATAAAAAGTGAATGGTAGAATTCTATAAAATTTGGTCTCTTGCCTAGTGCAGGGACTGGTACTTACTTATACTATGCATCAAGTATTTGCTAAATAAATGTGTCATGTCGTATGTATTTACCTTTCCACTCTCTTGGTTGGAGGTGATTCCACTGGTGAACTCAACACCCGACTCACTCTTGGTCTTCAGGTCAAGTTTGAACACTCCGAAGTGGTAACCCTTGCCGAATACATCATTGGCCTTCTTGCCAAGATCGGCATAGTAGGGGGGAGGGCTGGAACCGGCTTCACCCATCTGGGAAGATCAATCATTTTGTAGAGTATTCGCATAATCAGTCACAAATTTAGTCGTTTTAAGGTAGATATTCCAGTTTTGACTAGGTAATCACATGACCTTTTGATTAATTAAGAATTACTAATAACTAGCACAAGGGGTAAGTCGCAAAACCGACTATCAGTGCCAGCTGTGTCAGGGTCGACTCGACTTCGCGAACTATTTACAATCCGCATTCAGTACTATTACATAACACAGGTAATAAGGAATTTTAGCTCTATTGTTCCAGAAACGTGTTCAACCGTGACATTCCGCCTTCAAGACACACCTCTTAGCCTTAAACTTGACCTTCGTAGATAGGTGCCGAAAATTCGTATCAAAGGTGGAAATCACATGCGTCGGGTCAACCTCCACTGACGTTTCCGACCTGACAAACCTAATCAATTGCAATTTGATGACATACATTATCCAATAGCTCTGATCATTTCAAGCTGACATAAAGCAGTTATTGGTGATAAAAATAGGGAGATACGAAAATAATATGGATTATTGGTGTGGGTGTGGGTGACGTCGATACTTCCCATTGGAACCGGCTGAAGCGAATCATTTTAACCTAAATTTAATTCTATCTTTTCACCATAACCAGGTCATCCCTCAATACACAAACCGAGTACAAAATAAAGTAATGTTACTTACTGTGATTTACAAGGTACAATTTGAAATAGAGAACGTGGAATAAGGCAATAAAATTGCCGATTAGAGTGGAACCTCCTTCACCGCACCACAAGACAAGTTCTGGTTACTGGAATAGTCGACAGAGAGCGCAACCGCACAGTGGCGTTTTTCATACCGGAAATAATGGTAAGAGTAAGGCCTTTTTAAAAGAAATAGATCATAAGTACAGTATTTTGAATAAATGTGTTTAAAAACGAATAAATTAAGTCTTCTTTAAATAAAAACTGCGTAATTATAACACGTAAGAGTAAAATGAGACTTAATTGTGTATTTGTTAATCAATTAAAAGCTCTGAAACGACTCTAAAAAACACTGCTGTAGTTTGACGTCAATGTCACAAGTAGGAGTCAATATATCTGCTTATTAATTGAATTGATAATAATTTACGGTAAAGCCCTTTCACGGATGAATAATAAGCTTCAAAATTATAAATGTATATTTTCTGAAAAGCAAAGAGATATTTAAACAGTATCCCATAAAAAGGCGCACATTTTAAAAATACCTATTTATATGCATGTCAGTAAAATCCTATAATAGTTAAGTTTGAACTTTTAACAATTACCGTTTTCCACTAAAAGCCTGTTAAATTTACACTATGTTGTGATTACGTGATTTAGTGCGAGTCCATACAAAAGAAACTAACTAACTAAAAATGGAACATGCTCCTAATAATACTTAATTCGCACCAATCACCAATCAAAGTGTATACGGGCCAATAAAGTACCTCAATATTATTTCAATAAGTATGTGTCCACAACGTTACCTCGTAACGTTTATATAATCAATTCCGCCTAAATAGTAATTTCCTTTAAGCACGAATGGCTGCTCACAAACTGTACAAGGCGCTTCTAGGTCAAGTGCTAGTTCGATACATTTAAGGACTGAGATTAGGTATTTTTAGGAAACGCTTAATAGGCAGACTCCCAGTGGCTAAGGCTGCCACGTCTTTGCTTTATGGATACTATCCACTACTCCTAAAAACGTACTGTAGATAGTTATAATGTATAGGACTAACTGATAAGAACCAGAACATTCCATGGCCATGACTGGCGTGGCCAGTGTCACCATCGTCATCGTCACCATCTTCGTCTTCTATGGGGCACTTCACTTGCCGGCCATTCTCGAAGCAGGTCACTTGCTCGCCCATCGATCCATCCTAAATAGGGTGTATATGTTATTCTCAGGGAAAAGGGACCCTAAATGTACTCAGTAATAAGGTCCTTTTTCCGAGAGACCGCCACATATGCATTGTGCCTATATAACCAGCAGTGGCCATGTAAGCTGGAGAACTTGGCAAGCTGTCGTTTTTGAAAAAAGATTGTTTTCGTATTTCGAAGACGTGATTCGACAAAAGAAAACTGTGTTTTTAACGAACCTGCTCACAAAATTTCACGAGAATCAGTTGAGAAATGCGACCTGTAGAGGAGATCAGACGGACAGCTGGACATGCATACACCGGACGCCACCGGACATACGAACGATTTTCGTCCTAAGCTGAAGCAGTTGGAAGCTTAGCACTTCGTTCGCTTCGCTCCCTCGTTCGATAAAAACTGGTACCTCTATAGGTGACAGGTGTAGGTAGACTCAAAAGTCGCTGAATATTTTTAGGACCTTGTCAAATTTACTCCCTTGGTTTATTATACGCAAACGCTAGACAAACTTTGGATGGGTGTCTTATAGGTACCTACTCATGTAAAAAATACCCATTTTAAAGACTCAAAGACTATCTCGGTTAAAAGAGGACTCTTAATTTGGTCATAAAAAATTAAAAGTACATGCCTATATTAAATATTGTTAAATTATTTAAATAATTCACAAATTCACACTTATAACAGACAATGTTTTATTTTCGTCCGCCTTTCTAAGAGTGCGTTAAGGCGATATGGATAAAAGTAGTTTTGGCAACCACCGTAGGTCAATGCATGCATCGTCCTCCAGACGACGGGAATGTTGAATTTTCTGGATGGCCGGCGAAAGTTCTGGGCTTCATCGATTGTGCATAGATACAGACTACGAGTAAACTAACCGAACGTAGCAGGAATGTAAAAAGGAGGCGTCAGGGCGCGTAGGTATTACGTAGATAAGTATCTAGGTAATAAATGTAGGCAACGAAATGGATTCAGTCGGTCACTGTTCGGACCATTATTTTTGACGCCAGACCACAGATTATATAATAGCCAGACTCTCATGACTAACTCTAAATCCGTGTCTAAATCAGAGGTCTCATTAGCGTATCGTTCACAGTTACAGGTACATTCGAACCCAGTTCTAATTCAACATTTCGGTAGGTAACTTATTTTTGTAACGAAATGACTTCATACAAATTGTAAGCCACAAACAAGCTTCATACTATACGCAAATGTAGAAACCTAGATTTTTTCTAGATCGTCTGTAGGACGGTAAATTTACAGATTCAAAGGAAGACTTACTTGTCGCAAACAAGGCCTCCTCTCGTACGTTATCGCAGAGACTTTCGGCCATCGACATAAGAATACGCTATCATCGTTTACGAAACTATATAAATACTCCAAAATAGACATATTAAAGAAAAAACATTGAATAATTATTTTATATTTTTTTGACAATTAAATGTACATAGATTTTCTAAAAAATGTTATTGTAAATCTATTTGGTTGTGATGACCGAGTACTTTGCATGACGCCTCCTTAATTAAACAGTTCTGAAGGACCACTAACTTAATCGTCTTTGTCTTCTTTTGTCATTTGAGTTATGATCACACAGATTTATGTTTTGGTAGTTTCGAGTCCCAACTTCGCCGCAGCCCTTTAAATGAGGCATAAATACCTACCACAGATATAGGCAATAAGTATAATAAATAGTATTATACGCTCTGTATCTCACTACGAGCCTTTAAAGTTCCTTTTTCGATCATGTAACAAAGAAGATGTAGAGTATCCTTAACTTTCAGGAACAGCAGGTTTTTTTATTCTGTGTACGAGCCAATGATCTGACTCAACATTAACTAAAAATAAATAAAGACATTACCTTCTGTTTCCCATAAATAATTAGTAGCAATGAAAACCGCACGAGGACCTCAAATACAATAGGTAGGCAATTGGCGACCTAGTTCCAAATCAATCGTTTATAATTCAGGCTCGTTCAAATGCCAATTCCGCATACTAGAAACTCTATACCAGCTCTATACATGTGCTTTTAGAAACACCAGTTAGCACGAAGTAGATAAAGACCTAAGTACCCACAGGAAAGTTAGGAATTTAGTTACTTATAGCTAGTCAGATGATGTTAGCTAGAGCGCATTATGAAGTTTTCTATGCCCAAATGACCTTATCAAAAACAAAAGCATAATCAAAATAAGAAACGTAAATAAACGCGATCCCGAGTGGCCGACACATCTCGAACAGTCCAGACCATCAGAGGCAGCTTATTTTAGACCGATCGTGTACCTACTGTGCCTACTTCTCATCGGTCAGACGATTCAGTCGGATCGCTCAACGCCGGCATTTAGCCGATCGTGTTCCCGTCAAATAATAATTCGTGCTGTTACTTCCAATTATCTACTAAACGTTACAACCATTATTCTATTATGGCTCAAGACGTGTCCTCTTATGATATCGCTCGGAATGATAAGTTGGGCCGCTATTTGATCGCGAATAAGGATCTGGATGCCGGGGAATTAATTTTCACGGACAAGCCTTTCGCTTTCGGACCTAAACCAGGTAAACAAGAAATACCTAGGTATCATCAAAAAGTCATCTTGTAGTTGTAGTATTTCGGTGTTAACGAAGTTTTTATTTCAGCATTCTCGTGACAGTTTTTTTTTACTCAAGCTTTTGCATAACATTGCTGTAAAACTATAAATATTTTAAGAATAGTTGCATTACCTAGGGCATTTTTTGTCGTCTTTTTTAGAGCCCGATAAAATATCGGACTGTTAGTTGCGGTGCGCGAATGTGTGATAGACTGATATCTACTCGTCAGCCAAGAAGACAACATAAATTCTCCTTTATATATGTTTGCTTAGGTCATTGCATATACATACACAAGGGAATTAACTAAAGCTAATAACTACTGAAAACATTTTGATGTCATTTATTAAGTTTCGTTTACTAGGTATTTTAATACACGAGCGCCCGGTGCAGAGTTAACTCGACAGGGGCACAACTATATTACACGCAGTGGGCACAACGATTCGCATCGTCTCCGTATTACAATAGTTTAGTAGCAAACAAGTTCACCAGTTTTGTTTATCAACAGACAGCCCGCCGCTATGCTTGGGTTGCTATTGCCCCGTAGCGGACACGCTGTGCTCCCGCTGCGGCTGGCCGGTGTGCGGCGCGGAGTGCGAGGCGGCGCCCGCGCACGCGGCGGAGTGCGCCGTGTTCGCGCACGCCAAGGTCCGCTTCCAGCCGCCTGCGGACTGGACGGCGAGCGCGCCGCAGCTTGACTGCATCACGCCGTTAAGGTTACACGCTTTATTATCATTAATTAATCATCCCACCACAAGCGCCAGCAACGCTAATTAAAATTACCTGCCTTATGATCACTGGCGCCCGCCGCGTTGCCATTTTATCACATACTTATCGTTGTGAATAAGACATCCGTCACTCTCGGACTCGTATATTTGTCTGAACGTGACGGATGTCTTATCCACAGCGACAAGTGGTAAAAATGGCAACCGTGCTACGCCTTCTGAAATCTGAAATCTCGCGCGGAGTGCCGCGCGACATTACGCGCCTGTGCGAAAAAGCGGCCTGAATAATTTCGAATGTTACGCACCGCGGTAGCATTGCATCACGCCTTATCCAGGAGAATCATTACAATTTCAAAGACATACTATCTACGCCGAGTACTTGCTTAATACCTACTACTTACTTAGTACCTACTGTAAATAAGCCTCCCCTAGGAGCATCGCCAGCCGCAACAGGCATTCTTTTATATTACTCGTATTCAATCTTTACAAGATGATGTCCGCCTTGCAACTGCGTGTCTTACAGACCTTGAGATGAGACTCTATTGTAGGAGCTAATTTCTGATCAGTCACCTGTTATTTCAGAATGCTGCTAGCTAAAGAAAAGGACCCAGAGCGCTGGAAACGAGAGCTGGAGCCCATGGAAACCCATGAGACCGCTCGAAAGGCGCGGCCGACGTGGGCCGCTGATCAGGTCAACGTGGCAGTCTTCCTCGCGGACCATTGCCGCCTCGGGGACCGCTTCGACCAGGAGCTGATACAGCGCGTCTGCGGCATCCTTGAGGTAAGCAACTACTGCTGCCAAGTTATGTTAAATCTCTTTGCTGCCAAGTCATTCTAATGTGCAACTGGCTATAGAGAAAGAGACGCAGGGCCCGGGCGGGGTGGTAAGCGCGACCGACGTGAGCCGTCCAGCACGTCTATCATGGCACTGCCGCGACATATTCTCGATTTTTCTCGCACTATACCTCTTGTTCTCAGTGTTCTAATAAGAGAAAGACGGATAGTGCGAGAAAAATCGAGAGAGATGTGGCCACGTCCTCGCTAACCACTGTCGCCTCGGGGATCGCTTCCACGAGGATCTAATACAGCATGACTGCGGCATCCTAGAGGTGAGCAGCTCCTGCTATCAATCAGTACGTCTAGCACAACTTGCTGACAAGCCGCTTGTCGCGCGACTGAGCGTCCCCTGTCACACTCGCACCTTGCAAATTAGAACGAGGACCGTAGATCCTTCTCGACTCGCGTCGCGGCGCGACGTCATTTGTGCTAGCCCCCCTGGTATCCTAAAAGAATGCTAATAGAAGAGACACAAGAGGCGGCGTTGGCTATAGCGCGGCTGATGGCATAGGCCACCGACCCGGCCACTACGCTGATTTCCTTACAGACCTCTGCCGTCTCGGTTTGCCAATTAGCCAAAGTTGGTACTTAATCGATAAGGGTTATCAATCGTTATTTTCTTAAGTCAGCCTTCCATTAAAGTTAGGTGTAAGGTGTAAGTAGGTACTTGTTATATTTATTATTTAAAGAAGATACAGAAATAGGTTTCAAATTCAAAATTCAAAATATTTATTGCACATAATATTACAAGTAATAAAATGGACCCTGTAAGGGCACAGCAAAGAAGTTTATACATATGATATCACTATAATAACCGTCCGTTATCAATAACATTATTGCTTCCCGTGATACTGTTCACCGTATATTAATGCTCCTTATGCCTGCTACCGTAGCGATTAATCTGCGCAGTCCGTTTGTGCAGTTTTATCGATCGTGTGTATAACAAACCGTTTCAGATTATCGTTATGATTTGTCATACACACGATCGATAAAACTGCGCAAATCGGTCTGGACAGATTAATCGCTACGATAAATCGTGGTCGTGTGTAGCAGGCATTACTATACCTAATACTAGTAATACTTAAGGCGCCGTGGGTTCAGCGAAGTCAAACGAACAGAGTTTTTGAAACAATATAATGCGTCTGTTTATAATAATTTGGTTAAGAAAAAATACGTTTACTAATCTCGAGGCTTCTCTGCAGGGAGATCAGTGTTTAGAAACATGATTAAGCAATTTTCGCTCAATAAAAAAAAATCGCCAACATACCTCTAATTACACTCTTTAAAACGATATTTAATTTTTTTTAAACTTGCTACTTACATGAAACTTGCATCAAAAATTGCGTATTTGTATTTTAGATGGTAATCAGTGAATACATTTTTTTTTAATAATTCCAATCAAAAATAATAATTCGAAAATATCGATAACCGTGGTCCTACTCGCGGCCGCCGCCCGCTCAGTGCTCAGCGAGCTGCGTTCGGGGACGGACCTGTGTCGCGCGACTCGTGCTCCCGAATTCGTACGGCCAAGTGCATTTCTTGCAAAAAATATACGCTGCGTGCTCCCTATGATGGGGAATAAAAAGAATAAAACTAAAAAAAGGAGAAGGAGTCATGTTATGAACTGCAGAGCGATTGCCCAAAGAACAAATGCGAAACCGTAAGTGAAATCACAGATAAATAATAAATGCAGTAGTGTAGGTGCCTACTTACTTAGTGGCTGTGTGACGCGCGTAAGTTATATTATGTATCTGAAGTGGGAAGTTCGCTATATACTTACCGAAGATATTATATGAATAGTGTTTTTTCTTGTTAAATAAGTAGGCACTGTAAATATCATATCAAATTATTCATTTCTGAATGTAATCATTCTCTTGAATTTTTTTTTAGGTTGTTGGACCGCAACAAAGAATATAACGAAACCGTGTTCCCATCGAATGAGTACGTAATAATTATTTTAGTCCAATCAGAGGGACTACCGCGAAGTGAAAACGAACTTCGTTCAAGTATCTCCCTCTCTGTTGCTCGAACGAGCAAGTGCGACAGAGACGGAGATACACGAACGAAGTTCGTTTTCGTTTCGAGGTAGGCCCTCAGTACTTGAGCCTGGCGCAACCGAAACTCGTGTGACAGTCACACTTTCAACAGAGAGGACAGGAGTGGAGTGAAGTAGAGAGGAGTGGAGATGAGAGGAATTGGTTAAGCGAAGAGGAGAGGGGCGGGTAAAATGGAGTGAAGGGGAGTAGATTGGAGAGGACTGGTGTGGGAAAGAGAGGAGAATAATGGAGTGCTACATGGGGAGGAACGGGTTGTCCGATTTGGATGAAACTTTGTTTACATATTTGAGTGGGTCCATGGATGGTTTATAAAGACAATAGGCCCGATAGATGGCGTCGTGATCATAATTGAAATGACGAATGACTGGACCGATTTTTATGAAACTATGTGTTTAGGTATTTAGGTAAGTGGGTCCCTGGATGGTTTGAAAAACAAACAGTTGGACCCGGTAGATGGCGTTGTGATCGCGATTTCTTGAAAAACCGGATTTGCTGAACATGTGACATATTAATATAATTTATTTTATTAAACAAAATAGTAGACACTTACAGGCACACACTCTTTCTCTCTCACACACATACACACACACACTCTCTCTCACACACACACAGACGCACGCGCACACACACACACACACACACACACACACACACGCACACACACACACACGCACACAAACTCACGCACGAGCACACAACAGATAATATCGATCGATAATATGACCAATGATGTAATAAAAAAATTAGGTAGATATGTTACAAGCGCTCCAAAAGTGGCACACTAAAACTCATGCAATTGGCAGATCTCGCCTCAGTATCGCGCCGTCAATGGCTACGTGCAAACGTGTCGCAGTTGTCAGATTTGCAACGCAAAAAATAAAAGATGCCGTCGTGTGTGATGCGATTTTGCACTAACTATACTAAAAAAAGCCAGGGGATAACGTATCATTCGTAAGTAATCTACTTTTATCTTCACATTAATACATTTTACGTATTCAATAATTACGTGCATAAAAGAAATTTCCAGATCATGTTGAGTGCAACAAGAATATGCCCGAAGCGTGAGTGCGATAGAGACGCAATATCTTTGCCGATCAAAGAATAACACATAAACCGAGGGGTCTTGATAAGATCGTAGGCATAACATTCGTGATAGATTATTGATCAAGTTTATGGTTTTGAAATTATTATAATAATATATGTATCTCTATTATCATTATTTAGTTTCATCCTATGCTAACTTTATATAATAAATCCCTTCTTGATAAAACTTAAAATGCCTCTGTTACAATTTGCCCGTTTATTAAGTATACAACATTAAATGAGAGAGAGAGAGAGAGAGAGAGAAATTGACAGATATATAGATATTGACAGATATATAGAAATTGACAGATATATAGAAATTGACAGACCACGAAAGTATAAAAAAAATTAAATACTAGTACAAACTGTCAATTTAAACTTCCGCGCCTAAACAGTTCTACAGTTCCCTTTTGAGGTCGTATCGTCGCAATTAAAACCTTATAGGTACCTACTCAGGTTTACAGTCACTTGACAACCGTTTATGCCAACAAAGGACGTATATTTCGACACTCTCTAGAAAGAAACTATGTTTGTGTTAAGAGCGGAGCATCTTAAATCGAGACGTATAAATGTACAATAGTACGTAACGAGAATATGATAAGAGGCAGTGTCTAGTCTGATTTATTAATACTCTTTGTCCATGTAAGCGAGACGGCATGCTGTGCTAAGAAACAGAGACAAGTATAGTTTCTCTGCATCGTACGTCACAACTCATTTACTTGTCTCTTTTTCGCTCCCGGAAAGAAGCATACCGTCCTGCTCTCATTTGATATCCATATTAGTGTGTAGCTACAATATTCGCAGCTCTTTCATGTGTGCGTAAGCCTGGCCATTTTTAAACACGGTCTTTCGTATAGACAACGTATCTACCTCATTATTATATTACATCATTGGGTATGACAAACAAGTTTTTATTTATTTATACTAAATGTTCTTCCCTAAAATTCATTGTGTAGGTACCTACCCTAGCAAAGTACTTATAAAACTTTACATTCCAATAAATTGTGAGTATCCCAGTTGAAATTCGTCCTCTTTTCTCAACTCCACTCTACTCCTCTCCTCTCCTCTTCACTTAACTCCTTTCCTCACCACTCTATTCGACTTCTCTTTTTTTTCTCTCCTTTTTTAAACCCACCGGTTCGTTTGGTTAGTTTGGCGAATTTACCGGGTGTAATACCGTCAGCGCCTATCGCTATTTTATTATACCTACAGGCTTGAGGTCCCGGGTTCGAATCCCGGTAAGGGCATTTATTTGTGTGATGAGCTGATGAGCATGAATATTTGTTCCTGAGTCATGGATGTTTTCTATGTATTTAAGTATTTATTTATCTATTTAAGTATGTATATCGTCGTCTAGTACCCATAGTACAAGCTTTGTTTAGTTTGGGACTAGATCGATTTGTGTAAGATTGTCCCCCCAAATATTTATTTATTTTATTTTATTTACTTTATTTTTTAATACACACATGGTTGGCAACTGGCAACCCATTTACTTTCCGGTCTGTGAATTAACTACAATTTTTGCTTTAGTTCTAAAAACCGCTAGGTAGTGCGCGTCTAAACTAGAATATGAATTAGCCGCTTCGTTGCGGTACTGTTTACTCTGTACTGTGTGTTTCCACTATGCGCGACGGCGGGAGACGTGCGGGCGGAGCATCCCCGCGCGCGGGGGCCGCACCCCCTGAGACGATATTTTTCGCTGAACCTACGGCGCCTTAATTAGTAAATACCTCAACTTTTAAAAAAGTGGATGTTTAATTTATACATTTTCAATCTATTTTTGCACACTGCGATCAAATAGTGCAATGACACATATGCACTGGCTTTATGCATATTTAAAGTGTATTGCTGTCTCATTCCAACTCTAGCAAGTTGTTGCAACCATTTTGTTTCGCACAGGTGAACGCAGTGGAGATCCCCTCCCGCGGTGGCTTCAGCGTCCGCGCGGTCTACCCGCAGCTCGCCATCGCCGCGCACAGCTGCGTGCCTAACATCGTTCACACCATAATACAGAATGACTACGAGTAAGTATTACAAGCCAGCACACAGCAAACACACAGAACATTACAGACAGCGGCGGCACGTTGCCGATCCTTCAACAATTTATACACTCCTTTTTTGAAGAAACACATACTGTAGTCCCTCGGGAAAACCTCGGCAGGGAGCTCATTCCACAACTCCGAGGGAGGAAATTTCTCTGAAACCGTACGGTACGCGACCATTTAGGTTCCAGGGTGTGATGATGAATGCCCTGCCGACGGCGAGCGGTGTGGAGGTAGAAAGCAGCCGTAGGCATCATGTCGAACAGTTCTTCGGAGCAAAATCCGTTATAAAAGTGATAGAACACGCACAAGGAGGTATATAGTCTCTCCTTAGACTTAGTACTTACTTAGAATTTCCTATACTACAATCCCCTCCTATTGCTTACAGGGTCCAAGTGCGTGCCGCAGTGGGCATCAAAACCGGCGAGCTCCTTAACCTGTGCTACACTCACGTACTGTCACCCACAATCGTCCGTCGCGACTACCTTCTCGAGTCCAAGTTCTTCGCGTGCGACTGCTCGCGGTGCGCCGACCCGACGGAGCTCGGCGCGCACCTGAGCACGCTCAAGTGTAACAAGTGCGACAACGGCGTCATCATGTGCACTAACCCACTGGGTAAGGTGCTCTCATGCCAGTTGCTGTAGTCCCTGTTCTTCTCATGCTACGAAGCTTGGCGCGCACCTAAGCACGCGCAAGTTTAACAAGTGCGGGAACGGCGTCATCCTGTGCACTTACCCACTGCGGGCATCAGGACCTATTCGCAAAGCAGTGATCGTCTTGACGAGGCCCGAATAACTCCACTAACGGGTAGGTACGTTAGATTTAGGTTAACCCCTGAGATCTTATTCCCTTCGACCTGCCCCACCACCACCATAAGCTTCTCGAGGCTGTTGGTGTTTCGACGAGCAATGTGACCGATGGTTCTTAATATGCGCAGCTTTCCCTTTAACTCCTTTACTGTGTCCAGATATCGAATCATCCTGGCAATGCAACGACAAGAACTGCGGCTTCCAGACGTCAAGCGCGGCGATGAGGAAGATGCTGGCAGTCGTGCAGGCCGAGATAGACCAGCTGGACGCCCTGGAAGGCGCGCAGGCGGTCGAGATGCGAGAGGCTATGCTTAAGAAGGTAAGGTGTATCATAGGAGCTAGCCATCGTTTCAAAGAACCGCTGAACTTCCTTAATTTATTTCAGTCTCTTTCATCGTGATCATAGAGAAACATTAGTAACCCAAATACTTAGTTTGATAGTCATTATCATCATCAGCAGCCGTAGTCCGTCTACTGCTGAGCGAAGACCTCCATCATGTTGCGCCATAGGTGTCACCAACCCTCTGAAGTACTTAATCGGTAACTTTTTGATAGTGTTTCATATTATGTCAGCCGAGTTCCCCTGTTAGCCGATGTCCAAGCAGCTGTTTCCTAGTATTTTTGTGTTATTCCAGTACAAGTCTGTGTTCCACCCGCGGCACGGCGTTCTACTCTCGCTGAAGCACGCGCTGGCCACGTTGTACGGGCGCGTGGAGGGCTACGCCATCGACGAGCTGCCGGACCTGCTGCTGGAGCGCAAGGCGGAGCTGTGCCGGCTCGTGCTGGACACGCTGCGGACCGTGTCGCCCGGCGAGACCAGGATGCGGGGTGAGTAGCGACAGTACGAGTCTGTTCCCACAGCACTACTCTCGCTGAAGCACGCGCTGGCCACGTTGTACGGGCGCGTGGAGGGCTACGCCATCGACGAGCTGCCGGACCTGCTGCTGGAGCGCAAGGCGGAGCTGTGCCGGCTCGTCCTGGACACGCTGCGGACCGTGTCGCCCGGCGAGACCAGGATGCGGGGTGAGTAGCGACAGTACGAGTCTGTTCCCACAGCACTACTCTCGCTGAAGCACGCGCTGGCCACGTTGTACGGGCGCGTGGAGGGCTACGCCATCGACGAGCTGCCGGACCTGCTGCTGGAGCGCAAGGCGGAGCTGTGCCGGCTCGTGCTGGACACGCTGCGGACCGTGTCGCCCGGCGAGACCAGGATGCGGGGTGAGTAGCGACAGTAAGAGTCTGTTCCCACAGCACTACTCTCGCTGAAGCACGCGCTGGCCACGTTGTACGGGCGCGTGGAGGGCTACGCCATCGACGAGCTGCCGGACCTGCTGCTGGAGCGCAAGGCGGAGCTGTGCCGGCTCGTGCTGGACACGCTGCGGACCGTGTCGCCCGGCGAGACCAGGATGCGGGGTGAGTAGCGACAGTAAGAGTCTGTTCCCACAGCACTACTCTCGCTGAAGCACGCGCTGGCCACGTTGTACGGGCGCGTGGAGGGCTACGCCATCGACGAGCTGCCGGACCTGCTGCTGGAGCGCAAGGCGGAGCTGTGCCGGCTCGTGCTGGACACGCTGCGGACCGTGTCGCCCGGCGAGATCGGGATGCGGGGTGAGTAGCGACAGTACGAGTCTGTTCCCACAGCACTACTCTCGCTGAAGCATGCGCTGGCCACGTTGTACGGGCGCGTGGAGGGCTACGCCATCGACGAGCTGCCGGACCTGCTGCTGCAGCGCAAGGCGGAGCTGTGCCGGCTCGTGCTGGACACGACTTCTACGAGACACCAGCCTATTTTATAACATATATAAAGCTACAAGTTTAAGTCTAGTCGCGTCCGCGGCACATTTTAAAAAGTATTTATAAGTTTGAAGGTTCAAGGACTGAAATACAACAGCAAGGGCTATAATAGCTTACTCTATTTACTTACGTCGTAGGATGATGTAGGTACTACCTAATAGCAGCGATGAAATAATACCTTTATTATACTTTTGAACACACTAATTGATCACCTTTTAACCAACCAAATTATTCTAGGTATGATGCTATACGAGCTCCACGCACCAATCATGTTCCTCGCGCGCAGTGAGTTCAGCGCCGGCCTCATCACCCAGGAGAAACTGAAGGAACGACTGCAGGAGCCCATCCGGTGCCTCGCCGAGGCGTCCAGCATCCTCGGCCGCGAGGACCCGCACAGCCCCGAGGGCATCACGGGCGAGATTGCGAAGCAGTCCATGGAACAGCTTCAAGCTAGCCTTGACTCGCTGTAGATGATAGTTCCTCGCTTAAGTTTTTTATGTCATTGTATTTCCTTATATTTTCCAACTGCCAATAATACAAAGAGCACGCGCGCCCCAGCACGCACCGGCTGTTCATAAGCCCTTACCAAACTGATTTAAGGGCCGGCGCCCACTATCGGCAAGGCACGGTATAGCTACGCGCAGTCGGTAACGGGAATTATTGCCCTGGCATGCTCAGGCATGCCGAATATCCTTGGGAATGCCTAGTCATCCCTCAGACGTTCTCATCCCTCATAACAAGGCACCTGAGAAATGCCGAGGTGTTCTTAGCCATGCTTAGGCCAGCTAACAGCCTGGGCTCTATGAGGCCAGCGCACATTATCGGCACGGCACGGCTCGGTATGCTTAAGGAGTGCCGATAATATGCACTGGCCCTAACAGTCAAGAAGACTGAAGGTCACGGGTTACGATGCCTCAGTGTCCGACGGGCGAATTGCGTCAAAAGTCCAAATTTCCCAATTGTTCGTACTGCCCCAGCGTGGTAATGTTAAATTTACATTATTGAAAGATGTCAACACGCTATGCTAGCTATGTGTTTTGTAATTTTACATGCTTCATGTAGTTAGCGTTGTGTGATTATAAATTAGCCATAAAAGACAAATTTCACTTTACGATCTCTCGGAAAACATTTAGCATGATTGAATGTTATTTAAAATTTAAATAAATTTAAAAAATCTGCATTATTGACATGCAATTTATGAGATTTTATTTAGATCAATATAAGTACTTATTTAGGTACAACTTTTTCTATATAACAGTGATTAGTAGTATGATGATTTATGTATATATTTTATAGTTACAATTATAATTATGTTGGGTATGAATTAAATGTGTATAAACATAAAGGATTTTATTTTTATTTAGAATTAACAGTTACTAACCACAACATTAAAAAATAATTTTCTTGATTTTCTTTTTGTCTACTGCAGTAGAGTTCAACACCTTTACCTGTTGCCCTATATCTTCAATATTGTCTGTACTTTCCAGAGTGCCCAGTTTCAGAGAAGTGTCTTCCCTTTCACCTTGAGTCTGAAAATAGAAGTAGAACGTAGTTAGAGTACCAATCCTAATAATATTATAGATGCGAATGTTTGGATGTCTGTTGTTCTCAATCACGCCAAACGGCTACACGGAATAAGATGAATTTTGGTATAATACTTTTTATCCCAGGCATCACCCCCTAAGGGAGAAAGATGGGGCGAAAGTTTGTATGGAGCTACAATATAAACGAGTTCCATGCGGACAAAGTCTAGCTTCTACCCGCGCTAGTATTTTTAGTACAAACTAAAAATAATTATTTTAGTGCATCATTTGATTGTAATCAATATGAAATCAATCTGAATTTCCAAGTCAAACTTTTCATTTAACATTCAAGCTATACGACATTGTTTGCATGTCTTGAATGAATGAATGATTTATGTGATAAACACAACCACAACATTGAATACTAAAAATAAGTAAAATGTTGAGGGTGTGCAAAAGCATGTGTTGGAGCACAAAAAGCCATGATGCTGATTTATTTTCAACTCTATGTACACAATAACTTCAGTGTTTGACTTGATCCACACAGTGACAATGGATGTTACTCACTGTAGGACAATCCTTCCTCAAGTGTGTGACATCTCCACAGAGTTTGCAGGAACCACCATTTGGATATAAACCTTTGGGGTTGTCTGGACACTGCCTGGCTAAGTGACCCTGGAAAAAATTAATTAATTAATCATTACTCTTGTAATGTTATACTATAATAGTACATTACGTAACTAGGGCGGCGAATGCCCCAGATCGCAGGTGTTTGTTCATAAATATGCGCTCTGGGGCTTTACGAATTACCGCCTGTGTTGAGTTAAAAAAATTACGTCTTCACCTAGCCACAATGCGAGTTTTCCCGTACGCGCAGCGTGCAGTAAAACTCGTATTATGGCCAGGTGTGATGTAAAGTTATTTATAGGTTTATAGAAAAAGTTAATCACATCATCAGCCTATATACGTCCCACTGCTGGGCACAGGCCTCCTCTCATGTATGAGAGGGAATGGGCAGTAGTCCCCACGCTGGCCCAGTGCGGATTGGGGACTTCACATACACCTTTGAATTTCTTCGCAGATGTACGCAGGTTTCCTCACGATGTTTTTCCTTCACTGAAAAGCTAAGTTCCGAAAAACTCATTGGTACGAGCCGGGATTCGAACCCACGACCGCCGTTTGACAGCCGCATGCCTGAATCACTGGGCTACCGTAGCTTTTTAAATATTTAAAAGTTAATCAAAAGAAAACAATTCAATATTAAAAGCTAAATTCAAAACTAAGTATGAAATAACTCTACACACATCCTCATTGATTGCCCTTGCCTTATGCGCAGGTGTAACTCCATTCTGGGCAAACACATGTGCCCAGAGATCAAGTTTCTTGAGTTCAACAGAATCCTGCAGTTGTTTTAGTTTGCAGGACTTGACCAAGAATTGTAGTAAGTGGCTCTCACAATAGATCAGCAATGGTCGCGGTGATATAGGGGCTCATACAGCCCGGAAGCCACTACCAGAATAATAAATCAAATAACCCACCATGCGTCACTCCAGGTGCAAAGGTGCCCATCATGCTAGCCACATTGCTGCGATGAATAGCTATGGCCTTTGCACCAGAAATTACCGAAAGTAGGAATACAATAATTTCAACAGTAAAAAGTAGTTCATAAAGAATTTACTTTAGAAAAAACTCACCTGTTCTCTACAAATGAAACAAGTAGCAAATCTGAACTCTTTATCCCTCTGAACTTTGCATTCAAACTGCCGGTGCTCCGTTGAGCCACATTTGAAGCAAATTCCATCTGCCGCATCTACTCCAGGTATCTTTGACTTAAGTTCGGGGCAGTCGGAGAGATTATGCCCACCCTTCCTGCAGTTGTAACACACATCTCTTTTCAACCTGGCTAGAGCCTTCTCTGCTCTCCTTCTCTCAAGTTTCATGGTTCTCTGCACCTCACTCTTTGGGATCCCTTTCTGGATCATACTGTTCCTTAACTCTGTGAGACGCTCTGCATCTTTCTTCATGATGGGGAAGCCGTCAAATCTCACAAGCTCTACCTCTTTAGTGTTAATGATCAGTTGAAAACTCTGGTCATTTATTTCCTTCCTTCTGGCAGGTTTACCTTTGCCCATTTTGCCTTTCTTTTTATTATTCATGTTATTTTCAGTTTGTTTGTTGTTTTGATTATTCTTATTATGGAAAGGTTTATCAGTAACATTTGATTCTTGTGTTTTCTCTGTTTGTGCAACATTCTCTGTACTTTTATTCGCTTTTTGTTTGTTTTTTTTTTTTTTCTTCTTTTTCTTTTCAGTTTGAGGTGCTTCTGTGCCAGGGGATGTCTCAGACTGCATGGCCTCAGTAGGTGCAGAAGGAGAAGACTCTGTGGTTGTCCTATTTTTCTTTTTCTTCTTTTTAGTTTTTTCTTGAGATGTAGGGGCATCAGCAGACTCATTCACACCACTATCATAAGATGTTTCTTGTACTTTATTATCTGCAGGCTGCTTTAGAGGTAAGAGTCTTTTCTTAGGTTGTTCTTCAGGGAAATCGCACCAAGTGGCTTTCCTTTTGGACACTTTTTGTTCCTTCAAAAAGTTTTCGTAGTTTGTAATGCGTTGGTTCTCAGCCTGAAAGTAACTTTATAGTTTAATTTCCGTTAAATTAAGGAATCGTAATTAGTATAACTACAACTTATAAAGTAAAGAGGGTGAAAATAAAAAAATTGAACATAATTAAGGGCCTTAACCTAATCTATGCTTTAACTTTTCTCATTTTCGTGACTACAATTAGGTAATTACGAAACTAAGAAAAGTTAAAGAACGAATCAAAAGTAATAAGAACCTCCTGTCGCTTGCTGGATTCCTCTTTCTCTTTCTTCGACTGCATTAGTTGCTCTTTCATCACTTCCCATGGCGTACTGTCTTTAGGAGCTCTCTCGTTCGAGGACTTAGACCCCTTCGCTCGAGCGAATCGAGTCATAATGAAAACAACAAAAATGTGAACCCCCTCAACTCCAATTTGAACCCTCAAATATGAACAATCCAATCCCTATTATTTATTCACTTTATTCAACAACTTCAGCAACTCCGCACGTGTGTGAATTTGTGAAAGAAAGAAAAATGACAATTTGATGTGAATTGTGAAGTCAATAGTAACGTCAAACTGACAGTGACCTTACAAGGCCGTATTTCTGTAATTAATAATGGTGTGGTTATTTAATGTTAGTTGTCCGTTGTTGTCATATTCACATGCAAACATTAAAAAAGCTTGCTCTATTTTAAATATTAATCGAGATGCGAAATCAACTTTGTATTTGTACAAGAAAAGTTAAACATAATTTTTTTTTTTTAAATTCGTCCATTCGGACAGGCTAAGACCATGGGCCATACTGCCTAGTCTTCAGTAAGTATAATTTCATTTGATCGAATCCAGTAATAACGTCTTCAGTAGTTTCAAATCAGAAGTCTCTAGTCCAATAAATATGTCTTCAGTTATTTCCAATTCATATGAACAAATCTAGATATTAAGTCATCAGTATTATCAACATATGTGTCAAATCCAAAAAATAAGTCTTCAGTTATTCCAATCCAATTCATGAAGTCAAATCCAGTAATAAAGTCTTGAGTATGTTCCAATAAAAACGTCAAATCCAATATTCAGCTCTTCAAAAAAGCTTACACCTCATCCAGACATTCCAAAAAGTCATTTGACCAACAAAATATAGGTACAATGCTTCAATAGGACTTTTGAATGATCCTTGGAACATGGCGGATCGTGCTCCAGACATTTTTTTTCATTTTCTGCATTCTGCTGTTTAATGTATAGTTTTGATATCGTATTATGCAATAAATGGCAAACATGACGGCTACAGTTTATGAAGAATTTTCCTGGAAATGCGAATAACCAATTCTTGGGCATCATTCAGCGGTTCGTGGTCGCGGCCGCCATTATACTTTGTACTGCTCCAGCTATCGCTCAGTGCATCGTGAAGGCCTTACACCGTACATCATGCATGTGAAATGTTTTTTTTATTTTTGATTTCTATACACTGTTTTTGGCAAAGGCCCTAGAGGCTGCCATTTCTCTAATAAATAAATAATGCTTCAATAAAAATATATACAATTTTAAGCAAGTTTTAAATTTAGCATCATATTTACAGCATACACACAGTATTATGTACAAAATTAAACAAAGGTAAATAAGTAGACGACTCCTTCAACAAATCAGTTACTGAAAGCGGGATTCGATTAGAAGCTCCATAAATCTCAAGCAACTCATCCATCAGCACTAGGCGCTGAATGCCAAAGGATGAGCAACTAAACAGAATGTGATCTATAGACTGAACCTCTTGCTTTTGACAATGATCGCAATAAGGGGAAGAGACAAAGTTTTTACGATGGAGATGAAAATTTAAACGACAATGACCAATGCGCATACGAGTAATTATGGTGTAAAACCTACGATGCATGTAAGTTTTAAACTTACAAAACCAAGGCTTACTATCTAACAAAGCATACAAATGAGCCTTATTCTCAACTTCTGTAAAATGATACCAATGTCTTCCCCAAAGAACAGTCATACGCTGTTTTAGATTACTTATAATATCAGAATATGGCAAGGTCACAGCTAAGTCCCTGCTGTCGGGAACCAGGGACAAGTCAGATGCATTAGCAATAGTTCTAGCTAGGTAGTCGGCGTTTTCATTACCAGAAACTCCTTTATGAGACGGAACCCATACAAAATCTATTTTAATACCAATTAAAGATAGTTCTAACCATAATTCTTTAATGGAAAAAATTAGATAGCAAGTGCTAGCATTCATTTTGTTACTCGATAAACTTATTAATACACTCATACTATCGCTTACTATGACCCATTCTTTACTATATTGATTATGTTCTTTAACATGTTTCAAAGCAAATAAGATGGCAGTTGCTTCAGCAGTAAAGATACTTGCATTTTTATTGATATTAAACCCAATACCTTTATTAATTTCAGGTTGATAAATTGCAAAGGAAACAGCATTATTATTTTTGGCACCATCCGTATAAATAAATTTACAATTAGACCATTCTGACAACAATAAATAAGCCTCCTCTTTGGAAGTAAGCTTTGAATCTATTACAATTTTTATATCGGGATATTTACTCTTAAAAGAGCCTGTGTAACAGGGAAGAAGGTCATTATCAAGATGTATATTTAACTCCTGCAAAGAGTGAAAGAAAGAAGTAAAATCCTGAAGAACATACATGTGCCTTTGAAAAGGCGATGATTGGAAAGAAATCAAGTTGTGAAGAAGATCGTTCTTAGGCAAGCTGTATAACTTTAAAATAAATCTTTCTTTTAAATAACGAAATCTAATATGAATAGGAGGAAGATTCGATTCAATTTGCATAGCAGCGATAGGACTAGTTTTAAATGCACCCAGTATTGTCCGCATACATTTGTTTTGTATTTTATCTAATGAATTTACAATTTTATCATCTCCAGCAAAACATAGAAAACCATATTCAAAATGACTTCGAACTAGACTTATACAAGATTAACAAAATTTTGGGGTCTGCACCCCATGAAGTGGCGCACAGCGATTTTAACACATTGTATGCTTTGTTAGCTTTGGTTATAATACTGTCAGCATATTTTATCCAGGAAAGTTTTGAAGTAAATATAACACCTAAAAACTTTATTAGATCATATGAAATAGGCAGTGATATGTCATTGTACAAAACTGTGGGCAAACACATGCTTTTGCGACCAAAAATAAAAACTTTGGTTTTAGTCGAATTTACATCTAAGTTCAGATAAGCAAAGTATTTATGTAAGTTGATTAATGCCTCATTAATAGTCAAAGCTAATTGATTTAAATCAGATCCTGACACATAAACAACCAAATCATCTGCATACTGCAGATTTTTAACCTTTGTTCCTAGAATAAGATTTAGTCTCCTAATGTACAAAATAAAAATTAAAGGGGATAAGATACCTCCTTGACAAACCCCTAAAGAAGATAATCTTGGGCCATATAAGTGATTGTTAAATTTAACAAAAACCTTCCTGTTTGTTAAAAACATTTGTAAGAAATTTATTATTTTGCCAGGTAACCCTATCATTGACAGCTCTCTACATAAAACGGAAATATTGACACTGTTAAATGCAATGCACCTGCAATGTCAAAGAATACCGAAAGAAGATACTGATTATTATATATGCTGTTAAGGGCATCAAGTTGCAACTGACAAATACTCTCACGAGAAGACCGACCTTTACGAAAACCAAACTGATTGCAGGGTAACAGACCATTTTGTTCGACAAAAAATTCCAACCGTTGCTTTAGAAGCTGTTCAAAAACCTTTCCTACACAAGATGTGAGTGCTATAGGTCGATATGAGTCGGGTAACAATTTATCTTTATCAGGCTTTAAAATTGGGACCAAGCAATCTGTTTTCCAATCATCAGGAATTAAGTTTTCTTCCCACAGCTGATTGAATATGTTTAAAAAGGTCTTTAGATTTTGTGAACTTAAATTTTTCAGTAAAATATATGGTATTCCATCAAGACCAAAGGATGTATCTCTTCTTGAAAATAGGGCAGATTTAAGCTCTTGCAAAGAAAACGGTTCAGTAAGATACTTATCATTATCATTTTCTGTGTGAACATAATTTAAAGACTCATTAAGCACAAAATCAGGAGTGTATTTCTTAAGAAAATCTGATATCCAACTATTATTACTAGCGTGTTTTGAAATGAATGTTTTATTAAATTTCCGCATGTAATTCCATATTAATGTCAAAGGAGTGCACCGGTTAAATGAGTTACACAGATTTATCCAACTATTACGCCGTTCAGTCTTAAGAACAAGCTTTTTAAGGGCTCGAAGTCTTTTAAATTCTATATAATTCTCTTCACTAGGTTCACTTTTAAATTTTATATAAGCATGTTTTGAATTAAGTACAGCTTCTGAACACTTTTGATTCCACCAAGGCAGCCGGGGAAATTTCAAAGATTTTGGTGTACACGTATTAGAACTATTCAAAGACCTATGTCTAGGGATGGACTCTACAGCAGTAGATCGCAAAATATTACAAAACAGATTGAGCGCATCTATCGAAGACATATTTTCAAAATCAATATTAGCCAAACAAAAATCAACTGATTGCCTGTACATTTTCCAATTCACCTGTTTGTAATTTGGGTGAATGGGCAAATGTACATTATTACATATTGGATTACTTTGTGCGCTATTTTCATTACCAACTATCATTTTTATCATTACAGGCAAATGATAACTGCTGCCAAGAGGACAATCCATAACAGACCAATCACATGAAAGTGCCAATGATGGAGAAACGAAAGTTAAATCCAGAGCATTAGGACGCCAAGAAGAAGAACCAGTTGTAGTAGTTTGACCATTATTTAAAAGAACCAAGTCATTGCCATCAATAATATCTAAGACATCTCTACCTCGAGGCAATGTATCAACACAGCCCCATGACATATGTTAAGTATTCTTCGATAGCACAGCGAAAGGGGGGTTGGAATGCATGAATTCCCCGGAGAGAGTAACCAAGGCGATTACCGATAGAAATGAGCAACCCACTCACCTTGTGAACCTCAATGGCAGCTGCTCGTGTTAGGATGAAAGCCCAGCTCCGTTCTCCTTCTGCTATGCCTAGGTCTTAGTAGCCTGCAGATCTGGGTTCAGCACAGGGTAACGTAAAGCACGTAGATAGACTAGATAGTAGTGAAAGTAGCCACGAAAGCACCGTGGTGAGTCTCTGCGGCGGTAAGGGATGCGCGCGCGACGATAGCCATTTGCCTACTGGTCCGCGAGTGTTTGGGACGGAGCTATTCTTAAAGGGCGAGATTCGCTTGGCATTGAAGGAGCCTTCAGTGATGGATTACTCTAAGCTCCCGACAAAAGCCTGGTTACTAAATCCTAAACAACATATGATGAGCATTTAGATCACCTCCAAAAAGCATTGGCTGCGGAATAGATTTTATCAAAGCATCAAATTTACTTTTATTAAATGGGGGATCAGAATTTGATGGACTATAAAAACTTACTACACTCAACTGCTTGTTGTTTATAATTATTTGTACACAGATATTTTGTAGAGCATTGTCAAAATAAGTTTTAATATTAGAATATACTATATTGTTATGAATAAGTATTGCTACACCATTATGTTTATTACCACAGTCATTTCTAATGACATTGTATCGTTTAATTGAAAATTTTTGATGTTGTTTTAACCAGGTTTCAGAAATTATTGCTATGTGAATGTTATTTTCATATAAGAATCTAGTAAAGATTAGCCTATTGCTTATTATACTCTGAGCATTCCACTGCACTATGTTCAATATGTCCATAAAGAAAAAAAATTAAGGTTGTTTCCTGAAAGTGTTTTTAAGTGTTTCTTTTATATTGTTAGAATTTATTGGCGTTTCTTTATCAGCACAAATTTTAACTATAGCTTCCACAAGTAGATTCATAAATCTGTCAGATTTGGTCAGATTACTTAGATGGGTGTCAATATATTTTGAGCCGAGCTGCGGAAATGCAACGTCACAAAACAAATCGGAATATTTGGCACTACGTGATTTTAACTTATTTTCCTCAATTTTCTGTTTTTTAATTGGACATGCAGCAGATATAGCCACGTGATCCCCACCACAGTTTGCGCATTGTGTTTTAACCTTATTACAATTTTTGAAATTATGAGGTTCAGCACAAATTGAACATACTTCATTATTTTTACAATACTTTGCTATATGACCAAATTTCATGCAACGAAGGCATTGCTTTACTGGAGGAATATAGATCCCTACTTCGTGCCTCCAATGGTCAAGTGTTACATATTCAGGCAACTGTACAGAGGCAAAAGTCACGGCAACCGTCTGAGTTGGAACCATTGAGACGATACCCAGCGTGTCTTTTACCCGCCGCATAAAACGTCTTACGCTTATCACCTTTTTACTGGAAGCTATTAATTGGAAAATCTTCTGGTTCGAATAATCAATCGGCACTGAAGTGAGAACACCCGTAACCTCGGTCTCAGATGCTGGGATTGAAGCATTCATGTGAATTTCATTTAATAATTTTTCATTTTTTAGGAAGACATTGGCGTGATTTGGGAGATCGAACATAATCCCAACTTTGTATGTATTAATTGTTCTTAGATGCATCACGCCCGACACGCGATGCTTTCGGATTGCATTGGACAAAGCAAGTCTATCTTTGTCAGAAAATTTGTGGTCATCCTCTCTGTGATTCAGAAAAACAATAAATTCTTTCTTAGCTGAATTTTCGTCGTACAACCTGTAATAACTTTTGGCCCTGAAAGGAGTATACTTCTCTTTGTCATCTTCTTTAGTCTTCTTTTTTGCAGGTATGCGCTCCGAGGGCGCACCTGTATCCGCATCAGAACTACTTTCAGATTGAAGATCTGGCTCCGGCTCCAAGCCCTCCAACCGAGAACGCTTTCCCGTACGCTTCCCCATGACTGGGGAAGCGCACCAAACCGATAACCCAATCAACTATGAATTTAGATTAAAATTAAGACTAAATATGTACAAATTAACACCTAAAATTAATTTACAATAAAATATTTTATCAAGCGCGCCTATCACTTTCAACGTTCCCGCCAAAAAAAAAACAAGTTAAACATAAAAGAAAACTTGAAAAAATTGTGGGCAACATATTTTTAGGGTACGTTCAGAAATATAATGATATTATCCCCATGATACCTAAGTATCTGTGTGAATCCGATTTTCTAAGGATTTTCTAGAAACAATTTACCTACGACTGGCTATTCAATGTTTCTAAAATAAATAATACACATTTCCTTATCATGAGACGGTGAAGTCGGCGACATTTGAACGAATGAACCGTCATGGTGCGTACACACCAAGCCAACGAAAGCCAAGGAATGGGTTTCGCCGGCCTTCGTTGGCCCTATCTGGACGATTCAATAAACGCCAACGACCGTTCTATGATCGTTCGTTAGCGTGTGCCGCCGCTGCGAGGCAGTATCATTGACGCAGTCAAAGCCTGTGTACACACCAGACCAACGAACGCCAACGAAAGATATTCGGCGTTGGCTACCGCACGCTCCCGCACGTTCGTTGGTTCTTGACAAGTTCTTGAAGATGCGTCCAGAACGAACGTGCGTCGTGCGGTAGCCAACGTTAGTAGTTGAACAGGTTATATTAAAACCACAAGATTCAGTAAATCATATTGTATTATTTATGAGTGACAATAAGTGACAACTATTTGAAATTCACAAAAACCAAAGAGAATCTGCCTTATGGTAAGGAGGTTTTAACACTGCCCCTTACTCTCATCAGCAGCTCGCAGCGTAATGTGAGAGTACAACAATAAATTGATCAGAAAAAATCAAACTGCTTTATTTAATAAACCTAAGCGTTTAATAAAGTAATTATGTTTCACCTTGGGCAAAGCCTTAGTAAAAATATCTGCTTCCAGTTCAGAGGAGGGCATATAATGTAGATTTACAAGTTTTTGATCTACACATTCTCGTATAAAATGATGGCACACATCTATATGTTTGGTTCTTCTGAAGCATTCATTCTCTACCATCTTTAACGTACTCCTATTATCATTGTATATAGTGAGTGGCGGTTGCTCCATAAAGTTAAGTTCGCGCAGAAAATTCCGAATAAATTTAGCTTCTTTAACGGCAGTACCTAAAGCATAGTATTCGGCTTCTGTGCTAGAACAGGCCACGTTTTGCTGTTTCTGGCTATGCCAGTTTACAATGCATTTTCCAAATCTGCTCAGAAAACCGGAACACGATTTTCTATCACTGGTATCCCCCGCCCAATCTGCGTCGGATGAAATAATGACTTCATTATTCCCTCTTTTGAAATTGAGACCGTAGTCAGTTGTACCCGAAAGATACCTGAGCACGCGTTTAGCAGCGATCTAGTGTGACTCATTATAACAGGTGTTATATTGACTGAGCTTACTGCACGCAAACGCTATATCTGGACGAGTGCAAACAGCAAGATACATCAAGCTTCCTATTAGTTCCTGATATGGGAACCTTTGATCTGTGGTATCCGCTTTTGGAAGGTTAAAGTTAACTTCCATTGGAGTCGCTATGCTGTGACAATCATTCATACCAAACCTAATTAAAATATTTTTCACGTATTCAGATTGACATAACTTTAGTGTTCCCTGCTCTCGGTCCCTATCAACCTTCATTCCTAAGGCTTGTTTCACAGGTCCAAGTATTTTAATTTTGAAGTTGGAACTGAGCAATTTGTAAAGCAATTGCTTTTCACGTTCATTAGAACTGAATATGAAGAAATCGTCTACATATAAAGCTATAATAACCTTGTTTTTAAAATAAACACATTTCTCAGTCTTTAGTTGTGTGAAGCCATTGCTAACTAAAACCTTTTGAACCTTTTCATTCCAGGCTCTGCTGGCTTGTTTGAGTCCATATAAGCTCTTCTTTAGTAAACAGACTTTGTTCTGCCCCTCAATAGCAAAGCCACCTATGGCATTTTCGACACCTATGGCAAAGAGTAAACGTAAGGTAGAATGTCTTACAACAGGTGCAAAGGTTTCTTCAAAGTCTATACCATATTGTTGGGTAAAGCCCTTTGCAACTAAACGGGCTTTGAATTTTTCAAAGTTACCACTTGGATCAACTTTTTCTTTAAATACCCATTTACATTTTATTACGTTACTATCTTTAGGACGATCTACAAGTTTCCAGACTCCATGTGAAATTAGCGACTTATATTCCTCCTGCATGGCATTTAACCATTCTTTATTTTTCTCAGACTTTATAGCTTCACTGTACGTACGAGGCTCACTTCTTCCCATTAAGCCTATTTATGTGAAATAGTTCATTTCATAATCGTTAAATCGTATAGGAGGACAGCGCATACGTACAGGTCTAGAATGTTCAGCTCCCTCTGAGTCAGACTCAAGGTTCATAGGAGTCATAGGCACAGACTCTATGAAGTCCGTATCATCAATATTATTCAATGATGAACCAGAAGCACCTTGTTCGTCAAATGATACTGTTTCATGAACAACAGGTTCGTTAACAGGGAATTCCTGACTTTCAGAATGAATAGATAAAGCATCTGGTGTAGCGTATTCATCAACATCAGATTCAATAACATTAGGCCGAGTGGTTTCCAGATTACACACCGAAACTTCGACAGTATTTATTGAACCATTTGAATTGTCATTCGAATTATTCGATTTTAAATGAATAACTGTCTCTATGAACTCTACCGAACGAGCTTTTATCATTTTCCTGCCATCAGCTGGATCACCAAGTCTATAACCTTTGGTGTGATCACAATATCCTAACATTATGTAGGGTTTTGATTTAGGATCAAGCTTTGTACGCTGACATTGTGGAGTGAGGGCATATGCTGTACAACCAAAGACTCTTAGGTGACTGAGATTGATTTTAGAACCAGTCCACAGTTCCTCAGGAGTAGCTTTATGTAAAGCTGCGGTTGGACTACGATTTTTTAAATAGCAAGCAGTGTTAACTGCTTCAGCCCAATATTTTTTTCCTAAATTAGCGTCTTGCAACATTGCTCTAGCTTTTTCCATTAAAGTTCTGTTTAGACGTTCAGAGACGCCATTTTGTTGAGGTGTGTATGGAACAGTGGTTTCGTGGATGATACCGAATTGCTTTAAGTAATTCACGAAACTTTTGTTACAATACTCCGTGCCGTTATCGCTTCTAACACGCTTAATCTTTAAATCGGTTTGATTTTCAACAACGGTTTTGAATTCAATAAACGTATTCAAAACAGTAGTTTGATCTTTACGATCCAGAAAATAAATGAACGATTTTCTTGTAAAATCATCAGTAAAAGTGATAAAATAACGACTACCACTCCAACTATTAACAGACATGGGTCCACATATATCAGTATGGATTAAATCCAATTTAGTCACGCTTCTATGAGCTTGACCACGGGGAAAAGATTTACTCTTTTGTTTTCCTTCAAGGCAGGGAGGGCATGTATTCAAGCTTCCATTTGGAAAACTAATACCGTTGGCTAAAAAATCGCGAAGAGTTAACATACCTTTAAAACTTAAGTGTCCTAGGCGACGATGCCATAGCTCCAATGAACTAGAATTGGATACAAAAGCTTTACCTTCGATGGACTTCATAACCTTTTGGTCATCTAATGTAGCTGAATAATATTCCTCTTTCTGATCAATTCTGTATATACCGCCCACATTAGTAGCTTGCAGCTCACTGGAACCAGTAACGGACACATTATCCCTCCTATAAACATTACATTTATTAATATCAAATATTAAAACATAACCTTTTGCTGCTACTTTGCTTACAGACAAAAGATTCGCTGCTACGTTTGGCACATACAGAGCATCAGTAATAACTTTAACATCACTATTGTGCAAGGTCACATTGACATTGCCTACGCCTTCGCTGTACATCGTATCATTATTGGCAGTAGTAATCTGGGTTTTAACGCCAGAAGAGTAATTTAACAACCAATCCTTGCGATTAGTCACGTGACTAGTGCATCCCGAATCTAAAATCCAACTATTAGTATCACAAAGAGTACTAACTAAAGCAGTCTCAGATGAAAATAAAGAAACATTCATTCCCTTTTTCGATGATGCAGCATCTTGAGTTGAATCGTTATTCGAAATCTTCTTTAAATTCTTCTTTAACTTAGGACATTTAGGCTTAATATGTCCTTTGGCATTACAGTTGTGACAGATGGGAACAAATTTGTTTTTTGCAATTAGAATCTTTTCAGATGACTCCAAATTTGAACTTGATGACTGTCTTTTGAATTCATGTTGGATTAATTGGCATTTAACAAAATCAGATCCCAATTTTGCATTTGAGGCTTCCATTGCCATTATGAGCGGGTCAAATTCCGATGTCAAGCCAATTAACATTAATTCTGCTAACTCTTCGTCATCAATGTTGCAGCCAATGTCTGCCAGCTCCTGCGTTACGGAAATAATATTTCCAAGATAATGATCCATGCAATCATACTCTTCATACTTTATTTGAGCTAATTTTCTTTTTAAAGAAAGTCTACGACTAATGCCAGTATTCTCATATGCAGATTTAAGATTTTTCCAAGCATCAAAAGCTGTGGTCGCATTTTTCACGTGTGGGTAACAAATGGGTTGTATATTCAAACAGATCTTTGCATAAGCTTTTTGATCTTTGGTGGGATTCGTACTCGCTTCACCAGACCCGATAGCAAATTCCCATAAGCCATTGTCTATTAATAACAACTTCATTCGAAATTTCCACGTTGCGTAGTTATTTACTCCTTCCAATTTACCGATGGACATATTAGAACCGGTACTTACGATTAGATTATTTAGCGTAACAGTTTCCGTAGAACCTTTTTCCACCATATTGTAAAATTATATTTTACAATTTAGTAAGATACTGAATTAATTGTAAATACAATACTTAGTGAATACAAATGAATGAATACAAAATAATATAATCCACTGATTTTCGGTTATTTATTCGCCCATAACCAATATTAAAACCACAAGATTCAGTAAATCATATTGTACTATTTATGAGTGACAATAAGTGACAACTATTTGAAATTCACAAAAAACCAAAGAGAATCTGCCTTATGGTAAGGAGGTTTTAACAGGTTTGATAACCGCATATTAATCATGTCCGACGACACAGTGATTATAATTGTTAGTTTTCTATATCCTAACGAGTTAATAAAAGAAAAAAACCAGAAATGGGGGTGGAGATGGTGGACGACATACTCGTATTTTAAAAGCAGAAACGTTTACAGTGGAAGTAAAATAATTGAAAAAAAACAGTAACGTTTAATTGACAACTTAATCAGAATGTCTTCTGAAGATTTTGAATGGTTGTTGAATACAATTGGACCGTTCGTTTGTTGGCCTTCGGCATGTAATCCATACCACGTTGGGCCGATTGCTTCAAATCCTTTGATGTTGCCGCCATGTTGCGGATCGCCGGCACAGGCCAACAAACAATCGTTGGCGTTTGTAATCTGTCCAGACACAGCCAACGAAGGCCAGCGAAACCCATTTGCTGTCGTTCGTTGGCCTGGTACGTGTACGCACCTGAACCAACGAGCGTGCGACAGCCAACACCGAAAATCGTTCGTTGGCGTTCGTTGGCTTGGTGTGTACGCACCATAAGATGAAATTCCAACCGTTCTACTTAAAACAAAAACAGTCGATAGTTCCCTATATAATATGATAATTCTTTGTAAGTGTTGATAAGAAATTAACATGTGAAAACGTAATATATTCTATGTACTTGCACTTGCACTTCCATACCTAAACTCGCAATAAATTGGTTGTACTTTACCTGAACAGAAAGTCATGAACTCATGAAGGTGGAGATCTAAAGATCCTCTCCTCACCCCAAATTAAATTAGTCAAAGCAGAAATGAAATATCGAACTTTGTTTTCAATATCAAACCAAACAAAACCAGTTAGTTAATGAGAAATTTGGAAAAGATCCAAAGCGGGGAAGAGAGAGGCAGCTCAAAAAGAGAGTGTATGTTGGGTCATATTGTAATGTCAAAGGGGTTGCCTGGGATTGGAGTACATGGAGGGCCTACTTTGAGCTACACTGACAAGAGCTTAGCTCTTAAATAAGAAGGGTTTTAAATGTAATAAATAACTTGCCATAGTATATTACATGTATTGTCTACTTATTTGATGAAAGACAATAATGCTTATGTTATGTGGCAGTTATGGTAAGAGCTGAATTTAATTTTAATTACTATAAATGAAGCATGAGAACAAGACATGTGTTATTGTATATACTGATGTAGTGTGAAATGCTAGTGATTTAGAACTGAAATTATACCAATGTCATATCATCATCATATCAGCAGAAAGATGTGCACTGCTGGACAATACAAATAATAAATAAATAAATCAGCCTAAATCCATCCTACTCCTGGGCACAGGCCTCCTCAAAAGGATGAGACGCAACGGGCAGTAGTCCCCACACTTGCCCAGTGCGGGTTAGGGACTTCACATAAACCTTTTGAATTTCTTTGTCTAATTTAAATAAAATAATATCAATTAGTTATTTAAATTTGTTTATTGCTAACAATAAAATACGATATATGAAAATTATAGTGTCTTTTACACTATGTAATAGATTGTTACTCCGTCTTCTGTTTCTTGCTCAGTCTTTCATCCAGCAGCTTGACCCAGTCTTCATATTGCTTGTTATCTTCTTCATCCAATTCATCAATAAACCTATCAATGTCTTCCTCCTTCACTTTTGATTCCTCATCATTTAAAATTGGAGCCCCTGTCTTAGCTTTCTTTTTTCCTTTTTTCTTTTTCTGCTTAGTGTCTTCATTTTGTATTGCAGGAGTTTTTTCTTTATCGGCATTAGGCTCAATTAATGAACTATTCTTATTTTTCTTTTCCTTGCATTCTTTATGTGGTTTAAGATCTGCTATTTCAACACAGGTTTCTGACCTTGGTTTATCTTCTCCATCCAACAATTTCACTTTTTTCTTTTTTTTCTTTGGGGCGTCTAGCTGGTCTTCCCGTAATCTGTTAGTACCAGTACCATTTTGTACCTCCTCACTTAGTTCTTCTTCATGGAGTTTTGGATGTTTTTTCTTTTTCTCCTTTTTAATTTTCATAGTTGTAGGAATTCCTAGGATTTCGTTATCATTGATTTCTTCACTTTCGATTGGCACAGGCGCATCTTCTGTTATGGTACCATTTATGTCGCGTTTCTGATTTTTCTTTTTCGACTTTTTTACTGAAACTGTACTAATATTTGTTTCAGAGATAGTATCTTCTGGCTGCAGTTCTCCAACATTGGCTGATGGAAGCTCGTTGTCTTGCGTCTTTTTTAACTTTTTGCCTTTTTTGCCCATTTCACAGTTATTAAAATATCAAGCTGTAAACAACACAACCAAACACTAAACAGGGAATACTTATTTATAGGTTAGATCACACGTTCGCCTAAGGTAAGGATTTGCAGGAACTGTCAATGTCAATGTCATCGAGTTTGCACAGATAACGCTAAAATACATTTGCAATACTGACATATTATATTATCTCAATTATTTGAAGGGTAGTGTTGGCTAGCATGGTTTCCATTCGTTTCGCATTATGTGTGCTAGATCAAAGTATGTGGTAGAACTGCTAGATGTAGGATAAGTTCGTGGATGTAGGTGATCGATCATTAAAACAAACAACAAATGAAAAAAAAGCTACTCGTCCCCTACTCTTATTTCCGGGGGATACCCCTGTATACGACGCGAACGGGTAGGTATTATTCAAAGTGGGCATTGAGGGAAAATCTGAAAATATTAAAAAAAAATCTCCTAGGAGTCACGAGGCTAATTTTAGAAAAACTTCAAAATCTGTATTCAAAGATTTCATCAAAGCCTCGTATACAGTTGGGAATCGAACCAGGTCAAACCTGTCTAAAAATCAGAATTTGTTTATTTGCGTAAATTATAGTGATGGTTGTAAGGAACAATTGTTTCTATGGAACTCTGTATCTAAAATCACAGGAAAATGCCGTATTTCATTAATTTAGGGAAAGGGATCAGGAGGGGCTACTGCGAAACGAAAACGAACTTCGTTTGTGTATCTCCGTCTCTGTCGCACTTGCTAGTTCGAGCGACAGAGAGGGAGATTTCGAACGAAGTTCGTTTTCACTTTGCGGTAGCCCCTCTGATGGGTGTCAGCAGGGTAGGTATTACTTGCCAGCCTTCAGCAAAGTGACCTATTACCTAGGTACTCTGCAGGCCCAGCAGATTCACCAGATTTCATGAATCAAATGGGACTGGTTACCGTACTGACGCACGTTCTAGCGTCCTACAAGAGGCGTAAAGCCTAACTAACTAACATTTCCCGTGTCATGTTTGGGACAACCTCAATGGAGTTATATGCCATCGATCGGGACGGCATATACTATGAGGTTCCAAGACACAGAAGCGTTGGCATTGATTTTCTGGTGGCATGTGGGTGGCATGGTGCCTAAAAATCCGCCCCGCACATTCCTGCCAACTAAGACCATGGTCGATGGTCGTGTTGATATCCATCTGGATCAACGATCTTCATTTGTTTATAAGTGACGAAGTTTGATACATTGGCATTTGGGGGCACATGTTTGGCACCTGACGAAACCTAATAATGGTTTAGTTACGGATGTCACAATGAGCATCTATGAATAATTCGTCTGATACCTACACATAATTAATTGTGACAAATGTAATCATCGCCAGCAGCGCCACAGCTTACTTCAAAAATCAAAATATTTATGACTAGCGGCCGCCCGCGACTTCGTCCGCGTAGATTTTCGATGATGACAAAGATATAAAATAGGTAAGTGAATTTTATTCTTAGTTGAAATGGTCTAAACATATTACATTTCAAACAGTGGCAGACTGATATGCGATTGTTAAAGATTATTTAAAGATTTTCCACTCAGAGTACGGGAATTGTACTTATACCGTCCTGATGCTTTAATCTAATTTTAATCTTTGGCAAAAATAACTCTGCAAGATATAGAGCGACGCATGGATTTGGAGCTAGAAAATGGGGATCTTAGTTATTATGAGTGAGATTTAAAAAAAAGTAAAATATCGTAAGGCTGTTAAAACAATCTTAAACTCAGCACTGGAAATCGAGAAATGGAGACAGGTTAATGACGAGTACATCTCTTTAAAAAATCCCGTGTTCCCCGTACAAAACCTTCAACATTTTTTAACCCCCATTGGGATATAATTTTCTTAAACGCTGAAATCACTTTTTTTGTATTTTAATAAGTTAACTTTCTACAAAGTTTCAAGTCTCTTCTTCAAAAAATAATGTTTCCCCCATACAAACAGTGCACCCCCATTTAACCCCCTTAGGGGTAGAATTTTTTAAAACGCTGAAATTACTGTTTTTGTATTTTATGAAATGACATGAAATTTGTTTATTTGCTTAAAATTATGTACGTATATAGATGGTATGGTAAATGGTAAATAATGTCCATATAATGTCGATACCTTATAAAAGTAGGCATGCAAATCTATTTATTATAATGTACATGCATGGGAAGGGGAGGATATTGAGCCTTTTAAAAATAGGCATACATGACTCTCTAGCTGAAATACCACTTAATGCCCTTATGTATTTTTTTTGAGCTTTGAATGCTCTTTCAAATTCTCGTAACCTTAATAAGTAATCTTTCTACAAAGTTTCAAGTTTCTAGCTCAAAAGGAAAAGTTTCCCTCATACAAACTTTGCACCCCTATTTAACCCCCTTCAAAGTAGAATTTTCAAAAACGCTGCCTGCCGTTTTTTTGTATTTTAATAAGTAATTTTTCTACAAAGTTTAAAGTTTCTAGCTCAAAAAAGAAAATTCTCTCATTGCACCCCTATTGGTAGAATAGTAAACCCTCTGGGTAGAATTTTCTTAAATGCAGAAATTACTTTTTTTGTATCCTAATAAGTAATCTTTCTACAGAGATTCAAGTCTCTAGTTCAAAAAATAATGTTTCCGCCGTACAAACATTGCACCCCTATTTAACCCCCCCCCCCCTTTAGGGGCGGAATTTTCTAAAACGCTGTAATGACTTTTTTTGTATATTTATAAGTAATCTTTATAAAAAGTTTTAAGTCTCTATTTTACAAAATAATGTTTCCCCCATAGAAATATTGCACCATCATTTAACGCCCTTAGGGGTGGAATTTTCTTAAACGCAGAAATGTTTTTTCTTGTATTCTAATTAGTTATCTTTCTACAAAGTTTCAAGTCTCTAGCTCAAAAAAAAGATTCCCCCGTACAATTTTTGCACCCCTATATTTGACCCCCTTAGGGGAGGTATTTCCAAAAATCCCTTATTTTCCCTAGCCCACTTTATAAAAATATCCTTAAGTTACAAAACTCTAGTTTAAAAAATAATGTTTCCCCCATACACATATTGCACCCCTATGGGGTGGAATTTTCGTAAACGCGGAAATCACTTTTTTTTTATTCTAATGAGTAATCTTTCTACAAAGTTTCAAGTTCATAGTTCAAAAATTAATGTTTCCCCAATACAAACATTGCACCCCTATTTAACCTCCTTAGGGGTATAATTTTCTAAAACGCTGAAATTATTTTTTTATACTCGTCGACCTTAATGTTTGAATTAAGACTTCGTACACCAAACTTAAATCACATACTTTTTACTATGAAGCTCCCAACTCAACATTTCATAACTGTTGAGACAACTAAAATGAAATTGACCAATCACGTGGCGCCTTTACTGAACTATAATGTATTTGACCAATAGGACGCCGTCATGAGAAAGTCAAAAGGTAAATAGACATCAACGCACAAAAAAGAAAAAGCCGTTGGTTGCACTTCGTTTTCAATAAATACCAAGTTTGTTTAATTAGTTCAGTTGACTCGTAGAAAAAGTATTGTATACAATAGTTATATAATTAGCTTTTTAAGTCTCGTACCTTAATTAGGCCACTCAGCAAGCTTCGTGGCCTAAACGTGGTAGGTACTCGACTGAAAAAGCATACATTATATAACGATTGCATAAAATACTATTTTTGCATCTTAATAAGTAATCTTTCTACAAAGTTTCAAGTCTCTAGTTAAAAAAATAATGATTCCCCCATACAAATTTTGCACCCCCATTTAACCCCCTTAGGGATGGAATTTCCAAAAATCCCGTCTTATCCGTTGCCTACGTCATAAAAGGAAGTCCTGAGGGGCTACCGGGAAGTGAAAACGATCTTCGTTCGAATATCTCTGTCTCTGTCGTGCGAACTAGCAAGTGCGACAGAGATGGAGATACACAAACGAAGTTCGTTTTCATTTCCCGGTAGCCCCTCTGGTGTAAATTTCAAGTTTCTAGTCCCAGTAGTTTCGTTCGGCTGTGCGTTGATGAGTGAGTCAGTCAGGACATAGGCATTTATATATATAGATAAGAATCACACAACCACACCTAAACATGTACAGACAGCTGAGACTGAGTGATGACCACAGGTGATGACAAAATAAAGCCGGAATAGATATCTAATTTCTAATTAATCATGATCTAGAAAAAGCTGTTTTTTTTTCAGTATCGAACTAATAATTAGGTATCGTTATCAGCGCTAATTGTTTTGGATATGTCGGCAGGATTATTATTTATGGGCTGTAAGTCAGTTAATCGCTGAAGCGCAAGATAAACAAACTGCCACTCGTGATAAAGATAAACGTTGTGTTTACGTAACGTGGCGCGGCCTGTATCTAGCCGCCGAGCCCGCCGAGTGAAATAAGTAGCGCTCTCCGCTCCGGCACGGCGACGGCGCGCGAGCGCGACGCCCACCTCCCACCGCGTGCCACGCCACCGCGTCGTTCGCCGGCCGAACCGAACTGCCGCAATCTAGCAAAAGCAATCAAATTCACTTGTCGTCTGTCATAGCTGCGTTTGATCTTTACATCGCGTAAACAGAATACACCTTACAACATTTTTTAAATTCAAAGTGCGACCATGGCAGACAAGCATTACATTTTGGGAATGGACATAGGGACCACTTCAGTTAAAGTGTGTGTTTACGATCCAGATTCAAAAGAAGTAATTGCAAAACAAAACAAGGATACTGCAGCCAACATTCCCAGTGACCAGGGCATCGAGGGGAACAAGCAGGATGTACCGAAAATAGTTTCAGCGGTGCACTATTGTGTGTCTCGATTGCCGAGAGATTTACTGAGGCATGTTAAGAAAATCGGTGTTTGCGGCCAGATGCACGGGGTGGTGCTGTGGAAGAACTCTGGGAACAAGTAAGTTTAAAGAGTTAGACTGACATAAAGTAGTGTTTTCAACTTTACTATAGTACGAACAAATACCTTAATGTAAGTGTAATCAGCAAATCATTAATTATTGGTTAATTTACATAAATTGCCTCGCCCTATCAGCCACAGTCAGCACGTCTATCATGGGACGGCCGCGACATACTCTCGATGTTTCTCGCACTATACCTCTTGTTCTAAGTGCTCTAATAAGAGAGAGACGGATAGTGCGAGAAAAATCGAGAGAGCTCGCGCACCGTCGCGTGATAGCCGCGTGCTGAGTTCATGTAGATCTTAGACATAATTACGAAATGGACATGACTACAATATGTTTACATTAAACTAACTTAAGTTAATGTTATTCTTATTTAGAAACTAAACTTTTTTTTTTACTTTTTCAAGAAGCCACTTCATGCTCGCCTACGAAATTAATAATTGAATGATAGGATACAGATGACCTATGCTGTGACTCATCAAGTCATCATTTATTTACGATTTTTCATCATTCTATCCTGTATAGGTACCTACTTAATCTAACTAACACGACACGATCACAATACAGAAATTATTGAACTACGAGTCATGATAATGAATGAAACAGTAAGTATGTGTAGGTATAGAGATCCATACTAATATTATAAATCCGTCAGCGTGTCTGTCTGTCTGTCTGTTACGCTTGAACCACTGAACCGATTTCGTATAGAGATAGTTTGAGCCCCGCAAAAGGACATAGGATAGTTTTTATGGTCCACGCGAACGGAGTCGCGGGCAGAAGCTAGGCTTGAATATGTATCGGTGAGGATATTCGTTTAAGACTATATCTCTCTAATATTTAATATTGACAACACAAACAGTGATAATGATAAAATTTAAGCTCGGAACTTGACACAATAAAATTAACGTATGAAATAAGAAAAGAGGAACAATAAAGTTAGGCTTTACTGTAAAACATTTCCACTAATGGTAACACTACTATCATTACGTTACTACCTATAGGTACGTACCTACCTACCTCTTAATTGAGGAAAATGGAAACTTACTAGCTAATATTCCTAATAATTTGTTTAAAAGTGGTTTTAAATTAAAACTAAATATCACCTTATCAACTATGAAACCAAATCCTCCTTAATATTATTTATACGTCACACCTGGCCATAATGCGAGTTTTACTGCACGCTGCGCGTACTATACGGTAAAACTCGCATTGTGGCCAGGTGAAGACGCAAAATTGTGTACTCACCACGGGCGGTAATTCGTAAAGCCCCAGAGCGCATATTTATGGCCCTCACCTTCGGTTCGGGCCACAAACACCTGCGATCTGGGGCATTCACGAATTCACCGCCCTAGGTAGGTACGTAATGTACTATTTCATAATTCTTATTACGCGACTGTTTCTGTTTATGGCTCACTGATAGCTTTAGGTAGGTATCTTTATTTGTATCATTCTGATCATTTCCAGTTGTGTTTTAAATGTGCGCCCATAATATGCTATGAATCCATACCTATCCTATATGCGATTCTACTAGGGCACAGTACAGAGTAGGTACGTAAAGTTGCATTTCATGTTTAGGAAGAAAAAAGCGGCTTTAGGAAAGGAGCGTGCCTTCTGTACTTGTACTATTATCTATTCTGTGGTTTAGGGTAAGTAAAGTAGCTTCTGCATATGTACGCACGTACATTCACTATGAATTTTCTGAATTTTAATCAGGTAGGTACATTTTGAATATGGGTGGTCAATAGACCAATTATATTACGTTTCCAATGCCATCATCATCATATTATGGAAACTAACGGAACTATTATCTCAAGAAAACATCCCGTTCGGGTGGCCGGAAGTACGGGTGGGGTAGATCCACGATCATTTCGCGCCTATCCCTTTCCTTTTGACAACATATACCCGCAAACCGCGGCCTTATCTCAAATTACCGTAATAAATGCCAACTTCGAGAATAAATGGGTTTCGTTTCATTTCAGAGCGTGGGACAAAGTGGAAAAAGATGGAAACGTGATAAGATTCGAAGCTGTCAGGGAGAATATGTCAGCTTTGTACACATGGCAAGATACAAGATGTAAACCCGAGTTTTTGGACACCCTACCCAAGCCAGATTCCCACCTCCAGTGTTACTCGGGCTACGGGTGCGCCACGCTTCTGTGGATGCTCAAACACAAGCCCGGGAAATTAGGAAACTTTAACTGCTCGGGCACCGTTGAAGACTTCGTAGTGTCAATGCTTTGTGACCTGGAAGTCTCCATCATGTCCGATCAAAATGCTGCGAGCTGGGGGTACTTCAACACCGAAAAGAATGAGTGGAATGTGGACATATTAAAGTCAATCGGCTTTCCAGTCAATCTGCTCCCGAAAATTGTAAAAAGCGGTGAATTCGCCGGTAAACTGAATTCTTCATGGAACGGCATCCCCGAGGGAACGCCGGTGAGCGCGGCGATGGGAGACCTACAGTGTTCCATGTTAGCGACACTTGAAACAAGCCAAGATGCCGTTTTGAATATTTCAACATCTGCTCAGCTCGCCATTATCGCCAATAACATATCTGACCTCGGCTGCAGCACCGTCGAGCATTTGCCTTACTTCGGAAACACATATTTGGTGGTAGCCGCTTCTTTAAACGGAGGAAACGTTCTCGCAACATTTGTACAAATGCTGCAGCAGTGGATGCTGGAATTTGGTTTCCCTATCCCCCAATCGAAGGTTTGGGAGAAGCTGATTGCGATCAGTACAGCCGCAGCCGCTCCGCCGTCGTCGGAAATGAAAATAATCCCTCATTTGTTAGGCGAGAGACACGCGCCGACAGCCAAAGTCTCGGTGGTCGACATTGACCTGTCTAACATTCAACTGGCTTCGGTATTTCGGTCGCTGTGTGACAGTTTGATACAGAACTTGCACTCCATGATGCCTAAAGAAATATTGCGCAACGCGAATATTAAAAGAATAGTTGGGAACGGGTCGGGACTGTCCCGGAACGTGGTTTTGCAGCGTGCCGTGGAGCACTACTACAGCTTGCCGCTGGAGTTCACTTCGGGGGGAGATGCCGCTAAAGGCGCGGCCGTGGCAGTGTCGGGGAATTAAAATATAATATACTATAGCTTAGTAATACACTGCTGTGTCCTGTAAAACCCCGATGTGATGCAATCACAGACCACTCAAAGGTCTGTGGTTATAAGTACGTTATTTGACCAAGTAAGGTTGTTATTTATTGGTAGGTGCATGCCGCTAGAAAGTAAACAATAATTCACTATTTATACATGTTAAAACATCGATTTTATTGTTTTGTACTAGTATCGCATATTGTATGAAAGATGTAAACGTGTGTGTGTGCATGTTTATCACAATGAGAGTGAGCCGTTATGTGCCTGTTATATGTAGATACGCGTAGGCCGACGAAATTACGTTTTATATGATGTACTTATGGCTGCTTTCACGTGCACACTAGCGCCACTGGTAAATAATTGTGATTATTTAAATTTAACGATACATATTTAAAAAAGGAGGCTGCTATGCACTGTATTTTGTGTTTAAGTACCTCGTGAATACATCAAAGTAGTTTTTATGTTCCTGGAATCGTTGATCTCTGAACTCAAAAGAAAAACGGCCGTTTTAACTTTGGACGCATAGATTGACGAATCCAGCAACATAAAAACTAGTTTGATGTATTCACAAGGTACTTAAATACAAAATACAGTGCATAGCAGCCTCCTTTTTTGCACGTGAAAGCAGTCTTATGGGTATGTTATTTGATGTTTGACCTTATGTGACGCAATAAAAGATCTAGAGCCTTTGACATGAAACCCATGATTAAGTATATATGTTTGTCACTTTAACCACATAATTAACCATGTTTTTATGGTGGTTGTACTTTGTTAAAGCGGGTCATAATTATAGCACAGAGCATGCATTAGTAGGTATGAAATTAGATGTGTGGCGAATGATGATGATGATGATATCATAGCTGTAAACATGAAACAAGCATAAAACACCCAAAAAAGTATATCCCGACTACGAACAATAACTGAGACAAAGAACTGGTATTTTTCATATACTTAAAAGGAAGCTTATCTCACCCGGATACCTCATTCAATAAAACGGTCAAGTATGTTAAATGCTTCCGTGGAACTCACGTAAATAAACATAGACTGCTATTAAAACAATATCCCTTTGTAGCTCGGCGGTTCTGCCGTTAGTCGGGCAAATAGATTTGGATTGAGTGAAAACCTCATAAACATAAGTAGGTACTTATTACATAGGTATTTCCAACTTTACCTTGTTAAGCTATAGCTAATGCCTATTCGTTCATAAAAAGCTGATGATTTGTACATATTTTGTACTTGTCATATTGTTAACTAACAGAATTTACCTATACTCTATAGTTATAGCATGTTATAGTATAATTGACTTTGTACGCTTACTATGATATTTGTACGAATTTTGTCTGTAATGTTGAACTTGTCATTATAAGTAAGTATCACATATTAAAACGAACCAAAGTTACTTTGGCTTTTTATTTATTTTATAGAAACAATTCTATTGACGAACGCAATGTAACAACGTCATAATATTTAGTTTGACAATAACATACGTCTGGTTAAGTAGACTAACAAGGTGGTGATAGGTTATTGGAGGTCAAACTGTGCTTACTTGTTTGTTAATTACAAGAAACTCGATTAACATCTGTCTTTTGTTTCTACTGAACTCTGCACGTCTATCATGGCCATCATGGGACGGCCGCGACATACTCTCGATTCTTCTCGCACTTTATCTCTTGTTCTAATAAGAAAGAGACGGATAGTGCGAGAAAAATCACCAACATTAAAAAAATGTACACAACCGAATTGAGAACCTCCTCCTTTTTTTTAAGTCGGATAGTAGATTTAAAAGGAAAACTATCACGGCTAAGTACGCATAACTAGTTACCGAGTAATAGTCGACCAACTTAAAATGTACTTAGAGAGGCCAGCTTTCTATACAAATTCGGCCGACGCAACCATTCCGTGAGCTCCAGCTCGTGACTGTACACGTGGTCCTTTGAACCGGATTTTATTAGTGACCTGACGTGATACACAGCAAATAAATTAACAAGTAAGTAACTGGTTATACTATTTGAATGTTTGCATTTCGTTGTTTCATACTGTATCCTAAAAAAAAACCTAAATTTGACATAACTCCTTATGTCACTCGCTGTTCGTCGAACTCCACAATATAATGCCTGCCTAAGAAATATAGTTTTCCACTGCTGCATTTCACCATGCTTGCGATTTATCCACCCTGTATATGTATATGAAATCTTCTTTTAAAGCATAATATCCCGATAAGCTGTTGACCCTTAGATAGTGTCGTATGACGCTGTAAACAGCATAGGGCTATGGCAATATTGTACATACGTAATGTATAGTCGGGAAATTGTATATTGGCTTTGTGATTTCTGCATTTCTTATATTTAAATCTCATGCTGTGCAACAGCAACAATAGCAAACGTAAGTACCTACTCCCTACTGGTCGTAAAATCAATGTCTTTTTGCAAAACGTGCCTACCGTTTGTACGGCTTGCTACTTGTTTGCACAGTATAAAATTCATGAACATTCTTCGTCTGTTTTTTTAAAGTTTTTATTGGCTAAATTAAAATAAACGCGCCGGCAACGCGTGCGCTCATGAGTACGAACAGGAACCGTGAATCAGTTCAAATCATGTAATGGTGGGTACACACCAAGCCAACGCACGGCTATGTATCTCACTCTAACAAATAGCTGTCACGTAAATGCTTCGCGTTCGTTGGTCGTTCGTTTGCTCAGTGTGTACCCACCATACATGGTACCGCGACTCGATATACCTGCACGCTGGGGACAAAGACAGTTACAAGATCGAAGTTCGTTTTCGTTTTGCGGTAGCGCAAGCCGACCACAACCATTCCACCGGTGACGATAGAAACGACGCACGATAATTCTAAGAGACGTCGCTATAGTAGTCATAGTCACATAATTCCGCCATTTAAGTCCGCCTTTTGTACGATAAGTTGTTCTTTTGTGCAATAAAGATTAAATAAATAAATAATTCAATAAAACATGATGAAACGTAACGACGCCTGTTTGGACTATTGATGAACGCTAGGCTAGGACCATAGTAGCCTGAGGGGCTACCGCGAAGTGAAAACGAACTTCGTTCGAATATCTCCCTCTCTGTTGCTCGAACTATCAAGTGCGACAGAGACGGAAATACACAAACGAAGTTCGTTTTCACTTCGCGCTAGCCCCTCTGATTTTGACTGCTGGTACCGGTCATGTCAAGTCAACATCCCATACGGGTGTAGACTCGAAAATTATTATTACGCAAAAATAAATTAGGCAAAAAAATATGCCTATATAGTGACGAAAATTCCATTCGGATATCACAAAAAGTTACGGAGCTAGAACCATTTTAAAATTGCTTGTTAGAGAGAGAATACGCTCGCAGTTTGTGACGTCGCTAACTGCGAGCGTCATACTAAACGACAATCGTTTCATATGAAGTTGCGGAAAAGGGAGAGAAGATACCCTTCTTTTCCTTCCTTCCTTCGAAACTTTGAAAACTTATTACTTTGTGATTATTTGACCTCTTGAGTAACTTTTTTCTCCATTTGACTACATTTTTTAAAATACTTTTTTCGAGAAAATACGACACTATTTAGTGTGTACACCCCTATTTCAAGACAGACAATCCGTTATCCTTTCTTTGCTATAAATATTTAATTCTGAACGCTACCTTAAAAAATGTCATTGTCAGCTGTCAAACTGTCATCTGCCAAATTGTTTAGTCGTGTACTCCTGTTTGAAAGGGATACCGTAACGTAAACTTTTGTAATATATTAGTTAAATTACATTATTTGCAGTGTACATTAGCAAATGAAGTTTTAAAAGAGACTTAACCGCTTTGTTGTTATGTAGACGATGTAAATTCGTCCTAGTCATTTATCGAATTGAGAGTTTTTCATGCCACAGTGAATAATTCGAACAATAATGGAGAGCGACAAGAAAGTAGAGGACGATATTCCGCAAGCGGAGGGGAATCTGTTGGAGCAGCCGGTGGAGGCGCGGCTGGCGGCGCGCAACCCGTTGATGAAGGTGCATACGTACGTGGTGGCGCTGCGGCCCTGGTCGCTCAGCGCCAGTCTCCTGCCGACGCTGCTGGGCGCCGCGCTGGCGTGGCGCCTGCCCGGCGAGCAGGCCTTCAGTTGGCCCGCGCTCCTGCTCACGCTGTGCACCGTGCTCCCCGTGCACGGCGCCGGCAACGTGGTCAACACCTACTTCGATTTCGTCAAGGGAATTGATAACCGCAAGTCGGACGACCGGACGCTAGTCGACCACATCTTGAGCATTGATGAGGTTGTCTCCTTGGGTGCTATATTGTACCTGGCCGGTTGTGCCTGTTTTGTTCCCCTGGTCATGGTCTCCCCGGCTCGCATGGAACATTTAGCATTAGTTTACTTTGGTGGCTTATCATCATCCTTTTTATACACTGGTGGCATTGGTCTGAAGTATATTGCCCTTGGTGATATTTTAGTTCTAGTTATATTTGGGCCAGTGTCTGTGGTGTTTGCTTTTCTGGCACAGACGGGGAGAGTTGATTGGCCAATCATTTACTATGCAATCCCTCTTGCTCTCAATACTGAAGCTATTTTGCATAGCAACAACACTAGAGATCTGGAAACTGACAACAAAGCTGAAATTGTTACTTTGGCAATACTTATTGGGAAGACCGCGTCATATTTACTTTATGCATTCTTGCTGTTTATCCCATACATCATGTTTGTAGTGGCCTCGGTGCGGTGCTCGCTGTGGTTCCTGCTGCCCATGTTGACATTGCCGAGGGCATTTAAAATAGAGAGGATGTTCCGTAATCCAGACACCATGAGATATGTGCCTCGACAGACAGCAAGGCTAAATTTCTACTTCGGAATGCTCTACATGATTTCATGTTTGTTTGCTTATAGATTACCTTTCCTCTTGCATCGATAATGCAAGTTAAAATCACTCAATGCATAACCCAATCTTGTACTTATTAAGCTTACAATGTTGGCACTCTTATGTGCATTGACTGCCTTGATTACTTGTTACAAACATCCCTGAAAAATACATGCGCTGCAAGATCAGTCAACAATATGTTTTTTTGCAAGGATGTTTAGAATCAAGTTGAATGAACAATTTTGCTAAGAAGTTGATTAAGCTGCATTTTGTATAGGTAAGTGTATGGCCAATAGTGTCAATGACCAGTATTCTATTATGGATCATGAGAATAATATTATCATTAATTTGTGTGTATAATTATTGGTTTAGTCAGTAAATGTATGCTATGTAGATCGGCTATAGATTTGATTGTAGTGGGTTGTGATGGCGGATGATAAGCAGATCCTTTGTACTAATACGAACAGGAAACTGATGGCAGATGTTGAATCTCAAACACTTCATTGATGTTTATAAATGCAATGTTATCAGGATGAGATTCATGATTCATGAAAGATTTTTTGAAAACATATCTTATATTTAAATGTTATAAGTAATAAACTACCTCACCATATTCATGAGTGTATGTGCTTCTTACCGATTTAATGAATGCAAACAAATGTGCTCAAAGAGACATTTCATGCCAAATAAAATCACATATCAGGCATGATCTTTAAAGTTGCCTGAAAGGCTTAAAATGTTTATAAGCAAAATGCTTACTGTTGTAATGCACAAATTGACAATAACTAATTTATTTATATACTGATTACAAATATAAAGTTGTAATACAAATGTTTATTTATTTCAAATGTGAATATAAGGATTTTCGCGAATGTATTTCTGCCTCTAAGGTTATGTTAATATCCCAATCATTTGGGTCACAATATTTGAGAAAGAAAACCAAAATTACATTTATTATATTTTATTGATATATGTATCAACATAAGAGACCTTTATCATAGAATCAAATCAAATTATAATACAGCTGAGACCATTATGTTCATAAAATGGATTTCATTTGGTTATGTTTGATAATAATTTAATTTAGTGGATTCTGTTATAGTTAAATTTAATATCATAGCATACTTAAATGAAAACCATTTCGTGTGAATGGGATAAAGGAACAAAATTACACCATTGTCATATTTGAGATATAAATTGATGCTAACAAAGACTAAACATAATATCACTATATGCAAATAGCAATAAAATTTTGCACAAAATAAGTCTTGAACATTCCATACATTAATATATTCTAAAGTAAATCATTAGTTAGACTAATGTAGAATTTCCAATTGATCTAGTATTGATGTATATAGTAGCGGCAATTTACGCGAGGGCTCTCTATAACAATAACATTACGGAACACGACGCCTACCATTCATATTGCTACAACTCCCCCTCGAGGCCTTACCTCACTCGAAATACAATTTGGGGTCAGATTAAACAAGCACCTTCTAGAAGGAGCTTCAAGTCAAAATTCCACATATATATGAGTTAAGTAACGAACTAGATAGGCCTTTAATATATGTGATGTCAAGATATAAAGCTACACGCGAATGGTTACTTATTTGCAATGTATGTTTGAACAGCTTGTCTGCTAACTAAACGATGGGGGTTTAGTCGGAACAGCATGACACAGGATACACCATACTTAGAATAATCTCACATTCATGCCTTGGACAATAGTCCGAACTGGAAATATCCAGTCAATAGTCTTTATATATGCGATAGGGTAGATATATACATCAGACTTCGTGTGTTGGCTTAGGAATCTTGCGACGTCGACCCTCTCTTTTCACGCTGCCATTGGATTATTCTCTCTTTTAGATCCCCCGCTGAAATAGAGATAATACCGTTAGTACAGGGGGTCTATTTTATAGAGGGCAGACATTCTGTATTCACAAAGGAGGAATTAAAATAAGGAAGCCAAGTGTACCTGGACGTAGCTGGTCCTCTGTGAGCGGTTGCCGGTTGAAGGGGTCCGTCGAGCTGTTGAGCAGGTGGCGCAGTATCACTGACCGGTCCATCACCTGCGATTCCGATTACAAATTAGGATCAATTTCGCTTAACCATTTGGACGCCAAATGTTGTCGAACCCGCGGCGCCAATATTTACTAGACTGTAGGTGTTACGGCGTACGCTATCATATCCATTATCTTTGTGCTTTCAAGTAAGGCTCATGTATTTATTATTTATTTAGAAAACCAACAGTTTATTTGGAAAACTCATAATCACATTCTTACGGAAAAAGTTTGGTGTGCAGATGTCACTTACGTACGTGGGGTATGGCGTCCAAAAGGTTAATAAATCCTTAAATTTTACAATTTTGTCATAGTTTTACACTATAAGGGAGTTTGAAGAGATCTTGTTGCAAATAGCATAACGGTAAAGGAGCAATTTGTTTCGGAAAATGCCTGGACGAGAGGAATGCAAAGAACAGAAATGGAAATGTTGAGACGAATTAGATAACGGTTTTTTGAAATTACTTGTGTTACGCATTGCTTACGTTGTGAACACACCTTTGATTCACAATGTAAAGTATAAGATACACAATTTCAGACACCCTTATTCCATTATTTCGCAGACAATTGTTCTTTCTCTACAAGTTGCAACGATTTGGAACTCATGATTTTTTTGTTTTGCGTGGTGTTAATAGCATTTGTGAACGGGAATAACCTTTCCGGACGGCAGGAGCACAGGGTCAGTCATGAGGGTGTCCATGAGAGGATCTCTAAACTCTTCTGGCGCGTCTGCGTACTCGTCACTCTTTTGCTGATTCGACACTGAAACAAACGTTAAAGTGAGTTGATTTTTTTTAAAACTTGGCTGTTGCTTTTATACGACGAATCAAATAAAACCTCGGGCACGATAGGGGGAATGAGGTTTTCAAAGATTTGTCGTGAGAGGCGTCAGGAGCTTTTGGGGGAAGAGGCCCCTTATCTATATTTAACGAAAAAATGCTGACTGATTTAAATCAACGCCCAGCCCAAACCGTTGAACCTAGAAAGCTGATTTTTTCACAATAGGTAGTTTATACTATCTATTAGTACACCCTGTATAATCTAAGTACCCACTAAGAGAGGATTTTTGAAAATTCCACCCCCAAAAAGAGCGTTCAAAGTTTGTATGGGGATGGAGTAAAATTTTCAGTGAGACTTAAAGCTTTGTGAATGGACTCCTTATTACAATACAAGAAAAGCAATTTTTGGGTTTTGGAAAACCCACCCCCAAGCGGGTTAAACAGGGGTACAAAGTTTGTAAGGGGTAAATTAGGTATCGCGATAGTTTGAGTGCCGGGGAAGGACATAGCATAGTTTTTATCCCAGAAATCATCCCCTGAGGGGGTGTAAAGTTTGTATGTAGTGATATTTATAAACGAGTTCCATGCGGACGGAGTAGCGGGCAGAAGCTAGTATATTCATATTATAAAAAGCAACAGTTGGACACAAGAGATCATCACAGTGTACTCACCGACGATATGGTAGGCGTTTTCAGCGAGCGTTCGGAAGCGCTCGATTTCGGAGCGAGTTTTGATGTTGTACTTGCCAAGCCGCACCGCCGCCTCCTCGAACAGCTCCTTGCGGAACGATCGCTGGACAAACGGACACAAATTACTTCACAGGTCAACGAGTGATCAAATGGATAAAGTTAGAGTAGAGCTCTAAATATATTACCAAGATATCATAAGGTAGATAGTATCATGCTGCGAAAGTGCGATATTGTGCGCAAATACTGCGTTGATTACAGATATACCTAAGCTGCTAAGACTTAGGAGAAGGGAAGACTTAGAAGGCATTCGGAAAAGTGAGTTTTGCTCCACAACGAGAGGGATCAAAATTCTACTTTTGTGTGCAAGCTACTTTTTATTTTATTCATTGGCATGTAGCATTTACACAATAATCGATTGTAATTTCATCGTAATCGATTAAAAACTAACGTATTTCAAGTCTTAACTTTAACAACGTTATATGAAAATTTAAACGATATGATACAGAGAGAAAGAATCTAAGGGAAAAATAAACCATGCATGCGTTACTACGCATACTAATGGAGGAGGCGCTCCAGAACTACCTTAATAAAATAAAAAAATAATAAAGGACCGGGTTGCACTCCGGGAGTGCCGGCAGAAGTGAAAACTCAGACACACCTTGAAAGCTTACATGCAATGCAATCCATTCTGTATGTATTTTAACGACAAAATTAATGTTAATGTTTGCACACGAAATAGTTCAAAGGATGTTTTGACCTAGCGCATGAGCATGGAGCATGTTTGAGAAATAAATGTAATGGTTACCTCGTCGGCGGCGAGCGCGGCGAGGAAGGCGGGCGAGTCGAGGTGCAGGTAGATGTCCACCAGCTGCGACAGCAGCCGCCGCGGCTCCCAGCCGTACTTCTCCGGCCGCCGCACCTGCCCAGACACAGACAATAGATATCCATTTATAAACCACACTATTCCTTCGAAGAGGCATGCATTTATTGTCATACTAAGAGTCTCCCCACACCTATCGACGCGGAATCGGCGCTAGCCGATCAAAAAACTCTTTATGTCCACGCAATAAGAGCGCAAAAGCCGTCGATCGGATCGGCCGGCGCGAAATGACGTCCATCGACGGGATAGCGAACAAAACATGAGGAGTGTGGTGCAAACGGGTGCGTCCCACGACATATAACAACAATATATATAATTTCATATGCAAAACGTTCACAAGATATAATGAACGTTAGCTATAACAACAATACCAATACTTTTATAAGGAATAACGGTCAAATGCCATAATAATCATATAATATACCGTTTTTTTTCTAGAACACTCAAATTGACTAATTTAATTTCGTATAACGATCATAACATATAATATCTTTTCGTAAACATACATAACGTATAACGATCATAACGCATAGTATATTTTCGTATAGGGATTATAATACAGAAAATTAGGTTAGGGCAGCCGGGAAGGGGGGAGGGGAGGGGGGGGGGCGGAGCCACCTACAAAGAGGGCTCGGTGGGCGAAGCCCCTCGTAGTAAAAAAACAACAAATATTCTTAACAACAATGGGTTAGGTTAGGGTTGCCTTGTGTCCCTTAGTGCGAAAATAGACACCCCGCGAAGCGGGGTGGCGTCGACACGCTGGCGGTTAGGTAAGTGTTTGATATCAAAATAAATTTAATTTCAATCTTACAAATCGTTAATGCAGTTGCAGTCATCTCGCCGGCTTAACTCGCAAATCCAATACAATTTGTTATTTACTTGTCTGTTTTTACAAAAACTGTAACTATTCTCGTGCAATTTAATTGCTCCTTTTGCACTTTTGAATACTTCACATTTGAACGCGTTATTTATGATTTTATACACAACACATACAACAGTAAAAATCAATTGTGTCAACCGACTAAGATGACCACTAAATTATATTACGTTTATACCCCAACCCACAACGTTGTTTTAATAATAATTAATACTTACCTACAGGACATTAAAATACTATACGAGCATTATACTGTTTGATGTTAGATAAATTGAATAATGTATATTATAAACCTTAGCTGTTATGAATATTATACGCTTTAATCGATATATCAATTGATATTATATCTAAAGTACGTTATACTTTACGAAATTATATATTTTGACATTATACCTCTCGTTCGTTATGTGCAATGAACGTTATACTAAACAAACTTATACACAGTGTATATATTATGACCGTTATATGATAAGTTGTTATACCTCGTATTACTTACCCGGTGCAAACCACTCGGCGAAAGCCGATTCCACGTCGATAGGTGTGGGGACACCCTATGCCTTTTCATCGTAGTGCAAAATCAAGATTTATATACGTTGTTTCTTTTGAAAAAATAAAATACAGATTATCCTAAGATTCCGGGACTTAAAGTTTAGAAAGAAGAAGTTTAGAGTTACCTTGAGGTTCTTGCATTTGGGCCCGCACAGCTGCTGCAGGTTGAAGTTGAGCATGGAGGCGAGCCGCTCGGCTAGCTCGGCGCGCAGGAACGGCTCCTTAATCTCCACCGTCAGGTATTCCAGCATGTCCACCGTTTCCCTGCGGATATTATTGTTTTACACCCGTAGCACATTAAAGGTCGGTGGCTCATTAGAGCCACCCGGCACCCGACCCGCACCGCCTCTCCTCGAGCGGTTAGTATTCATTATATGGATTTGTACGGGCATGCGCTCACTGCATCAACTCCGTAGTTAGTTCATTTACGAGACGAGGCGGTGCGTATATCATTTTGTATAGCATCGGCGCAAACCGAATGATTAGCAGTGATCATAACTTTTGTAGCATTTTTGGGCATCGTAGTGTTGTTAACGGAACGGGTATAGACAATATCAATTAAAATTGTTAATTAAGGTTAATATCAACGTTATTAACGCTAATTAAGCATTAGGATTGAAATTCTTGATACCAGTTCTGTTAAAAGCACTACACTGCACCAAAAATGCTACGCAGATTACGATCACAGATGACTAGTACCCGTGTCCAAGCCACAAGCTGCGAGTACTCGCGCTCGCTACTCGTGGCTGTATGCTGTATGCGGGCGCTCTTAGTACTTTAGTAACCCCTTGTTTGGAAATATCACTAATGCAGTGTAACAATAGTGATCTCACAAGTGTTTACTTTGATGCTAAGGTGGGAACCTGTAAATGGATTTTGTGTGCCTAATCAATGTTTCTCTGTTGGTTCTCCAAATAAATAAATATACTCCAAAGCCACAGTAGCCGAGTGGCAAGTCACACGACTTTGTATCCGGAGGATTATAAAAAAAAATGTTTACAAATATAACAGCAGTATTTCGGTGAAGAGTAACACCGCGAGGAAAATTAAGAAAATTGTTAAATAATTTTAACACCATCTTTTTTAAAATTCTTCATAGCCGGGGTGAAAAATAGTATGTGTCACACGGTAGCAAATTATTTTCGTCTCGGGCGTTAACACTTGTATCCCTCATTACGCTCAGGATCCTACGTTTGAATCCCTCGCTACGTTCTGGATTCAATACACCGCCCTCGCCGTAAATATACTATTTCGCTCCCTTGTGACACAAATAACAATTTTCAGTATTTGGAAGATGCATTTCTCTTTGGTATAGGGGGATGGTTTTTGTCGGAAAGACCGGTGTTGGTGTATCGTGTTATCGTGTTATCGTGTAGTGTACCTGGCGAGAGTGAGATAGGAGCGGCACTGGCGCTCGTCCTGCGCCAGCGCCCGCGCGCGCGCCTCGCCCGCCGCGCCGCTCGCCGCGCCCTCTTGTGCCTCGTGGATGCGCTTCAGGTACTGCGACAACAACAAACAACTTTGTAGCAGGCAAGGTAACACTCTAAATACAGGGTGGCTGTTTTCCATGAACCTTAAAGAACAAATATTGTCACACGAGGGCAGTAAATCGAATAGTAATGATTACACAAATACTGCAAACAAAAAATCCATATTAAAAAAATACATTTAAATGATAGCGCCAACCCTAATTCATCTTAAGTTTAACTGTTATGTTACTATAAACATTTTATAGTAGGGCAGTTTCAGGTGATAACGTCAATCATTGCAACAAATCATCACATTGATTGTTCTATCATATCATTAGGCTACATGTTTCTTACCGTGAGACACTCGTCAAGTAGGAAAGTGGTGTCGTTCATCAGCATGTTGATGAATTTGACGAACTGCCGGCCCGACCGCGACTCCTTCACTATGGCCTAGAACAAACAATCATGTTTTAATAATTGTGTGAAATTGCACAACGTCGAGTACAACGTTTACGCACAAAAACTGAAAACTGCTTTAGGTTCAGGTAACATAATTACCGAGATGGTTTTGCATTGAGGCATCATAACATATTTTGAATGAAATGTTGTTAATTGTGTCACTATCAAGCAAATGATCCCTGACTGTCGACTCAGTAACGACTATTTCTCATTGGATCGTTATGGAAATAATGCCTAGTTGATCTTTGATTTCTAGGACTTTTTGCTTGAGAATGGCACTGCGCCTTTCGTTAACACTTTCAGAGCCAGAAATCGGCTTAAGCGCTTTCCTCTACACACGGAATTACGCATTATCGGCTACGAGCGTAACGCTACATAATCTTTGGAACTAAACGTGTTAAGTAACTACATGATAACTAACTCGCTACATTTAACACGTGTACTTACTTGTTTGTGAATCGGCCGCTCCCACATTCCTTTCAATATAATGCTAATATGGAATCTGATAGTGAATTTGTCGTAAAACTCCGTGCTTTGCCCGGTCGTCTCTATATCCGTGTAGAACTTCATCAGTGCACTAGGCAGGGCTGTCTGCGACATCGGGTGGTCCATAAACTTCTCATAAACGTTCTTGAGCTTCAATGGCACGGAGAGATTGATCACGAATAGCACTTCGACGATCTTTGCGACTAAATACGGGTTCTTGATGAGGTGAGAATTGCAGATGGCGCTTAGGAGCCAAGTGATTATCGGGTCTTCTATGTAGTCTGCCACTACTTGGGGTACGTATCTGAAAGGAGAATTTTTATGGTGAATTATATTGGTTTTGTACAATTTGGTGCCGTGACCAGGATAATTTTGTTTCAAATGTTGTAATAGGAAATTTTACTTTGTAATACGCAATAAAAAATCGAGAATAAGTAACTAACGTAACGGCAGACAAGCATAGTATACAGCCTGTCTGATTGTAAGCAGACCCTGTGGACAGTTGTCACTCCAGCAGAATTTCAAGCGTGTTGCCGAATCTTCTTTATTGATTTGTAGATTCACTGTGTTGACAACTAGAGACAAATGCAGGTCGGTCACTGTCGACACGTTCAAAGAGCACTTTTGGGGCCTTGCTCTTAAATTAGTCGGGGCGGCGTCTGCACTCAGCCGGCTGCTACCCAACGTGCCGCGTGCCACCCAACAGCTAATACCCAACGCAACGTGTGCCACTTATAGGTGCGCCCCTCTGGCGAGGAAGGGAACAGACGTTCCCCGGAGTTGAGTCTGCAGTCCGGACAGCCGCTGGCGAGGCTGCGGAAGTGTGCCGGGCGTTCCCGTGGCCTCGCCTTATAGCGTAGAGGCAGCACATAGAGGGGTTTTTAGTGGGTGTACCATACGCCTCATTAGCCGACATGGGAGTCCCACATAACCACCAGGGTCCTTCCTCGCGCCCTGGTGGTATGCGTAATGCATTTTCCCCTCTAAAAAAAAGGCTCGTCTCCGGGAGCTCTGGCGAATTCACTTGCCACCAGGACCAAAAGACTATATGCCTACGGAGCATGTTGTGGCTGGCTATATTATGCTTGCGGTTTTTTTGCAAAGTACGTCCCCAGTTGGGCTACTCCAAATGTCCATGATGACGTTCTGCCGTACCCTACCTCTCTGCCACCTTGATTGGGCCGAAAATTGTATGAATATGTGATGTTGCTGGCCGCGTCCAGCCGCGCCGACAGCAGCGCGCACACTGACGAGTAGAACTGCACGCTGCGCCGCATCATATAGTATAGTACTCACTGCACGGCGAAGAGCATGAACTCGGCGACGTCCTCGACGTACCACTCGGGCAGCGCGCGGAAGGCCTGCGCCGCGCCGGCGCCGGCGGTGATGTTGCTGGCCGCGTCCAGCCGCGCCGACAGCAGCGCGCACACTGACGAGTAGAACTGCACGCTGCGCCGCATCATATAGTATAGTACTCACTGCACGGCGAAGAGCATGAACTCGGCGACGTCCTCGACGTACCACTCGGGCAGCGCGCGGAAGGCCTGCGCCGCGCCGGCGCCGGCGGTGATGTTGCTGGCCGCGTCCAGCCGCGCCGACAGCAGCGCGCACACTGACGAGTAGAACTGCACGCTGCGCCGCATCAGCTCGCCGTCGAGTAGTGCCGTCTCTGCGCACTGCTTCGATCTGTTCAATGACAACATTCCATTAACTATTTTGGTCATGCTCTGCTGGCCGCTGTGGCGACTTTCAATCTAGGGGCCGTGCTCTCGAACCTCGGCTCATACCTCTTAAAATGTACGAATATCAATAGACATTGAACAGTAGCATTTCGGTGAACAAAAACATTGCGAGGAAACCATTCTGACCCAAAGTTTTCCCTCTGCGATGGAAGTTATGGTAGTTGGCAGTAAGTTTCGTAAAACGCAGTCTAACTACATACAGCCTGTAAGCTCGGCGCTGCCTGGGCCATCGATAGGGGTACGCGGGGAAGCGGGAGACGAGGAATTTCTGAAGGGGTGTCAAGTTTGACTTTATAAAACCGACTACAAATGGTAAGGATAACATTAGGGTTGAATGTTTTTTTTAGAGCTGCTTCGGCCCCTCAGATATCGGTTGAACATAATAGGACCGTAATTAAAGAATATCAAGTTGGCAGCCACTTCTTTTAAATACAATCCCTGAATCGAATTAAGAAGCTTCTCGGATATCGATTTGGAACGAAATCCGAAGATAAACTTTTTTCTTAATGGCCGATTCTAAGCTTAAGATCTGAGTGAGTGAGTGTTTCTAAAATAACAACATACTTATGAAATTGACAACATTTCATATTTTCATGTAGGCCATTTTATGATTTAGTTCGCTAGAAAATGTTTTTTTAAGCGACACGTGTTTTTTTATTTCTCCCTTAATTGTAATTTTCATTCAAAACTATCAAATTGAAAAGTAGCGAATTCCAGAAGGTTGTAAGAAAATTATGACGTCAATACTACGACTCTGTATGGCAGTTTGGACACCTTTCATATGGTAGCCATAATACTGACGTCACACACGGTGAAAACCACTTTTATACGTTTTTGCGATTTTCTTAAAAGCGAGCAGGAAAAAAACACAGAAAACTACTTTATTACGTTCAGATAACATAATTACCGAAATGTTTTGCGATTTAGGCGTCATTACATATTTTGAAATATTGTCAATTATGAAAACAATTGAAGCGATATTATTCAAAAATATATAATTACAGTGTTCGAGATTTGGAACTGATCTTTTGACACATCGCGACACCCATATAACGTAAATTGGCACTGCTCATCGAAATAATAAAAAAAGTTTCAATCGCTTCCGAGTTACAAAACAAAGTTCAATCTCCATGCACGCTCTTTTTAGCACGTATAAAATTATTGTCATATTTTTTTACGGCTTATTTGTATAGAAATTAGCATTGAAAACTCGGTATGCAAACCATTACGTACTACGACTTTTTATTTTTAAATTTAGTGATATACTGCTTTAATCGTTTGGAGTCTGTCAATTTAGAAATAAATCGATATGAATCAAATAATTGTGAATAGGAAAATAACAATGTATTATTTAATTACTGTTACGATAATACGAAATAAATTCACATCGATCGAAACCGACATAGGTATTTGATTGTCCAAAATGTTGCATTTGAAAATATGGCATTGATTTCTGCACGGCGCGCGAGCTCTCTCAATTTTTCTCGCACTATCAGTCTCTCTCTTTACTTACAGGACACTTGTGTTAGCAGCTTGTGTTTCCTAAAAATAATTATTACACAGTAATCAATCGATTCCTTTTATTAGCCATCATCAATCGTAATCGGATATTATGACAATCGATTTACTCTAGCCACATCACTCTTTACATCATATTGGAACTGTCCAAAGACCAGTCCCAAATCTCGTACACTGTAATTTTACTTCAATTGTATTCAAAATCGATATCTGAGGGCTCGAGAGTAAATTAAATATAAATCCGAGAGTAGATAAAAAAAGGTCACCACTTTAAAATTCTTTATATTCGTTCCAGTTTCTTTCAAAATCGATATCTGAGGGTCCGAGGGGCCACTTAAGAAATCGAATCCAAGCTTGGATTTAAAGAGAGCCGCCATCTTGAAATTCTTTAAATACGGACCGTTTTCGTTATAAATCGATATCTGAGGGTCTAAGGGGCTTTTTATACGAATCCGATGTTGGATTAAAAAAAAAGGGGCCGCCATCATAAAATTCTTTCGTTCAAATTCGATATCTGAGGGTCCGAGGCACCTTCTAATACGAATCCGATCTTGGATTTAAAATAGTGGGCGCCATTTTGATATTTATTTCACAATCGATATCTGAGCTGAGGGTCCGAGGGGCTGTTACTCGTAATATGAATTTGAGGTAGGATTTTTTAAAAGTAGCCTACTTTCATTCTAAAACGATTTTTCCCCGATATTCGCCCTCGTAAGCCCATATGTATTACCGAGTCTCATTGAAATCGTTAGATCCCTTTTCAAGGACGCGACCACAAGTAAGCTCAAGCACGGATTCGTATTAATAAGCCCTATTTAGGTTTAATATACAATAATTGCATTTCAGAAGGTATTTTCGCAGATCTTATGAAATATAGTAAAGTCCTACCTCTTTCTAAATCGGGTGATTTCAATGGCCTAACCAATTTCCGTTCCATATCTATACTACCCGTGTTAAGTAAAGTTTTTGAGAAGCTAATGTTATCCGATATGATAATGCACTTCAATAGAAATAAACTGCTTACGAATAATCAGATTGGTTTCACAAAAGGACTTTCCACGACTGATGCCGCATCTGTTGTTATTAAACATATTTACAATATTTGGGAGAATTCTTGTGATGCCATTGGTATTTTTTGTGACCTTTCTAAAGCATTTGATTGCGTGGATCATAGAACGCTCATTTTGAAACTACAGCATTATGGTCTGTCTGAAAATGTATTTGTAAATGGAACCCAGTCTAGTGGAGCTGCAGTAACGTTATGAGTACCTCAAGGCTCTATCTTAGGCTACTTTTATTTTTGGTTTATATAAATGACTTGCGCAAGCGAGTAAGCAATCTCTGTGATGATATAGTATTGTTTTCCGATGATACATCATTAATCTTAAAGGTTGACCGAAAATCAACAGACTATAACAAAGTTAATGGCACACTGGTCAAAGTACTCGATTGGTTTACCGTTAACAATCTGCTATTACCAAGAAAACGAAATGTGTTAGATTTTATTTGCCTAATGTTAGACCGGTGGAAACTAGTATATTTGTAAATGATGAGTGTTTAGGAATAGTGGATAAAACAATATTCTTTGGTATAACGTTAGACAAAAATCTACAATGGAGTGCCCATATAGCCGTGTTGGCGAGTAAACTAAGTTCAGCCGTTTATGCTATTAGAAAAATCAGACATCTGACCAATATTGAAAAAGCTCCCCTAGTTTATCATAGTTATTTTCATAGTATTATGTCGTACGGTATTCTGCTTTGGGGTAAAGCAGCTGACATACAGACAATCTTTGTATGACAAAAAAGAGCCATTCGTTCTATATATAACCGGAGAGCAAGAGAATCCGTGAGAGAACTCTTTAAAGATATTAGCTTTTTAATAGTAGCGTCCCAAAACATTTATGAAAATATTGTTTATGTCATTGAGAACATAGATTCATTGTGTAAAAATTCTGATACCGATAATTTTAATACACGAAATACAAAATAAAATAGCAACCCAACAGTTTAGTGTTTTTAAAGTATATAACTCTTTCTCGAATTGCCGACAAACATTTCATCGAATATTATTTCAAAGACAATGTTTCAAGTATTTTCATTTCATCGACAGGTCAACTCGTCGAAAACTCGATACTAGGTAATTTGAACCGAGGTCTTTTAATTGGTAGTTGACTTATTTCAATCAAATTCATGTCATGGCTTTTCATTTCGAGTTTTTTTTATACAATTTTTTTTACTTGTAATAATATTTATTCCGCATAAAATTATTTCAATTGGTAATATTCGTAATCGAAACTAAACGCAATCACGTCAGTCGGCTCACTCTGCGAGATTATAGATATGTGGGTAGTTTAAGTCTTATATTATCTCTACAGACTTATGTCTTGTTGATTTTTGTTTTATTTTTTATTATTTTAATTAATAAATAGATCCTGCTCCTGCATTAGGGTGTTTTTTTTGTAATAAACGATTTACACCAATTTTTCTTAGTTTTATTATACATACATATTATACATTTCATCATTTGTCATGATGATCAGAGCTCGCGTGCCGTCTTCTTATAGCCGTGCAGCGAGACGACGCCACCCCGCTGCGCGGGGTGTCTATTTCTGGTCTGAGGGACACAAGTGAACCCTAACCTAACCGACCTAAAACAGATTTCGCTTATGACAAGCCATTTTTGTCCGCCCTGATATTTTTTTGTTATAAACGATTTACACCAATGATTCATAGTTTTATTATACATACATACATATTATACATATTTGTATGTCACACAATTAACTAGGTACTGCACATTTATAATTTGAATAATTTATAAATGTGCAGTAGGACATATAAAATTGTATTAAAGTAATACGTCGAAGAAATGAATTGCAATGTTATGTAGTAGTGCCAATTAAGATAATTTGAAACAAATCAGCGATTAAGTAATATTCGTTGAATTGTATTTCTAAGTAGGAAGATAAATTTAAATGAATAGTAGTTGAAATAAAATAACGCCAAACAATATTACTAGTACTAAAGTTTCGATGAATCGTTGTTGATGAAATAATATTCGATGAAAAGATTGTCGACAAAACAAGGGTACACCAATTTTGGCTCTACCCAACCAGATATTAAAAAAATACTTGAAAAACACATTGATGTCGAAGGCTTATTACAGGGTTGAGGACTATCTAACTGACAGAAATGCATGGCCCTTAACTTATTCGGTCATGTGTTCTTTTAGGACAACGCATTATGATGTTTTTTTTTCTCTGTATTCATATTCAGTTTGACTTATTTTAAGTAGGGTAAGATCTATCATTGTATATAAGCTTTTTTGGCAAAAAATGACTGACTGTTGAGTAGCGTTGAAAATTTCCGGAAAAAAGACATATTCCGCTTCAATTTTTCCAAAAAAAAAAACGAAATAAACAGGTTTCAATCGGTTATTTTTCTTAACCCGTCGTCTGTGGTGGGTTAACAAAATAGTGGGTTCAAGCCTCGGTCGCGCCGCATTAGAGATAATAAATAATTATTTTTTGTTTTTTAAGCAGTAACGCTGCTAACGAAAATTACAAATTTTAAATCAAAGGAATTAATTGAAAAATTTAATGCTTCGAGCCGGATTCGAACCGGCGACCACAGGCATTCACGGCCCGTCGCTACTAACCAACTGAGCTATCGGAACAATCCGGTTCGGGCACGACATCCTTCAATCAGTTCCTTCACACAACACCTTAGGGAGGCGTGTGTAGCGACATCTACCAGAAGACTTAGGCTTCTTAACGGCACCAACGTCTCAAATTATGTTGAGAAATCGTCAGTAACGATGCGCCACCCCATACTAAATGCCATGAATGCCTGTGGTCGCCGGTTCGAATCCGGCTCGGAGCATTAAATTTTTTCCTTTGATTTAAAATTTATAATAAATAATGTATAAAAAAAAACCGGCCAAGTGCGTGTCGGACTCGCGCACCGAGGGTTCCGTACAAACCTATAACAAGCAAAAGTTGTACTGAGTATTTATTTTATTTATTTATTTAAACTTTATTGCACAAAAGAAAACTTATCGTACAAAAGGCGGACTTAATGCCATATGGCATTCTCTACCAGTCAAACCTTAAGGTAAAGCGGAAAAAGATTGTGGGCAGTGCAAGTAACAACAAAAAAAGTTATATTTCGGTATTACTATATACATACAACATATTTACACAAATACATATACAATTATACATAAACAAAATAAATAAATACATATCGAAATAAATATATACATAAATATACACTACATGCATACTTACAAGCGAAATTTTCAAACTTGAAACCTACTACTACTCGGATCTGCCAGCAAAAAAATTACGCACAGATTTCTAGAGTATGTTTATTACTAAATGATACATGAAAATGGAATCCGTAACATTATAATGTGGAAAGCTGGGGGAGCATAAATTTAAACAGGGTCACTTTATCAATTTAGTAATCATTCTTTAGGCTTTGATTTCCTTGCGAGTAGAACTACTCGCAAGGAAATCAAAGTTGCGAACGGCAAAATAAGCGGATTACTTAAATTGCTGTTTCTTTTGAAAGCTGAGTTCACGGGAAAGTAACTTTAGGTTTTGATACCCTTGAGATTGCCTATCTAAATATATAAAAGAAGAAGCTGACTGACTGACTGACTGACTGACTGACTGACTGACTGACTGACTGACTGACTGACTGACTGACTGACTGACTGACTGACTGACTGACATATCAACGCAACCGATGGGTCTACGGATTCCAAATTTGGCACGTAGGTTCCTCATAAGGTGTAGGGGAGCATTAAGAAAGGATTTTTCAAAACTCACCCCCTAAGGGGGTAAAACGGGGGTCCAAAGTTTGTATGGGGGAAGCATTATTTTTTGAACTACAGACATAAAACTTTGTAGGAAGATTACTTATTAAGATACAAAAAAAGCACTTTCAGCGTTTTACAAAATTCCACCCCTAAGGGGGTTAAATAGGGGTGCAAAGTTTGTATTCAAAACTACTGGGACTACAAACTTGAAATTTACACCAGACCTTCCTTTTATGACGTAGGCAAGGAATAAGACGGGATTTTTGGAAATTCTATCCCTAAGGGTGCTAAATAGGGGTGCAAAGTTTGTATGGGTGAAACATTATTTTTTTGTACAAGAGACTTGAAACTTTGTAGGGATATTACTTATTAAGATGCAAAAAAGTCCTTTCAGCGTTTTAGAAAATTCCACCCCTAAGTGGATTAAATAGGGGTGCAAATTTTGTATTCAAAACTACTGGGACTAGGAACTTGAAATTTACACCAGACCTTCCTTTTATGACGTAGGCAAGGGATACGACAGGATTTTTGGAAATTTTATCCCTAAGGGTGTTAAATAGGGGTGCAAATTTTGTATGGGTGAAACATTATTTTTTGTACAAGAGACTTGAAACTTTGTAGGGATATAACTTATTAAGATGCAAAAAAAGTTCTTTCAGCGTTTTAGAAAATTCCACCCCTAAGGGGATTAAATAGGGGTGCAAATTTTGTGTTCAAAACTACTGGGACTAGGAACTTGAAAATTACACCAGACCTTCTTTTTATGACGTAGGCAGGGGACAGAACAGGATTTTTGGAAATGCTATCCCTAAGGGGGTGAAATGGGGGTCCAAAATTTGTATGGGGGAACATTATTTATTGAACTGGAGACTTAAAACTTTGTAGGAGGATTACTTATTGATACCAAAAAGGTACTTTCGGCGTTTTATAAAATTCTACCCCTAAGGGGGTTAAATAGGGGTGCAAAGTTTGAATTAAAAACTACTGTGTCTAGAAACTTGAAATTTACACCAGATTTTCCTTTTATGACATAGGCAAGGGATAAGACGGTATTTTTGGAAATTCTGTCCCTAAGGGTGTTAAATAGGGGTGCAAAGTTTGTATGGGAGCAACATTATTTTTTGTACTAGAGACTTGAAACTTTGTAGGGATATTACTTATTAAGATACAAAAAAAGTCCTTCCAGCGTTTTAGAAAATTCTACCCCTAAGGGGGTTTATTAGGGGTGCAATGTTTGTATGAGGTAAACATTATTTATTGAACTAGAGACTTGAAACTTGGTAGGTATTTTACTTATTAGGATACAAAAAAAAGTATTTTCAGCCTTATATAAAATTCCACCCCTAAGGGGGTAAAATAGGGGTGCAAAGTTCGTATTCTAAGCTACTGGGACTAGAAACTTGAAATTTACACAAGAACTTCATTTTATGACGTAGGCAAGGGATAAGACGGGATTTTTGGAAATTCTATCCCTAAGGGGGTTAAGTAGGGGTGCAAAGTTTGTATGGGAGAAACATATTTTTTGTACTAGAGACTTGAAACTTTGTAGGAATATTATTATTAAGATACAAAAAAGTACTTTCAGCGTTTTATAAAATTCTTCCCCTAAGGGGGTTAAATAGGGATGCAATGTTTGTGGAGGGGAAACATTATTTATTGAACTAGAGACTTGAGACTTTGTAGGAACATTTGTATGGAGAAAAAAGATTAGTTAGACAATTTTATTCGAGAATTCACAGGATAATTCCTAACGATAAATGAGTAAACAAGTGTTTCCGGTTTTTTGAGAATTCAACCCCTAAAAGGAGACATGTGGTGACAAAATCTGAAAAACAACATCGGCATCTATTGTTTCTATGGTTTATCGGGTCGCTGATTAGGAAAACAACAACGATTTTACATTCCAACGTGGCGTCTAAATATCAATATGGGCGTTGTTATTACGGTTTTTTGAGACGTTAATAACGAAAATCACATAGATGTTGAAATGTAATGTTGTGGACATGAAAATTCATGAAAATATTTGTGCCAAATTGCAATTCAATCGGTCCAGTTTTTTTCGTAGCAAATCGGTTGTAACAGACCGACTGACAGACAGCCACACGTGATCCTATAAATAGGGGTTCTATTTTTGCTTTTGAGGTATGGAACGAGACCCGAATTATATAGGGTTGTAGGTTTTAAAGTTTGTATTTGGTGCCATCTCGATCGTCAGCAATCGGTACCTAGGCGAGTGCGGGCGGCGCGGCGGGACGGGAGGGTAGGAGACATTGGGAAAGTGCCTGCATCCGTAATAAGTACATTCAAGGTGCTGCACGAAGATCTGCTTACTTTTAATAAGTTAAGCATTTTGGCCGCCGTTAAATTAAAACAAATTTTTGGGTATTCATGTTAAATACTGGTTCGAAAAGCATGGAAAAAAAATCTTAGGAAACAAGCCTATAGCAATGTCCAGGCCACAAATTTGACTTGAAATTCGTGGAGATATTTTGGTATTTCAACATTAGTGTTCATGAACATAAAGTAGCTTTTATTCCAGAGGACAGATTCTCATTAATCATGATTGTAAATTTAATAACAGAAATACGTACATACATACATACATTGACGCCTTTATTCCCAAAAGGGGCAGGCAGAGCACATGAACTTTATGTTCCAGCGCCACTTTTAGCATAAATGTGGGTATAAAAGATCGACAAAAAGTGATATTGCTTAGGTTGTTAGCCCGTCACCCACAACACACTTCAACCCTGCTCTCTTAATTGACTTTTACGACACACACGGGAAGAAAGAGGGTGGTGAAATTCTAACCCGCCACCAAACGGGCATAAATATAATAGTAAATAAAAATTAATTTACCGTAATGGGTTATGACGAAGGGTTATTAGTTGGGGAAGTTAGTAGTAGTAGGTTAGTAGGCGGCGTAGCAATTCAACAATTATTGGAAAATTTCTTTTACTACGCGGGCGAAGCCGCGGGCAAAAGCTAGTAATATATAATAATATAAACCAGCCTATATACGTCCCACTGCTGGGCACAGGCATCCTCCCATGGATGAGATGGAACGGGCAGTAGTCCCCACGCTGGCCGAGTGCGGGTGGGGGACTTCACATACACCTTTTTCAGTTTAAAATTATGCGACTTATATTGCTATTTCTTATGATTGCGTGGCCATAAAACTTTCGTTTTGCTACAGCTGAAAGGTATTATAGACATGAGTATTTGACATGAATTTCAATTTAATACCTCTACACATTTACGAGAAAAAAGGTAGCAAGTTGAAAATTAAAAAAAATGATTTTTGTATGATTTTACTAAAACTTTATACTTTTTGTAATTTTTCCTTTGTCTGTGCTATATGAAGTTTCTTCGTGCCAAGTTTCAAGTTTCTGTGTTAACGGGAAGTACCCTTTAGGTTTTGAGTTTGTTGCGAGTACTCAATTTCAAAATGTGTTCAAAATATGCGACTTAAATTGCCATTTCTTTTTTGTACTCGTCGATTAAAATCTGTGTATTAAGATTTCATAGCGAATACTGCAACGTCACTCTTTTCGTCATTGAATAGTCTATGTTAGTTCCGAAACAACCGAAATAACTTTTTCGATACGCTCTAGACAATCGAAAAAAAATTGAAAATAGAACTTCGTATTTCAAAAATATGTGTCCTTGATCCGATACAAAATTGCCAATCTATGGCGTTTCGGTACGATGCAGCGTCGCGTCGTCTGTCAAAAATCTACTTAAACTGGCTGCTGTATCCAGGGCATGAAAAAAATAAAAATAAACTACGCCTTGTGATTGGCCAATCACAGCACAGTACTGCAACATTACGGACGCCGGTGGTGTGATTATCTATGGATTATCTTGTGTAAAAGAAGTCGGATATTAGAACTAGACAATATAGTACTTACGAAGCGATATTTAGTTTTCGTATTAACGACTTAAATTATTAATTTTAATGAACTAGTACAAAAAGTATTGTTCACAATACTGTCATAATCAAGCTTTTTAATCTCGTACCTTACTTAGGCCACTCAGCAAGCTTCGTGGCCTAAACACGGTACTTGACTAAAAAGCTCTCTATTATAACACGATTGTGAAAAATACTATTGATTGCGTTGACATAAAAGTTTGGTTTTGCTACATCTGATGGGTCATATAGCCCTAAGTATTTGACATGAATTTCAATTTAATACCACCACACGTTTACGAGGAAAAAGATATTAAGTTTAAAATTTAAAACGTATTTTTTTGTATGATTTAACTAAAAATGTCTACTTTTCGTAATTTTTCCTTTGTCTGTGCTATATGAAGTTTCTTCGTGCCAAGTTTCAAGTTTCTGTGTTAACGGGAAGTACCCTTTAGGTTTTGAGTTTGTTGCGAGTACTCAATTTCAAAATATGCGACTTAAATTGCCATTTCTTTTCATTGCGTTGACATAAAAGTTTGGTTTTGCTACATCTGATGGGTCATATAGCCCTTAGTATTTGACATGAATTTCAATTGAATACCACCACACTTTTTCGAGGAAAAAGGTATTAAGTTTAAAATTTAAAAACTGTTTTTTTGTATGATTTAACTAAAAATGTCTACTTTTCGTAATTTTTCCTCTGTCTGTGCTATATGACAATGCTTCGTGCCAAATTTCAAGTTTCTGAGTTCACGGGAAGTACCCCGTAGGTTTTGCGAGTGTCGAAAAACTCTAAAATTTGCAGCATAAACGACTGTATCTTTTGATTGCGTTGGCTTTTAAGCTTGATTTTTTTACAGCTTCAAGAGACAATAGACCTGAGTATTAGATATAAATTTCAGCTTGATACCTCCACGCGTTCCTGAGAAAAATGGTCTTGACAGACAGACAGACGGACAACAAAGTGATCCTATAAGGGTTCCGTTTTTTCCTTTTGAGGTACGGAACCCTAAAAATGCAAAAAGATGACTAAAAATTCGGGTAGGATCCTGATCAAACACAGATGAAGGGTTTACTGGTGGGTGGGTGAATGATTACAGACTTACTTTGCCATTGACATAGGTGTCAGTTCAGTTCATTGCGCTTCTAATTACGAATTAATTAATTTCTAATTAAATCCGATAAAAACAGAATAACGTAAATTTCATAAATTCCCCAAAAAACGATTTGATTTTTTCCGACATTTTCAACGCTACTGTTGAGTTTGTTTCGGCGTTTCTTCTTAACAGTGGTCTTTTTTTTCAGAAACGCTGGTAGAATTTTGACTTGAAAGTTGAACTTTGAGTGCCATTACGGCCTACTTGCAGAATAAAATTCATTTATTTCATTAATCCCCTCGGGTGGATATCTGTGGGAGATATGGGTTTTGAACGAAATCGGACCGTAATTAAAGAATTTCCATGAATACAATCCCTGATTCGTAAACACTTTCGCTGCCAAGAATCGCTACGCGCTACGCTCGTAGCTGATCCCGTGGTTTTCCTCGTATGTAGTGGAAAGCGACTACGGCGTAGGCGTCCGCTAGGCGGATTTCTGACAGCGAAAGTGTTAAGAAGCCTCTCGGACCCTCAGATATCGATTTTGAAAGAAATCGGAAGACAAACTTTTTTTTATAAATGGGTGCCATTTCTAACTATTTAAAGATCTGAGTGAGTGAGAGTGTTTCTAAAATAACAGCATACTTGTGATATGCTTGAAAATGAAACAAGTAATTATATGAAAATGTATCTCTTTATCATATTTTGCTGCGTAAAATCTAAAGCTACGCGAAATCTTGGAATTAGGTGCCAAACCGTACCCCACGCTCCTTTAGGATGCAACCTGGAAAACGCCAGGAGGATGCCGATCGAGCATTACCATGCATCGGAGGCATACATACATAGATCGACCTCCCCAACATTCCCAAAAAGGGTAAGTAGAGCTCATGAAACTTATGTTCCAGTGCCCCTTATTGCATAAATGTGGGTATAGAAGATCGACAAAATGTGATATCGCAGTGATAGGCCCAACGCCCACACACTTCACCCCTGCTCCCTTATTCGCCTTTTTATTATTATTTATTTTATTTATTCAGCTAACTACAAAGTTACATTTAAAAAACAAAAGCCCTTCAAAACTGTTATATACAGTTTGTCTGCAAGAAGACTTAAAACATTGTGTAATTTTAAGCCATATACGACACCCACGGGAAGAAAGGAGGTGGTCTCTAAAGTGTTGAGTTGTTGCTGCATGCTGTATAAAAGCACCTCTCGCGTTCGGATGAACCAAGCTTTTGGTGGGTCGCACTTAACTCTATTCGACAATAGGGGTTGTAGATACTAAATAAAATAATCAATAATGTCATATTTTCTCGAAAAAGGATTAAAAATCAAAGCAAAAGTTACGCGACATGTAACGTTTAAATGCGTACCGTGTAGACCCGGCCGCGACCGGTACAACCTTTCATGGCGGACTTACCCCCAGATCGGGTTAAATGCGCGCGGGCGTTTCTCGGTACGGCGACCGATTTCGGAGGTCCCTTTTACATAAAGTCTAGCAATCTTCGGAACGCAAAAATACAGAAATGTTTCCTCTGTATCTTCGTTTGTTTAGCTACCAAAGCGGTTCACCTAGAAGTGGTGTCCCAATTATCGGTTGAAGCTTTCGTAGCGGCGCTTACACGTTTTGTATCATTGCGGGGCCTTCCGAATTTATTGCGATCGGATTGTGGTACAAATTATACGGGTACCAACAAATATTTAAATGACCTATATTCGTTTCTACGAAATAATCACCCGGAGATCGATCGGGAGTGCGTAAAGCGGGAAATAAAATGGCTTTTTAATGCGCCATCAAGTCCAAATCACGGAGGCTTATTCGAGGCCGCGATTAAGTCCGCAAAGACCCATGCTAGGCGTGTGCTTGGTGAAACTCGGCTCACGTTTGAAGAACTCGCCACATTTTTCGCTAAGGTGGAGGCCGTGATGAATTCGCGTCCGCTGTGCCCTCTAAGCTCGGATCCGGTCGACCTTAACGTATTGACTCCAGCTCATTTTTTAATCGGACAGTCTTTGGTAGCACTTCCAGAGTATCCATTTACGGAAGTTAAGGAATCACGTTTATCTCGGTTTCAACGGATACAAAAGATGACCCAACATTTCTGGAATCGGTGGAAAAATGAATATCTTCATACACTTCAGCAACGCTATAAATGGACATCTCATACTGAATCACCAAAGTTAGACGATTTGGTTTTGATTAAAGAAGATAATTTGGTTACACTTAACTGGAAGCGCGGACGGATAGTTAAACTTTTACCGGGGAAAGACGGGGTGACTCGGATTGTGGAAGTCAAAACTCAAAACGGAGTCTTATTGAGACCCATTTCCAAACTTTGTAGGCTACCTTTAGGAGATTAGGAACCAAGGGGCCCTTGGTTAGGCGGGGGGATGTTCGGGCATTGTAATCTTTTTAATATAGGGTAGACTGCTTATCGGCGAAACGGAGGGTAGACACACATTACCTCCGCGACACATATCCCGGCTCGCTCGGATTGATCGCACGCGCGTCTTGCGATATTAATTAAGGAAATACACTCGGTGCTATATCGGACAGAATTGTTGGTTTTTCGGTGTTTGGAAGACTCTTCAAGGTGTGGTGTTGCTGGCCAGCAGAAGAACTCATCAGGACGACGGACACTACCAGAGCCGGAGCCTGCCAGTACCAGGTTGGTGGTTTGCCATATATTTGGGGATTTCAATGCCCGTTCAGTTTAACGCTAGGAGACCTAGGGCCAGTGCATGAGTGTAAAGTTAGCTTAGCTGTGTTGAAAGCTGAGGGATGCTAGCTAAGGGATGGAAACTCCGGAGAGCTAATGACCGAACCCTTTGAGTGATAGTTGAACACTGCTTTATTGTTTCCACCGATACCTATAAAAGATTGCGACATGGCAATGCAAGTCATGCAAATATTAATAAGTAAATAGGTATTTTGCCTGTGCGAGTTGAACGTACTTATATGTGCGTCAGCTCGTACATCTTGCCAACCCGAAAAGAAGGAAATGGCATCTTTATAATTGCTAAAATAACAGTAAAGCTTAAGTTAAATTATAGTAGGTATTCATTTGTTATTTAGCACTTCATGTAGAAACAATATTAGCTGAAGAAATGAATGCTTATAAATTTCACTTAGCGGTCCATATTTATGTATAATTTTTGCGGTTATCCTAGCAAGATATAAACGTTTTTAAATGTCAAAGGAAAACTAGTTGCCCCCGGTGGGCTCGATTATTTCACTAAAAGAATCACACGGTATGGGAATAGACACTGAACGAGGAGGCTTAGGAGGCGCCGCGCCTCTATTTGCACTTAAAATGCCCATGCTCACTGATTTACGTAATTCAATACACTCGCGTGGTACGTGTTGCTGGTCGCGGTGCGTACGCGCGTCGTTTGCAGCCGCGCAGGCGCGCGCTGAGCTCACCGGGCCCTCCCGCCCGGGAGACGCTGCTAGCTGCATGCTCCGTCGTTTTCTGGCTCGAAGATAGGCTGCTATAGTTCCCATTACCACCAGTACGGCGATTATGCCGTAAATAACGGAAAACTGATGGACATCGTGTATGCTGAGGTCGGATGCTGATTGCTGTTTCAGGTTGCTGATCTCGTCCATTACCTGACGATATGTTTGCTAGTGGTTTTCTATCTTAAAGCCGTAGCTGGTTCCAGAAGTCTTTATTACGCTGTTCAAAATAGATACCTCTGGGGCTTCGATAGAAGGTTGAATATTTACTTTTCGTAAAAAGCTGTTGTGGGAGTGAATAGTGAATGTATCACCCTTATATGTACAGCCCTGACCTATTTCTAGAAGGCCAGTGCCTGATAAGGTACTCATAGTTACATCAGCTGGGCAATAAGAGCGAATATTGCATTTATCGCAACACGAATAAAGCCAAGAGTTCGGTCGGTGTAACTTGATCCATCTATTTACACAAGTTGAATGCTCATAAATACAAGGTGATGTAGATTTGCCTGTATTTATTAAAGTGATATTACACAATGTTTGCTGCAAGTTTAAGTCATAAGTAGGTTTATCTAGACTACATAGTAGTTTTTCTTCTGATACATGAAGACAAGCTTGCAAATCATAATCTGATAAGAATATAACTGCGTCTTTGCGTAAGTTAAATGCTAAGTAAGGGTAGGTAGGTATGGTAAGGTAGGAATCTCCATTTTTGTTCTGCGGAACGCTAATTATTTTGTCGAGCTCGTAGATTTCATTGCTTACTAGTGGGACTCTTATTTCAATTATTAGATAATTTTTAAAGACTTTAGCAAATACTTTTAGTAGCTTGTATAAATCCCGTATATTCCCGGTCTCAGATGGTGCTTTTAGATCGCCCTGTAGCTGGCCGGATATAAAGTTGATTTGTTCTTCAAGTTGCTCGCTGGTTATTAGGTGTGTATCGATGCGGCCGTGACTGATGTCGGTCACAGTGTTTATGAGTGACGTTTGCATTCGTCTGAGATTCTCGAGGATGATATTCGCTTCTAATGCTGATGACGTAATGTAGAGCCCGTCTTTGACGTCAGACCGTAATTTATTTATGTCTGTTGTTATATTATGGAGATGCTCATTGATAAGTGAAAATTGTTTGTTCATTATTTGCTCATTGCGTTGTATGATGTTTAATTCTGCTTCAACCACTGTAGTCTGGTTTTTGATAAGACTTTTAAGATGATTTTCGTTGTAGGAAATTTTCTCAATGTCTTTAGCATATTGCTGGGCAAATTTGTCGTCTAATACGCCAAATAAGTAGTGAGCTACGTTTCCGATACCATTTACTAAACCTCGTTTCTGTCGCTTGTTATTAGAGCTTTGTAGTAATCGGTTGTAATGCTCAATTTCCGCTAGCTCGTGTGTTAGCTGGTTAGTTATTTGCTGGAATTGAGTGCTAGATTTCGTAGTCAAGCCTTTCAGATTTCTCACGTAAGTATCCATGTCAGTGATTGCTTGCCAGTAGCCAGTGAGATTGTAGTATACTACTAGCTTCCACTCGTCTCGAATACATTGTAAGTTTGATACCTTGTCAAAGTATAGTGGTTTTGAATCATTGAGAGCTGTGGTACTGAAATGAGGTACCTTTTGCTGTGTAGTTGGAGATACCAACATTGAAAATAGTAAGAGAACTAAGGTGAAAAAGTTTTTGAAATGTTTACGCTTATTTCCACGTGCTCGTACATTCGAGCTTGCAGGTGGTGGAGTTTGCTGATTAGTATGCTGTTGAGCTGAGAGGTCGTCTTCTTTTTTAGCTGTTTCAACCGGTAACAGCATAAGCTTTGTTACTGGTCGCTTGAAAATGTTAGCTTCGGTTTTGACAGATACAACCCTAACGTATCCATCGCTTCCAGGGTGCAGGTCTACCACTCTGCCGAGTGCCCACTTGCCTGGAGGTAAGCTGTCGTCTTTTATGAGTACAATGTCGTTAAGCTGAAGGTTTTTTGTAGATGTTCTCCATTTGGAACGAGTTTGAAGATGCTGAAGATAATCTGACGACCATAGCTTCCAAAAGTGCTTGTTCATGCTTTGTACAAGTTGCCAACGTGCTCGTAAGTTGACGTCATCTGGGTCGGTCTGAGGTCGTGATAATAAAGAGTCTCCAATCAAGAAATGTCCTGGGGTCAAGTAGGCATCCTCAGGATTCTCCGTCAGAGGAAACAAAGGACGGGAGTTTAGACACGCTTCGATCTGCTGCAGCAGTGTAGTAAACTCCTCGTAAGTAAGCTTTTGCTCACCTAAGACTCGTTTCAGATGTTGTTTGAAGCTTTTCACGGCGGCTTCCCATAAGCCACCCGCACTGGGCCACGCTGGAGCATTGAAAGACCACTCGATGTTCATTTCGCTTAGATGCTTAAAGTAGCCTTGATTGATAGTGCTTGAAATTTCCTTGTATTCACTGTCCAATGCTCGTTTAGCTCCGATAAAGTTCGTACCTTGGTCGCTGTAAATTCGGCGGGGCGTACCTCTCCGTGCACAGAAACGGCGAAAAGCTGCTAAAAATGCTGGAGTGCTAAGGTCAGACACCAGTTCTAGGTGCACGGCCTTAGTCGCTAGGCAGACGAACACAGCCACATAGCCTTTGTTTGTTTTGACTCCCCTGCCCTTGCTTGCTTTTAGGTCTACGTACCCGGTATAATCCACGCCAGTGTGCGTAAATGGACGTGAGGGTGTCACTCTGGCTCGTGGTAAGTCGGCCATGAATTGATGCTGCTTTTCAGTGCTGAAACGACGGCATTTTACGCATTTACGAAGCTGTTTTTTAACTGTTCTCATGCCGCTTAAAATCCAATACTTTTCACGTAAATAAGATAGTGTTAGCCGCGGTCCACCGTGTAAGGTTGTAATATGAGCTTGGCCAACTAGCAATTCGGTAAAACGGCTGTGACTTGACAAGATAATTGGATGTTTAGCTGAACTGCTAAGTGTGGACTGACCGAGGCGACCACCCACTCTCAAAATTCCTTTTTCATCAATAAAAGGAGAGATATTCGCTAAAGAGCTGCTAGAACCGACATATTCCTTTTCCTTTAATTTTTCCAAGTCCTTTCCAAAATCATTCGCTTGCTCGTTTTTGATAATAAACTCATAAGCTTTGTTTATTTCAGTAGTGGACAGGACTGTATCATGCTCCGTGTGTTTGTGACGTAACGCTGCTGCGAAACGTGATACCCATGCCACTACTTTTACTGTTCGAGTGATAGAGCTGTTGCTCGTTAATAATTCATTTATAAATGAATAGCTATGTTGATGTAAAGCTGAGTTCACACAGACCTTTTTAGTTTCAATGGTCGGTGGATCATAAGTTCTGTTTTTGATGTTGCTTGGTTCAAAGGTAGCTAGCGATTCCGGTCCGTTCCACCAAAGTGTATTATTCAGAAGCTTTGTTATGGTTAGTCCTCTGGTGGCACAGTCCGCTGCATTTTCTTCCGACCGGACATGGTTCCAATTCGATGCTGGTATGACATCGGTTATTTGCTGAACTCGATTCGCGACGAATTGCTTCCAACGAGATAAGTCGCCATGAAGCCAACCCAAAACTACTGTTGAGTCCGTCCATGCGTATGTCTCATATGCAGTGGCTGTTAAAGAAGCTTTTATGATTTGTATAAGCTGAGCTAGAAGTAAAGCTCCACACAGTTCAAGTCGCGGTAGTGAAACTTTCTTCTTTAGTGGCGCTAGTTTCGTTTTAGCTGCGACGAGTCGCCTCGTGCACTCGCCCTTTTCGTTCGTTGCTACTAAGTACACGGCGCAGGCATAAGATTTTTGCGATGCGTCGCTATAGCCGTGTAATTCAAATTGTTTTTGTGTGTCACCTAAGTATCTAGGTATGTTGAATTGATTAACGTTTTGAAGGTCATTTCGTAGCTGGACCCATTCCTTCTGGATTTCTTCCGGAATAGGGTCATTCCATCCTTCACAGGAAATCCATGTATATTGGAAGAGAAGCTTAGCTCGAACCGTCAGGGGTGAGAGCCATCCCAACGGATCAAATATCTTTGATATTTCTGATAGTAGCTGGCGTTTCGTATTACATAACTCGGCGTGCTCGATTTTGTTTGTAAATATAAATGAATCGGACGAGGGTGTCCATGTTAGACCGAGTGTTTTACGAGACTCTGAACACTTAAAGTCGAAAGGCTGATCAAGCTGATCTGTAGATAAATCTTGTAGTAGCTCTGGATGATTAGCTGACCATTTTCGTAAATTCATTCCTGCTCCTCTCATTATTTTGATTAGCTGTTGCTGCAGTTCTTTTGTAGCTTCGATAGTGTTTTCACCACTAAGTAGATCATCCATATAAAATTGATTTTCTAATGCTGCTGCTGCGAGAGGGTATTTCGTGGCATCGTCTTTAGCTAGCTGTCGCAGGGTTCTCATAGCCAAATACGCAGCTGGTTTTGTGCCATAACTTATTGTAGTAAGCAAGTATTCCTGCATTGGCTCTCGAGGGGAATCCCTCCAGATAATACCCTGTAGATGTTGATCGCTTTCTCTGATTAAAATCTGTCGAAACATTTTTTCTATGTCCGCAGTAACTACATATTTATATTGACGCCAGTTTAAGATCAAAGTAGGTAGGTCATGCTGCAAGTTCGGACCACATTCCATGACGTCATTGAGGCTTAGCCCTGAGCTGGTTTTAGCTGAAGCGTTGAAAACTACGCGAAGGCTGGATGTAGTAGATTCAGGCCGGACCACTCCATGATGCGGCAAATGGTATGAAATGTGGTCACCCTGGTTAGCTGGACGCATATGACCTAGTTCTAGATATTCGTGAATGAATTGTTTATAGCTGTTAGAATAAGATTCGTTTTTTACCATTTTGCTCTCTAATTGTAAAAACTGTGCTGTCGCTTTAGCTTTGGAAGTACCTAAACTTTTTTCATAGTTAGGCTTCATTGGTAGGGCTACCTCGTACCTACCGTTGTCAAGTCGCTTGGTAGTAGCTGTGTAATGCTCTTCACAGTACTGTTCTTCTCTAGTAAGGTCGCTCGATATGCTAGGTATTTCCTCCATCTCCCAATATTTAGCTATTTCGTCAAGATTATTAACGACAACGCTGCAGTTAAATGTTTTTACATTTCCTGACAAAATCCAGCCAAGCTTAGTTTGTTGAGCTATGGGCGCGTTATGTGACCCTTTTACTAGACTCATAATCACGTCCGAGTAAACACAAGCATCAAGCAAAATATCAACTGATTTAGATAAGTTGTATTCTGGATCAGCTAAGTTCATGTGCTGGATGTGAGGCCACGATTTTTTAGTGAATGAAACATTGGGAAGATCACCAATAACTCGAGGAATAATGCATGCTTCAGTGTTGAACCTGTAATCATCGTAGATAGATTTACATTCAAGTGATATAAGCTGTTTGCTGTGCTTAGGGACGACACCGACGCCGGATACCGATGCGCTAAATTTACGGCGTGGCAACCCTAGTAGTTGTGCTGCGTTCTCCGATACTAAAGTAATCTGAGAGCCTTGATCGAGTAATGCTCGTAGTGTGACGTAATTACCGTCAATCGCTTTGATTTGTAACAAAACAGTCGCTAATAAAACTTCTTCATCGTCAGCCGCAACGTGATTTGCTGCGTAAGGCTTGTTGCTAGGTTGGTTATTTGATGGTAGCGCTTTAGTCATTAAAGGTGAGTTTTGCTCAGCTGTAGGCACTGTCGTAGCACGGTGCAGTGACCCGTTACATGCGTCGTGCAAAATCGTATGATGTTCGCAGTTGCATTCTTTGCACCTTTTTGTTGAATTGCATTTATTACTTGCATGTTTAAATAAACAATTCTTACAAAGTTGAAGTTTCGCAACTGACCTCAATTTGGCATCCGCTGACATGTTGATGAACTTTTGCCATCGGTATAGCTCGTGATCAAAATTACATAGAGGGCACTTACACGTGGATGTAGAAGCGGCTTGATACCTCGATGTATGCTTGCTATTATAGTAGCTCGGCTTGTAGTTAGGCTTAGTTTGATAAATTGAAGCTGGCTTAGCTTGATAGATTGAAGCTGGCTTAGCTGTAGCTGTAGATTCTCTCTCTCTCTTGTGAGTAGGCTCTAGTGCTATAAACTTACTCTCGAGAAAAGTCATTAGCTCAGATAAAAGAGGCAATTCTCTAGGAGACTTACGCGATTCTTTATAGGCGTTGTAGGTATCGCTGTCTAGCTTTTTGGTCAGTAAATGGACTAATATCGGATCCCAAGTGTTAGTATTCACACCGAGGTTGTGTATGGCGTGAATGCACTCGGTGGTGGTATCGTAAAGACGTTTTATCTCGAAAGATGTTTGCTTGCTGATGCTGGGTTGATTCAGGAAAGTCTCGATTTGATTCGTAAAGAGTACTTGAGGATTATTATAACGATGCGTCAATATTTCCCAAGCAATATCATAATTGTCTGCTGAGATATTTAAATGTTGAATTAATCGCTCCGCTTCTCCCTTGACCTTACCCTTAAGATGCTGCATCTTTTGAGCTTTTGATAGGAAGTTATTATTATGAATAGATTCAGAGAATAAATCATAGAACGTAGGCCAGTAGGTATACTTGCCTGAAAAAGTGGGTATTTCAAGTAAAGGAGTAGCTTGCTGGATGTGAGAAGTAGCAGATAGCTTTTGGTTTAGCGCTTTCTTAAGTTTCTTATATGACTCTTCCTGTTTCATAAATTCATCTAGGTAAACTTCATCCTCACCTTCAAGAATGTTGTCTATTTCTAGATGCAGCTTGTCGATGGCGTTCCATCTAGATTGGATGCTGCGGAGCTCGTCTTCTAACTCCCATTTTTCGCTGATCTCGCTGACTTTGATGCTAGATATTAGTCGCTTGAAAGCTCGAAAGTTAGTCCGCTGTAAGGACAAAAGTTCATCTACCTTGTTTGGACCAGTCCCGGTGTTAGTATCGCTACCCGAACCTGACCCTACTAAAGGCTTTTCTTTCTGATATGGCTCATAATCTGCTATTTTCGCTCGAGTGTCAGTATAATACTTGAGAGTACGAGTGTAAATATTTTCTTGAAAGTAACGCTGCGATTTAACAAGTACAGTACTAAGTGTTTTATCGTTAAGTTCGAACTCTCCCCAGAGATTATCTAAAGCGTCTAACCTTAACTTCAAATACTCCGAGGTTTTTCGACGAGCTGAGTCCTTGTCAAAATTAGTGCCGATGCGCTGAAGCTCGCTGACGATCGCTGCTTGACGGCCGAAGAGTTCTTCGTATTCCGGCATGGTAGCTAGTTAGCCAAGTAATATGAACGATCTTACTTGGATACTGCTGCTTGCGAGTCTCTCGACTCACGGTGTTGCTGATGCTAAGAGTTGTTGCTGGTGCTGCTGTGTGAGTCCCTGACCCACGGCTGCTCGTACGCTGATGCTCGAGTTGCTTCACGTTAATCACGTTTATCACTTATAAAAGTCAATGTTCGCTCGCTAATACCCGTTATATCGCTCGCTAGGTAGAGACACGTGTCACTATATAGTTTCAGTATAACTGGGTCAATGAACGTATGCCGAACCGACGGAAATCTATTTTCTACACTCCCGAAAGGTCCCGCTTATACGGTGGTTCGAAGGACCAATGTAAAGTTAGCTTAGCTGTGTTGAAAGCTGAGCTAGCTAAGGGATGGAAACTCCGGAGAGCTAATGACCGAACCCTTTGAGTGATAGTTGAACACTGCTTTATTGTTTCCACCGATACCTATAAAAGATTGCGACATGGCAATGCAAGTCATGCAAATATTAATAAGTAAATAGGTATTTTGCCTGTGCGAGTTGAACGTACTTATATGTGCGTCAGCTCGTACAATGAGCTTATCGAAGGGTTCTATAAGTGTCCAAAGTTTTAAGAAAACGCAACTTTGCGTTTTCTCTCTAACAAGCAATATTAGAACGGTTGTACAGTCAAGTGCAAAAATATGTATCGATAACATCCTCTCATAAATAAGTACCAAAACCTTAATCCGCCGACATAAGAGCATTGGGACATATTTATGAGTAAGTTTTATGCACCCATATTTTTACACTTGACTGTAGCTTCGTAATTCGTTGAGATATCTGATTGGGACTTTCGTCACTAGGCGTGTTTTTTTGCCTTCTTTCTTTTGGAGTATCCATTATCATATTCTAACCTGTGTAGTCTCTTGATCTGCCGCCGCCACCGCCGCAGCAACTCGCGGTTGCGCAGCGCAGAGAAGCTGTTCCGCCACTGTGGCTCCGCGGCCATCAGCTCTTCGATCACTTTCTGCAGGTCTCGGAATGCTCTGTGAAACAAGAACAATATGATCATCACATCATCAGCCTATATACGTCCCACTGCTGGGCACAGGCCTCCTCTCATGTATGAGAGGGAACAATATGATGAATGGTACCAAGTATCTGATGACTTTTTGCGATGACACTCTTCAGCTAAGCAAAGAGCATTATAGAAGGGTTGATTGCTTACTAAGGGCGAGTTGCACCAAACCGTCTGTAATCGTAAAATCTGAATGTATGGAGCGTTTCACAAGTTTCTATGGACTGACAGCTGTCAGCGCCATATTCAACGTTGATCGGTGATCGTAAGTCGGTGCAACCCGCCCTAAGACTGGATTTGCAACGGCTAGTTGAAGAGGAATTCGACAAGGATTGAATAGGAATTGCGTACGATATATTATTATTTTAACACACAATTCCTGCTTCGCCTCGCAGCCCCTTTAAGATTTAAGGATATCATGGTTAGGTTTCAAATTAAAGGGAACAATGTATGTATAGCTCCTACAGGGATTCTAAAACGCCATGTTAAGGCATACGTGGCCCGCCACTCTAGAGCTATCGGAACAATCTGCTAAAACAACAAATTATTCAACTAGTTCCCTCTTACAACGGTTTAGAGAGGCGTACATAGCACCTTCTACCTTAAAGACATGTTTCTTACAAGATTTCTGTGGCAGACATTGCTGCTTAGTACAAAACTAATCATGGGTACCTGATACGACGCTGGTGTGTGTGCAACGCAGGGATGAGGGCCACGTGGTGCATGTGCAGCGTCAGGAACCAGCAAACCGTCTGGAATTTCGCTTCGGGCCATTTGTGGGCGGGGTCCTTGTCTGCAAACAAGCACTTTACGTTAAATCACAGGGCTTTTAAGCAACAATACTATTCTATCTATAAAATTATTTCATCGGTTTATCACATGCTATATTTAATACCGCAAATTTGCCTCCGTTCTTTGCAACACGTGGGCGAAGCTGCCCGGGTTGCTATCTATCTATTTTCAATGGCTCACCGACCCAAAGTGGGTTTTGGCCTCCGACACAAGTTGTCGCCACTTGACCCAATCCTGCGCCATCTCCTTTCAGTTCATGGCTTTAAGGTCGCGCAGGTCTAATTCGACGACGTCGTCCAGTGATACCTGGGACGTCCGCGGGCTGCTAGTATTTAATAAAGCATAAAAAATAGGCAATGAAAGGCAGGCGATAAAAGTATGTAAGTCAGGTTATTTGAGTTAAGTTGAGCCAACCTAGTCATCTGCACGATTTTGATATTGACTCTGGTCAATTGGCCAGTCGTTATTGATCAAGCTCCACAATGTTCCCTGTTTACGCACGTAAAGGGCCACTGAAAGCAAAAAGGCCCACTTAACTTTCTGAGTTCATCGAGCCAGTCCTGTGCTTCCTGCGCTGTGAAGTACAGCCGCGTCTCGTCGCGCACGTTGGCCCACGAGTCGGGCTGGAAGGCGTACAGCGGGTACTCACGCTCCAACTTGATACGGACTGAGTCCAGTACTGGAAGCAATAGGTCTAACTTACTGAGTTCATCGAGCCAGTCCTGAGCTTCCTGCGCTGTGAAGTACAGCCGCGTTTCGTCGCGCACGTTGGCCCACGAGTCGGGCTGGAAGGCGGGTACACACGCTCCAACTTGATACGGACTGAGACCAGTACTGGAAGCAATAAGGTCCAACCAACTTACTGAGTTCATCGAGCCAGTCCTGAGCTTCCTGCCCTGTGAAGTACAGCCGCCTCTCGTCGCGCACGTTGGCCCACGAGTCAGGTTGGAAGGCGGGTACACACGCTTCAACTTGATATGGACTGAGACCAGTACTGGAAGCAATAAGATCCAACCAACTTACTGAGTTCATCAAGCCAGTCCTGTGCTTCCTGCGCTGTGAAGTACAGCCGCGTCTCGTCGCGCACGTTGGCCCACGAGTCTGGCTGGAAGGCGTATAGCGGGTACACACGCTCCAACTTGATACGGACTGAGAGCAGCTGTAGTACTGAGCACACGTTCAGCATGAAACCATCGCCTGAAAAAAAGAAGTTATCGTTAGTTAGTATTAGAGACGTCGAACTGACTAGATGCCCCAAATACCGATGCCAATTCAATCCACTTCGAGACGCTTCTCGATTTCCTATCTATTTATTTAATCTTTATCGCACCAAAGAAAGCTTGTACAGTCGAGGAAATTGAATGTTTCGCACTTTTGGACCTTAACGTCATTCAAAGAGTTGACATGTGCCAAACATTCATTTTCCTCGACCGTACAATGCGGAATTAGTGTTATATGAATATGACATTCTCTAACAGCCAACCTTTAGGCACAGCAGAAAAATTAGGTAGTGCATCTACCAAACTATAAAAGGAACCTATGCTATACCTATTATATGCTAAAGCTATGTTATAGAGTCATACACAACATTAGCGCAATGAGAACGAGAAGGAATGGGGGGCTTCCATTTGGATGAACCAAACAATAGAAGTTTCCGTATTGGAGATTGGAGGATAAGACGTTCTCCACTCAATAATGTTATGCTTAAAAGACGAGGACGTGATTTATAAACTAACATTGAAATTATATGTAAGCTGTCTTCGAACACAGAGTTCGCTTTGCAATAAATATCACAGTGACAATATTTTCATTCAAATGTAAACAGTATATTTCCTGTTTAACTTGTCCTCTTACGAAGTTGGCATACGTATCAGTAACTGGTAAATTCTAGTTCCTCAATTTATGGAGTGCAGATATGGTGACGCCCGACCATCGTGAATCAATCATTCGATGAAACTTATGAATGTTATTTCAAGCGCTTATAAACCCTCAAAATAGGTTACCAACGCCGATTTATTGCATTCGTAATCTATTACTTACGAAAAGTGAATAGGACGCAATTCATGACGTTTGCTTTATCTGAATAATAAGAATCATTTATTCTGATAACTTTGATAATGAAATTGGATCATATAAACAATATTTTTGTTACACATGACCCAGGCAAGTAGTAAACCAAAAACGTGTGCGAATTGCAAAAGCCGCAGAACATGTTATTTTGAGAAAACCGGTGAAGACTGCGGCACAAATGTTTGACTTTCGAACAATTATTGTATTTGGGGCAAGTTTATTTACATGTATTGCTGTATACCTACAGTGACGGCGCACATCGAGTATAACAAAGGATGAATCACTGTTTTCGACAAAGCGCTTGGTTTTGAAGACCGAGGCAAATTAAACAGGGTGTCAAGGCGATCGCAGCTATAAAACGCAAGGTAAACGTAAACGTAAACGTAAGGTAAGAATTTCATCGACGCGCCAATCGGTCGGGGGGTAACGATAAAAAAATTGACGACGCACTCGTTCTAGCAACTTCCGCAAAGAAAGAGTAAACAAAAATATTTTCACAAAATCAAATGAGGCAATCTGGACGCTGAGAAGTAAATAAATTGGAAAGGTTCCAATACGAAATTGTCTAATAGACGCATGGAAGGTGAGCGACATTTCGGCGAAACATGCGCGCTATTTTCGCCAGTCATTAAACAGCGTCTTGTTTTTATTATCCAAACAAGCCCAGGGCGTAGTACTACCGCTATATATTTAGTTTCCTTGATGCACGCGTAAAGTACATACGCAGATACCCACATGCAAATAAGTGCACGGGGAACTCATTGTCTATAAGCAATCCAAACGTTTTGACCTGTTATTTTTATCCGGGGCGTCCTTGCTCTTGGCCTTAAAGGACAGTTTCATTTGATAGACAAAGGCGAAATGAGCAGTCGAGTGTTCAAGAAATATAATGTATTTCGTCTAAAGCATCCGCCTTATGGAGGAGACGAAACCATAAAACTATAGACAGATACGCATCAAGTAAACTATGAAGCCATGCGCTAAACAGAACTGTTACTTACTGTACAATTTAATACTATCCTACCTCTATCTGTTTATTCTATAATCTACGAAGGCCCGCAACTTTACAACTAATTACCAAAAGGTGTTAAAGATGCCAAATATACACACCAATAGAATATATTCATACCTAAGGTGTAAATTTTTATCCATAGTTATAGTGGCATAAACAGTATATAGCTATAAAAAACGATACTTGCTAGTTAACTATACGTACCCGAGAGTTAACCAGCGGTCACCGAAGTAGTACGGTTTAAGCGGCTTCTATTTGTTAGTTGCTACAACGCGCCTTTTGTACTTTGTTGTTTTCATTTTGCACCCTCTCCTACTTAGATTTAAGCAAAATTATTGTTTTCTCAATAAGTTATCTATGTAAATCTTATGAGAAATAAAAGTCTAAAACCATAAACGATATCCGTACAACACTTTTAGATTCTTAATAGCTTTCAACTGTCTGCCATATCACACTTGCCCCTCAGTATATTTCTAGTCAAAAAACGAAGATTGACGAGGATAGAAAATAAAATCTGCCTTCAACTGTATCGTTCACAGAAAACCTTTCCATTGCAAACTTGTCCCTAATTAATGAACGATAGACACTCCGACGTCACTTCATTAGCACCTGCTCCCGAAAAGCGTTACTCAAAAGTCAATGCCGTTCGGAATAGTCGTTCATTCTCGCCGTCTGCAGTGCCTGCCAAAAGAACACTTGCGACGGTAATCGCTAGCGTGCCAGTATTTTTAAAACCGAGTAATGACACTTCGTAGCAACTGGGAATCATTGGCTGGTGAATAAACTCCTTTTTTATCGCTTTCTTTTCACGATTTTTACAGTCACATGTTTCTAAGAAGACACTAATTTGTTTCTGCTCAGACGGTACGCTTCGCATCTTACGTTTATTCGTTTTTCGCTCGACATTAGCACAACGCTGTTCTTCAGAAAATATCATTAATTTAGGTGTCCCAAAATGAAAACTCGAGTGGCGTTGAATTGTCAAATAACATTTTGTCTATAAAGAAACAACTTTGAAATGGTTTCGCTTGGAATGAGCTAGCTGATTTAACGTCAAGACTAATTCACATGAATAGATATACACATTTTAATAGGTAGAGCGTGATGGAAGATGTAACAATCATATCAGAAGGAAAGCTCCCATAAAACGATCGATAAACGATCTTTTGTACCATAAGATATTCTTTTGTGCAATAAAGATTAAATAAATAAATAAACGATACATTTCTTGTTGTTGTCGCAGATACTGCACTGTATTGCGACAGGTTTCCACCCCTAGTAGAGCCCACCAACACCAGCCAGCGAACACTCATCTGTCTGCAACTGTGCGTTGCTCTTGTTCCTCTGCAGCATCGCAGCGGAGTAGTTAAGGAAGGGTTCCTTAGGATAAAGAATCGGGACAGAGCAGAATGTCAGAATTCTAGTGCCTCTCACGGTGTGCTAACCCAACAGTAGGTCAATCTCCGGCCAATGATCTCTGGTCTGTCTACAAAGGCGCCCTACCCTCGTTTCTCTCCAGCGAACTAATCGAGACAAGGTTCGGGAAGATCAGAATGGCACAAGTTGCAGCGTGTAGTACCCTTCAAATGCGCTAACCCTACAGTAGATCACTCACCGGCCAATGATCTCTCGTCGGTCTGCAACTGCGCCCTACGCTCGTTCCTCTGCAGCAACGCGGCGAAGTAATTCAGGAAGGGTTCCCTCGCGTCGGGGCACAGCAGGATGTTGTGGCAGATGTTGTGCAACGTGTTGCGACTGGCTTCCACTTCCAGTTGCAGTGCGAACGCGAGACTGCGATCGCCTGAACCCGTCGCGAACAGTCGCTCGGCGAGGCGAGGGTTCTCTTCAGCGAATAATGATATCTGAAACGAATTAGGTGTTATAATTGGGTTAGGACGGTAACTGAATAATTGTCTGTCAATCTGTCATCAAATATAACAAGTATTTGGTAGTAAAATGATTTTGCCTCTGTCTTTGTTTCTGTAAGACAGAGGCAAATGTCACAGTGACACAGTGTTAGGTTATTAAATTAAATCAAAGTAGGTATTACTCATCTACTACACAGTGACGGATGTTTTACGTCGACAATAAACGGCATCAAGCGAATAGTGAAAGATATTTGTTTCAATGTCCTGGCCAGAATTAATATTATTCACACATCTTAGAAGATACAACAGAAACATGGGTTGGTATAGTTTGTGCCTTGACATTGGACACGCTTGATCGTGGCCCAGAAAGTTTTATGTTACAATCGCACCCGTAGCTAGAGTAACCTAGTTTGTATTGGTGCGTGTTATTGATTTACATGTAATAGCTGATTTGTTTCTAAATCGGCTGCCGAGTTGCCGACCCCGCGTGGGAATCGTTTCAAACAAGTTCCTATTTCCATAATTTCCATTATTTACGACCATTATTGCATTAATTGGATTTTAATTAAAATATTATTCAAAACCATGTTGCTTGCGACCGCAAAAATTGTGCTGTTGTCAGAATAAAGGTAATAAAAAGATTTTATTGGACTTACAGGAAACTAATGAAGTCAGGTGCTATTCCGCAGAATTTAATTACAACTTATTAGAGCAATATTCCTTAGCTATTTCGCAAAAACGAGTATATTAATATTTTGCGGAATTTCGAAGGCATATTGTTCTAGCAAATGTTTGCCTAGTGAGTATTCAAAGTATCTAGACACACGGCAGTGTGTCCGCCAAGTTCGAGCAAAAAAAAGCGACACACCGGCCGTGGGTTATATTACACAAACCATTTCGGGCCACTTTCGACCACCCTATAACTCAAAACATATTTTATCTACGCATATGAAATTTCGAATGTCTGTTGACATCCCTTTAATTGTCTAGAATACAAAATTTCATTATTCTACCTGTAGCAGTTCTTGAGATATTGACGTCAGAAAATCGCTATTTTTACTATACACTCACTGACTCACTCATCAAAAACCTAGACCACTTCCAATGGTCGTACTGACTTGAAATTTGGCATGGAGATAGGTCTTAAGGTCAAAGTAAAGGGAAAAATCTTAAAACGGCCAAGTGTGAGTCAGTTTTAAAAATAGCGAAGGTGTAACTTTATTCTACTATGAAGTCATAATGAACTAAATGGGTCTATCTTCCAATGGTCGTACCGACCTGAAATTTGGCTCGAAGGTTTGTCTTTAGGTCGAAATAAAGTAAAAATCTAAAAACGGCCAAGTGTGAGTCAGTTTCGAAAACAACGAATGTGTAATTTTGTTCTACTATAAGTAGGTATGGAATGGAAATGAGATAAGACATGATAGATATAGCATGGAAAATAAAAATACACAAGAGAAATACTCCGACTTAACCACTCAGATAAAAGAGAGTATAAACATACTACCAAAAACCACAGCAAAATCTGAAAATGACTTTATATTCACGGAGCGGTTAAGACAACTAATAGAAGAAAGAGCTCAGTTGAAATCAAAGAAACATAGGTCAACAAAAGAAAAGAAAAGGCTGACGAAACTCTACAAAATAATAAGTAAAACTATAAAAGATAATAAAAACAAAATGAAGTATGATATCATCGAGCAAGAACTTAAACAAAGAGGCTCAGTTAAACGATCAGATAAACGTCTAAACAACTGCAAGGACTGGATTATATCTCTAAAAGGAACCAAGGGTAGCCATGTAACCAATAGAAAAATCTACTAAATATTGCCACAAAGTATTATGAGAGACTGTACAAAAACAGGGACAACATTCCTTCATGCAACAATGTTGAAAGCAAGGTTGAGACCGATGTTGGTATAGAATACACTCCACTTTTCATTCACAGCGAGATAAGGACAGGCATAGAGTCTCTAAAGTCTTCAAGAAGTCCAGGCGAAGACGGCATTACTAACGACGTCCTTAAGGCCCTGGCTGAGCCAATAACCCCAATACTTACTGACCTATTCAACGAAGTCATGGAAAACAACACCATACCAGAACAATGGGAGAACTCTATAATCACGTTACTTTATAAAAAAGGAGACCCACTCGATATAGGAAACTACCGGCCGATAAGCCTGCTACAAAGCTTATACAAACTGTTCTCCAGCATAGTAATAAGAAGAATAAAAACATCTCTAGATTTCTACCAACCACGAGAACAAGCAGGCTTCAGGAAAAATTTCAGCACGATCGACCACATTTTCACTTTAAATCAAATGGTAGAACAGTTCACCGAATACAGAATGACTCTATATATCGCATTTGTTGACTACTCCAAAGCGTTCGACTCTATATCACACGAGGCGCTATGGAAAGCCTTGGAATATAACAATGCGGCGGAGAAGTACATAGGAATTCTTAGGAAATTTATAAGAAAAGCAGAGCTAAAATAAGATTAGACCAATTAGGGGCGTCGTTCAACGTGGAGAGAGGGGTAAGACAGGGTGATCCTATCTCACCAAATCTGTTTACAGCACTGTTGGAACATAAATTTCCGAACTCAACTGGAAAGGACTAGGAATAGAAATAAATGGCGAGTACTTGAGCCACTTAAGATTTGCCGACGATATCGTCATTCTAAGCGACAACCATGAAGAGCTCTACCTCATGCTCCAAACTCTACATGAAGAAAGCGTCAAATGTGGGCTGGAAATGAATGCGAACAAGACATGCATAATGACTAACGGCAACGAAATTGACACAATATTAAATTCACACAAGATTGAATATGTTAAAGAATATGTATACCTCGGCCAAATTGTATCCTTTTCAGACACTACGAAAAGAGAAATAGAAAGGCGAATAAAAATTGCATGGGCAAAATACTGATCCTTAAAACATATTTTTAAATCAAAGCTCCCACTATCCTTGAAGAAGAAAGCTATGGATTCTGTAATTCTGCCGACACTTCTCTACGGTTGCCAAACATGGGCGTTGACTAAAAAAACAGTCGCAAAATTACAAATCTTCCAAAGAGCGGCAGAAAGAAGTCTTCTTGGAATACGACTAAAAGACCGACACCACAACATCGATATAAGGCGACGGACGAAAGTGACTGACGCAGCCGAGGAGGCCTGTCGACTGAAGTGGCGATGGGCAGGACACGTAGCGCGCGCGACCGATGGCCGCTGGAGCGAACGCGTGCTGCACTGGTGGCCGCGAGAGCAGCGCCGGCCGCGCGGCCGGCCCCGCGCTCGCTGGCGAGATGACGTCGAGGCCATTGCCGGCGCCACCTGGACCAGGGTCGCGGCAGGCCGCACCCGATGGAAAATGATGGAGGAGGCCTACACCCAAAGATGGGTACCCAAGTCAAACGCGAAAAGCTAAGAAATAAAAAATAGATATAAGTAACACATGCATGTACCTGAAAACTAAATTTTTATTAACTTATACTTATTTACATTTCACGATTTATTATATTTGAACAATAAATATTAAGATTGCTAGCTTTTAGGTTAGTAACAAATTGAACGCTATTAATTATCTGTTACAAATGTTATAATTTATAAATGGAATGATGTGTATATTTTACTTGGAATAAATGGCTTATAATAATAATAATAATATAAGTAGGTATGAAATGGAAATGAGATAAGACTTATTATTTAAATTTAGATACATACCAATTTAAGACAATACATGTTTGTCTTAAAGACAAGAACAATAAAACTGTTCCATTTCCAATAAAGGTATCCAGACAGTGCCACGCAATCGTAGAAAAAAGAATTAGACGCTTAGTATAAAGGGTATAGTATAAAGTGCATACCTAAGTGGAATGAGACATTTGCTAAAGCAAAAGTGATAAAAAAATAATAAAGAACCTACACCTAACAAAAATAAATGAAATCCTATCAAAAACATAAATGTGAAAGGCTGCCAAGTTCGATACTATGGGAATGCTTCGCCTATAAAAGAAGTGAGATCTGAATAAGTACCAAGTTCCATAAAAATACCTCAAATCATAAATAGTTATAGGAATGTACACTTGACAGTACTTTTTAATGATGTAACTTGGCAAGTTTTAATAGAAAATTATATACTTGACACATTGCAGTCCAAAGGTGTCGATTCATTGCATTGAAAACGTGTGTGGTGTGTGAAAACTTGCCAAGTAACATCATTATAAAGTACTGTCAAGTGTGCATTCCTATAACTATTTATGATTTGAGGTATTTTTATGGAACTTGGTACTTATTCAGATCTCACTTCTTTTATAGGCGAAGCATTCCCATAGTATCGAACTTGGCAGCCTTTCACATTTATGTTTTTGATGGGATTGCTATACATACGATCAACGGAGTGACCATACTGAAGCTTAACACGGTGACGGTGCGTTCGCGCAGTAAATTTGTGGCGAATACGTGACATATAAGACACGCTTACGCTACATGAAGCTCTGGTGTGTTCGATCCTAGATAGACATTAAATAATGGGGTATACAAATTATGTGAGTTTACCCCAATTTGTCAGTACAACATGTCGTAGTCATAATTGGGTGTGGCGTACAGATGTAACAATCCGACCACATGTGCATGCAATTTCTCAGTACAACTCGTTCGACAGTTGGTTCAGCAGCGCACCATGCCTCCAGACGATAGCAATTAGTCAGCTTCTGATAAATTGGGGTTGACAAATAATGAATGTATACACCCCATAAGGGTCTCCCCAAACCTATCGATGCGGATTCGGCTTTCGCCGAGTGTTTTGTACCAAACTCCTCGTGTTTTGTTCGCTATCCCGACGATGGACGTCATTTCGCGTCGGCCGAGCCGATCGACGTCTTTTTCGCTCTTATTGCGTGGACATAAAGAGTTTTTTGATCGGCTAACGCCGATTCCGCGTCGATAGGTGTGTGGAGAACCTGACGGTTCGAAGCTGGAAGCCCATCCTCCCAACCTCCGTTATTTCGCCACTGCTGACAAAAGACGCGGAGGTCGATACTCACGGAGAAGAAAGGGCCGAGGAAGCTGACGCGCGCGATCTCCCGGCCGGGCGCGGTGGTGGTGGCGGGCGGGCACAGCGCGGGCAGGCGCGCCACCAGCTCGCACACGGGCCGCTGCGCGTGCCGCGGGCCCGCGCGCAGCTCGCACAGCGAGCGCAGCGCGCGCAGCGCCGGCGACACGCAGCCGCGCATCTCCGACCGGATCCCCATTAGCAGGGGGACGAACACCTGTGGGTGTGGATGACCCCGCTGTTTATGCTTTCTCTTCGAATCAACTGGTGAGGCTCCGTCAGATATAGATATACATAGATCACGCAAATGCATGTATTTCGCGTGTCCGAATTCGGTCTCCGAGTTGGCACTCCGACTATCATTCCGCGTGCGTTTGTTGTGGTAGCCGGTTGTCCGTGAATACTAAGAAAATGCCTTATTGCAGAATCGATTTTGCGCGAACAACGGGGAATCCACATCACTAATTCGCCCGTGTGACGTCAAAGTAGGTAGAAAAAAGTGACACGGACGGTTTTTATACAGATTGAGATGTTTAAGTTATCTAGTGTACATCTATATCTTTAGTCGCGACCCCGTGGCCCTTTCAAGAGAGGCCCCTTCAGCTCTATATTTCTGAAACTCAAAAGTTTCCTTGGCCGCATTATATATCAATGTAGGCAAGATACAGCATGAATACTCTACATACTTTCTCTATAACTATACTTCACGCCGTATTCCAAATAAAGTGTCGGTTTTTTTTTTTCATTTTAATGGCAATTTTAAGGTTATTTTTTGGAATCTATACACAGCGTCAAGGATAGCCAAAAATCTGTATGACACAAAGAAAAGTCAAAAACATTTATATTTACATCTTCAAAGACTTCTTTATCCAAGTAGGTGGCGACTAGCAACTCTGGCACGAGCCCGGTCGGCGCGTTGCCGATGAGCAGGTACGGCAGCAGTGGCGATTTACGACACTTCTCCAGGTCGAACTTGTCACGCAACACTAGCACTAAATGACTCACAAGCAAAGTTCTCAAGTTCTGTAACAAATCACTCAAAGGCGGCTCCGAACTCTTCTTTGGGTGCTCCCTCTCGTATATGTTTATGTTGTTGTAGAATTTTAATACGTAACTAACTGCTAGACCCTGTGTGGGGATGGTTTTGGGCATTGGCAGCGAGGGCGCCGGGCAGCCAGTTTTGTCTCCATCATTTTCTGACGCCAACGGGCCGCCTCCGGTCAAGGTGTCGTCGCTACAATCCTCGTTCAGTCTTTTGGTTGTTTCGGAAACGGCTATGAGTTTTTGGTTTAAAGGGTCCGCACCGTTTGATATTTGTAGGATTACGTCCATGAGAGCCTCTGATGCCATTTCTTCTAGTTCTAGTTTTGGGTTGTCGAGTAGGGATGCTGCGACAGAAGGTACGTAAATACCACCTGGAACAAAGCACTGCGTTTCAGAGGGATATAACAAGAAAACAGATAATTATAATGATTTATATCATCATCATCATATCAGCCGAAAGACGTCCACTGCTGGACATAGGCATCCCCCAAAAAGTGCCAAAGTGACCGGTCCAGCGCCAGCCGCATCCACCGGACTCCCGCAACCTTTACCAGGTCATCAGTCCAGCTTGTGGGGGGGCCTACACACGCCGCGCCTTCCGGTACGTGGTCGCCACTCGAAAACCTCCGCCCCAACGGCCATCGGTTCTACGTGCTATGTGCCCCGCCCACTGCCACTTTAGTTTAGCGATTCGGAGGGCTATATCAGTTACCTTGGTTCTGCTGCGGATAGCCTCATTTGAACATCATGATTTATATGGTTATGGGAAAATACGGGGACGCAGTAGTCTCTTCTGCCACCACCATATGTCTATCTGCTCACCTGCGCTGTCTTCTGACCAGGAGACCTGCATGATCTTGCCCACGATGGTCCGTAACTGGTCCTCCGTCAGCTCGGTACAACTGACCGTCCGCGAGCGAGAGATCTTCCGCGCGGGGGATGAGGTCGAGTCGTTATCCTCCACCTGACATTACAATATACATGACTAAGTATATTCGAACATAAAGAAACTTTAATGTTCTTACTTATAAGTTTAATTTTAATAAGGTCCTTTTTCCTAGCCGTCTCACTTACCAGATTGATTCAAGCTATATCTATGTACTGTATATCTACTATGCTACCGTCTACTAGTGCCTACGTAAATTCTGGAGATTAGGTAGCTAGCGGATTGATTTTGATCCCGGGCTCCGAAGCAGTAGCTGATGATGCTGCCAGGAAATACGCTAAAATCTGTCCGCTGAGAGACAAGCGAAAACGCCTTCAAGCGAGAAATTGAATGTTTTGCGTCTATTGTTTGAAGCGTATCCAAATCAATTAGATCGTAATGCATAACTGTAAATATCGCGGTTCGGCAGAGCATGTTTTGTCTACTGCAAAAGGTTTTATGAGGTCACCCATATATCGTTGCCAGTCTATTTTGACAGACTACGCCACGATAACTAAAGCCATTTTGGCGCCGGCCACGAGAACCCTAATTAGCTCTTAGGACTCGTGATCCGACCGGCTTATTCGATCGATCGGACGAAGGTTTTAATTTCGTGCTGGTCCGATTGATCGCATAATGCGGATTTTCCAACGTATTGTGGTCCAACTAATCAGACTAACGGCATTTTGGAAGTTCATCTTGTCCGATCGAACCCCAATACCTATAAAAATCAGTCAGCTTATATTTTCAAGTGCGTGCGAGTGGGACGATACTTTATGTCCGACATAAACGATATCATGCTAGTCAGGCTTGTGACGTCATTTAACGGTTTTGATAATTTGTAGATGGTAACGAGTAAAATACTTCACATATGGTCGAGTTAATGTTTTCTGAAGTGTGTTTTTAAACCTGTTTAAACATAATAACTTGTGTCAATATAAACCGAGCGCACCTAAAATTGACTCACAATCGCAGAGGGGCGAGTCCTACGTGCCACCCACACGGACCCTTGGCCGCGATTCCTTGCTTTGTGCAAGGATTCGTTCTACTAACTATATGTCAATTACTAATAGCCGGTTGAATAATTGTGTTACAATTTAGATACCTCAATTTTAGAACGTATGCAATATTGCAGAATGTTTTGTTGTTATTGGGTACGTTTTAAGGGAATAGCTCGATTCAAGTAAACCACCCTTTGATGTAAGAGACACGATTATCTGCCGCGCATGAGAACGCGAAATGCAACTTCGAGAATGGCATTTACCTTAGAGCATTAAACCAACCGGAGTGGCCATTGACAGGCGTTCCCCTCTGCCAAAAGTATATGACCAGTGGTCATACACATTGTATGGACTGACGTTTATCTGACGTAGCTATTTTCACGTTACGCATACATTTGACGTTCCCCTCCCCCGCAAAAATCGGCAGACTTTTTATGTATAGAAAATGACTCATGGCCACTCCGGTTGGTTTAATGCTCTAAGGCATTTACGGAGAAATTTCGATTAAAAATCTAGTTTTGTGAAGTCATGCATATTTGTAGTTTTACTCTTCCGTTTTTAAATGTAACCGTAAACTGTGTTTCGTGTACAGTCGACTGCAAATAAATCGATACGGCCAAAGTGCAAATAAATCGATACCCCGACATTTAGGTCGCGTTTTTTGTAACTTTGGCCGTATCGATTTCTTTGCAGTTGACTGTACATAATGTTAGTAGCAATCCGCAGGTATACCTAACCTACACTCCCAAGGCCATACCCTCACAGCATGCATATTATATGCGGAGACCGGCGGTCTGTGGTTTTCTAGCCCAATGCCTAACAGATACCTACATATTACATTAGTGTTGGTCGAAATAATTAAAGTGTAAGGGTCTCCCCACGCCTATCGACGCGGAATCGGCGGCGGATTTCGCCGAGTGGTTTGTACCACATTCCTCGTGTTTTGTTCGTTATCCGTCGGCCGAGCTGATCGAAGTCTTTTTCGCTCTTATTGCGTGGACATAAAGAGTTTTTTGATCGGCTAACGCCGATTCCGCGTCGATAGACGTGGGGAGACCCTTAGTCGCGCGACCGTGACGTGCGACTTCTGCGTCCATCGGTTACGTGGATTGCTTATTGACATTTTCTGCGTCATCATTACGACATAGCGATAAGGTCGCTTCGGAATACGTTAAACTACTGTACTACCTAAGTATACAATGCTCGAACAAAGGAGTATACAGGTCCCATACTAATTTCAATTCTCGCCCATCCACGCCCCGCCTCGCCTCGCCTCGCCAGTGGAAAACCACCTTATAGAGCCTGCACCATGAACGCGAGTAATGCGACACACACCACTGAAATCGCGCGCGTCCGTGTGCTATGGAATTGTACCTAACCAATTTCAATCAACATCTAGGTACCCATATTTTCGAGACAAGCTCTCATTGACTTTTTCCGGCTCAGACCAATTCGCATTGTCGTCTGTCTTGAATATGGACAATAACATACATTTCAGTAACTATTTGTTTTTCTTTTTTATATACATTGGATTCTGAATTAGGGATTGGCCACACATTTTTGCCATTTTCTGCTCAATCGAACACATCTGGCAATGACAATGGGTCAATTTCACTCGAAGACACAACGATACCGGTATCAAATCAAACGAGATGTGTATCAGATAGGAATCTGATACACATCTCATTTGATTTAAATGTGTTCGTTTTTAGCGCCTTAGACGGGAAAAGAAACAAAACAACTTGTCAAAAGGGAAGGAACTGAGGGAAACTACGCGGAAATCGGTCGAGTGTAATCAAGGACTTGCATAGCGTCTGGTTTTTCTGATCATACCTAATAGGGCTGGTAATTGATTTGACCGTGTAGCAGGGATTTATATGAACCAGGTCAATCGAGGCGCGCTGTGCCGTTATACGCTACAGCAACAGCGATGTTTGTGGCATACCTACTCCGTAAAGCAGGTAGAAAACCGTTTTGTTGGCGCGAACCCTTTTAATATAGAAATATGTGTCGTTCTTGACTAAAAGAGATTTTAGTTTAGTTAGTAGTATTTATGTATATTAACCTTTTCACCGCTAGATGGTAAAGCAACTTGCCGTGCCACCTCACGCCACAAGGGTAAAAAAATAATGGATAAAGAAATAATGCCAACATGAAATTGGGCTATTTCAGAGTAGGGTTTCATAAATAAAAAAAAATAAAAAAAATGTCGGCAAATGCCGTCTTTGGCGTCGGTGTCACGAATCGTCGATGACGTGATTTCACGTGTTTGGCGGTGAAAAGGTTAAACATATTTCACAATGGTGCAGCCCCCACGGCATTGCGGTATTATTCTTTGAAAACAAATAAATTTTAAATGCTTCTAACAATAATTATATGTGAGCTATTTACACCTTAAAGAGTTAGGTAACTGCGACCCCCTTAAAGAAACTCGACACCCACAGGTCGAAAAAGCGCTAAGAAATAAGTTTCGTTGCGTAAATGTATGCATAGCGGAATAAAATCTCGGAACACTTTCAGAGATCTTGTAGTCGAGCAATCGAGAAAGTGAACAATGAATAAATTATGTAATAGGTACGCCCACGAAACGCGGACATATTGTGACGTCACGTACGAGTTCTCACGTAACAGAAGCTCGGGTAGTTTGATGGTCAGTGCGCAGTAGCGCAGTACAGTCGGCGTCAAAGATATGTATGCAGTACTCGCCTTATTACAGTGGAATAAGGTGGGCAAATGTAAACATAGCTATGCAGTAGTCACTTGTGGTAATATGTACACACACGTTTGTGTGATTACGTTTCCAGCAACAAGGCAATACATAATCCTGGCATTCGACGGCGACTTCGCATAGGTACAGCTCGTTAATCGCATTCGAATAAATCAATCGGCAACGCCCTTATTACTCTTGTAAGGTCGCATGGAGTGCTACGGTGCGGCGTCTCACCATCATGAAACCATACGGTTGTTGGCACCAAGGTGGTATTTAAAAAAGATGTTGATTGATATGTGGTGATAAATGGTATACTACCTTAAGTACCATAATATATGCCCATTTCCGCGACTCAAACTATTTCCTCAATACAATTCCTAAATGGATTTACAACAATTTATCTAAAATGGATAATCGAGCGGTTTAAGTTTGAACACATTGAAGGATAAGGCAGCAGGCAGACTGAATGCCAGCAGACTCGAGTTAATTACGAGTTAGGTACTGAATACGTTTAGCACCAGTCAGGTATAATTATATGTCCACAATCTCCCCTGTCTAAATGGCAAATAAAAGGGGGTCATCGCCGTCATCGGGGTCACGAGGGGGGTCATAAGGGGTGTTTGGGCTTTGGAGGACTATCTCGCGAGTTTCGCGACCATATCTCCATTACGTATAGCAAGGGTATATGTAATATATATATGAGGCGTTACTGGAAAAAGCGCCTTATTGACACGGCCAAAGCGGGGCCTTTTGTTTGGAAATGACACATATATGCGTCAGAGGATGGTGCTGACGCCAGTACTGAGGGCCTACCGCGAAACGAAAACGAACTTCGTTCGTGTATCTCCGTCTCTATAGCACTTGCGAATTCAAGCGACAGAGAGGGAGATAAACGAACGAAGTTCGTTTTCGTTTCGCGGTAGCCTCTCTGGAAGTTATTAGTGGTCAAAATACCAGACAACTTAGCATGCTCCGGCCAATCTATTTGCAGCAAATTAATGACTGCTCTGATATCGGAAGTTCACGCCAATGCCAGGCGAATTCTCATTTATATGAACATTTGTATAGTAGACTTTATTGTAATGCGATAGGGTCTACTATGGTTCCGAGAGTATTTTCGTTTGTGCAACCTGCGATGCGCTGGTGCGGTTGCGGTCATTGCTATCTTGATTGCTTTAAAACCTATTAATCAATAATTTTAAAATGGGAGCATCCAAATGAATATGACGTAAGATCGGAAGAAACGAATATTGGGTTCACTTAAATTCATTTATATCACTAGTGTCAATAAATTACCATCATCTTACCCTTATCCAGTTTCTCAATTTAATTGGGGTAGTTAATATCTAATAATGTGTCAAAGTTATTGGCGTAAGGCATATGTTTTCCAACAGCACCAGTAGGTACGGCTATCATGACATGAGACGGCGCGCGAGCTCTCTCGATTTTTCTCGCATTATCCGTCTCTCTCTTATGAGAACACTTAGAACAAGAGGTGCGAGAAAAATCTAGAGTATGTCGCGGCCGTTTCATGATAGACGGGCTGTCGTCGGATTTTCCGATCGAGATCGAGCAGATCTACAGCTTGCTGGGGTTCTGGGTTTGGGGGGAAAGGGTTCTTAATTAGCTAGCATACCAAAGCAATACATCAACAACCACAATGTTATGAGGCTGATATGGTGACTTTAATTCTGATTTAACTCATGCCATCTCGAGCATGTCGAGTCACGGAATAAACGGCTCCGACGAGCATTAAACATGGAAAACAATGTTCATAAAGTAATTAAATGTAAATGAGACGTAGGAATTTACATTTAGCATTGTTGCTATTTAACTGACACCTATTATCAAAACGTGAGTAGTGCTATGTAATGCAGCAATTAACACTGTCAAGTAATGAGTTTTATTAATCTCCATTATATTTTTACGAAATTGTGATAAGTTTCCTGGCAGGATGTGACGCAGATCAATATACCAATTACCATGACATGATATTTTCTCTTTAAGAAGCCTGGTTGGTAGCAGTGGTTTATTATTGCATTATCATCGGATATACATATGTAAGACGCTTAGCAAATTTCATGTCAATCTCACCACTGAAAATGCGTGACATACACGATTTTATTACAGGTTGTTAGTCATAAGTAATACCATAAGTTTTGTCACATTGCACGGCATATATTTAAGGCTTAATGCAGAGGCGGATGATCTTTATAGGCACCTACCGTGCGGTTCTAAAGAAGCTCCAAAAAAAATATGGCAGCTAGAGGGGCGCCGATGAGGTGCCGTCCTAGGGCTCTCGCCATTTAATCCACCTCTGGCTTAATTAATTAGAAGGCGCCTAGCTACGGAATAGTACGCCAGTCGCAAGAAAACGATAACAATTAAAATGGCGTGTTAACGAATGACTGTTGTTCATATGAGCCATTTTAAATCTTTACTTACTTATTGAAATGTTTTTGTTTACAGCTGTGCACATTAAGCCGAGTCATTCTACACTGTTAAAACGTAAGTTTCAATCCATACTAATATTATAAATGCGAATGTCAACCCTGCCTACTTCACATTAACTTTCACAGTTAAATGGTTGAACCGATTCTATGAAATTTTGAATGGGATACATTGATGGGTTCATAGAATGGGTCCTGCCTGGAGATGGACACAATACTTTTGTTCCATCTCCCTTAGATGTTGAAATGGGAAGTGGCAGAGGCGCCTCTACGTATGGTGCAGGGTGTGCGTTGCACACGGGCGCAGCGGTCCTAGGGCGCGCCGAGCGCCGCCCGCTACGGAGCCCCACTCGGCGCGCGCGCCTACTAGGGGCGCTAGCGTAATGTTTGCACACGGGCGCAGCGGTCCTAGGGCGCGCCGAGCGCCGCCCGCTACGGAGCCCCACTCGGCGCGCGCGCCTACTTGGGGCGCTAGCGTAATGTTTGCACACGGGCGCAGCGGTCCTAGGGCGCGCCGAGCGCCGCCCGCTACGGAGCCCCACTCGGCGCGCGCGCCTACTAGGGGCGCTAGCGTAATGTTTGCACACGGGCGCAGCGGTCCTAGGGCGCGCCGAGCGCCGCCCGCTACGGAGCCCCACTCGGCGCGCGCGCCTACTAGGGGCGCTAGCGTAATGTTTGCACACGGGCGCAGCGGTCCTAGGGCGCGCCGAGCGCAGCGGTCCTAGGGCGCGCCGAGCGCCGCCCGCTACGGAGCCCCACTCGGCGCGCGCGCCTACTAGGGGCGCTAGCGTAATGTTTGCACATGGGCGCAGCGGTCCTAGGGCGCGCCGAGCGCCGCCCGCTACGGAGCCCCACTCGGCGCGCGCGCCTACTAGGGGCGCTAGCGTAATGTTTGCACACGGGCGCAGCGGTCCTAGGGCGCGCCGAGCGCCGCCCGCTACGGAGCCCCACTCGGCGCGCGCGCCTACCAGGGGCGCTAGCGTAATGTTTGCACACGGGCGCAGCGGTCCTAGGGCGCGCCGAGCGCCGCCCGCTACGGAGCCCCACTCGGCGCGCGCGCCTACTAGGGGCGCTAGCGTAATGTTTGCACACGGGCGCAGCGGTCCTAGGGCGCGCCGAGCGCCGCCCGCTACGGAGCCCCACTCGGCGCGCGCGCCTACTAGGGGCGCTAGCGTAATGTTTGCACACGGGCGCAGCGGTCCTAGGGCGCGCCGAGCGCCGCCCGCTACGGAGCCCCACTCGGCGCGCGCGCCTACTAGGGGCGCTAGCGTAATGTTTGCACACGGGCGCAGCGGTCCTAGGGCGCGCCGAGCGCCGCCCGCTACGGAGCCCCACTCGGCGCGCGCGCCTACTAGGGGCGCTAGCGTAATGTTTGCACACGGGCGCAGCGGTCCTAGGGCGCGCCGAGCGCCGCCCGCTACGGAGCCCCACTCGGCGCGCGCGCCTACTAGGGGCGCTAGCGTAATGTTTGCACACGGGCGCAGCGGTCCTAGGGCGCGCCGAGCGCCGCCCGCTACGGAGCCCCACTCGGCGCGCGCGCCTACCAGGGGCGCTAGCGTAATGTTTGCACACGGGCGCTACATGGGCTAGAGAGGAGTATAATAGTACAATACGAGTTCTACATGGACAAAGCTGCGGCAAAAGCTTGTAATTGATATTGGTTAACCATTTACATACATACATTCATGCCTTTATCGTTAAAAGGGGTAAGCAGAGCACATGAAACTTGGGTTCAGTACTCCTTTTAGCATAAATGTGGGTATAAAAGATCGACAAAATGTGATATCGCAGTGACAGGTTGCTAGCCCATCGCCCACAACACACTTCAACCCTGTTCCCTTAGTCGACTCTTACGACACCCACAGGAAGAAAGAGAATGGTGCTATTCTAACCCGACACCAGATGGGGGTTAACCATTTGACTGGCTTAAATCATGTAACCTCCTATGCCAGCTATACTCACAGTATGTACAAACCTCAGATGTGGATAATGAAATACCACAACATTTAAGGTATAGGCTAAGCCAGAATAAAGAACCTTGTCATATTGACAATAACAGTCAATGAAGGGTTTGCAGGCCCAACATTTGAAGTTTTTGATCATGTATATAATGAGGGTCAAATCATTATGAAATTGCACAATTAAATTATAAATTGGATAGGTAGAGAAAAATCGTCATGGTAAAACATACATGGTACAGGTTGGGGACTTCACACACACCTTTATATTTGGAAGATGTATGTAGGTTTCCTCACAAGGTTTCCCTCCACTAAGGTCCTTGCATGTTTGAACCTCTAGGACCATAGCTTACATGGTCCTAGCAGTTCGAACATGTGAGGAATCATTCAATAAAATGTGTACCCAATTAGCGTTTATAATTGAAAATGAACTTATTTCACATTTAAATAACGTGTTAATTCTTATTGATTTTCAATACTTGTTGTTACAAAACTGACACTGAATAAACTTTATTTAACAACTCAAGCTAATTGGGTACACAAATTATTGAAAATGCCCACATAGCATATTGTGAATGCAAGGCCGAAAATATTTAAGAACATAAAAAATTCCCCATTTGTTAGTATAAACTTGTATAAACCAGAATAATTTCAGAATAATCGTTTTCGCAAAGTATCATGTGACATGTGACAAACTAATTTCTCAAATTATTCTAGTCTATACAAGTTTATTCTAGGAAAGGGGGATTTTCGCGCAAATGGGAAGCCAATTTATGAACGATTGTTACATGTTTCTTAAAATATCATGCCATTAGCCTGCGAATGTCAAAAGACGTTTTGTATGGCGATCGAACCACCTTAAGATTTGTTATTAGAATATTGTTCTTTTTGGTTGGATAGTAAGGTTGATATTTATTTAATAACAAATGTTCTACTCAATTATATATCTTTAAATCTTCTGTTTTGTTAATTCTTCATGTGATGAAGTCAGTGACATATTCTTTCAGGCTTGGTTATCTAAAGAATGACATTGCATAGATTTCATAAATAATCATAATATTAGACATGCAACTCACTTCTGCCTCACATGCATATTTTATTCTAAACAACCTGATGTGTTATAACAACAATACTTGTGATAAACAACCATACAAGGCAGGGGGTTGTCATCAAGACCTATCTATTGACATGATTAACGGATACTTGCAACTCTTAACACCGTCACTTAAAGGCCTATGAAACTTGATTCTTGAGAAATATATGCTTCTTTTGGAACATAATTTTAATGTTGAACATGTGTTCAACATCATGTGTTCAGTTCCAATACATGTGTATTGGAAGAAAACAATAACAAGAGAATGACATATTGTCATTAGCATATCCCATATTGTTATGAGACCTGTAAGAGTTGTATAACTGTCTTATTTGAATTCGTTCTTATTTACATTTGTATCTTATTTTGAACAGCTGAATAACACAGCAGTGGTGAAATGTTACTTGCTGTTATTATATCAAATTATGAAGCTTCTTAGTTAAATTGCTTTGTCTACTTACTAGAATGTACTGGAGATAAAAAGACCTGGATTTTATGCAAAGTTGACTTATGTTGATAAATAAATAAAGCAAATACATAATCAATTGGTACAACATACCTCCATAGGCTCCTGTTGTTGCTCCGACTGTGAATTTCTTTCTGACACATCATCCACTTCCATAGAGAGAGATCTTCGGGAGCAGCTAGGTGACGCATTGGTCGGCCGTGGCCTGACTGGGGATGGCTCCACAAACTGTGCCGGAGATATCGACCGGGATGTGCTGTCCTCCCGTGTCGACCCCTGCTCCGCCCCAACAGTGGGCCGCGGTAAACTGCCCACCCGCACTGAACCACAACTGACCAGAGTGTCTTCCCCCATTGAATCAAAACTGTACTGTCTTGTCTGGGACAGATCTGTCATTTTAGTGTCCGGCATCTCATCTAGTAAATTATTGTCTGTTTTCTCCGTAACTATTAGCCCGTCCGCGGGGATCTCTGTCTGATCGTCACTTTTTTTAACTGCATCTGAATAGAATGGTTGTTTGTTGGCATTGGCGATGTCATCAGGCGTGCCGGGGTCCGCGGTCGGGGCGGGCTCCTCGACGGGCGGCGCGGACGCACCGGCGGTGGTAGTGGCGAGAGCCCGCGCGGGCTCCGCGCTGCCCGGGCCGCTCAGCGCCGCCAGCCGCGCCAGTCTCCGTCTCCGTATCTGCAACAACCACGAGGATGTAGCACGTGCGACCAAACAAACTCGCGCGATCGTCGCACGCCAACGCTTTGTTTTGTTACGAAATTAGACTTCCCATACGTACTACGCTGGGCTTCGTCTACGGTTCAAAATTTGCACTCACCTCCTCCTGACTCAGTTCACTCATTGTGGCGGATACTTATATCGACTGTGAACTAAAACTACTGTGCGGCCCGTTTCTCGGATTTTCTAAAAATGTTAAACAAGAATGAATACGGAGCAAGCTATACAACGTCAAGCAGTCAGTCACCTCTCAGCTGAGCAGTGCTGCCAGGTACTGAGTGTAGGTCTACCCCTGAGCTAGTGTGCTGATTACGTGAAGGTCAAAAAACAACGCACTTTCTATGACGTAAAATCATTTACTTTTTTCCCTACGTATGTATATATGTCAACTAAAAAATACAGTATTGAAGAATTTTATTTCTCCAATAACATGAACAATGAACAATGAATATAAACGAATAAGATCTGAAATATAAACATCATATTTTGAAATAAATGTGTTATTTATTATTCATTTGTTTTATATTATTGAGAGATAAAAAGTTTAATTAATGGGTCCATTACGATTTAGAATAATGTGATTTAAAATTATCAGTCTTTACAATCAAATGTACCCTAAATTTGGGGACTATCTGAAGTATGGTATTACTCAAATCCAATTCTGTGTTTGTGGTTGGTGGATGGATGACAAGTAGAAAGTATTGAAAATACACGCATCATTCTTGCTTTGTTTGATTGCATTTGTACTACTAGTTCAATAGAGGGCACTGTAACCAAGGAATGATTTCCCTAAACATATCTCTCCATTAATTGCCATTGGATGTAAATTAACATTTTTTTATTTAAAAATAAAAAATTAGTTTGTTTTTATTCACGACTTGATGAGCTGTTACTTCTATTTAAATTGTTTATATTGCCAGATGAAATTCAATTCAATAAGTTATCTGTGGAAAATGTCATTATGTCAGTTTTATGTCGGGAAGCCGCATGTTTTGCTGCGTATTTTTGTTTACATTTTAAGGAAATTCACCTTATTAGGAAAACAACACTACATTTTTTGTTTACCAACTAATAGTATTTTATATTGCCTAATTGACAATGTTTAGGGGATGTAGTTCCGGTGTTTACACCTCCTAAGACCTTTAACTGTATTTAGGATGTGAGAACGATGTATTAGTGTGTAATTAAGAGGATTGCCGGCCAGTTACATAAAATGACGGGCTTCCATGTGTCCGAGTTAGTGGCTGGGCTGAAGTCCCGTCACTCGGAGACGAGGCACAAAGCAATTCGCGAGTTGCTCCATTTCGCGAAGACGGATTTGCGGGAGCTGGCCCCTGAGACCACGGTCCAGGTACTGGATGACTTCAACCAGCAGATACACACGCTCACCTCCAGCTTTGATAACAATGAAAAAAAAGCCGGGATTCTCACCATTGGTATGTGTAATTTATACAGGTTATGTTTTAATAATAATATTCGATTTAATATTTAGTAAGCATTGTTTACAGTGAGATTTCAGTATATAGTTAGTACAGTAATTAAATTCTATGAAATAAATTGACGACCATGGTAAATACTTCATTACCTGCTAGTTTCTGAGGCTACCTACATTCAGATATAGAGACAGAGTTGTCCTCATACTATGTTAAAAGTTATTTATATCATTGCAGTATGTTTAATTGGAGGGGATACAGAAACAACAAAAAGCAGGAGTATTCGCTACACCCAATATTTAAAAAATATCTTTCCTTCCACTGATATTGGGATTGTGGAGCTAGCAGCCAAAGCAATGGGACGCTTGGCTGCCACACTAGGTGTCAAGAGAGGAGAATATGTTGAACAAGAAATGAGGAGATGCTATGAATGGCTCTCCGAAGAACGGAATGAGGGAAAGAGGCTCTCAGCTGTTCTCATTCTTAAGGAACTCGCTATTGCAATGCCCTCGTGTTTCTACCAACAAATCTCAAAATTCTTCAATCATATAATGATAGCTCTGCGTGATCCTAAAGACCAGATACGGGAAGCAGCAGCCAAAGCGCTGCGAGCTGCATTAGTGGTGACAGCACAGAGGGAGCTCCCCGAGCAGATCAATAAAGCTCAATGGTATTCTGAGTGTTATGAAGAAGCCATGACGTCATTTACTGACCAACCTGTTAGAGAGAAAGGACTAAACAGAGATGACCATGTTCATGGTGCATTGTTAATTTTGAATGAGCTCTTGCGATGTTCCAACTCTTCTTGGGAAAAGGAATACACAGCACTGATGCAAAAACTAGATGCTGAACAGGAAGCTTCAGATGAAATGATGTCACTGAGCACTAAGATACAGACTTCTTGGACCCAAGAACACTTTTCTGAGGAGAAACATCAAAGCACTACAATTTATGAGTCTAGTATTTGTAAAAAACTTGTTACTGAAAGATATGAGAAAATTTGCGCAGGTGAATATACCTAGTTTTTAATTTATTATTGTCATATTTGAACTTTACAATCAACCTTTTTTTTCTTGGGTAATTGATTCGGAAATCATTGCTGACACTATAGGTCTCAGATAATTGCTAGTAAAGGATGGAGGCAGATAAATGCAATCATACTAGCTAGCACTAGCGGATACCTAAACCAAAGTCCTGCCAGAAAAAAGTTACTTTCAGATTAAATCTAATTTTAGTAGGGTCAAGACCCCCCTCCCCCTCTACCCACTTAAATCTTGGATCTGCCATTGCAGTAGCTGGGCTGTAAATTGTAATTATTACTATTGGCCTTTTTCTGTTTCAGACGTTATGGCACAGCAAATATCCAGAGCTCACAACGTCCATCAAATGCTCTTGCTGATGATTCCCAGATTGGCAGCATTCAACAGAGTAGTATTCTCCAAAAGGCATCTGAAGTCCACCATCAACCACCTTATCACATTTTTACGAGGCAGGGAAAAAGAGAGGGCTATGGCGTTCACTACATTAGGGCTCATGTGTGTAGCTGTCGAGACAGATATCCAGCAATACTTAGGTAGGATCATAGACATTATTAAACTAACTTTACCACTAAAAGAGACACCCAAGAAGCGAGTAGGGTCTGATACTCCCTTGTTTAACTGTGTGACTCTACTAGGTTTTGCTATGAAGGAAAATGTGGCCAATGAGGTGAGGGAGTTACTTGACCCGATGTGTGCCACAGGGCTGAGTGCCCAACTGACAACTTGCTTCAAAGAATTAAGTCAAAGTGTGCCGTCGTTAAAGAAAGATATTACTGAAAAACTTCTGAACATGCTGTCTTTAATTTTGAGAAAAAAACCTTACGCCCCCAACAGTTCAGAGCAGCAGATCGTGCACTTATTGTCTTCGGCTTTACTTGTTGAGCCTCATGATGCTAACAAACTAGTTTTAGCGCTTCGCACACTAGGCGCCTTCGATTTCGAATGGAACAATACATTAATGAGCTTTATAAAGAGATGCACAGATCACTACCTGTTGAGCGAGCAACACGACGTCCGGATGGAAGCAGTAAAGACGGCTGCAAAACTCCTTATCAAGGCTATTGAACGGTGTTCGCTGACTAACTCGAGAACCCTGCATTTGCTAATTGACGAGTCTATAGGAAAACTTCTCGCGCTTCGCTCCGATTTCGATCACGAAGTCCGTTACAGAGTACTCGAAATCTTTACGAACCCTGCATTCGACAAGTATTTGGCTGTGGAAGAACACCTTAGTTGTCTTTTTGTTGCCATTAATGACTCGAACGCCGAGGTCAGCGAACTCGCGCTGTGTGTGATCGGGAGACTCAGCAACATTAATCCAAGCTACACCACACCTACATTGCGACAGCTTTTTGTACAGATTTTAATGGAACTACAGTATTCCGAATCCACGCGAAATAAGGAACAGTCACTGAGGATGGTTAACAATATCATATCGCATGCACCGCGAATTACGAGACAATTTGTTGACACTATATTGAAAGTGCTTGTCCCAAAACTAAGAGAAAAGGAAACCAACCCGACGATGGTGTCGTCAATACTTAAAGCTATCGGAGACTTAGCGGAAGTGTACGGGGGCGGCCACGCTTTACACCAATGGCTGCCAGAACTGATCTCCATTCAGCTTGAATTGCTATCAGATCCCAATCAACCAGAGAAGAGGAGTATTGCTCTGTGGTCATTTGGTCAAGTGATCAGCGCTACCGGCCACGTGGTGACTCCTTACATGGAATACCCTCAATTGATGGACATGCTCTTAAGTTTTTTGAAGTCTGAACAGCAAAGCAGGGACAGACGCGAAACTATAAGGGTTTTGGGTCTGTTAGGGGCGCTAGATCCTTACAAGCACAAGGTAAATCAGGGTTTGATAGATTTTCAAACGGTCTCCACATTGATACCCGCCATTGACGAGTCGGCTACCAGCGACAACTGCGACTTGAATACTAGTGAAATGTTGGTGAATATGGCACCGATAGCCTTGGATGAGTTCTACCCGGCCATCGTGGTGACGTCACTGATGCGAATCCTGCGAGACCCGTTGCTGGCCCAACACCACAGCAGCGCCGTGCACTCCGTCACATTTATCTTCCAATCTCTCGGCATCAAATGCGTTCCTTACATCTCCCGTGTCACGCCGAGCCTCTTGTACGTGATACGCAACACCGAGAACGCTAATTTCCGTGAATTCCTGTTCACTCAGTTGGCGCATCTGATATCGGTCGTTAAAATACACATTAGAAACTATTTGGAGGAGATCTTCGATATCATCCGAGAGTATTGGACGCCCGAAACTCCTCTACAGCCGACGTTGATTATGCTGGTCGAACACATAACAGTAGCTATTGGTACAGAATTCAAAGTGTATCTGCGGAAGATTTTGCCAAACATTCTCCGTATCCTAAGATACGATAGGAGCAAGGACAGGTTTTTGACAGAGAAACTACTTCTCACTATTCAAAAATTCGAGAATAATCTAGATGATGTGTTGCTATCGATCGTTCCCGCGATCACTGCTCTGTTCGACGGGAGAAACATTCCGACATCCGTTTCGAAGCTCGCGATGGAAACAATTGAGCATTTGTCCATGTATTTGTTTTTCAAGCCTTACTCGGCATCTATAATACAATCCTTAGCCCGGGTTCTGGACAGCAATCCGCCGTTGCGGCAAACAGCTATGAACACACTGTGTGCACTCATCATACAGTTAGGCAAGGAGTATGTAGACTACATCCCCTCTATGGAAAGACTGATGATGAAGCACAAGATACAATGTCCCCAATACATAGTCTTGATAACGAGATTGCAAGTTGTCTCTACCCTTGCGTGCGACGACGACTATATGGATGAAACTCGTATGCGGCTTCGGAAGAAAGATGTAAGTCAGCTACTAATGGTTAATCTTACCGTTTTAATTTTTTTAAAGGCGAATTTTTATTGGCTGCTTGAGTAATGCTTAATTAATTCTTACGAACATCCTTATAAAACCAAGTTCAGTATAGGTTTCAATTCGGCAACTTACTACCTCCTTTTTTTTCTACAGGTGGTAGCTACCAACGAGATCCAGACAATGCAGAAGTTAACAGTAAACCTGTACGCGCTGCGCAAGAGCTGGGCGGTCGGCAGCCTCATCACCAAGGAGGACTGGCTAGAGTGGCTGCGGGACATGAGCGTCACCTTCCTCAACGAATCCAACAGTCCCGCTATCAGGTAGCTTTTTTATTTTCTGTCATTTCCTTGTGCTTAGAAAGATGCCTGACTGTTTGACGCTTTTTCCGATGGTCAATTCTACTGCCCGTTGTGTAGACCTATCAGTATTTTAAGTACATGGTCTTAGTCTACCGCAGACTTCTCCCCGACACTTTACTAAACTTTTTAGATGAATTTGCAATGTTTAAATACAGACTTCAGTCTGTATTCTCAAAGAGTATAGTATGTTCAGGGATCGAATTTAAACTTTCGTGAGACATGTTAAAATAAAACTTCTAATCACACGGTTCAACTCACGTATTCAATGTCACTCCAGGCGACATGTTTCGAACTCTTCGGGAGTTCTTCTTCAGGATGAGTGTTCTCGCGGCGGTGTCGCTCGTAACACTGCCCGCGCCCGCTCCTCACGTCGAGCGGCGCGTGTCGCACGCGCCGACAGGGCAGGGGGAGGGGGAGCGTCCAGCGCTGGAGCAGTTATGTGAGATTGCGGCAGGAGGTCATCTCCTCCGAGAGACGATACGCACACTGAACTCACTGTGTCCACGGGATTGTCACTACACGCTGTCCACTTCAATTTAGGAATGATAGTTTTCCAAGCTGGCGGTAACATCCAGCCCCCATCACGATTAAAATTTGGGCGGCGCCCAATCTCAATCGCCTCACGAATCTTGCGTGGCACATAACCTTTCTCCCGTACCAGCAATCTCGCCATGTCAAAGCGAATGAAATGAGACGCGCCTGTATCGCACGCATGTTCTGCTACCGCCGAGTTCCTAACATCCATCTTCTTCACGTTGCGTATGTGTTCCAGCAATCTCGTGGACACGTTCCGCCCAGTTTCCCCTACGTACGCCTTGCCACAATCACAGGGAATCTCGTACACCCCCGGGCTACCCAGCGGGCCTCGGTCCTTAGGAGAGCGCAACATCTGCCTAATCTTGGTATGAGGGCGGAAAATTGTCCTAATGCTCAACCTCCGGCGTAATAGGCGTCCAATTTTATCCGTGACCCCCCTTATATATGGCAAGTACGCAGGAGCCCTCTCCACCGTGTGTGCGCGCTGCAAAGTGCCCCGACTCGCTACTCGCTGACTCTGTGTCCAACCATACCCATTCCTCTCTAGCACTTGTCTCACGTGCTGCAGCTCCTCTTGTACATATTGCGGGTCACAGAGCCGCAGAGCCCTGTTGATAAGCGCACGTGGGACCGAAGACAGATGTGCGGGGTGGTGATGTGAATCAGCTTGCAAGTAGCGATCTGAGTTTCAGTGTGCGTATCGTCTCTCGGAGGAGATGACCTCCTGCCGCAATCTCACATAACTGCTCCAGCGCTGGACGCTCCCCCTCCCCCTGCCCTGTCGGCGCGTGCGACACGCGCCGCTCGACGTGAGGAGCGGGCGCGGGCGCGGGCAGTGTTACGAGCGACACCGCCGCGAGAACACTCATCCTGAAGAAGAACTCCCGAAGAGTTCGAAACATGTCGCCCGGAGTGACAATGAATACGTGAGTTGAACCGTGTGATTAGAAGTTTTATGTTCAGGGATGTACACTAATCGTTTCAGGGCATGCTCAACTCTCGCCCAAAACTACCCTCAACTCGCATACGATCTGTTTAACGCGGCGTTCGTCTCTTGCTGGACGGAGCTGGATGAGCAGTCCCGGCGCTCGCTGTCCAACGGGCTGGAGAGCGCGCTGGCCGTGCCGGACGCGCCAGACGTTGCGCTCGCCGTGCTCACACTGGCTGAGTTCATGGAGCATTGCAAGAAGGGGGAGCTGCCCATTTCGATCAGACTGTTGGGGGATACGGCAATCAATTGCAAAGCTTATGCTAAGGCGTTATATTACAAGGTAAGGTTCGATAGTTAGTTGAATAGCGCTTTCGAGGGTCGTAATTGTTACATTATTGAATTCTTTCAAAGTACAAATCGAATGACATGCTCAATTCATGAATTACCTTATCAATTTATTTCATGGCATTTCAGGAAGAAGAGTACCGAAACAATCCATCGACTCAAGTCGTAGAATCCCTCATATACATAAACAACAAGCTACAACAGAAGGAAGCAGCCAACGGTTTGCTAGAAAAAATCATAATGCAGAAGAAGGATGGTGATTGTTCTCTAAACGTACATGTTCGTTGGTACGAGAAGCTACACAATTGGGACCAGGCCTTGGATCTTTATAATAAGAAGCTGGAAGTAGAACCGCAAGATGACGAATCTAAGTTAGGTCTCATGAGGTGCTTGGAGGCTATGGGGGAGTGGCGCAAACTGTACAACATCACATCCGACCAGTGGGACACCTTGTCTGATGAAGTCAGAAAGAAATCTGCGAAGACCGCAGCAGCAGCTTCGTGGGGACTCCAAGAGTGGGATACCATGAAAAAGTGCGTAGATTGTATACCGGAGGACACGCAAGAAGGCGCTTTCTACAGAGCTATATTAGCGATCCACGAGAGCCAGTGGTCTGAGTCTCGGCATTACATTGACTTAGCCAGAAGCCTCCTCGATACAGAGTTAACCGCGGTAGTCACAGAGAGTTACCAGCGTGCGTACGGGGCGCTTGTTAACGCGCAACTGTTGACGGAACTCGAAGAAGTCGTCACTTTCAAGTTGGTTGAGGAACGCAGAAGCACCATACGCAAGACATGGTGGTCGCGCCTCCAAGGCGGACAAAGGCTAGTTGAAGATTGGAGGAAATTGCTTCAAATAAGAAGTCTGGTTTTGAGTCCGCGGGAGGATTTCCAAACTTGGCTTAAATTTGCTTCTCTATGTCGAAAGACTGGAGCTCTAAGTCACGCTCATAAAATCGTCTTGTCGATCATTGGAAGCGACCCAATCAATAATCCAGACGTCTTGTTACACGTGCAGGATCCCAGGATAGTGTTGGCCTACAGTAAAAATCTATGGGAGGCTGGCAATAAGAGATACGCATACGATATTCTGCAAAGGTTTGTCGATAATTCTGAACCAGATAACGAAGAGCAGTGTCGTTTACTAGCGCGCTGCCACTTGAAACTAGGGTCATGGTGCGAGTCTCTTCAAGAGATCAATGAACTGTCCATCCCAGAGATACTGCGGAACTACTCAGCCGCAACCATCTTAGCTCCTGAATGGTACAAGGGTTGCCACGCCTGGGCTTGTATGAACTTCGAAACCGTACTATTCTACAAACAGCAAGACAACATTTCTGAAAGCAGCGTGGCCGGAGGGTCTAGCGAAAAGAAAGTCTCTAGAGCGGACTTCATAAACACACACACTATACCCGCCATCGAAGGCTTTTTCAAATCCATAAGCATCTCCAATGGGAGCTCTCTTCAAGACACTCTACGACTGCTAACTTTATGGTTCGACCACGGGCATAATCCTACTGTTTACGACGCGTTATTCGAAGGCATACGACAAATCGACATAAACATATGGCTTCAAGTGATACCTCAACTGATCGCCAGGATAGATTCCCCTAGAAGTTTGGTGGCCAAGCTAGTGCATATACTGCTGATAGATATAAGCAAGCTGCACCCTCAAGCGTTGGTCTACCCATTAACAGTAGCGACGAAGTCTTCATTCGTAACGCGGAAGAATGCAGCGCATTATATTCTGAAGACGATGTGCGTACATTCGCAGAACCTAGTAAACGAGGCTGCAGTTATATCGGAGGAGCTGATAAAGGTGGCTATATTGTGGCACGATCAGGTGTTCATAGCGTTGGATGAAGCGTCAAGGTATGTATATTCAACTAGTACGCAGCGGTACGACAATTTTCACGCCATTATACGTCCTATTTATAGTTACAGCTGCGTGTTAGAAAAAAAACGTTTCAGACCCTGTCAAAGACCAGCATATGAATCGATTTTTTTCTAACACTCAATTTTTTATATTCCTGGTTCATGGCAGAGGACTTGATCGACAGCAAACGCAAATAATTAAATTGTCCAAGGCCAGGGTAGGTCATTCGAACCATCTACTTTTCATAATGGGCATAGGTTATTAATACTGAGTTGTGTGTATAAGATTTATGACGGTTACAATATCCGTGTTCACCAGACTCTACTTCAGCGAGAAGGACTACAAGGGCATGGCGCGCACTCTAGAGCGCATGCACGCCATGCTGGCCCGGCCTCCACAGTCGCTGAAGGAGGTCTCCTTCCTGCAGATGTACGGGCGCGACCTATCCGCCGCGCAGCGCTGGGGCGACATGTACAAGGTACCGTGTTGCATGCTTGCAGGCTTTTTATTACCAGAAGAACTTTGTAGGATATACTCAAAGCCTTTGTAATTTTTCAAGGGGCTACCCGAGGTTTTCATCGATTTTTGGCAAGTTTTGAATCGTATATCTCCTACTTTTGCACTACAGATAGAATTATAAGTCAAACAGCTATCGGTTCTTCAATCTTTTATCTCCATTTTTGTTTACCGGATTTTGAAAGAAATTAATACTTAATTTTGTATGATTTTTTTAACAGTGTCAAAATAAATTGTCTCAAATAAATAAATAAATAAATTGGCGTATGGGAGCCCCGTAAGCTCAAACTTGACTCACTGTTTCACTCCATGTGGGATATCAACACAATACGGTTAAAACCACCTAATGTAGATCAAATTAAGTGTTTCAATACTCAAAACTGCTTAACAGTGACAATTCTTAATAATATCCAAAACTATGTAATTACTTTTTGTTCATGGCCTGTAAGTTAATTAATCCACAAGCTATTATGACAATATGATCCATATATCTTATATGCTTATATTTGACTTCGGAAAGTGGATACAGCATTTGAAATTGTCTTAGCCTTTTGCTCACTCTGTTCACACGACGACCGGTTAGCCTAGTGGGTAGTGACGCTGCCTACGTAGCTGAAGGTCCTGGGTTCGAATCCCGGTAAGGGCAAATATTTGTGTGATGAGCATGAATATTTGTTTCTGAGTCATGGATGTTTTCTATGTATTTAAGTATTTATATTTATTATATATATCGTCGTCTAGTACCCATAACGCAAGCCTTATTGAGCTTACTATGGGACTAGCTCGATTTGTGCAAGATTGTCCCCCTTATATTTATTTTATTATTTTTATTTATTTATTTGTTAATGTGTACTCTCAAAATTGGATTATTTTGGTTAGAGCCATCTGTTCGTTTGGGGGTCTAGTACTGTGGTAACCACGGTGACGCTGGGGGCGTAATAGTTTCACACCTTTAGTCAGCAGATGAGTTTCAACACCTTCAAAGCCCCAGTCTGCCATAACTATAGCATTAGCTGGCATAATGTCTAATAACTTACTTCTCTCTAGAATGTCTTTGTTAGATATCCGACCCCCGTAACCTTCAGAAGTGAAAGCTATGAACCCATTGGGTGTACAGCCTATATTTTAAGGTGCTGCCACTTTTGTATTTAGACCAAGTTTGGGCTTGAAGCATTGCATCTGATGGCTTTTCAATTTCTAAACAATGTAGTATGCACTGAACATTAGCAAATCTAATTTTGAACTTATCTGGTAGATGCATCTTTATATGCTCGGGTGAGGGTAGGGTACATTAGGTTTTGGTAGAAGTTTGCAAGACATTCTATCCCTTTTACAAACATGTCCATCAAATCAGATGTAGGAATCCTGAATTGATCACTGATTTGTGCCATTGAGTGATTTTGCTTTATTTTAAAAAGTGTTGCAATGAGAGCAAGTTTTGATATCCCATTTCCATATTGCTCAGATATATATTTAAGACTCCACAAATACTGTTTTTGAATGCCCAAATTCCGTTTTGGATTTTTCTGGAGTAAGTCCAAAAAGATTTTTTGCCGCTGTAAATCATCGCCAGTGTGATTTTCTGATGCATCTGACTCTGATGTTGAATCCAATAATGATGGATTATAACTTGTGGTTGTTTCCATTGGTCGGGATGGATTCAGCATGTTAACATTGTAGTTTGTGCTGTTCTCTGCTGATTTAACTTTACATTGAATACCTACATCACATGAAAACATAGCTTTTGAAGTTGAAGGACAACAGTTTCCTTGAGCTCTCGGTCTAGTGGGTCTTTTTGAAAGCTCTTCTATATCCTGCAAATATATAAATGACCTAAGCCACTGCATTGGATAATTCTAAACCATGAATTTAGCATTTTATGATGTGTTTCTACCATACTTTTTATATTTACCGCCGCAATACTTGGTCACTACAGTTAAATATGATTGATTCAAAATTCTGTAAGGGAATGTCTACCCATATTATGTGACCCATTAAAATTAAACAAATATCACCCTCCCCTCTCGGTGCCCACCCCGTAGTATATGTGTTATGTTTCACATAGTAATTCATAAATATGGGCTTAGGCCATTTTTTGCAAACAGAAAGAAATTTATTAAAAACTATTCTGGTCATACATATATGTATAGCTAAGATCTTACATTAATCTAAAAATACAATATGTCAAAAAATTACATAAAAGGGTACAATATGGGTTAATAATAAATTATTTAAAGTAAAAATATAAATAATTTGGCTCATATTTGTCTTTATTAATACGTCGCTTGCCGCAAAGAGCCTATAATTACAACTGAAAAAAATATTATCAAGAAGAATAAACTTAGAATATAATAGCTCGAAATAGCGCGAGATTTCCCTACATGATATTACGAAGCCTAACTAAGGTACCTAACATTAATTCCGGTGTCTGATCATAAAATGTTTGTATACTTATTTTGTTCATCTACACAACACACTGAAATAGTTGTCGTACTTACGCTTTCGTCTGTAATTTCCATATTAAAAGAATTGATAGTTGAATAGAACTTAGGTTGGCAAAACTAAAATAACCGGCAAAACAAGCGTACACAAGAGAAAAACAACTACTCTGCACACTGCACTGCATCTGCCAGTGCAATCGTTTGATTTTGACCAGGGGCATTTCACTCAGTACTTAACAGCTCCCATAAATTAAAACTTGCATGTTTTGTGTGAGACTCACTCGACAGATGGAGCTATTTCTATAATTTTAATTAGTATTATTAAGATGAGATCTGATTTAAAATTCTTATTTTATTTATAAATAAATACATAATAAAAACACAGTAAGAGGTTATTTGGAAATATCATGAATTATGATTGTAATTTTGCATAACTGGCAACTTTACTGCATAAAGCACAGATTAGATTTGTTTTCCGTTCCATTCCACTAACTTGTTTAAAGTTCCTTAATTGCAATTATCATATGAAAACAACCGTAAATGTTCCAGAGTACTGTAAATTTACCAAGAAATATAATTAAATATTTTTATTTAAAAACAACAGCCCTAGTAACAAGTACAAATATTGTGTGCATTAACCACATAATACAATTCGGTGTAGAGGCTTCGGCGCAGTGCTTTGTTTTTTTTTTAATTTCATTCCAATGGCGGAGTCAGTCAGTCAGTCACAAATATTAAATCGTAATAGGAAATATTATGATCCCGCACTTTTTATTATTTTTAATATAATCAGGAATGTGAATCCGAATCCCATCGTACCCATTGGATTTTAAGGCCCTGTATCCGCCAGAGATGTGCGAAGCTGTATTTTTCCATTATGTTAAAGATGGAAAGGTGACGGAAGAAGGTGCATGTTCTTATTGTGTTTAGCTATTTAGCTAAGTATCAAGCCTAATATGGAAACACAGCTTCGAATATCTCGGTGGAAAAGTGGCCTACAAGCAGTGATCGTACAATGCTATGAATGCTATATATATATATAATTTAAATATATTTATGTACTATATATATACATACATGCATAGCATTCTACGAATAACTCGATACAGATAACTCGAGAGTCGGTCCATAGATGGCACTACCACATGGAGGAAGCTGATGACTCTATCTCAGTCTATAATAATTTACTCTATGATTTTGACTGATGATTGGCATTGACACTTGACAGTTGACTTGAGTAGTAAAAAAAACGTGTTTATGAATGCGTTCAAAAAATTTACTAAATAATTAATTAGTATAGCAGTTTTTCCTTGATCAACTTTGAACTCTTATTAACATTAAATTATGACCTATATTTTTATTTTGACATTACATTTCGAGAACATGAACAAAACAAACATTGCAACTTCACACAATAGGCATGATGACAGTAATTTAATATCACTAAATATGGTATTTTCTTAGTGAAATTTTAATCATAGAATTCGAAAAATGCTCATATTTTTTTATTAAGTAAGAGATTATTGTTTATTTTGATAAAATTAAACCGAAAAATACGGACGCCCGCCATGATATGTTAAACACCGATCACAGCGCATGACGTCACACTTGTATAAACAAATACCCATAACGGCCATTACCACAGATTACAGAGAAAACTTACGTACTGAACGAATAGTAAGACAGGGATAAAACCATGTTATCTGACAGGTCTTCATATGTCATTGTCTCCGCTTTCTCGCTCGCACGGCCGCGCAAGACTTGGAGCGTCTCGGTAGCGAAAAGGTTTGCGTTCTGTTTATACAAACGTGACGTCACTCGGGACGCCAAGACACTGACAAGCGTATTAGCGCCAATATGAAATTTAAAAACTAAAATGCATTTTTTTCCTACTTAACTGTTATATTCTCATCTTATTCGTTGTACATAATACATGATTCTAAACATTATGGAACAGTTTTTCAAAATGTGTCATCATGCCTATTCTCGCAGGAAACAAACGACGACCGGCACCTCAACGAAGCGTGGGACCTGTACTACCACGTATTCCGCCGCATCACAGCCCAGTTCCGCTCGCTCGCCTCGCTCGAGCTGCAATACGTCAGCAGGAAGCTGCACTCGTGCCGGGACTTCGAGCTAGCTGTACCTGGCTCTTATGTTCCTAATGAGAAGATTATCAGGATCTCGTATATACATAGCCATTTGCAGGTAAGTTATTGTATAACGCACGCAGATATAAAAATAAATAAATAAATAAACGTTTATTCAAAGAACTTTCTTACAGCTAATACATTAATTCTTCTGCCAAACCACAGAGTGGTTTGTTGGCAGACGAGGCTCCTTAACATTTATGTATACTGTAAGCTAGGTAGGTACTTAAGTAGGTATGTAGTTGTTGTATTAACAAGTAGTTTTTTTATTTTATTTATGACGATGACATGGAGTTAACTTAACTAACTTTATTTAACTTTATAATCTGAGCATACAATATAAAAATGTTACTTACATATGTCTTATTAAGGTTGTATTTGACACTTTATTCGATTTAATAGAAAATTACTCAATTTCTTTTTAAATGTTTGTTTTGTCATCCTTGTGGTCCTTAAATCCGACGGCAACTCGTTATAGATCCTATGAGCGAGCGGGTGTGAGCGGGACGCTATTTTCAGATCCATTCTTTATCCGCGTTATAACTCCGCTCGCTCACCGCACTCTAACTGCAATATGCCTGTAGAAAGTTACATTCATTGGGGACATTGAGATAGGTGTACATGACTCTTAAATGCGCTGTGAAATAACTACAACTTAGAAAAGTTGAAAACCCCTGACATTTTCATTTCAAAGTCCAATATCTCAAAAACGGCAGAACAGATCTTCATGAAACATGACTAAGAACACTCGGGATAAAGTTATCTATTACACAAAAAAACCGCATTCTTATAGGTCCATCCGTTTGGGAGCTATAATACCACAGACAGGTACACAGATAGACACGTTGAACTTATTTGCGCCGGGGGTTAAAGAGTTTTGTAAATTCTGACATATGTACAAGCACAGACACGCCCATCTTTTTTGACATTGTCCGTTATTTTAGCAACTTGATCAATATTGATGCCTAGTTTGATAGCGACTTAGCGACCCTTACTAACTTTTTAGTGCGGTAGGCTAGCTCTCAATCGGGCCACTAGAGCGTCGCAGAGAATAGTCCTATCCTATTAAGCTAGCTTCCTCTTCACCAAAGCTCGGATACTGCATCTACTGGTGTAGCTACGGGACTAAAGTTGTATACCGAATTGCCTACATTAAGACGGTACGGTTTTACTCTATGAGATTGGGTATATGTACTTGTCATAGACCTATGATACTCAGGACAAGCTATGGTAATAATATTTTCACGTGCGAGCGAGCTGGTAGTGTGACAGAAAGGGAAATATCATTCGTTCTCCTTCTCATAGTTCCACTTTCTTGTATTTGCCACAACTGATTTAGTATGAAGTTGTGGCATATAAACCATTACCCGTCCCAATTGAGTAGGTTGTTTATGGCAAGCCATCAACCATTTTAAGACCAGCTTTTAATTTAGTTGCATAGGTTCTTTTCCGAACCTCGTTGTGGCATCACGTATAGCCTGCCCCAAGTACTGATACTTGATGGACCTGAGTCCATGGTACTTGTATTCTTTGATCTGTGACCAAAGTAAGGAAAAAGTATGTTTGTAAATTTTGTGCTACTGAGGCAGGGCTTGCAAAGCATTTACTTACACCTTTTATCCAGGTAATAAAGTCGAAGCAGCGCCCCCGCCGCCTAACCATCCAAGGCTCCGACGGCAAGCAATACATGTTCCTACTCAAAGGCCACGAGGACCTCCGTCAAGACGAGCGGGTCATGCAGCTATTCGGTCTAGTGAACGCGCTACTCCAAGCCGACACGAGCACGTACCGACACGACCTGGCTATACAGAGATATGCCGTCGTCCCGCTCTCGCCCAACTCGGGGCTGATCGGGTGGGTGCCGCAGTGCGACACGCTGTACAACCTGATCATAGACTTCAGGGACAAGAAGAACGCGAAGATTGGGCTGAATACGGAGCAGCAGATCATGCTGCGGATGGCGTCGGATTTCCCGAAGCTCATGTTGAAGCATAAGGTAAATGAATGTATAGTTCTTCTTATGGAAGGTTTCTATCCGGGTCGAAGGACTAAAACGTGATACGTAGATATCTGTATCCTTTAATAGCTTGTTCGTGTAGCAATCGCATTTTAATACCCCACGGGAACTAATAATATTGTTCCTGTCCAAAACATTGTTTTTAGATTATCAAATCAATCAATCATTTAGGAATTGATATATACCATTTTAATCGTCTGCAACTACTAGAATGTCTGATTACGCTGCAAATGTGTGGATAATAAAGTTTCTTGCAAGAAAATCATTTTTGGTACAAGCTTTTATTGTCGACTGCACTTTTCTGTATACCATCATCATAAGTTTATGACGGCATCATTGAGACGATTCTAACGAGCCCAAACTCAACGGGGTTACGTCGATTAAGTACTGAATTCCCATGGCCACCTTCTGTCTCCATCGTCAGATCAGCTCGATGGTGCCATAATATTGAATTGTCATCCAAACTGTATTTACACCCAAAATTTCAGCTCAATCGGTCACCGGGAAGTGGGTCAAATTTAACTTGCAAGATTTGATTACAGACAGACAACGGGACAGGTGAAACGAAATAAAAGCTTGTAAAAAGACGTCGAAGTTATTTTTTAACAAATCTTGACCAAAACCTCATTTCAGGTGGAAGTATTCGAGCACACCCTATCCCAAACGCCAGGCAACGACTTAGCTCGTCTCCTCTGGCTGAAGAGCCCCTCAGCCGAGGCGTGGTTCGAGCGGCGCACCAACTACACGCGCTCGCTCGCCGTCATGAGCATGGTCGGGTACATCCTCGGCCTCGGGGACAGGCATCCGTCCAACATCATGCTGCATAGAGTCACGGGGAAGGTCCTGCATATTGACTTTGGGGATTGCTTCGAAGTGACGCAGACGAGGGATAAGTTTCCTGAGAAGATTCCGTTCAGGCTGACAAGGATGCTGATTAACGCGATGGAGGTAAGGAGGAACTGAATGCATTGAATAAAAAAAATGCTACCCTTAAACTCTTTAACTACGTATTAAACGAACGAACGATGTATTTAAACGCAGGTTTTTACGAGCAATATGACTTTCACACTGTGCGTGTTTGATGGTCAAAACTATGTCAGTCCCTAAACATACATTTTTCGCACATCGCGAGAAGCCTAACATTTGACATGTCGTTTTTTCCGTAATATCCTGACCGCGGACCGTTTTTTCGCCGGACTTGCGGTGTTGGATGGCTTATGTCGCCGGACAAGTGTCCGGGTGCATGTACACACATTCATTATAAGCGATACTAGACCGGCAAAAAAATCGGTCCGCTGTCCGGTGAAAACGACAGTCTACAAGCGGCCTAATTGATTGAAATTACGGATAAAAACGACAATGTGTCAACACGAGACTCGACACAGTTTTCCTTTGTTTCCCACCAGGTGACCGGCATCGAAGGCACATACCGGTTCACGTGCGAAGCCGTCATGCACGTCCTCCACAAGCACAGGGACAGCGTCATGGCCGTACTTGAAGCGTTCGTCTACGACCCTCTGCTCAACTGGCGACTCGTCGACAACGACCGCCATTCCCTCACCGAGTCCACCTTCTCATCTGACATAGACTCTTCCCTCTCCCTCCCAAGCAGGAGTAGAAACCATCTCCACTACGAGTCGGTGGAAATACCCCCCGAGGCAAGCCTCAACAAGCGAGCCCTGTCTATACTGAACAGGATAAGAGATAAGTTGACGGGCAGAGACTTCCCTCAGATAGAGGCGGTTGTCAGCGTTCCGAAGCAGGTAGATTTACTCATCAAATTGGCTACGAACAACGAGAATTTGTGCCAGTGCTATTTAGGGTGGTGTCCGTTCTGGTAGTTTTTAAAGTTGTAAGTATTTATTGCCGATGGAGGAAGTATAGTATAGTAGTAACGAGCCAACCCGTGTTGAAACATTCAGTGCAATTGAAATATATGGTTTTATGTGGATTGTAAAAAAAACCGGTATTTATTTAATTATTTTGCTGATGATATGGTTCAGAATGTTGATAGCCGTGCTATAATTGGTATATAAAATGGATTTTTTGAGCTCAACCCAACGATGTGAACTTAAATTAACAATATGTTCCAAAAATTTAGTAATGTGTGTGTAATGTATGTGTATGTTGGGTTTTCAATAGTTTAACCGAGATATGTCGTATGTACATTGCACTATTAAAAACCTGCACTAGTTCCTGTTATAAGTTAAATATAATAATCACACAGCCCGGTTTATAACTAAGACCTTAGAGCATTAAACCAACCGGAGTGGCAATTGACAGGCGTTCCCCTCTGCCAAATACGTATGACCAGTGGTCATACGTATTGTATGGACTGACGTTTATCTGACGTAGCTATTTTCACGTTCCGCATACATTTGACGTTCCTCTCCCCCGCAAAAATCGGCAGACTTTTTATGTATAGAAATTGACACATGTGACCACTCCTGTTGGTTTAATGCTCTAAGACTAAGACTGATGTATAACATATTATATTACATCGTATCTTTAAAGTATGGAATGAAACCTACTTTATACTTAGCTGGGAAAGGCATAACTTTCATCAAACTAAATTAGTAACATACCGAGTTTATTAAAAACGCACTAACTTGCAAGGAAGACATGAATGTATCATATCATATCGCCTATATTCCCACTAGTTCTGTTGATCAGTTCTGTTGACAGAACTACTATCGGCTACATAGTATATCGTACGAGTACGTCATACGTTTTAGCGAAAGTTATGCCTGTACTAGTTCATCGAAAAAAGATGTTTACGGAAATGGGAACGCAGTATTGTTTAGTTACGATTGCAGTATTTTACAATTACTTTTCCTTCCATTGTGTAGTTAACTGCTTATTGTGGCGGCGGTCTTTAGGAATCAACAATTGCAGTGTTTACGTCGACTCATAGCTGGGGATTCCTCGGGCTGGGAACAAATGTGACCGAGGGCTGGACTCGAAAATATATATTAAGGAATTATATATTTAGGAAGATGCATTTTTTTCTACTGTAAGGGTTAGTGCAAGACGCAAGTAGGTCGTGTCGGTTCCTATATACTTACAAACAAATTAAGTCCAAACTGGAGGCGTCCTTACGGAATATTTCAATTTTGATGTAACACTCTACTGACGTCTCCGATTAGACTCGCGCAGCATAGTCAGCACAAGAAGGCGCGCGAGCTGTGTGGGGGCCAAATATAATATCCGTCTGTTTCTAAGCGTTCTAATTATTAGAAAGAGACGGATAGTCTACCGTCTACCTCTCTGCGATACAGCACGCGCGCCTTCTTGTGCTAGCCGTGCAGGTAATTGTTTATGGTCCGTGAAGGATTGTCGGATACTGTCTGGGCTCTACAAACCATACTATTATCACGTCTGATTTGTCAAATCCAATTTCTGACAAATTGTGTGCAATTTAGGGATACCATTTAATATAAATAATATTGCCATACCAAAGCACTGTCTCATAATTGTGATATTACTTATTTTTCCTAAGATATCACTATTCGCAGTAAAATGCAAACGTGATGATAAAAAAATATAAGCACATCAAAGCGTGACTCAAAACACCTTTAAAATACAAACTATTTAATGATTTATCGGGTGCCCTCATGCTAGTAAAGAGTATAGGGTCCTTTGAGTTGGATGGAGTGGGTCCTTGTGCATGATGATGTATAACCATCAATTTTGGACGTCAGCAGTAAAAAAATAACTTGTTTACTGGTCACACTGGACGAGTATATCTTGGGAGTTCCATAATTGTTGTTCCATATGAAACAATTGGTAACCTGACTAAGGTAATACTGGTATCATATTCGGTCGTCCCATTCGTTTTATGTTGCATTCTTAATTCGTCTCTTTTGTTGGTAGGTGTTTCAGGTTGTTGTTTGCCTTTTCTTATTGCGGCTCATTCGGTATTCGTCATCAAAACTCATCATCTTTGGACATGTTCAATGTTAGTCCATCTCTTTTTTAGTCTCATTCACCATACTCATCCTATCGTTGGCCTCTTTTGAAATTGATCTCGTTCGCTATTTGGCCAGAGGGTAGGCGAAAGGCGTTCGAAGTTTTACCTCTGTGTCAGACTTGCGAGTCCGTAAGTAAGTGCGACAGAGAGGGAAAACTTCGAATGCCGTAGGCGGTAGGCTTTCAGGATTTTTGTTTAGTTTTCTACCAACGAAAATGACAATGCTTTCGTCAGCCAGTCTGCTGACGAAAGCAGAATGTGACGAATTAAAAACGATTGTATTATGTTATATAATGTATAGGTATTTCCATATGAGGCAGAAAATATTATGGAACTCCTCAGGTTTTGTTTTTTGTAAAATTGTTGATGATTACAGTCTGTGTTATGGAGTATACAGGTTATATGATATTACCCCAATTTGTCAGTACAACATGTCGAAGTCATAATTGGGTGTAGCGTACAAATGTAACAATCCGACCACATGTGCTTGCAATTTCTCAGTACAACTCGTTTGATAGTTGAATCAGCAGCGCACCATGCTCCATGCCTCCAGACGATAGCAATTAGTCAGCTTCTGATAAATTGGGGCTGACAAATAATGACATGTTTACACCCCATTAGGCACCATACCCATTACCAGGTAAGGTTCCGACACTTCAAAGGCCATGTTTGCCGGATCTTTGCAAGAATCGCCGTGTGTAGACTATCCATAGGCATCATTAATTCATTCATTCATTTGTCTAGGACTGTCGGAAGCTAGCCTGGTAAGGGGTCCGGTATCTTCGCGCCTCGGTTAGAGGACGATACGGATGATTGAAGTCCTACAATTGGTCGATGCCGAATCGGAAGGGAAGTACAGTGATAAATTTAGTCTGTTAAATATGTATAAGATTTATTTAATGTACGAAATTGTAATACTAAATTTGACAAAGTCTTTTCTCTTTCATTTGAAACCTTGCCATTGTTATTAACGGTTCCTAAGGTACCTGTCCACACTGGGTTTTGTATTGCGAATTTTCGGCAATTTATGACAAAATCCAGCGACGCGCAAACCAAACGATCCATTCGAATCGCCGGAGAAACGCCAGTGTGCTTGTGCTTGCACATAGATTTTTTATTAAAAACTTCGACTTTGTCCACTCATTTCACGCAGCGGAAAGGAGCCGAAAGGATAGATGATTCGATCATCTTGACTTTACACACCAAACCGCTGACGACTCACTCACGAACCACAACTACGCAGTAATACTGTCTTTTTGGAAATTCACAAACGAAAGGGGCAGTAACTTGGACAGTTTCGTGCACAGAACTTGGTCCATGGTCGGCTTGCTGAGGAACACGTCGGTGTCGCCTTCCGTCGAGACAAATTCGCTGAGGGACTGGCGGCAGAAACCGCAGGGCGCTGTGAAGTTCTGCTGGTGCGCTACCACGGCCACCATTTTGAAGTTTGTGTAGCCGTCTGATACTGCTTTGGGTATTGCCGCTCGCTCCGCGCATATGGACGGCGCTAGAGCCGCATTTTCTATGTTGCATCCTGTGTACACTTTGGAGTCCTTTTCAGTGAGAATGGCCGCGCCGACCGCGAACTTGGAGTACGGGCAGTAAGCCCTTTTGCGAATTTCCACGGCATCCCTTATTAAACTCTGCACGGTTTCACCTGGAACAGAATTACATTATTCTTTTACATTTTGTAAAGTAGATATCCACTGGTTGTGGGCCACAACACAATTTTTGAGGAAGAAATTATATGGCTTTTACTCTACCAGATGAAGACCCACTTTTATGAAATCAGTGGTCAAAAAATGAGTACTTTTTTTAAATATTAATGTGAAAAAAACGACTACTTATTTTTGGCTCGTCTACACACGCGCTTAACATAATGTATGGAAGGAAACGCTTAGCGTTTGCAACCTGTGCGTAAACGCGGCCTTACATTTATAACCCAGCAACAAGTGAAAAAATACCTAGCAGTTCTATATTTTCGTAGGTATATACATCCACTCACAGCCTAATACAATCCGAAAAGACCGACGACGTCTGACTAATTATAATTAGTGAACAAAGATTAAACAGAAACTATATTACCCTGACGTATATTATAAAGAAAATAACGCAAAGCAGGAAGACCGTAAATGTCCTTATATTACCGTCTCTATTAGGTTTGTTGCGTCAACCTGTACTCGATTGTTATGCATGTTAATTACTTTCGCAAGGTTACAACAATGTTATCACAGCTGCAAAGGTATACCTAATCAATAATCGCCACGATAGGGAGATAAACGACGAGGGTCGTGTGTGGTCTTTACTTGTTTCCTCGTCTCGTAGTTAGCCAGCCGAGCCGTAAACATCAAAACTACATGGATTATTGCATCGGCTACGCTATCGCTTGACGGCCGTAAAGATTTTCTGATAAACAAGTAATTAACACATGTTTAGTGTGCTTTATATTTATCCGAATTTTCAAAGCACGCGGTCTACGCGGATCAATAAATTAGAAGTAAACTTTTAAATAATGTCGCTCTTTTTTACTTATTTTAGGGATCGTGGTCCCGAGAGAACAACACGTTTTTTTAAAGTAACTATGGAATTATATGTTTATGCCTATCTAAGTATTTTGTTGTATATACAGGTACTTCAAAATAATTGTTTCTCAAAGTAAGTAGCTCATAAGAAAAAATATAACGTTACGATTTCTATTGTTTCCTTATCTAAAAGACACAGCGTCTTTATAAGTTTGTTTATTTGCGGAACTAACGACCGATCTATTTTTGCTATAATTATTTATAGTGTCATACAGAATGTGGGCCACTAGGGAACAGCGAAAATAGCTCAATCATCTGCGGCAGTTTACTATAATATTTATTCAATATCAAAATATTAACATTGACCACTACCAATACCGTACAAATAATCTATGTGAATTTAAACAGTTGTTTATTACGAAAACTTGGTACTTACTCAGAGAGTTGAAATCCACGATTTCAAAGTTGTCCATGTGAGCGAGTTTCCGTGGCGAGGCGTGGGTGCGTGCGGAGCGGTCGGCGGGCGGCGACCGACTGGACTGATTCCAACTGATCACAAACTAACTGGCCTGAGCGGACGGTGGCTGATTAGGGGTAATGATCGATGATCGGCGATTGTCTGTTGTGATTGAACATCCCTCGGGCGGCGCTCAATGAGTTCTTTCATTCACTCACGCTATCAAGCTTTGCTCCTACAGTCTTATACCAGTCACTGATATTTGAAACTCGAGTGTTAGGTATTGAAAGGGATAATTAATGATAATAGGTACTCCCATTACAAAAGACGTATTCTCAAAATGTAGGACCAATTAGTATTTGGAAATTGATATGCAAAAACATATCATAATATAAAATTAAAGTACAGGTAAGTTTTTTTATTCAAATAGTGTTGTTGCATTGCGAAGCCATTAGTTGCAGTTATATACTTTTGATAACGGTCAAAAAATATATAGATAGATTAATCTCTATATGTATCATTTATTCATTTAAATAGGGTGGAAAATATTTATCAAACAAAATAAACACATGAGTTATAGCCTGTTCTTCATTTATTTCTTAACCCATAAACTTTTATCTAAGTCATAAAACTCATAAACATAACTTAGCTTGGCTAGGCACAGCGAGTATCAAATACAAATGTAAGAATTTGGATTCATTCAAATCTCAGACTAACAACTTCTCTAGTACAAATTGTAAAAAGGTCGTTATACTTTTGAGAATTAATTCACCCATTTTTAACTTAGCCCATATTTTTACACTTCAGTCATAATTCTAAATGATTTCATTGTGCAGAGGCGGATAATCCATATAGGCAAAGCAGGCACGTGCCTAGGGTTGAGGGGTTCCGAAGGGGCGCGCATTTTTTTTGATATAATGAGCTGGGCGCAGACGGGGCCGACCTAGACGTAGATGGCACTACGACCTGAATTTATTCTTCAGCAATTGGCCGGAACAGGCACCTAGCAGGGACGCAAGGATATCACGGGGAGAGGCCTTTCCCCTGCAGGGGGACACTCATTAGACTAAAAAAAAACAGGCCAAGTGCGAGTCGGACTCGCGCACCGAGGGTTCCGTCCAAAAATTTACGGTTTTCGCAATTTTTCCTTTATCTGTGCTATAAGACGTTGCTTCGTACCAAATTTCAAGATTCTGAGTTCACGGGAAGTACCCTGTAGGTTTTGATTCCCTTGCGAGTTTCGAAAATTTGCGGCATAAACGGCTTTATCTTTTGATTGCGTTGGCTTAGAAGTTTGATTTTTTCACAGCTCCAAGGGACAGTAGACCTGTCGGACGGACGGACGGACGGACAACAAAGTGATCATATAAGTATTCCGTTTTTTCTTTTTGAGGTACGGAACCCTAAAAATGGGCTTCGCATGTCTGCCACATGCCGAGTGAACTGTGGGCCAAGGCGGTTGACTGGCAACCCGACAGCTCGAAACGGAGACGCGACAGGCCTCGCCGACGATCGCGGGACGAGCCTGTCTCGTTCTCAAATGATTGGTCACCACAGAACACTGGAAACGGAGGGGGGAAGCCTTTGCCCAGCAGTGGGACACTCCAGGCTCCCAATAACAATAATATAATTGAAATATATGATACACAGAGAAATAATATAATGAAAAAATAAACCATCTTCGTCTGTAGGCCCCGACAGGACGCGAACCTGCGATCCCTCTATTGCGGTAGAGTTCTTTAACCACTAAGCTACGAGGACAGTGAATGAAGTCAACTATATTCCCGCTACGAATAGCGACCTCTCTGTATTCTCTTGAAAGGCGCACAACCTTTATGACCACCCTAATGGGCGAGCTATGCGCTTGGTCCATTCTAATCGAACTAAATCAGGTAGTTTCTCACTAACGCGACTTTAGTGACAGTCTTCGTAGCTCAGTGGTTAAAGCACTACCGGCAATAGAGGGATCGCAGGTTCGAGTCCTGTGGGGGGGTACAGACGAAGATGGTTTCTTTTTCCATTATATTCTTTCTCTCTGTATTACATCATTTAAAATATGATCGGTGTAACTGCCTTGTTAAAAATAACACGAAACAAAATACTCGATGTTTAAATCCGCCTCTGATAATGTGATCGATCAATCGATATGACATATATATAAGATTTCGTAAAGCATCCTAGAGCTACGTTCTATCATATACTGTGCAAGTTATATTCATATTGATTGCGTGTTCGATTAGTGGACGATAATCCTCCTATAGTTACGATTATAATAAATCTAATGACTATATATACATAAAAATGACAATCAATTAATTATCAATTTATCAAACATGATAGTACTACTTACATATTAACTATGTAGTATCACAACTTTATATAATTTGCTTAGTGCAACACTTGCCAAATAAATGTTACAATTCTATATGTAGAGCGCGATGGCGAACGCGAAAATAAAGTAAAGAAAATATAATCTTAATATTTACATGATACGACACATTTCTAAACGATGAACTAAAGATAACCTACATACCTACATTATGGCTCTTTGAAGATAATGCATAGTACTATAAATTGGGCATAAAAACCCTGCTAATGGTAGCACATCTTTACAATGTATCTGCAAACAATTGGAACAAAATAGGACCTAATTTATATTTATATATTCAGTTCTCATCAAATCTTGTTTTTTTCGTTTGTTCATGACCACAAATGTTAAATACATGTATAAGGGTTGAATGTTTACGTTGGTTTTATGGTATATTTTTTTCTGAGTCTAATGTAACCACTTACCATCAGGTGGGCCGTGAGCTTGTTTGCTACCGTCGTGGTATAAAAAAAATGTGTGTTTTACATCAATGGTGGGACTAGGACTCCCCAATGTCGGCATGGAGTCTCTAGATTAAGGTTAATTGGTCAAAGAAGCGCGCTAATTGGTGAGATTAATGAGAATTAACGAGGCTTTGGCTTGAATACTAGTGAACTTAGAGACAGTATTGCCAGCATGCAGCAAATCTATGTCGTAAAATTTTATGCTACGAATGATTGAATGAAAAATTACATTAATTTAACAAAGCTTAATATTAGTGTTCGTAGAAAATAGTAACTTATCAATCTTATCATGATCCTTAAATTAATGACTTCAACACCGTATCGAACAAAGGAACTTGACATTGATCTCTTACAATATCAGAACTCAACTTCAATATAACATACTAGGGTTGTGATTAGTATTAGTACTAATGAGGTCACATAGACGGTTATCAACTGACTGACGCTGCACAAAATTGAGTCTTATCATTGAAATACATTGGTATTGCATGCTTCTAAGTCACGCGTTATATACGTAATATTATTCAATATTACTGATAACATTTATGAAATTTGCGTCTAATTTCCATCACTTAACAAACTTTTTGCATCAAGTATTAAAAACAGACTATATATTTCGTTTTACCATTTAAAATGCAACAATGTCATGACATGAATTAATGAATGAGATTCGATTTTCGCTAATACAAATTTACTTTCACAAACGGAAGCGAATAGGAGTTCATACAAATAAATCAAGGGTCGGCTACGCCCATGTTACTCCTTTGGAGTTGCATGCGTCTATAGGCTTCGGTCCGCTAACCATCAGGCAGACCGTAAGCTTGTTTGCCACCGTCGTTGTATAAAAAAAAATATAGCGCCTGGTTGTCTCATGATTCGGAAACTACATTATAAGAGATAAATGTTTGATAGGCACAATCGGTTCATCCCCACTTACCAGAACGGACACCAGCCGATGTAGCACTGGCAAAGATTCTCGTTGCTCGTCGCCTGCTGTATCAACAGCTCTACCTGCTTTTGCACCGTCACCTTCTCGTCTATATGCGGGAAGTCGCGTCCCGTCAGCTTGTCCCGTACCCTGTTCACGATCCCGAGCGCTCTCTTGTTCAAGTTGGTCTCAGCAGGTTGGTCTAGAGGCTCGTGAAGCGGCAGAGCGCTGCGGGTCCGGCTGGGCAGGGGCGAGCCGGAGTCCGGGGCGATGTCCGGGTCGGCGCGCGACCGGCGTCCGGCGTCGATGAGCCGCCAGTTCAGCAGCGGGTCGTACACGAAGGCCTCGAGCACGGCCATCACACTGTCCTTGTGCCGGTGGAGCACCTCCATCACGGACTCGCAGGTGCGCCGGTAGGTGCCTTCGATGCCGGTCACCTGGTGACATTCAATAAATAAATGCCACAGGTGAGTACTAACCAACTGAGCTATCGAAACTCTGTCTCGGCCACCAAATACATGTTATTGGATTGATAGATTGTACAACTGCGGGCCAATCTTACGCAAATCAACAATGGTATTCCAAACTGAGTAAAAGCTTGTTCCATGGGTACTAGATAACGATATAAATACGTAGAAAACATTCAAAACTCAGGACAATGTAAATACATATAAATGCCCTTACTGGAATTCGAATCCCGGTTTCGTAGGCAGTGGTAGTCAAATATTTTTGTGGTTTTTATTGACGGTGTTGTTAGTTTAGCATTGCATTGCCACGCGTCGACATATACCAAATTTCCCATTTACCTCACAGCTAAAGTTCACTTTTTTAGGGCATAAGGGTTGCTTGGTCGAAATAAATGTAGTGAATGTCGAATGGAAAAAATGTGTCAGAACCGTCAGCAACCACGCATGTGGTTTACTAAGGAAAACCAAATGACTAAGCAGTTACAAGGTTCGGGACAGTCCGTTATTGGTACATGTAGATGGGCACGTACTATGTCCACTACTTTAGAGTGTAACAAACTGTATAAAACAAGTTAGTCATATCGCCAGTTACGCAATCTAGGCACATCCTAGTGCAAATTTATAATATAGAAAAAATGTTAAAACTAAAAACTAGTCCCTATGCCAAATCGTGGGAACACGTGCCAAAGAGAGCCCCGAGCTCCATAACGATACAAACGGGAATAACGCTAAAAGGATGGTGTCAGGAAAATAGTAAAACTGCTAGAACGAGTAAACATACCTCCATGGCATTGATGAGCATCCGCGTCAGCCTGAACGGAATCTTCTCCGGGAACTTGTCCCTCGTAACCGCCACTTCGAAGCAGTCCCCAAAGTCGATGTGCAGGAACTTCCCCGTGACTCTGTCCAGCATGATGTTGGACGGATGCCTGTCCCCGAGGCCGAGGATGTACCCGACCATGCTCATGACGGCGAGCGAGCGCGTGTAGTTGGTGCGCCGCTCGAACCACACTTCCGACGAGGGACTCTTCAACCAGAGGAGCTTGGCGAGATCGTCGCCGGCTGTGTGTTCCAGTGCGTGCTCGAATACTTCCACCTGCGAAAATATTGAAGATTATAACGCTTGAGCATCATAAGTGCAGTGATGTATACTCGTTGTAGTCAGTCGTAAGCTACGGTAGTCTAGTGGTTCAGGCATGCGGCTGTCAAGCGGCGTTCGTGGGTCAAATCCCGGCTCATACCAATGAGTTTCTCGGACCATTTACCATTAGCTTTGCGGTGAAGGGAAACATCGTGAGGAAACCCTCCCAACAAGGTCTTGCTTTACCTCTGGGTTGGCGGCAGTCGCTTTCGTAAAACTAGTACCTATGCCAAATCTTGGGATTCCGGAGCGGACCCCGGGCTCTTTTAGGGCACCGGGAATAACGCTCGGCGGATGATGATTTGATGATGTATACTCGTTGTAGTCGAAGTTTTTCCGTATTTGGATGCTGTGAAGGTTCAGACGAACCTTTTCATTATACGACTACCCGCGCACTTTTATAAATATAAAAGTGGCGACTGATTTGTACCTTTTCGGTGTAATGTAACACGATACAACCTGAGCATTACAGCAGTCAGTACAACGAACCGAGCCGCTCGACGCGACCGGCGCGTACTCCACTCGGCTGTCGATTTTTACGCGAATCAGTCAGAATCAAGCCAGTACAGATTCACGAGTCGCCGCATGAATGGAGCACAAATGAACAGAGCGCTCAAGATGAGCGTTCGCCGTGAAGCTTTAATGTACGATCGCCGTAGACGATACATTACACCGAAATGGTACAGTCAACAGCAAAATTAGATGATCATTTTAGTACTTTGTCGCACTAAACGTAACAATACTGCGATACTTGGAACGCGTCTAAGTAGTGAAAGTGACAAGGTACTAAAATGATCATCTACTTTTGCTGTTGACTATACAAGTCAGTCGCCACCTTAAGCATGACGTATTTGTTAGTTGAGCATGAATGCATTAACATCGATCGTAAACATTCACACGCGACATCCGCTATTAGTTGTTGTGGATGCGTAGCGGCGTCCGTTGCTTGACTGTAATTTGGTTATTTTACAGCTGCGTTGCCTTATTTCTTTGTGCGTTGGCTAATATTGTCCATGTAACTTAGAAAGGAAAGATGTGCAAGTTGCGGAAAGTTTCCATAATATGAGAAGCTTCTCGGAAATTTAAGAAAACTAAACTACCCAGATAATTTAAGAACATTTTGAGAAATGGTCAGGTTCTTTCCATAGGAAAAAAACGATATTTTGGGAACTTCCCGTTGGCACATCAGCAGAGAGGTGATTTAAATGTAAGGGTGTATATGACTTTTATCGAACCATATTTCGACTAATTTTGTAAGTGTATAGTGAGCCCCGCAACCGAACCCACGTCTTATTTGTAATGGGCTCTTTTCCGCAAGTCGACATCCAGTGTGCCTATTTTGCGTGAAATGGTGGGGTAGCGCTACTCTTACCACCCCAGCTCCTCTAGAAAGTTGGCGAGTGCCTTTGTGTTTTTGACTGCGTCACATAGTGTGTCCAGAGACCCTAGGTACTCTTTCGTGTATACTTCTACCTGCTTGCAGTCCAGTAGAATATGTTTGGTCGTTTCTACGGCCTCCATGCACGCTCTGCACATGGGGCCGTCTGTGATACCTATGTTGTAGAGGTGTCTGTTCAGAGGTGTCTGTTCAGAGGTGTCGTGATATTATTCCTACTATCTTGCGTAGTTGGTTTCTTTGTGTCCTCAGTAGTGGGGTTGAGTTTGTGGTCGCGTTTTGACACAATCTCTTTGGTCTATGGTGCATGTGTCTATCTCCTCCCAGTATCTTTGGTGTATAGGTCAAGTTGATTGTATATGTAGCTTTGTGGCAGGCGTAAGATTGGTGGAACCCACGCCTTACCTAAACGTGACATCCGTTGTTCCAAAGGCTCTGCTTAAGTCTACATCATGTATTACCTTCTGCATGAGCATAAGTTTCTCCAGGTCGGACGCCATCCGCTGCATGATTCTGTGCTCAATGTTGAGGAGGCACTTCCTCTTCTCGCGGTAGTCGCGGATGAGCGAGTGCAGCGTGTCACAGTGAGGCACCCAGCCGATCAGCCCCGAGTTCGTGGATAGCGGGATCACGGCGTATCTCTGGAGACGATAAAAGGGTTTAGGAAGTTTATACATCATCATCATCATATCAGCCGAAAGACGTCCACTGCTGGACATAGGCTTCCACCAAAGAGTGCCACAATGACCGGTCCTGCGCCACCCGCATCCAGCGGACTCCCGCGACCTTTACCAGGTCATCAGTCCAGCTTTTGGGGGGCCTGCCCTTCCGGTACGTGGTCGCCAAGTTTATACACATTTCAGCCTTTGCAGAAGTTAGAAGCGGGAATGGGCTAGTAGACAAGGTGCGTGAGGGCAGGATGGACGACGATTACACCTATCAAAGCCGGAAAAACAAGGAGTAAGCTATGAGGGAAATGGTTGTCGCAGGGCTCTCTTTCTCTTTCTTTCTTCACCTGTATGGCCAGGTCCCGCCGGAAGGTGTGAGGGTCGGCCTGCAGCAGCGTGTTGACGAGCCCGAACAGCTGCATGACGCGCTCGTCCTGCCTCAGGTCCTCGTGGCCTTTCAGCAGGAACATGTAGTCCTTGCCGTTGGAACCGCGGACGCAGAGCCGCCGCGGACGCTGCTTCGAGGTTATCACCTGGTGGGGAACATGAAATTCAAGCATTAATCATAAAAATAATATTTTTTTTCGGACATCAATGATCCTATGCATCTCTCAAACAGTGCCGCAATGACCGGCGCTCTGCCACCCACATCCAGCGAACTCAACACATAAAAGGAATCTCCAATTACTGAAGTCACCCCTCATGGGCCACCAAATGAATGTTAACTTTATGTTGTTTTCTTTATCTAACGTATAAACTTCCATGCATGTGGATTTTACTAGGGCTACCACAGCTCCCAGTTACCTGCAAGCTGCTCTGTATATGCGCAATCCGGATGAGCGGCAGATCCGGCACGTATGACCCGGGCACGGCCAACTCAAGGTCGCGGCAGTTCAGCAGGCGCGGGCTCACGTACTGCAGCTCCAGGGACGTGAGCTGCGGCAGCTGCCGGCTGATGCGGCGGAACACGTGGTAGTACAAGTCCCACGCTTGGTTCAAGTCGCGGACGGCGTTTGTTTCCTTAGACACAGACAGACATTAATGACTATAGTGACCTGTAAAACTCGCGAATCGGAATGTTGGTCCAAGCTGAAGCATAGCACTTTGTTCGCTTTGATCGCTCGTTCGATTAATAAATCATAAAAAGCGCATTTCATTTAAGTGTTCCGTTGGAAAAATCTAGGTGAGAAAAGCAAAAAAGTTGCCTTTCAAAACGTAATTCGGAGTGAATATTCAGACGTTTACACCGGGTCAAAACCCTTAACAACATGTTAACAGACTTTCGAGGAAAAGGATATCAAAATAGCATACAAGTCTGCGTTACGCTGAACCTACACTGAAGCCGTAGTATGAATGACCTTTTATCACTTATCGTTGTGGATAATCGCATACTTGACAGGATAAGTGGTAAAATATCAATCATGCTACGCCCGCTGGTCTGACTAAACGTCAAGAATCCCTTCTTCAAAATGATGTCTGCATTTTTTTATGAGTAACCAGAAAGACTTACCTTAAACCTATTGCACCATTCCTGCGCCTCGTTCAGATCTCTGCCATAAGCCTGGGAGAACGACACTTCCTTCGTGGTCTGCGGTCCTCGTTCCAGCATAGCATGCAAAGGCTCCAGGGTCTTAAACATAGCTTTGACATCGTGTTCGCTGAAGTAGAGTCTGGAAGCCTCCTCCAACGCCTCGTGCCATTGCTCGTGCCAGAGTATAGCCACTCGAATTAGCTCCTCAGATATCATAGCCGCCTGGTTGACTAGGTTGTTAGAGTGAGTGCACATGGACTTCAATATTTGGTTAGCGGCGTTCTTCCGAGCTATGAACGAGGATTTAGAGGCCACTGTTAAGGGATAAACTAACGCTTGCGGGTGCGATTTTCCAATATCGATTAGTAGAGTGTGGATCAACTTGCCGACTAACGCTCGCGGCGTATCGATCCTGGCGATCAATTGCGGTATCACTTGCAGCCAAACGTTTATTTCGATGGTTCGAATACCATCCACTAGAGCCTCATGGACAGCCGGGTGATGCCCATAGTCAAACCAGAGAGTCAAAAGCCTAAGCGTATCCTGTAGAGAGCTTCCGTGCGAAAGCTTGATAGATTTAAAGAAACCATCCACAGCTGGCACGGTATACTGCTGAACGAACTCTGGGTCCTTTTTTTCTTCACTTTGAGCGTCCTCAGGGTTAAGATTCTGGTGTTTATGGAACAAGACGCTCTCAAAGTTCATGTAGGCCCAGGCGTGCCACGCTTTGTACCATTCGGGAGATAGTTGTGTTGCGGAATTGTAGTTTCGTAATATCTCAGGGATTGATGTCTCGTTGATGCCCGATAGGGATTCGCACCAAGCTCCGAGTTTCAAGTGGCTGCGAGCGAGTAGACGGCAGTTGTCCGGGTCTCCGGTCTCAGCTGATTCCACGTAGCGTTGCAACTGATTGTAAGCTAACTGCTTATCACCTGCCACCCAGATATGCTTGGCATAAGCGAGAGTGAGACGAGGTTCGTGAGTAGGAAGCGGCATTTCTGTGTTCTTACTCGGGTCAGTTCCCAACAACATGACAAGAGTCCTGTGCGCTTGCCTCGGGGCGCCGCTCTTGCGGCACAGCGAAGCGAACTTCAGCCACGTAGCCATGTCTTCATGTGGAGTTAGAACCAATCCACGTACTTGTAAAATCTTCCGCCAGTCTTCGACTAATCTTTGCCCGCCTTGCAGCCTCGTCCACCATGCTTGTCGTATAGTATCCCTTCTCTCATTTATCAGCTTGTATGTTATGACTTCCTCTAATTCAGCTAAGAGTTGCGCGTTCACCAGAGCTCCATAGGCTCTTTGGTAACTCTCTCCAGCTACAGCCGTCAGCTCCGAATCAAGCAAAGTCCTCGCTTGATCTATGAACTGTTTGGAAATATCGAACTCACCATCATGAATAGCTAATACGGCTCTATAGAAAGCTCCGTCTTGAGTATTTTCTGGGAGGAAGCTCACGTATTTCGCCATGGAATCCCACTCGTTGAGCCCCCAAGCGGCGGCGGCCGCTAACCTCGCCGCTTTGAATTTCTCATCATTGCTCATCTGAGGCCACCTTTTAGAAACAGTGTTGTATAACTTGACCCATTCTCCTAATGCTTCGAAGCAGCGTAGTTCCCCAAGATATGCCTCCATATCAGTGGCATCGTGGGAGAGTTTTTCTCCGTAGAGATTGAGGGCCTTCTCCCAGTTGTGTAGTTTTTCGTACCAGCGTACTTGGACTTGGAGACGAGTGTCGCCGGCCTCGCGCTGCGCCATGACGCGCTCGAGGAGGCCTTCGGCAGCCTCCTTCTGTTGCAGCTTGTTGTTGATGTGGATTAGCGCTTCCACTACTTGGGAAGTTGCGCCGCTACGGAACTCCTCCTCCTGAGAAATAAGTAGAATAAGAAACATTGGGAGACATCTCTCCCCAATCGCTTTCTAACATTTATTCCCTAAGGGCAGATTTTTCAATTCCCACATAAAACTATCTGTCAGATAAATGTTAGCTCTGTCCTTTTCTATCATATAACTTGAGAAAAAGATGGTGATAATATTAACTGACTTATAACTTTATCGAGAGATTGACAATTCGACCCTAAAGAGAGCAAATTTATCCGAGTATTATTATGAAATTACTATATAATCTCAGTATGAGATCTGAATATTAACAATTGTACGTTCCTTTGTTTAACCCTCGACTTGTGTTTAACATGTCTATTTGTGTTTCTCTCCCAAACGAATGAACCGATATGTATGATGATTTCTTAGCTTACCTTGTAATGCAGTGCTTTAGCATACGCCCGGCAATGCATAGCCCGCTCTCCCAGCAGATGCGTAGAAATCGGCAACGCGCCAGCATCACAATGTTCCATGAACTCAGCCAGGTTGAGCACTGTATGTGCTAGCTCGGGAGCGTCGGGCGCCGTGAGCGCCTGCTCTAGCGCCAGGCGTAGTTCCCCGCGGGCGCCGGCCTCGAGCTCCGTCCAGCAGGACACGAAGGCCGCGTTGAACAGGTCGCGGAGGAGTTGGGAGTAGTTGTGCGCGAGGGCCAGACATGCTCTGTACAGTATACAATCAAATTGGTCACTATAAGCATTTTATGAAACGTGTCACTTTCTCTTGTTGTGAACTGGAATTTTCAATGTTGTAATCGCGATACTTCTTTGGTACGATAGCTGATATTTGAAGAAATTATATTTTAAATTCCAGCTTAGGCGGATGTCGACGCATCTCCGGACGGAGGTGCGGTGCAGTGTGTCGTATCATACGGAATTTATATACAAACTGAGGTACAAGCATACAACGAGCTCCGCACCTCCGTCCGGCGATGCGGCGCAGTGTGTCATCCGCCTTAGAGCAACCCACTATTTGGGAAGCGAACGCTGTATGGGAAGCTAACCGTCCTGGCTTCAGATCTCAGTGATGTACAAGATTATTACATTACCTGAGCGCGGGGCTGTGGGACTCGGTGAGCAGGCCTATGCTGAAGCGGCGCAGCCACTCGAGCCAGTCGTCCTTGGACACGCGGCTGCTCACCGTCCACGCCAGCTTCAGGTTGTGGGCGTTCACGAACAGCTTGCGGATTGAGGATGACGTGTCGCAGACCACGATGCGCGCCTAAATGATTAGACAAATTGATTGTAGTGCAACTTGGAAATTTAAATGATTTCTATACTTGTAAAACATTATTAAAAACATGGCTGTAATGTACGGTGACTTTTTGTAGCGACACAAACGCGCGGACTAGCCATATAGCACATGTCATAACCACCAGTAAAGACACTGTATCGCGTTTAAATCGCTGCAAATAATCGACGTGTGTTACCATCCCAAGTGACTGCGTTCAAAAGTACGAAAGACTCAGATACATTCCAGAGTTTAAAAAGAATTCGAAAGATAAAGCAAGCGGATAAATACCTCCTGATTATTATTCCTAGGCTTCCGTCTTGTGCTCTGCAGAAACTCGTCAACAGACATCGAAGAGCTCGTCTGCAATTTCGACAACAAAAGCTCATAGTTTTGGTGTTGTATCCTATGCTTTGTCACAATCTTCTGCACTAGCGGTATGAAGTCCAGGTACTTTCGACCTAACTGAACGATGAGAGCGCAGAGCGTGTCCATCGCTGTCGTTCGCAAAGGAGCGCAGATGTCCATGCTCCTTACAAGAGGATGGATAATCCTCGATACCAACTCATTATAGTTCAGGGAGTCAGAGAGGTAATCAACAGTCTCCATGGCTACTTTTGCGACAGAAATGGGACAGTCTGTCGCGTCAAATAGTTTCACAATTGATGGGATCACGAGGTGCATATAGTCGTCCAAGTTGTCTTCGAATTTCTGCAAAGCGAATAAAAGTTTTTCTGTGACCACCCGGTCTTTGCTTGTGTCGTGAGCAAGGACACGTAGTATTTGCGGCATTAGCTGAGGTAGGTATACTTTGAACTCCGAACCGAGTGCCACGGCTATGTGTTCCACCAGCAATATTAACGTCGGTTGCAATGGACTGTTAGGTGTCCAGAATTCTTTGATCAAGTCGAAGATCTTGTCTAAGTAATTCCGAATGTGTTGCTTCACAATCGCAATAAGTCTCGCTAATTGAGTGAATAGGAATTCTCGGAAGCTCGTGTCCGCTGCACGAGCGACGTACAGCAGGCTTGGTGTGACGCGGGAAATATAAGGTACGCATTTAATACCCAACGACTCGAAGATGAACGTCACCGCTTGGACAACGCTAGTATGATGCTGCTGTAGCGTCGGATCACGAAGGATCCTCATTAAAGTTGATATAACAATCGCAGGATAATACTCGTCAAGCACTGGAGAAGACATATTGACAAGCATCTCACTTGTGGTCATGTCAAAATTGTTCTCATCAGCTTTACTATCAGCTACAGGCACCAGACTAGAGTCTGGCTTTCCATTGATCAAGCCTCGCGTCAGCTTATGCTTGTAGGGATCCAAAGCACCCAGAAGTCCAAGGACACGAATAGTTTCTCTCCTGTCTTTCGGCTGCTGTTCTGTTTTCAAAAAGTTTAGGAGAACATCCATGAGATTAGGATATTCCGTGTATGGTGCCACAACATATCCAGTCGCACTGATAAGTTGTCCAAAAGCCCACAGGGCTATGCTTCTCTTGTCAGTTGCACTAGCGTCAGATAATAACTCTAAGAGGATGGCTAAGATCTCTGGCAGACATTTCTTCAGTCCACTGTTATCACCATTCACATCAGCCAAGTCTCCAACAGTTTTTAGCACACTGATGACCACTCCAGGATTGGCTTCAGATTCCTTCAGTTTAGGCACAAGAACATTAAGGATGGTTTCCATATAGGGCCTCACGAGTCTCGGAGCATGTCTAATCAAATTATCCAACATTCTAGCTGCTTGTTCCTTGTTTCTACTCATTCCTGAGTGTTCTAACTCGGTGAGAAACTGTATCAACGTCTTCCTGAGTCCCGGCATCACGTAGGCAGGATTCACCGTGCTAAGCCGCCCTACGGAGCAGATAGCAAGCTCGCGAATCTCCAGTTGCTCGTCATTCATGGCGATGAATAAAAAATTCAAATTTTCAATTTGGGCCAGATGGGAATCGAAAATCTCATTTAAAGATTCCAGGACCGAATACCGAACTTCATAATCAGGATCAGTCACTGACACTACCAACAATTTTCCTACAACTTCTGCGGTTAGTATGGTGAGCGTGCGTGACGGTGTTTTCATGTTTCTCACTATTGCATCAGCAAGTAGTTTTGCTGCAGTTTTAACAGCCTCTAGTCTGACTTCTTGCTGTTCACTTTGAAGGAAGTGATCCGCGCACCGCCTCACAAAAGTCAACAGACTGTGCTGCCCTTCAAACTGAAATGTACCCAAAGTTCTCAAAGCTAGAACAATGCTAGCAGTATCCTGAGGTTCGGTGGACACACTCATATTGGACATTTGCTGTTCCAAGCTCCTTGGCATCCCTGGATGCAAGAAAGGCTTATTCCTTAACACCAAAGACAGCATATTTAGCAAACCTCCAGATATTTCCCCTCTGAGTACAGGTACATTTTCGCTCAATTCTTTCAGACAGATGGTTAATGCTGGACTGAGTCCAGTGGCGAACATTGCATCCAGTAATTCTTTGATGTCATTTACTACTAAATCTTTAACAGCGCTGCCTAGTAAAGCAATGCATGAAAAGATTGAGGGGTCTATATTCATTCTCCTCTTGCTCTGAAAGTCCCTAACAGGCAGTGCCTGTTTGATCACATCCATAATTCTGGGAATATAGGCTTTAATTTCACTATCTATGGCAGCAGCCACCAGGCCAATGGTGGTAAAAGCCATGTTTCTGTCTTTCTCGCGGCTGCGAAGGGGTGAGAGAGATGAAAGCAAGAAGTTCATGGTAGCACTAAAGTATTTCTTAAGGAAATATTCTTTGTTGAATGCAGCCAACCGAGGAATTATAATAAGCAGAATCTGAGGTACTCCTTGAGTTTTAAGCATTCTCTGGGCCATGACATCTGTAACCATAAGACATAGTTTTAAGAGAAGTATTTGCAAACCAGTTTACAAATTTGTTAATAGCTCAGGGGCAAGATACGGATTTTTGGAAATATGTAATTGATCAAGGTCATAAATATAGGGTTATTAAAGAAAACTCTTTCAACTTATCTAACCCTTCTAACTTATTGTTTGATGAAAATAAGGCTGATATTTACAAATTGTAGTATTTTTATTAAGTGAAACCATACCTTGCTTTGGCTATAACCCATCCAAAGTATTTGCCCAAGTAACTGTAGTACATAGCGTTATTTTAGCAGTTTGTAGCCAATATTGTCTGTAGGCCCATGACACATACTTTGAGTAACAACTCAATAACAATAGTCATTGTTGGCCTTGAACAGTCTAATTGGAATAATTGTTTGGAGGAAGGATTCATATTCATGACATGGAATTGAATAGTTAATTTCTTTATGCACTTACCATGACATATTCTTTCAAATTTTTCGTTCAGCAGTGTTCTGCACACGGCTGATTCGTATATGGAAACAGGGTATGTAACATTTTCAGTCTTAAATCCATCACACAGATACCCTCTCTTCACAGATGGACTGTGCAGCTTTGTACTTAAAAATATGATGTCATCAGACTTGATTATGTCCTTCCGCGTGTCCAGGCTTTGCATGAGAGTTGTGTATTTCTTTTCCCAAGCGGCATTGGAGCATCTCAGGAGCTCATTCAATATCAGCAAGCCTCCATGAACCCTGTCTTCTTTGGTGATACCTTTCTCTTTGGTTGGGATCTCTTCAAAAGAGAGCATAGCCTCTTCATAGCATTGCATGTACCATTGTGGCTTGGCTGTAGACTGTTTAGCCGATTCCCTTTGAGTAGTTACTACTAAACCTGCTCTTAAAGCCTTGCCAGCAGCTTCCCGGATTTGTGGCTTTGGGTCTTTTAAAGCTACCAGAATGTGGTCAAAGAATCCTGATACTTGTTGATAAAAGTAAGTAGGCATTGCTATAGCCATTTCCTTTAGAAGCAGCACAGCAGAGTGCCGCCTGCCCTCATTTCTTTCTTCAGAGAGCCATTCAAACGCTCTTTTAACCTCAAAGTCAACATACTCTGCTCTTTTCACTCCTGACACAGTAGCTAATCTTCCAACAGTCTTCGCCGCAAGCTCCATGACTCCGACATCTGAAGAAGGAAGCAGGTTCCGGAGATAGTTGGCAAATCTGGTAATCCGAGTCTTAGTGGTGTCACAGTCCCCTCCAATCAGACAAACTGGAAAATAAAGAACAATAATTGAAAACTTGACAATCAGAACCTAGGGAATGGTACTGGTGTAGTGGAAAAGTGCAATATTTTTGTTCCAGTCTTGCTTAGGATGTGAAACATACCCCATTTAAAGAAATACAAAGCATCAACAAAATACCCCAAAGAGGTACGACTTTAGAATCGTTGTCATCGAGTTCATGGCTCATTTTTTTAATATAGATTCTACTCATTAAAAGATGATTCCTCACCAAATTTCAAGTTGTGAAAACGCATGGTTTTTGAGAAAAAAAAAATTAAAGTTTCCATATAAATTTCCATGGATGGTGTCATTACGGGTGATTTTTGACACTTTTTTTTTTACTCTGTTTTTCCAAATACGTGAATTACCAAATCTTTATTACGCGTAATACCTGAGACAGCGGCGCTACCACGAACTTCGAGGTATTTCCATCTCTATCACACTCCCTTACTCGAGTGACAGGGATGCATGTATTACGAACTTCGACTTTCGAAGTTCGTGGTAGCGCCGCAGGTCGGTGTAGGTACACCTAAGTGAAATAATACATTTTCGGTTTTGGCGCTTCGCCGGCCGCTGCCGCGGCACGCTCGCTTTGCTCGCTCGGCTCGCGCGCTAGGGTCGCGGTACACCTAACACTTCTCCTCGCTTTGCTCGTCGTGGTACCTACACGGACCTGCCTTAGAATATGTCGAATTAGCCTTTTGCGTTTTTGGTCATATGCGTCGGGACTAAAACAACTAACAGATCCCTACATTTATGATATTATATTAAATATTAAACGTAATTGATTAAAAACTTACCTAAAGAACATCTACCAATATCAACACGTAAAAAGGAACGCACACAAGTGTCATTGTCAGTCAAAATCTCCTCGAAATACACAGTAATGGAAATTTATATGGAAACTTTAAAAAAAAAATCTCATAAACTATGGATTTTCACAACTTGAAATTTGGTGAGGAATCATCTTTTAATGAGTAGAATCTATATTTAAAAAATGAGCCATGAACTCGATGACAACGATTCTAAAGTTGAGCCCCCAAAGATGCCAATTGGTATTATAATTTATAAATTAAATTAAAGATAAGGTCAATTATACCAGTATCTCAAAAGTGTAAACTTATTATTATTTGCAGAAAACAAACATTATCATGTACATATTGTAACATATTTTTTTCAAAACTAAATTAGAGATATGCAAGAATCATAAATACCCACCAATAGCAAGTACTCCTCCCTTCTTCTCATGCACGTCGCTGCTGGACACCATCTCGAAGATCTGGTGGTTGAACTCGTCGAGGAAGTGCGTGAGCTCCTCCTGCGGGACCTCGCGTAGCTCGGTCTTCGCATAGTGGTACAACTCCCGGGCCGTCTTTATTTGTAAATCCACATTCCGGGACTTCAGCCCAGCTACGAACGGCCCTACTTGGTTAGACATATTTGTGTAGAATACCAACGTAACTACACCAACCACATATTTTAATCCATAATATGGATTTATTACCCAGTCTCAAAAACCAGTTAGAGAAAACCAAAATAAAAATAAAACTCCTGGAAAATATCGTAAAAATTTCGGCAGTGTTATTTGACCACAGATTACTAATATGTAGTTTACTATATTTGACAAATGAGGTAAGGCCAAGGGTACATTCATACAAACAACCAACAGAGTTCATTTTAATATTTTCTCCAAAACTATTCAAGCAATTAATGTATTAACATCGACGATCATTATATGGTCATCTTTGATTGGAAAGATACATATGATCTGTATTTATTGAATTCAAATTATTCAATTCAAATCTCTATAAAGTACATGGTGTGTACTGTCGTTAAACTTTTTTTTTATTTGACGTCTTTCTAGTTGCGAGACATATCGGTTGTTACCGTTATTATTTGAATCGATTCAATGACTCGATTAACGTTCACTTTGCAAACGATTATCGATAGTTGATGATGTCAGTTCATAGACTAGTAGAGATATAAACAATAAAGTGTCTATGGTTACATGGCCGATATTTCATTTCATTCATTTATAGCTTCCTTTTCTGTCTTATAAATGATTATCTATATACGGGTGGTCGTCGTTGAAGATTTCTGTATAAATTGTTAAATGAAGGTGCTATAAGCGTTGATTTTATGCAAAAGCTGTAGGTTATAAATTGTTAAATAATGATCTTACTCGAGATCAATAATAGAATTATAGAAGAAACGCTAACAGTAAAATACAAAAATGCACTGGCGCGGTGAGTACGTTACGCTTAGAAAGTCGCTGTTTTTGCAATCGTGATGTGTTTTTTGTGCAGTGTTATTGCGTGTACGTACTATCCGTAAGGAAGGTGCTGTGATACGGGCCAACTTTCTAACCGGGGGTTGACCGCTGACTATAACCCCTTTTTGGGAGCAAGTTGAACTTGTCAAGTGTCAAATTCCTGGGGTGGGCCCACGTTGGCCGCCTCATATCCATAATGGTGTTGATGGTGATAGTACTAAGCTTCGATCGTAACAGTGAGATGACAGCCGGAACCAGCACCGCCTCCGCCTATATCTACGTGGATGACTCATTCTGTTGGAACCTACTCGCGCGCGGATATCATCAAGTGTTTTGAATGCCACTGAACCCGTAGTAAACAATACATTGCGCTCGATTTGTACGTCCTACATGCTGACACACCTCTGTTATACATTCACTTATCTTCCACACAGGATGTGACCACCAGTAGTGTTATTTTTAATTGAATTTTATTCAATTTCAGCTTAAAGCCTGAATCCATAGATGTGACGGTTGCAGATTTTGATGGAGTTCTTTTTCATATATCCAATATTAATGGAGACAAAACCAAAGTTAGGGTAAGTAACACAATTTGCACCTATACTGATAACTTTCATGATATGTGAAATATATCATAATGTACATTGTTAGGTACATTCTGTGAGCTCTGCCTTTGCCAACATGTAATTACAAATAATTAACATCTATTTGAAACTGCAACATCCAATGGGACTGTCTAATTAAGTTCCTAATTGGGTCACAAGTCAAGCTGCGTTTGATTTCATAAGTCATATAGATGCTTTGGTAGTTAAGGGTGTGATAATTACCTATATATACATGTTTGAATATATTTTTACCATCAAGAGATTAGCTTTTAAATTCATGATGATGATATCACTTAAAATCATTCTGGTTTGCTCTAATGTAGTGATTGTCCTATAGCATTAATTGCAGCATTAAAAAAAAAATGAATGAGGAACACATTTTACCATGTATCAGGAACATTGTACACACATGTAGCAATATGCTAATAATGTTTAATGATTATTTGCAGGTTAGTATATCACTGAAGTTCTACAAACAGTTAGAGGAGCATGGAGCAGATGAACTTCTCAAAAGAGTTTACGGACCTCTCCTTACTGACCCAGAATCAGGTATGATACTGACATCAATACTATTCAATGTCTGGTTATGATACTGACATCAATACTATTCAATGTCTGGGTATGATACTGACATCAATACTATTCAATATCTGGGTATGATACTGACATCAATACTATTCAATATCTGGGTATGATACTGACATCAATACTATTCAATATCTGGGTATGATACTGACATCAATACTATTCAATGTCTGGGTATTATACTGACATTAGAACTGGTAAATATCAGGTTGACTCCATGTGGACTCTTCCAATCATGCTCCCATAACATCTCCACATTTCACCCTTCATGGAATGATGTCTAGAATTAAATGTATCCCTAGTCTTCTTGGGGTATATTCTAAGTATTTCCACACCAAACTTTATTTAAATTGGTTCTATTTCTGTTTGAAAATCTAACAAACTTTTATATTTAATCAAATTATATAATATTGATTACCTGTTTAAAGGTGAAACTGATATGACTTTCTTTAGTACTATCAGTTCAAACAAACAAATTACTTATCACCAACCAACATATATTAAATACATAACAAGCATGTTGATGTTGTGCAGTTGAAGCAGGCGGGCAGTTGATCGCTTGTTGCATTCATTCAGCCCCATTCCCTAAGGTTGGAGCTTAGGGTTACTGTCCCGGCAGCGTTCCCACATTACAATCTTCCATTCTTCTTGTGTTCCTGCAGAACAGAAGGGCATCTTTAAGGTTGACATCCCTCAATTCCCTCTCCTCTAACACATCATAACAAGCAAATATGCACTTTATTATAATGCATTCAGATATATTTGTGATGTAAATAAGCTTGGATTTGATATGCGGTACCGGTTGAGTAGATAGTTTGGCCTCAACATGAGATATGTTGAGATTGTAGAGGGATGTAGTTGTAGGTTCTAAGTAAAACCAGACATAGTTTCACCGAAGATGTTGTATTCTCGGTAGATCAAATATAGTGAACCAGGTAAACATTAGCTTATAGTATTTATAGATAGTTATTGCTTACTTGCTATATTACTCAATTACGTGCGTCACATGTTGCAGGGCGTAACGATAAGTTACCGTTAATGTGTTAATTAGGCACATAGTACACCTTCCCCGGAAAGCTACTCTTCACCCCCGCAAACAAGAAAAAAAAATGTGACAGACGTAACTTCGTTTAACATTTTTTTTTTCATATAATTACTGCTAATTGCCTTAAGACTCATTAAATATTTTCAACATACATTTTAGTATTATTCTTATGAGTTATGTATATCTGATTACTTTTTAATATTTTTACATTTGGTGACATATCTTCTATGACCTCATATGGTCCAGTATAAATCGGATCTAGTTTATTTCCTACTTGGTTTTTTAAAAGTACAAAGTCACCTGGTTTGTATTTTACAGAATGAATTTTCTTATCATATATAAATTTCCTACTAGTTTTACTTAACATTAAATTATTTTTAGCTTCTAACTGTGCTCTTTGTAACCTATACTTAAATTCTTTAGGATAACTTTCATAGTTATAGAGAGGGTCGACAGAAGAAATTAGATTATTTGGCAATCTACATATTTTGCCGAAAACTAGCTCATGAGGCGTATATTGTGTCTCGGTATGTACGGTTGTATTAATTGAAAAACACCAATAGCTTAACCAACTGCTCCAGTCCGTGCTATTATTGCTACATTGAATCCGGAGGTAGGCTCCTAGATTCTTGTGCGTGTTTTCTAGCGCGCCTATAGTTTCATGGTGATATGCTGTCGAGTGTAACTTATTTACTCCCAATAAGCTACAGATTTCTGTAAAAACACTAGACATAAATTCGGTGCCTTGATCCGTAATAATATCTTTCGGTACTCCATATCTTAAAATAAAATTATTTACAAACGCTCTACTTACAGATTCAGTGTCTTTTCTTTCTAAAGGGTATGCCTCGACGAACTTAGTAAGTTCACACTGAACTGTTAATACGTACTTATAGTTATAATTATCTACATCTAGTGGTCCTACTATGTCTAAAGATATCCTTTCGAAAGATGTATCTGGGGTCGTAGTTATCGTCATTGGTTCTTGAATATATTTGTTAGTATGTTTGTTGTACTGACACTGTGTACATTTCTTTACATATTCGATTACGTCATGGCTCATTCTCGGCCAGTAATAGTATCGTTTAATATTATTAAGCATCCTGTTTACCCCCGCGTGGCCACTGGTGGGTAAAAGATGAAAATCATTTAAAATAACTCTGATTTCGTGTCTATCATTCACTTTCGTGACACTTTTCGTTACTAGGATCCTAGGAATATCACATTTATAATGAGCTAAGAATGCATTTACTTCCTTTTTATTCTTTTCATTTTTTATTATGATAACTTCATTTATATTTAGCTTCTTGCAAAATACTTCTAATTCCCTCGCTAACACGCCTACGGTAGATAACGATCGGGTTATTAGATAGATGCATGATTCACTTGGTACGTACATTAAATTTCCTTCTTTACTTATAATTCCGTTTTGACTTGTTTGAGTTAACTTGTAATCTGCGGTTAATACAAGTTCTACACAATCCTTAGGCGCTTTGATGATATCCACAATTCTAGGTTGATCAAGCCTATTGGTTGAAGATATATCGGGCACCAGGTCATTGCTATCGCAAGTTTGCTTTTCGCGCAACTTCCGTGATTGTGCTCTCGTCATGACTGATACAACGTGTGCTCTGTAATTTTGTAAATCTTCACTATTCCTCGGTAAGCGACTCAATGCGTCTGCAGCTACATTGTTTCGTCCCGGGATATATTCAATGTCAAAAGTATATTCTTCTAAGGATAACCTGAATTTGGTTAATCTGCTCGATGGATCAGTCATTCCGAAGAGATAAATCAATGGTTTATGGTCAGTCAAGGCAAGACAAGCTTGGTATGGCAAGGTCGCCATGAGATAATTTATGTTGGTGATGGTGTCTGGGCTGGGGTGGTGACGAGGAGCGAAGTAATACACCAGTATAGGTTAAGTAAATACCGTAAAAAGAACACTTTATTTAACTGTGTAGCCTATTTTATACATACAAGTTATCGCTGATACAAGCAATATGCGTTTGTGTAGCAGTAAACTATTGTGTTACTGCTAAACACTAAATGCGGCCAATTGCCATACTACAAACACTTCTAAGAATTGAAATATAATCACAGTATTAATTACTGTTTCCAGTATGTTCATGCTTCAAGGAAGCAATAGTTACAGCCACATAACAAGTATCCATTACCATATAAGGTTAAATGAAATTAATGAACATTATCCTTAAACACGATTTTAAAGGAAAATACAACAATGTTAAATTTGTTATAAAATAATATAGTAAAGTAACATTACATCCTGTTTATGAGTCAGTTGGGATGAATAATGCTAAAGTTGTTAAAATAAATATTATATTTATCTTCAAGTGAAATGCTTCAGACAGATAAGATATAAATTGTTATTGCTTTTCGACATTACATTGATTAGATTAGTACTGTATCAGTAAGTTTTGGCTACACCTTGTCAGAGTTTAAAACTTTTATAATTTGCCTGTATTACAAATTCTTAGACTGATGCATACTGCAATTGATTTTTAACAAACTATTGTACATACAGATGCTCTGTAATGGCTTATAATTAACTAGCTTCCGTCCTCGACTTCTTCTGCGTAATCCCGGGATAAAAAATATCCTATATTTTAACCCAGGCTATAAATCTTCGTGCAAAATTTCATCCAGGGTGGTGGTAGCCGTTAAGAGTGATTAAGTAACAAATATACAAACTTTCGCATTTCGCATTAGTAGGATAAAATTTCAGCGTTACCATTGTAATTCTGATGTCACAGCCATATCAAGCATATGTTCAATAGTTGTCATAAGGAAATTAAAAAATATCCCATGTTTCCACCACTTTCAGTTTTTTTTATGGAATGTTAAATATTCTAAATGTTAAATAATTCTGCAAGAACTGCAATACCAGATTATAGTATGCCTTGTCTTACATTATAGAGTGAGATCACTAACATGATGGCCTCTAAAACACATATCAGGTATCTACACCCATAAATGGTCTAAGTGGCTATTATGTATGTGGCCGGTTTTAAGCCATTAATTACTCATGGGTTAGATTGAAATGATTGACAGAAATACCGGCTGCATAAATGCAATTTTGTGTTTAGGACAGATAAGCAGATACAAGGAAAACTGTTAATCAGCCTACTGCCAGTTAATGTAAAATAAACAGTTTTCCTTCTGAAATTAAATTGATTTCTTAACACATATTCTGATGTCATGATAACTGTATGGAGCTTACCCATTTATATAACAGAAAAATGCTCGTAAAATCAGTGCATACATGGGCAAAAATAAACATTGTTGTTTCCCAAATTCTACTTTTATTAAGATGTAAATTTGACTCAACTATTATATAAAGAAAAGTTCCTATTATTTTGAGTATGCTCAGTTATCGAGGTAAACTTGACGGAATTCTGTAAGTCAAATGACAACACAATATATTTTTAGAATTGATGAATTGACTTAGCAAAGATAAAAAAAGATGCTGCAAAAACTACTAGTACTAACAAGTAAAAAATCTTTGAAAACTATTAAAGTTGGTCTCAGAATCATAAATATCTATAAACGCGCACGGTTTTTGGTCACTTTACTGCATATATTTTAAGAACGTTTTTTAGTCCTGTACAGTCACAAACTTTAATTTGGGACCAACTTGAGGTTGACAATCCAATCCAATTGTATAGGAATCCAAAGATTTTTTTGCGAAAAAGGCTCTAAATTGAAGGACGCATCCGTACAACGCGAGTGAGGCTCTTTAAACCCAGGTTTTATTTTTGAAATTCTGCCAAGTTAAGGCATAAGCAAATTTCACGATTTTCTGAAGTGTAACATTTGTCCAGGTTACAACGTATCCGTGCTACTGGACCTGGAGACAATCCCGGAGGACTGGGAGGCGACGGTGAAGAAGGTCGGGCTGCTGAAGCGGAACTGTTTCGCGTCCGTGTTCGACCGCTACTTCCGCCTGCAGGAAGACGGCGATGTGGCGCAGAAGCGCGCCGTCATCAACTATCGGCAGGATGAGACGCTGTGAGTAACGTGGGGCGAGGAGAGATGATAGTATTCAATTGTGCTCTCTCATCGGTGTCGTAGAAATCTACTGCGCGGACTGAAGGCGACGGTGAAGAAGGTCGGTTGTGCTCTCTCGGTGTGTGTGTGGAAACCCCGATCAGACGGTCAACCACATGGTCCTGGAATGCCCAAAAACAAAATTTTCAGGGTGGATTGAGGACGTCAAGTGTCTTAATCAACTTCCTACTGAGTACTTGCAGAGGGCAAATCTAAATCTTTAGCCAATTTTATTATTATTTTACATGTAATGTGACCAAAATGCCATACGATAAATAAAATGACCCTTGATGGGAATACAGGCATGAGTATGTATTTCTTTTTGTATATATTCTCTCTATAAAACAAATAAATATGCCTCTCAGCGCCTGCCATCTCTCTAGATAGTGATACTTAGAAATAGAAAATGACACCTTTTTAACCTCAGAGGGCTAATATACACCTATAGGGCGTCAGATACACGTTGATCTTCGTAAATGGCAGTCAATAGCCATAGGGACGCTAGTAATAAATAAATATACGTGCGTGGGCGCGACAATGATAATGAACTTTGGCTTACAACACAAGCCATGAGTCATTTTTGTAGTCATCCATTTCCGCAAAGTCAAACTATGTCTGACTATGACTGACAAATGTTTTGGTTTCGTGTTTTTCATTATTTTACGTAAGCTCACTCTACTCATTGTTAAAATAACAAGCAGGAACAATTTCTTATTTGATTATCATATTTCAGTCTAGACTAGATCCTAAAAAACGAGGTGGATTTTGGCCTCTGTGTATATGTGATAAATTGGTAAGATTTTGGGGGATGTCCATTACCCCTCGTTTTCGTTGGGGGTTAAACATTCAGTAGTAGATTATGTCCCAAGGGACCATACTTGCATATTTTTACGGGGAGGGTGATATATTGCATCCTGAGCGCAGCGAAATAAGCTAAAGTACTAAATTATAATCTTGAGAGTAATGAGGGATTCGAATGTTTACTGAATGCTCAAGACGGAAATAATTTTGCTACCGAGTGGCACTGCATTTCCCACCCCAAATGAGGAAAATTGAAATTCATTATCATCATCATCATATCAGCTGAAAGACGTCCACGGCATGACTTAGGCCTCCCTCAAAGAGTGCCAAAGTGACCGGTCCTGCGCCACCCGCTTCCAGCGGACTCCAGCAAGCTTACCAGGTCGTCAGTCCACCTGGCCTACCCACGCCGCGCCTTCCGGTACGTGGTCGCCACTCCAGAAACTTTCCACCCCAGCGGCCAAATTGAAATTAAACATTAATTTAAATATAAGGGAAGAAGCCAACAATGACTCTTCTCTCAGTAGCATGTGTGAAAATGTAGTTTTGTTATAGATACGTGGAGGCGCAAGAAGACCGCGTGACGGTCGTGTTCTCCACCGTATTCCGGCACGAGGACGACATGGTGATCGGCAAGGTGTTCATGCAGGAGCTCAAGGAGGGCCGCCGCGCCAGCCACACGGCGCCGCAGGTACTTACAATACACCCACTGCTAGCAGTGGCTAGCCACAGATATACATATACATAGACCGCGTGACGGTCGTGTTCTCCACCGTGTTCCGGCACGAGGACGACATGGTGATCGGCAAGGTGTTCATGCAGGAGCTCAAGGAGGGCCGCCGCGCCAGCCACACGGCGCCGCAGGTACTTACAATACACCCACTGCTAGCAGTGGCTAGCCTCAGATATACATATACATAGACCGCGTGACGGTCGTGTTCTCCACCGTGTTCCGGCACGAGGACGACATGGTGATCGGCAAGGTGTTCATGCAGGAGCTCAAGGAGGGCCGCCGCGCCAGCCACACGGCGCCGCAGGTACTTACAATACACCCACTGCTAGCAGTGGCTAGCCACAGATATACATATACATAGACCGCGTGACGGTCGTGTTCTCCACCGTGTTCCGGCACGAGGACGACATGGTGATCGGCAAGGTGTTCATGCAGGAGCTCAAGGAGGGCCGCCGCGCCAGCCACACGGCGCCGCAGGTACTTACAATACACCCACTGCTAGCAGTGGCTAGCCTCAGATATACATATACATAGACCGCGTGACGGTCGTGTTCTCCACCGTGTTCCGGCACGAGGACGACATGGTGATCGGCAAGGTGTTCATGCAGGAGCTCAAGGAGGGCCGCCGCGCCAGCCACACGGCGCCGCAGGTACTTACAATACACCCACTGCTAGCAGTGGCTAGCCTCAGATATACATATACATAGACCGCGTGACGGTCGTGTTCTCCACCGTGTTCCGGCACGAGGACGACATGGTGATCGGCAAGGTGTTCATGCAGGAGCTCAAGGAGGGCCGCCGCGCCAGCCACACGGCGCCGCAGGTACTTACAATACACCCACTGCTAGCAGTGGCTAGCCTCAGATATACATATACATAGACCGCGTGACGGTCGTGTTCTCCACCGTGTTCCGGCACGAGGACGACATGGTGATCGGCAAGGTGTTCATGCAGGAGCTCAAGGAGGGCCGCCGCGCCAGCCACACGGCGCCGCAGGTACTTACAATACACCCACTGCTAGCAGTGGCTAGCCTCAGATATACATATACATAGACCGCGTGACGGTCGTGTTCTCCACCGTGTTCCGGCACGAGGACGACATGGTGATCGGCAAGGTGTTCATGCAGGAGCTCAAGGAGGGCCGCCGCGCCAGCCACACGGCGCCGCAGGTACTTACAATACACCCACTGCTAGCAGTGGCTAGCCTCAGATATACATATACATAGACCGCGTGACGGTCGTGTTCTCCACCGTGTTCCGGCACGAGGACGACATGGTGATCGGCAAGGTGTTCATGCAGGAGCTCAAGGAGGGCCGCCGCGCCAGCCACACGGCGCCGCAGGTACTTACAATACACCCACTGCTAGCAGTGGCTAGCCTCAGATATACATATACATAGACCGCGTGACGGTCGTGTTCTCCACCGTGTTCCGGCACGAGGACGACATGGTGATCGGCAAGGTGTTCATGCAGGAGCTCAAGGAGGGCCGCCGCGCCAGCCACACGGCGCCGCAGGTACTTACAATACACCCACTGCTAGCAGTGGCTAGCCACAGATATACATATACATAGACCGCGTGACGGTCGTGTTCTCCACCGTGTTCCGGCACGAGGACGACATGGTGATCGGCAAGGTGTTCATGCAGGAGCTCAAGGAGGGCCGCCGCGCCAGCCACACGGCGCCGCAGGTACTTACAATACACCCACTGCTAGCAGTGGCTAGCCACAGATATACATATACATAGACCGCGTGACGGTCGTGTTCTCCACCGTGTTCCGGCACGAGGACGACATGGTGATCGGCAAGGTGTTCATGCAGGAGCTCAAGGAGGGCCGCCGCGCCAGCCACACGGCGCCGCAGGTACTTACAATACACCCACTGCTAGCAGTGGCTAGCCTCAGATATACATATACATAGACCGCGTGACGGTCGTGTTCTCCACCGTGTTCCGGCACGAGGACGACATGGTGATCGGCAAGGTGTTCATGCAGGAGCTCAAGGAGGGCCGCCGCGCCAGCCACACGGCGCCGCAGGTACTTACAATACACCCACTGCTAGCAGTGGCTAGCCTCAGATATACATATACATAGACCGCGTGACGGTCGTGTTCTCCACCGTGTTCCGGCACGAGGACGACATGGTGATCGGCAAGGTGTTCATGCAGGAGCTCAAGGAGGGCCGCCGCGCCAGCCACACGGCGCCGCAGGTACTTACAATACACCCACTGCTAGCAGTGGCTAGCCACAGATATACATATACATAGACCGCGTGACGGTCGTGTTCTCCACCGTGTTCCGGCATGAGGACGACATGGTGATCGGCAAGGTGTTCATGCAGGAGCTCAAGGAGGGCCGCCGCGCCAGCCACACGGCGCCGCAGGTACTTACAATACACCCACTGCTAGCAGTGGCTAGCCTCAGATATACATATACATAGACCGCGTGACGGTCGTGTTCTCCACCGTGTTCCGGCACGAGGACGACATGGTGATCGGCAAGGTGTTCATGCAGGAGCTCAAGGAGGGCCGCCGCGCCAGCCACACGGCGCCGCAGGTACTTACAATACACCCACTGCTAGCAGTGGCTAGCCACAGATATACATATACATAGACCGCGTGACGGTCGTGTTCTCCACCGTGTTCCGGCATGAGGACGACATGGTGATCGGCAAGGTGTTCATGCAGGAGCTCAAGGAGGGCCGCCGCGCCAGCCACACGGCGCCGCAGGTACTTACAATACACCCACTGCTAGCAGTGGCTAGCCTCAGATATACATATACATAGACCGCGTGACGGTCGTGTTCTCCACCGTGTTCCGGCACGAGGACGACATGGTGATCGGCAAGGTGTTCATGCAGGAGCTCAAGGAGGGCCGCCGCGCCAGCCACACGGCGCCGCAGGTACTTACAATACACCCACTGCTAGCAGTGGCTAGCCACAGATATACATATACATAGACCGCGTGACGGTCGTGTTCTCCACCGTGTTCCGGCATGAGGACGACATGGTGATCGGCAAGGTGTTCATGCAGGAGCTCAAGGAGGGCCGCCGCGCCAGCCACACGGCGCCGCAGGTACTTACAATACACCCACTGCTAGCAGTGGCTAGCCTCAGATATACATATACATAGACCGCGTGACGGTCGTGTTCTCCACCGTGTTCCGGCACGAGGACGACATGGTGATCGGCAAGGTGTTCATGCAGGAGCTCAAGGAGGGCCGCCGCGCCAGCCACACGGCGCCGCAGGTATTTACAATACACCCACTGCTAGCAGTGGCTAGCCACAGATATACATATACATAGACCGCGTGACGGTCGTGTTCTCCACCGTGTTCCGGCATGAGGACGACATGGTGATCGGCAAGGTGTTCATGCAGGAGCTCAAGGAGGGCCGCCGCGCCAGCCACACGGCGCCGCAGGTACTTACAATACACCCACTGCTAGCAGTGGCTAGCCTCAGATATACATATACATAGACCGCATGACGGTCGTGTTCTCCACCGTGTTCCGGCACGAGGACGACATGGTGATCGGCAAGGTGTTCATGCAGGAGCTCAAGGAGGGCCGCCGCGCCAGCCACACGGCGCCGCAGGTACTTACAATACACCCACTGCTAGCAGTGGCTAGCCTCAGATATACATATACATAGACCGCGTGACGGTCGTGTTCTCCACCGTGTTCCGGCACGAGGACGACATGGTGATCGGCAAGGTGTTCATGCAGGAGCTCAAGGAGGGCCGCCGCGCCAGCCACACGGCGCCGCAGGTACTTACAATACACCCACTGCTAGCAGTGGCTAGCCTCAGATATACATATACATAGACCGCGTGACGGTCGTGTTCTCCACCGTGTTCCGGCATGAGGACGACATGGTGATCGGCAAGGTGTTCATGCAGGAGCTCAAGGAGGGCCGCCGCGCCAGCCACACGGCGCCGCAGGTACTTACAATACACCCACTGCTAGCAGTGGCTAGCCACAGATATACATATACATAGACCGCGTGACGGTCGTGTTCTCCACCGTGTTCCGGCATGAGGACGACATGGTGATCGGCAAGGTGTTCATGCAGGAGCTCAAGGAGGGCCGCCGCGCCAGCCACACGGCGCCGCAGGTACTTACAATACACCCACTGCTAGCAGTGGCTAGCCACAGATATACATATACATAGACCGCGTGACGGTCGTGTTCTCCACCGTGTTCCGGCATGAGGACGACATGGTGATCGGCAAGGTGTTCATGCAGGAGCTCAAGGAGGGCCGCCGCGCCAGCCACACGGCGCCGCAGGTACTTACAATACACCCACTGCTAGCAGTGGCTAGCCACAGATATACATATACATAGACCGCGTGACGGTCGTGTTCTCCACCGTGTTCCGGCATGAGGACGACATGGTGATCGGCAAGGTGTTCATGCAGGAGCTCAAGGAGGGCCGCCGCGCCAGCCACACGGCGCCGCAGGTACTTACAATACACCCACTGCTAGCAGTGGCTAGCCACAGATATACATATACATAGACCGCGTGACGGTCGTGTTCTCCACCGTGTTCCGGCACGAGGACGACATGGTGATCGGCAAGGTGTTCATGCAGGAGCTCAAGGAGGGCCGCCGCGCCAGCCACACGGCGCCGCAGGTACTTACAATACACCCACTGCTAGCAGTGGCTAGCCACAGATATACATATACATAGACCGCGTGACGGTCGTGTTCTCCACCGTGTTCCGGCACGAGGACGACATGGTGATCGGCAAGGTGTTCATGCAGGAGCTCAAGGAGGGCCGCCGCGCCAGCCACACGGCGCCGCAGGTACTTACAATACACCCACTGCTAGCAGTGGCTAGCCTCAGATATACATATACATAGACCGCATGACGGTCGTGTTCTCCACCGTGTTCCGGCACGAGGACGACATGGTGATCGGCAAGGTGTTCATGCAGGAGCTCAAGGAGGGCCGCCGCGCCAGCCACACGGCGCCGCAGGTACTTACAATACACCCACTATTAGCCACAGATATTCATATACATAGATCACGCAAATGCATTTATTCTTATTATTTATTTATTAAAAACTAAAATTTGTCATGAACATAAGGTAAATTGCTCCACAAAACTACATATGTAGTTTGACTGTGGAGTCAAAAATTACAGTCACATTTCTCTTAAACATAATATTAGTAGTGTCTCAAATATCTACAATGTATGGTAGGTATTCTACATTAATTTACTATTACCTACTAAGTAAGCATGTACTTCGTGTCTCCGAATTCGGTGTCCGAGTTGGCACTCCGACTGACATTCCGCGCGCGTCTGTTGTGCTAGCCGGTTGTCCGCGATTATTGAGAAAATGCCTTATTGCAGAATCGATTTTGCGCGGACAATGGGGAATTCACATCACTGATTCGCCCGTGTGACGACACAGTAGGTGGAAAAAAGTGACACGGTCGGTTTTCATACAGATTAGAGGCGTTTAAGTTTATCATCCTCCCAGCGTTATTCCCGGTAATGCCCCTTTAGGAGCCCGGGGTCCGCTTTGACACCTAATCCCAAGATTTGGCATAGGCATTAGTTTTACGAAAGCGACTGCTAGACTTATTGGGATAAGACCGGTTTCCTCACGATGTTTTCCTTCACCGACAAGCTAACGGTAAATATTCCGTACATAAGTCCCGGAAAACTCATTGGTACGAGCCGGGATTCGAACCCACGACCGCCGCTTGACAGCCGCATGCCTGAACCACTAGGCTACCGTAGCTCTCTCTTGAGGTGTTTAAGTTATCCAGTGTATATCTATATCTGTGTGCCTAGCAGCTAGGTAGCTCCCAGAGTGCCACAATGACCGGTCCTGCCACCAGTGGAGTCCTGCAAAATTCAAGAAGGCTTCTAACTCCGAATCCATCTCCTATTTGAAATCCTTGAGTCCGGCTCCAAATCGGGTTCCCTACCAAGCACCTTTATATACGGTAGATTGCACACGGAACCCAACCTGTAAGATATTTACAGCACCACTAGTGCGAGAGCAATCAGGAACTTTATATGAATAGAGGTGTAGACTCGAAAATTATTATTACTCCAAAAGAAAGAAGGGTAAAAAATATGCCTAGTGACGAAAATCCCATTCAAATATCCCAATGAATTACGAAGCTGCAACCGTTTTAATATTGCATGTTAGAGAGAGAAAGCGCAAACAGTGTATGACGTCACATTATGTGAGGCTGCCGCAGAGGGCGCAGAGCGAGACGCGCGCGCGGCGGCCGCTTCGGCGGCGGCGCCGAACACGATGGGGCGCGGCAGGTTGCAGTCTTCTAGTGACGTCACAAGCTGCGAACGTCATAGTTTTAAATGAAGTTGCGTTTTGCAAAAAAGGGACAGAACATACCCCTTCTTAAAACTTTTGACACTTATAACTTCGTGATTATTTAAACTCTTGCGTTGATTTTTTCTCCATTTGACTACGTTTAAATCCTTTCTCGAGTAAATATTATATTATTGATTATTATATTTAGTGTCTACATCCCCTATTACTGATGTTGCTTATGGATTCTGACGCTACAACGCACATGTACCGCGACTACCTTCGTTCTATTTGTGTTCACGTACGGGTTTAAACGAACGATCGTTCTAGTATTTCGATATCTGTGGTTGAGGCTGTACTTAGCTGGACTAGCATAAGCTTACACGATATTGTAAGAGAGAGACAGATTCAGCAAAGCGAGTGGTCGCATTGCCACGGCCTGTAATTAAACTTACATGTATTATGTCACGGAATTGTGTCTCTGCACGCGACTTATGCTACTAAGTACCAGCTTTAAATAAAATCTGCCCTTCCTTTTATCTTTATTAACATCCTTTTCTATATACTCCTTATTTTGTTTCAGGTCTTATTTTCACATAAGGAACCGCCACTAGAACTCATGGACACGGAAGCGAAAGTAGGAGAAAATATCAGTTATGTTACATTCGGTAAGTCACCTTTTACTATCCAACTAGCTTGTTTATATATTTAGTTTGTCGGTACTCTGTAAATGTATTTGCACCTAGCTTACCAACTACCTCTATAATCTGAATCACCGAAAACGGTATCCGCCATTTTCCATGATCGTGATACCGACCACTGTTTGATCTAGGTTTAAGGGCTTTGGCTCTTACGAGCTCCATGAGGTTGAGCAGAGCAGAACATTTTGACCGATAGCCTTTTCTCTAGATATATTTTTTTCAAATCTTCAAAATGCGATGCAACTGTAGTCCTATAATAGGCAATGTAAGACGTAGTGAAGAAAAGTGTTAATATTTAACCGAATTTCCGGTCCCTTTTTTCAAAAATTCCGTTAGATGATGGGATTCATGAGGAATTGAGGGAACTCCTCAATTATATTAGGCACGCGTGTAGTGGTTTTGGTATTTTTTATTATAACTCGTGTTTTTATTCCCGGAAATCATCAAATTGGTGGAGTGGAATTGATGATGAAGACCACAGATGACTTATGGAATTCCTCGATTATGTACTTAAAAGTACAAAAGTACGTCACAGATTTTGATAAGATTCCGTTGAAATAGCAACTAATGAAGTGCCAAAGGTAATCCTTGTGGAATCGACGGAAGTCCTCAAATATTATCGGGCCACTTACAGCGATACGGTTTTTTTCTCCAATAATCAACGCATTTGCTCTCTGAAATCAGTTCATGTGGTAAATTGGAAAAGAAATGTGGAAATGTTCTCGTGACTTGGCGGAGCGGAGTACGAAATTGAAGTCAGTTAAAAATTTGTTTTTAGTAAATTATAATTAGCCATTATTGTATGTTTGTTTGTTTGTTTGTTTGTCAAGTGCTGTTCCCCCGGCACACGTGCGCCCCGGCGCGCGACAACACCATCGACCTGCTGCACATGTTCCGCGACTACCTGCACTACCACATCAAGTGCAGCAAGGTGTACGTGCACTCGCGCATGCGCGCCAAGGCCGGCGACCTGCTCAAGGTGCTCAACCGCGCGCGCCCGCAGCAGCGGCCCGCCGAGAAGAAGACCATCACGTGAGTACACTACACTACACTACACTACACTACACTACACTACACTACACAGTGCTGTGCTGGCATACAAGTGCGCTCGTCGCTCGACCAACGCACACATAGACACTGCTCACGTACACGATATCGAGGACCGGTTCGGACCAGTGCGAGCGCGAGTGCCACCCGCTTGAGACGCCGTCTGTCAACTTTTTAACCGACGAAAAAAACGAAAGAGGTTCTCAAGTCAACGCGTATATTTTTTTTTTTGCGTGGTCATAACGCATAACTTTTTACAGAGTAGTCCGATTTTGATGATTCTTTTTTTAATTTATTTAATCGTATGGCGTTTAGTACAATAAAATATAGGCATTTTCTTCAAATTACAATGTCACAAAATTAAACTAAAATTAGATGTCAACATTCAGTGTGTTGAGCCACGCAATTCTTTTTTTAATAGAAAGGGTAGACCTCGAAGTTGGTCCCACATAAATTTTAAATAAAAATTTCAACCCTTTGGGTAGGAAAACAGGGATTGATTGATTGTTTACTTACCGATTGAAATGTATGACCACATATTATGCAGAGAGTAATCAAAAATATTGCATGTAACTAGTAATTAAGTTAGTAATTAAATAAGTAGGCCACAGAAAATTGAAAAATAAAAACTTTAACAAAAAAAAAAACCGCCGAAAAAAAACTCAAAAGCAAAAAATAATTTGAGTTTATTTTCAGCGGTTTAATTTTTTTGTTAAAAAGTTTTTTGTGCAATAACGGAGCAGCGAAAAAAGTTACACAGTGAAATGGTTACAGTAAACAATGACATTCAAAAATAAAATATGTTAGTCATTATTAATTTATATTTCCATTCTTCCCGTTTCATTCTCAACAATAAATCAAACAACTGGATAAAAGCGCCACTACCACGATAGTTTGTGCATAAGCCATAGTTGACAACCCTAGAGCGACCGCCGAGCGTAGGTATGAAATGTAAATTCTGTACCTATCTTGGTTCACTACTTGGGGACTCGGGCGCTACCTAGCACATGTACTACGACTACTTGCATTAAGGGCAGCAAGACGGGTTATCTGCTTAAGAGTCCGCAGTAAGCTCGGCTGAATTTCACCTTCCCATACAAACGGAGTTTCGTTCTAATTTTAAAACTACCTGTTGGATTGTGACGGAACTTTGCATATACAATAACATAAGGTATATCTATGTCTGTAATCAGTTTATATGGTTCCAGTTTATATAACAAACAAAGTACAGCAAAAACAAGTTTTGTATGAAAAACTTAAATTCGCTGTATTTTTGGTATATGAAGCTAGATAAACTAATTACAGACCTGGATATACCTCACGTCAAAGTTTCGTTACAATCCAACAAGTGGTTTTAAAATGAGAGCGTTACTACGTTTGTATGGAGAACCGAGCTTACTGCGGACTCTTAAGGTGATATAAGGAGCACCTGTGGATTCTGGCGCTACAACACACCTGATCAAGTGCTATATTTGTGGTAGGACTGCTGCATTAATTTCCGCTCTGTAGCGACAAGACTGCCTGTTGTTTACCTCCAGTTTAATTTATGTGCTTTATTAGTTTCTTATGTATATTGAAGTGTGCAATAAAAAGTACTTGTATTGTATTGTACACATGGCCTAAACACATCGATATTGTTCTAGGGGGAAAACATTCGTCCGGCGAGATTGAGTGTGCCGGCCGGCGCCCGCTCGCACTCGAACACCGTTAGCCTTATTTATCGCAGACGCGAGCTCCGGCCCGCGTCCGCGACGGGCACAGCGCTCCGACAATGTGCGTATTTCCTGACTTCAACCAATCTCCATGTCGTTCCGATACACCTTGTTTGGTATCAGTGTATTGTTGTAGTGCCACTCGTTGTTGCAAACTTTATTTTCCCTTTAAGCAGGACAGATGGAATGCCAAATATTTATAATGCTCAATATTGTACCGGTCGCCGAAGTTTACAAACACGATGAAATGTGCACATTGTTTTTTATAAATATTTATTGTCAACTCTTCATGCCTAGCGTAAAGTCAATAAATAATGTTGCTGTAGTACTTGTTGATAACAAAATTATGCTTTATTATATGAGAGTTCTATTTATATCGGCGGCGGCGTGGGCCCCTAGCCCGCCCGCGCGATCCTTCTCGTAGCTTACGTAATTTTGTTGATATAAGTAATCCGATTACCAATCCTCGAGTAGGGTATAATGTATAATAAACCTAGCCTTATCATTTCGGTTAACAAAGTTGTAAAAATGTATATCTCCGGAAAATCGAGACAGGTAACATGCACAAACTCGTACGAATTACTCACTATTAATTTTATAACGACACCCTCGTCTAGTTTGATAAAGCTATCTTTGCAATATACGAACAATAATTATTTAAATAAAGTTAACTCTCTTACGTTGTTAGGTAGGCCCGATTCAATTATAATCTAAGTGAAAGTGTATAGTATTTCTCAATAGAATCTTCCATAGACGCGAGACTCGGTGGGTATTGAAAGGCCTTATTTATGTCCCGCGGCGCGATAGATCGCTAGGTTAGATGCGATACACACGGTATCCAGCGTTTACAAGCATTTCCAACTCACCAAACTTCTATTGCATTAAAGAACAAGATACATATATTATCTACAATGATTTATATATTAAAAGAATGTATTAAATTTATAAGAATTCTTCGAATTTAGTGTCATAGTTCATGAGAAATAGAAAATGGCACACATACTGTGTTAGACCACTCCCGCACCAAGTATTTGCTCAAATCGAACACCAAGGAGCTGTATGGAAATGGTGAAGTTTTCACGCTAACATATTTAGCCATTATTTGTGAAGCGAATCCATCCCGAAAGTCAAGTTTGGGAATTAGTGAAGTGGCACTTCTTCTGTTGCAAATCTGAATAGTTGACTAGTTGCCTTGTTTACACTCAGAATCACTACATAGCAATAATTTATATAGTAGCGAAGTTATTCAGATTTGCCTTAAACTTTGATTTGAAAGGAGTGCAGAGTAGGCGAGATGAATGCGGTGACCAGATCTGATTTCCGGTTTTACGGGACAACTGCGTTGAAAATACGGGATACGAGGTTAAAGTACGGGACAGGTCGTTTTTTTAATTAAAAATCAACTTACTGTCCCGTATTTGTTGCGCCAAATTACGGGACAATGTAAATTCGTGCCTGAAACACGGGACAACCCGTGAAATCCGGGACATCTGGTCACCCTAGAGATGAACTACGTAATTTTAGGTGAGAATGTGGCAAATATCGAGTCATGGACTGAGAGTTATTTAGACTATGAGTATCATTGATGGATTTGGATCGTGAAATAATGTAAACCACTAAGTCATAATTAAATTGCATGGGTTGATAATGTAATGTGACATGAAATATTAACATTTGACAGATTCTAAAAGAGAATACGGGATTAGTCGAGTATGAATGGAATGTAATACATTAAAGCGTCTAGACACAATTGAACTAAAAAAAATGTAGCTAACTTGAATTTTATGTAATTTTTTTTGCAAGAATTATTATTTATGTATTATAAAATGTAAGTTAAATGTTGCTTTAAAGTTATAGCTTACAATTTGATGATTGTTTTTATGTCAGTTGAAACACCAGATTATGTAAACTGCAGACTGTGGAAGTTATTTGTGAATATGTAATTATTCTTGTGATTTAAAATCCGTTTATACTGTATTTTTATTTTCTAATAGATTAAAGAAAACATCTTACTGCAATTATTCACTTATTTCATTTCTAACATTTCCAGGTGTATTTTAGTAAACAACAAGGTTTGATACACATTACATCATAAAACATGTTAGTTGAACACCAATAGATTGAAAATATTTATTAAAATAGTACATCCAACCACTGTTCGGCTTGTATGTTTCACACACACAAGCCAAACAGTGCATACATATTATGAACTATAAGGACGTTCCAAAGTGTGTCTACCAATATTTGGTATGGGTTGCTATGGTTACACACTTGTAACACGACTACATGGCCACTAAATTTTCTACATAAAAAGTACAAACAAACTAGTACAGTCGGCATCAGATGATTACATCCGAAGTGGCCATGTATCTCGTAATGTCTTTAATTCTAACGCAATAAAGATGTGACTTATAGCCAAATATATTGGATATTTGGCAAATTTGTCCGCTGCTAACCACATTCAATATAGGTAACTACATAAGCATTCACTACATTCAATAATCTAAACGTGTTTGTAAATACACTTCACAATGGATGTTTACCATTTGAATACCACCGCAAATATTGAATGGCGTAATCCCCAAGGGATCATATTATTATTTTACCAAACTCTTCTTTTGTAATGAGTAAGACAATCACTGAGCTAAAATTAACAGTCAACTATACTTTCGGGGAATTGAATAGTCTGCTGTTATCATCTATGATGACGCATTATTTTAGAATAGTAAAATTTTGAGACAAAATCAGTCATAACATTCATAACAGTGAGTTAGAATATGAGAACACAATTATATCCACAATTTTGCTACATACTATAACTACCTACGTCTAAGGGTGGTATTCGACTTGTCCAAGACTTGTCTAATGTGTATTTGCATCTCACATTTTGCATAAAGAGTGAGTGAGACGCAATGTACATTGGACAAAAATCTTGGACAAGTCGAATAGCACCCTAAAGCGATGTATGAGATGTTTCAAAGCCAAAGATTGTGCTCAACTGTTCCCAACTTTCAGGAACAGAAAAGACATGGACTCGTTTCAGGGACATTATTTTCAGTGGATCCGGTTAATGTACGGACCAATAATCCGCGTCCACAATATTTCCAGCATACGCGAATTATTGAAGTCAAAATATAATTATTTTATGCATAATAAGGCACATGTATTATATACAGCCGATCAGACCCCGTATCACGCAATAAGTGACAAGATAAAGCGTCCGTCTCGTTTTATCGAACGGTGACAGCCAGTGACGGACGCTCTATCTTGTCACTTATCGTGTGATAAGGCGGACCATGATACGGGGTCAGATTGACCCGTAGGTACACTCAGCAGCAAAAGTAGTTAAGCGGGTCAAGTGCTCACAATGACCTACACACGACTCTAATGTCAAGAGAATAATGACTGTCTGACTGTACATTAACCGGACCCGTTTATTTTAGTCCGAATATTGCCCAAATGGAGATAGATTAGCGAGGTTTAGAAGTCCATCTTGGGAGCGGGTGATGGCTCGGGCGACTTGCCCCCGAGCTTGGCGAGGTGGCTCACTTTGGTGGCAAACTTCACGAAGCTGAGCCCTGACACCTGCGGCTCGGGCTTCTGACCCCCTTCTTGGAATGCCGCGTCCAGTGAACCTGTGATTATAAAAAGTCGTTTTTTTAGGGTTCCCTACATCAAAAGGAAAAACGGAACCTTTATGGATTTGCCACACTGGATGCGGTCTGCGGTCAGGTCAAATTGAAAACCGTCATACATAATGCGGGCCTGACCTGACCGCAGACCGCAGAACGCATCCAGTGTGGCAAATCCCTTATGGTAGCTATACACGAAGCGATTTACTTGCGCCAGTTTAGACTTGCACAAGTATACTGGAACGTGTATTTGGAAGATACTTGCGCAAATTTCTGAAGTATCTTCCAATACACATTACAGTATCCTTGTGCAAGTCTAAACTGGCGCAAGTAAGTCGCTTCGTGTATGGCTACCACAATAGGATCATTTTGTTGTCCGTCTGTCTGTCAAGACTCTTTATCTTGGGGACGCGTGGAGGTATCGAGTTGAAATTAAAACCTGTTGCTCTAGTCTACAGTCCCTAGAAGCTGCGTAAAATCAGACTTCTAATGTAACGTAAAAAAATATACGGCCATTTATGCCGCCAAAAAGGTATATTGCGACACTCGAGAGCAAGAGAATCAATATTGGTAGGGTACTTTCCGTTAACTTACAACTATGAAATTTGGCAAGTAATATCGTCTCGTACCTACTACAAGTATAAGTACGGAACCATCGGTGGGAGAGCCCGACTCGCACTTGTCTGGTTTTCTTATGAATATGGCTTGCAGACAGGAGAAAAGTATGTCAGTGAGAACCCAAAGCGCCATAAGAAATAACACGACAAGGTATAATCTCAACAAAGAGAAGACAACGACAAGCTATAAAGATAGTAAAGTGTACTGTTGTGCGACTGTTGATTTTGGGATTAGATGAGTTAAGGGCCATCTTCATGGTGCAACAAATCTGTGCGATGTTCATTACATTGCGGGACAGCGGGTTACCGAAATACGACGAATTCAAACAAACCGTGCAATGTAATAAAACTCGCATGTGAGTTGTTGCACCATGTAAATGGCTGTTTGGCGAAGTTACATCTCGTCGAGTTTACCCATGGTTCACAAATACACGGCTCACTTACAACATTAACAAATTATTGACTCATCAAGAACTTTCTATAATGCTGTTTATTTTTTTAGAGAAGAAGATTCGGAATATAGAAGCTGGTGACAGCTAATCGGTAAACACGTTCAGTGCCAGATACCCGCTAGGGCTATGCTCTAATCGTAGGCACTTTCCTCTACATACGGTTTTTGCGAGAATAGCGCTACGAAATCATTAGTCTACTAATATTATAGCTAGTTTATAATATTAGTATATCCACCCGCAACTACGTCATCGTGGACCCGGGATAAAAACTAACCTATATTTTAATCCAGGCTATAAACTCTCTTCGTGCAAAATTTCATTGAATTCTATTGGGCCGTTTAACAAAGCGTGACTGAGTAAAAAACATTCAAAATTTTCGCTTTTATAATATTAGTAGGATGCGAAAGTTTGTATGTTTGATACTCAATCACGCTTTACCCCGGATCCACGCAGACGAAGTCGAGGGCGGAAGCTAGTGTGTTAACACTTTCGCAACCGGACTAAAAATGGAACAATTCACCAGAAACCGACAGAATTCGCTAGGAGAAGTTCATACTACTGCCCGTGCCCGCCTAGCGGGCTCAGCCGGCATCTGAGCAAACATTACCAGTGCCCGCTAGGCGGGTTCTTGGCTGCGAACGTGTTAGTAAACGTGAACTCACTCTGTTGCGGCGAGGCGACCGAGCTCTGCTGGGAACCGTTGTTCTCCTCCATCGATTTAGTTTTCTCAGTCTTCTCGTGAAGCAGTTCCAGTGCTGCGAGCAATCAGCCGAGATTTAACTAGCTGCACGGGAAGCTAAATTATTATATCTTATCTAGATCGGCTTGGCAAATAAGTCAGATAGTATTTGATGAGATAGCATCGGACGTCTGGTTTCTTAGTATAGAACAATAGATGCGTTTTCGAGAATCTTCCAGCTATGATAGCCAAGTACCTACATATTGTAGCTAATGTTAGGAAACTTGCATACCTGCTTGCAACAAGACTGAAGCCTATTAGAGGCATAATTTTGCTCGAAATTATGCCTGTTCGTAATCACGGCCTAGGAAAGGGATATCGTAAACAAAATTACGCGCCCGCGCAAGCTAAAACTACCATAATGCTTCCTATTCTTAGGTAATGCTGCAAGCGCCCATCTTGGAATAATATTCCGAGGCGCCCATACTTCTTTAAATCCTACTCCCCATACACAAGATTCAAAATAGACGTCAACGTTGTTTTTACATAGTAGAATCTGCTCTCGTTGATAGGTATGTGTAGGTACTCTGAGCTCTAATTGAGTGTAAACTATAATAAACAAGGTGTAAAATACACGGCCCTTCGGAACCGGAGCAAGTAAACAGCGTGCTTACTTGATTAGCCAGCTGTGAGCATTGGAAACTGAACATAAATAAAACATGCTGTTAAATTAACTTTCTCTGAGATTCGTTGGACACGGCACAATAGTTGCATAAAATCAATGATCTTTTACTGGGAATAAGAACGAAGAAATTTAAAGAGTCTTTTTAGGGTTCCGTAGTCAACAAGGAACCCTTACAGTTTCGCCATGTCCGTCTGGCCGTCCGTCCGTCCGTCTGTCCGTCCGTCTTCGGCTTAGCTCAGTAACCATTACTACTAGAAAACTATAATTCGGCATGGGTATATAAATATAAATCAATCACGCCGACATAACAAAAAAAAAAATCTTAAAAATATTTTTTTAGGAGACCTCCCCTACACCTAAAGTGGGGATGTCATTTTTTTTGTTGTTTAATCCATAGTGTGGGTTATCGTTGGATAGCTTGTTCAAAAATATAATGGGTTTCTTCAAACTATTTTTCATACAAGTGATGCGTTTGCGAGATATTAAAGTCACGTGAGGTCGGCAACACGCTTGAGATTCTTCTGCCGTTGCAAAACCTAGGCTACTGTCTCGGCTTACCACTACCGTCGTTGTATGAAAAAACGTTTGGAGTATTACTTAAAACAAAAGCCTACCGTCACTTAACGACATGGCGTCCATCTTGGTGTCCTGTATAGTCTCCAGCTGATGGCGGAACTTGGCGGTTATCTTGCGGCGCTGGAAGTCCGCCTCGATCTGCTGCTTCGTGCGCGGGATGCGGAACCGGAAGCAGCAGCACACGATCACGACTAAATATGATCGAAAAATTTAAAACAAATGCACTTGTAAAGCTCGTATCTTAGTACTAAATCAATACTGAGATATGAGGTTTTGATAAAGCAGTTGAGTTTCGGTTAACTAACGGCATGTCATAGGCGGATGTCACACTGCGCCGCATCTCCGGACGGAGGTGCGGAGCTCGTTGTATGCAAGTATACCTCAGTCTGTATATTAATTCCGTATGATAGGTACGACACACTGCGCCGCACCTCCGTCCGGCGAAATTTGTATGCAGCTCCGCACCTCCGTCCGGAGATGCGGCGCAGTGTGACATCCTCATTCCTCCCACATATTGGGTAAGATCGATGTAGGTACTTATGTGAAAAGATTAATGATTAGTAATAATATTATACGGATGGTTGGAATCATTTGGGAGAAGAAAAGATTATTTGATGACAAGTTTAGTCGATGAGAGCGAATAGTAATTAGATACACCCGCGCGTGATCGTGTAGTAAGCCATTAAAATGTACGTACTTAAAACTGTCACCGCGCCTAAACAAATGAACATTATATGCCAGATCTTCATCTCGCCCATCACTTTCTTCTCCAGCCATTGCGGCTCTTCCATACCCGCGAAAATCGTTTCCACGGTTTCCATTATACACTTGTATATTTTCAATTTATTAGACAAATAAAATTGCCTGTAAACAGGACGCGACTGCTAAACGCTTCACTCGGAATAAAAACTAATTGTCTGTATTCCGAGGAGTGGTTTAGCCACACCTTGTATTACGCTATCAACCCCCGGCACTCCCGTAAATTAGTTTTGACTCAATACATAGATTCCGTGTGACGTTCGTTGAAACAACATTTCTCTTAATGCCCACTGAGTGCATTTGTTTATGTTAATTTTATCGTGATATTATAATTGAGTGCAGTGTGTGGCTTCGGTTAACTGTTTGAAAATTCCCGCTCGTTATATGTGTGAATTAGTTATAAGTGTTGCTACACGTGAACAATGTAGAGTCGGGGAAGTAGAGCGCAAATTAAATCCGACCGTTACACGACTAATATTCACTGCTTATTTGAAACATTTCCTCATTCGTTAAAAACAATACATTATTAAATATTCATTATGCAATTAATGACGCTTACTCGGCTCTACGTGAATATCAAAATCGAAATTTGATAAATAAATTTATTATTTTATATAGTTTTAGCTGAAATGAATACCATTCTTACCTTTAAATTATAAACTCACCGATTTAATTAAGAAATACTGGCCAGGAATAATAATGCGTGCAATGTCGTAATTGGAATTTATGAATGAAATTCGTATTGGACTGCTGATATTTTTTCTACTGGCAACTATCATATCTTATTTCTCTTTCGTTTAACGACTATTTCACCTTCCCGCAGAAAATAGGGTGTCGAATCTGTCCTATAACCTCCGCTATATTTATTACTATTTAAAGATCGAAGATGAATCTTTTATGATAATTGTGGTTCAATTCGTGTAAAGGTTGTTCTAAGTGATGTTGTGTAAGATCGTTTGCGTTCTTGCGGTCATTCTGTAGCGTTTGTAAAAATTAAACATGGCCTCGAACCGAGGACTTCAGATCGGATCCGCGTGGTTTCAACGGAAACTGAACTTGAGGCCGCAGCACCGGGGCGTGCACCTCGTCACCGAGGAGATCCTCAAGCAGGTGCCCGAGCTCTCGCTGTTCGCGATCGGCCTCTGCCACATCCAGAGTGAGTACCAGTATACGCTAGGACGTCGTTCCTACTGACCCTACATTGCTGCACCCCCTCCCACTTGTCAATTTGCGCTATATATTAATCTCGCGCGATTTTCGGTTTACAATAAGAAAAGTGAAATTTACATCAATTTAGATAACGCAGTGGTCATATCATATGACGATAGTAGTAAGACAGTGCGTGAAGTGTCAAAATGCGTAACGTTCGTAAACCGGCTGACGAGAGGTCACGTTGTTTTCAGTAATGCACACTTCGGCGAGTCTCGCGCTAAACGAGAGCTGGGACCCCGACGTGCGGGACGACATGGAGATGATGCTCAACAAGATCGTGCCCGAGGGCCTGCCCTACCGCCACTCCTGCGAAGGCCCCGACGACATGGTAATTACACACTCTAACTTGCTACTTATCCATAACATTGCCAATGCTAACATTTTAAACTTGGAACATACCTACATAAGGTGTCATCTGTTTGTTTATGCGATTTTAATTGACACTTGTTTGTTAATTAGTGTCTGAAGGTGACCTAAAGCAAACCATGTGTGTGTTGCCGTAATTTCTTATCAAATATCAGACATATGTAAGCAAAACATCTATCAATAGTCTATATTTGATGAGACTGTTAATATTTCATATTGTTTACTTATTACTTTATGAAGTTATCTTATCAGGCCTCATATCAGACTACTATTTGCTGGCTGGTTGCATGCACTTTCAAAGTTTTACTACTAGAACAAATGTTAAAGTCCAGAAAGATTTTGATTTTCAAATGGTCAAGAATTAAGGGACTATATTAACATTCCTGTTTTAATATAACAACAAATGCTTATAAAAGAAGGCAAGAGAGATTTCAACAAATAATTTAAATGATTCCTAGTTGGAGACATTTAATTTATTGTTTTAATTCTCATGTAGCAGGATTATTAATGTAATCATCATCCTCCTAGCATCTCTAGGGTGTACTCTAAATGACCCTGGGTTCTGCTTTGGCCCTTCATACTACCAGACAAGGGTGGTAGTTTAATGAAGGTGACTGCGATCTGACCTTCCAACCCTATGGGTCAACAGATCTTGTTGGAATGAGACCACGTTCTTCACCATAAAAAAATAAATAGATACATATTTGGGGACTATCTGACACAAATCAACCTAGTCCCAAACTAAGCAAAGGTTGTACTATGTTTAGATCTAATTTAAAACTTCATCCATTTTAGTAATATTTTTTTAGAATCATTCATAACTTGTGTAAGAAAATTGCTACTTCTTAGCATAAAATTAGAATATAATGTAGTTTTTAGCATTGAATTATCTGGTCTATAATGTAAATGTCTTCTCCCACAGCCAGCTCATGTGAAAGCATGCTTCCTGGGTTCCTCACTGACAATCCCCATCACGGACGGGAAGTTAAACCTGGGTACATGGCAGGGAGTGTGGCTCTGCGAGCATCGGAACCATGCGGGCAGTCGGAAGGTGAGTCCATCAGATTATTATTAGCTAGACCATCGGGAACCTTAGTGGGGGTAAAACAGCTATTCTTTGAGCTAAAAGTATCCCATAATGATGAATAAACTGAGGCATAAGTGGGTATTAATTTAAGTTTGTCTATAGGACAATGAACTAATACTGTAACACATAGTGTGAGATGTTGTAAATTTCTTGGCTTTCAAAGGCAGTGGTAATTTTTACACAGCCAATTTATTGTCATATTGGAAATGGTATTTTCATTGATTAACTTAATTTGCTGAATGCCTTTAAAAATGGGTTGATTGTCTTTTTAGGTGTAGCAGGGGGGCTAGTACGCTAAGTTTTATGTCAGACATAAATCATCTGTCCCATTTTGGCAAATATGCGAGTGTAAGAGGGACAAATGCGTTAAGTCGGACATAAAACCTAGCGTGCTCGGGGAGCCTATGTATGCCTGTATGTCACTAGCCAAAGTCAGGGTCCTCGGAAATGGCGTATATAGTTGTTATTGTGTGATCAGTGATCCATGTGTGGTGTGGTGTGGTGTGGTGTGGCGCAGGTGGTGGTGACGCTGTCGGGCTGCCCGCGCGACTCGCCGCTGTCGGCCGCGTCGCCGGCGTCGTGCTCGAGTTAGGAGCGGGGGGGGGGCGCGACCCCCCACACGCACACGCACTCGCACTCGCACTCGCGCGCCTCGTCCAAGACCACCCGGAGGTAAACAAACAAACAAACAAACACCACTCCGGTAGTCCCACACCTAGACCTTAATTCTCGAAGAGCGACAATATGTACATAAGATTAATAGTGCGGCTCGCGCGGCCCGAGGCGGGGCTCCCACTGTAATATAGCTTTTATAGGAATTGAGTCGTGTCGCTCCGCCGACGCCGCGCGGCCGAGGCCTGTAAATACGGTTTGTTTGGGCGCCGGTTTTAACGTACTCGTTTTGTTATCGCGCCGTGTCGATATGTACATAGTTCACGCGGCCCCGCGCGGGCGCCGCTGTAGGTTCCATTGTTGAGAAGGTGATGCGGCACCCACTTTTACCGTTGATCATATTCCTAGGAGGTAGGCGGGGACGGTTCGTATCGATTGACGATTTTTCACTCAAGCACTCGTTCAATATTTTCCAAGTTCACCGGAGACACTATATTTTTTAACATGACCGCACATTAGGCATTTTTACGACGGACACTCGTTTTACTATACCGATTTTGTATGTAATGTACCGGGGTAATTGGTTCGCGTATCGTAAGAGCTGAGGTAAGTTATATAGTTAAGTGTCTACGATAGCTCCCTTCTTTCTCCGTGTTAGGTTAGTCTATACTAGTACGTGAAACGAGTCCATAGCTTTAAATGTGTCACACCCGTTGTATCAACGGGTCCCTCGGGCGACAAGAGCTAACATTCAGTACTCCTAGTTAGTAGTTGTATATCATTACTATAAGATCATGTAAGTGCCTCGGATTTATGGGGTGGTCATCTATCGTTTGAGTCGACGCCACCGTCGACGGCTGCTTGCTCTACAGCTACACTCTTGTCCTTAATTGCGAACAATTTAATATGTTTTATTATTACGATAAACTAGTAATAGAGTTAACTGTTTTGTTTGGCGATGTGTATAAAAGAAGCATGTGTATAGTTGTACGTCTTCCTTTGTAAGTTCCATCACGATAGAGCGTGTTATGTGGCTGTTGGGATCATGTCTCCGATATTCCTCATCGGTTAATACCGATCGGGTATACTCACCTTTTCCGGCCACATCTATGTTATAGGGTAATAAACTGTCGTTCTCGGTTACTAGAGCAAAGCTGAAGTCAAGAATAGACGTAGTTGGGCTCGAATGATCTCGTTTTGTACATTCCGTATAGTTTCGCATTCCGCTTTACACGTCCCATCGAGATCGCTTGTGTGGCACAATTTTACACATGAGACTTAGTTAGGAGTTAAAAAATTATAAATAGTAGGATATGGTGGGGTTAAAGCACTCAGGGCGAGCGCTCGGTTCGTTTTGATACCGCGTTGTACAAAGTAGATGTCACAGACATGACCCGTTCGTCTCATGGACAAATTAGACTTACCTCACTTAGGCAGCTTGTACGTTCATACTCGGCCTTTTAGACTCACCTTTGTATTGTATTGTACCTTTACCGGTTATTTTTATTCATTGTTTATCTTATTAAGTAGTTTTTTTGAATCGTTATAAACAAGAGCTTTGAGCTTGTCTTATTAATTGTAAAGGGTATCTTTATATACTTCACTTTGCATAATGTGCTGTTTGACGGTTTAATATTTTCGCATATTGTACGGTTTTTCACAACTTAATCTATTCTTTGTAACACTTATTTCTCTTTTGATAGATTCGGAGAGTGGGCTAAGGGGTGGTTGTTAAGTGCTTTTTAATACATAATTAAGGGATGTAAATATTTTTTGCATTAATATAATGCACATGCATTATTCCGTGTACATACAGAGTGACGTGTAAAAACGTTTCAAGTGCTATTCGTGTATGAGTGTTAGGTAAGCCACTGCCATGAAAGATTTGCCTCTTGTAATATACTCGATTTGTTTTTGTTCAGAAACTTAATCTGTTCGGTTTAGTTTCCGCTTTAACGTTATGGTGTCAGGAATAGTAAAGATAATAAATATCATAAGTAGAAAAGTTTTCCAATGAAAAATAGCGACTGGCTCGCGTAGTTGTAATTCTCATTACTTTGTTTTAATCGTTAAGCGTTTTAAACATGTACGGGGACATTGTTTTTGTTGTCATTATAGCTTATAGAGATTGTCCCAGTTTAGGCTGTTCAGCGACAACGAATGTGGCTAGTGTTACCTTTTAAGTGACGCAAAATTTAGATTCCATTGTATTCCTTGAGTTGAGGACCTGTTTGCAATGTTTTACGACCATGTACAAGTTCCCATTAATAAATGCCATTTATTTGTCCTCCTATGTATGATGCAATGAGTGTTTCACAATTTCAAATATATTATTAAGCATAAGGGCACGAATTTTATCTGATTATTTAATCAGTATCATTACTTTGATAATTAATATTTATTGCACATAGGAAACGAGGTTGTAATCAGGATTAATAAAATAAACCAAGAAGGGAGACAAATAATTTGTGTGTATATTATTTAAGAAATCAATATTGTATGATTGTGCAGTCTTGGACATTCCTGCTGGTTGCGTGCTCTCATGTGACGCCTGAACATTCTGTCACGATCCAATTTAATTGTATCATATAACTTGTACAATATAAATATATAGATCCACAATTATGAAAGAGATTAAATATTTGCAAAAGTTATTCTATGTGTTTTATTTTACTAGCTAAGTTAATTTCAGTCGATTTAGAGTGGGTCTAGTTTAGTTGGAGTTAGTGGACTTATTTGTAGAGTAAGTATTTGGCCTCGCCGCTCACGCCGTCGCCTCCGCGCTGGTGACGTTGTGCGGTCCGGGGCCGGCTGTGAACAATACACCTCATTACTACTTAAAAAAAAACTGATAAATACATTACACTAAGTATATAATAGGTTCAGGCTACATAGCAAAAGTCCATTTTAAATATTAACTAGCTTCTGCCCGCGACTCCGTCCGCGTGGAACTCGTTTATATCGCAGCTCCATACAAACTTTGACCCCCCCCATTTCACCCCCTTAGGGCCGGCGCTCACTGACGGCGTGGCATGGTATGGCACGGCAGGTTGTGCTGCGGTATCCCGCGGCGTTCCGTGCCACGCCGTCAGTGAGCGCCGGCCCTTAGAGGATGATTTCGGGGATTAAAACTATCCTATGTCATTCTCCATCCCTTCAACTATCTCCACTTAAAAAATCACGTCAATTCGTCGCTCCGTTTTGCCGTGAAAGACGGACAAACAAACAAACACACATACACTTTCGCATTTATAATATTAGTATGGATTAAGCACCATCACAAGTTACCATGTATTTGTGAGTGCGTCAATAGTCTACGCGAAATATGTGTCAGTAATTTAATCACTATTATGTCTATGGGTGTTATTCCACTTGTGATCTACTATGTCCAATGTGCATTGCGTCGCACTCACTCTTTAAGCAGCATGTGAGACGCAAATACACATTGGACAAATATCTTGCACAAGTGGAATACCACCCTCACATTGATCTTCGGTTTTATGACAGAAGTAAGATGGTTTTCGTGAAACAAATGAAGACTCAATCGTAAGTATGTTGAGTAAACGCCGATTTTTCAATCTCTAGATAAAGTTATATCCGTCAGTTAAAATTATCACCATCTTTTTCTTCAGTCATATGAAAGAAAAGGACAGAGCTAACATTTATCTTTCAGATAGTTTTATCTGGGAATTGAAAAATCGGCCCTTAGTAGGTAAGTCTGGTCAGTCGGATACGGCCACCGATCTACTGTGGTTGTGCCATGAATACATTTTAGTACATAATTTTGGTCCCCAAGAAAACCGACATTTGACAGCTAGAAAACTAAAATCGTGCCGTCCCGCTCTACCGCATAGCTCGTACTCCTTCGTCATGATGACTGTCATCTGCGTTTTGACGACTACGTGCGACCGATAGTGTTGATCATATTACACTGTTATTTATGGTGTCTGGCGGCCTTTACACCTGGCTAAATGCAGTGCACTAACTGCACTCACACTCACTGATTAGAGCGAGATGCTTTATCTCCCCTCTCCCAAGTGTACTGTATTTAGCCAGCACGGCTATCCAGCGACGGCGCGCGAGGTCTCTTGATTTTTCTCGCACTATCCGTCTCCCTTATTATAGAACACTTAGAACAAGAGCTATGGTGCAAGAAAAATCGAGAGTATGTCGCGGCCGTCCCATGATAGCCTTCTGCCCCCCTATTCTGTAACTTGTTTTAAGCTCACCTCAACGCTCACATACAAATATATCTTGACACCGCGATGCGTAGTAACTAAGCGTACCTATTAGCGTAGGTAGAGGTGACGGGTGACCGGCGGGTCTCCGTCCGGTGATGCCAGCCGCGTTCGGGTGAATTTGCACCTCGCAGATGTGCTTCTATAGTGGAAGTGGCAAGACCTTTACCTTCAAGTTTAACTTGACTCTGCACAGTGCTCATGCTGATCTTGAGCTTGTCCAGGGCGTCTCCAAGGCCGGTCTTGATCTGGCCGAACTCCTGGGTGACGAGCGACAACCGCCCGAGCAGGTAGTTCAGGTTGTCGTTCACCTCCGCCATCCGCGTCGTTATTGTGCTGACCTACGAAGTCATTACGTACGGTATACTACAATAAATAAGTATAATGTATTACAACAATCAAAATGATAGAGTTCATCATCATATCAGCCGAAAGACGTCCACTGCTGGACATAGGCCTCCCCCAAAGAGTGCCAAAGTGACCGGTCCTGCGCCACCCGCATCCAGCGAACTCCATAAGCGACGTTTACCAGGTCATCGGTCCCCCTTGTGGGGGGCATACCCACGCCGCGCCTTCCGCCGCCGTAGAGTTGTGGTCTCAAAATTTATTGTTACTCCAAAATAAAGAAGGCAAATAAATAGGCCCAGGCCCAGTGTCGAAAATCCCATTCAGATATCTCAGACAATAATGAAGCTACAACCATTTTGATATTGCTTGTTATAGAGAAAATGTTCGGGGATCTTGACGTCACCTAAATACCTAAACAACAGTCGTTTCATATAACCGTGCGTTTTGCGGAAATGGGACAGAATAACCCCCTCTTAAAACTTTGTGATTTTGAATCCCCTGCTTTAATTTTTTTACCATTTAACAAACATTTTAATCCTTTTTCGAGGAAATTCTACACTATTGGTTAATTTATTTGGTGTCAACACTTCTATTGTACCTATTATGAATGCAGCTGATAAAGTAATTCAACTATTTTTACCGAATTTTATTAAGATGTAATGTTTGAAATATGTTTCTATGTACCGGGTAATCTCCGGAACTATATGTATATCCGATTTCAAAAATTATTTCATCAGTAAGAAACTACATATAATGAACCAGATGAACCTACATAATGACATATTTTATCCTACTGTGTTCACTGTAATACGCGGGCGGAGCCGCGTCGCCGCGTGAGCAGCTGGCTTGGTCATAAAATTAATCTTTTTAGTAGTGTAATGATAAGACCACTTTTGGGGTTATCGGCTAAGCGCGTTACTTGTTTGTATTATAAACCGTTTCTAAGAAATGTCTCTGTTATCTCTGGACATAACAACAATGAGAAATATAACTATTAGATCGACCCACTTTGATAATGATGAATTGCGCGATGAAAAATCTTCGAAACTTCAAATTGTTATCAAAAGTTTATGTATAATATTGTACGTAATTTTCAAACGATAATTTATTTACATACCGAACGCATCTTATAGGTACAGAAACTACTCACTTCTAAACAACACAACACAACGTCATCCACGATCTGACACAGAATGAGGACTAGGGATTAGGTACCATAATTTATTCACTAAACTTGAAAACTAACTACAAAGTTGAAAAACCCTCGACATTTTCATTTCAAAGTCCAATATCTCAAAAACGGCTGAACTGATTTTCATGAAACATGGCTTAGCACACTCGGGATAAAATTATCTATGAAACAAAAGAACTAAAAGAAAATCGGTTCATCCGTTTGGGAGCAACGATACCACAGACAGACACGTTAAACTTCTAACACCCCTCTCTTTGCGTCGGGGTCGGGGGTTAATAAAATGGAAAGAATTATTCGGTTCTCATTGGCATTTCAACTATTTTAATGCAGCTCGACTATGTACAAGTCTGAAAAGGTTACCTTTTCACTAATATATTTACTACCTACAGACCTTACAGTACCTACTTGCTTTGTTACTTTTCTCCAAAAGAGCGCTTAGTGGGCGTATAATAGTCGTATGCCATAAAATCTGTAATGAATTACCTTATCTTTCATGCTGTCCAGCGTCGAAGCGCTGGTATTAACATATTGGTCGGTCTGCTCCTGCGGGAATAAGGATTGTTGACAATAGTTAGTATAGGAAACATGGCAGTGTGTACGGCCAAGTTTGTAGAAAAAGCCGAGCATATATCATAATAAAACATTAACTGTTTAAATACTTTTTTTCCCAAACTCTTTTCCCAGCAAAGCTAGGAACCAAAACCATAAAAGTAGGTATCTGAAACCTATTACTAAGTTTGGGTTGCAGTTGGTTTTGTTTGTAGACATTCGAAGCTATTTATGAATAGGTACGGTCAATTGCACAAATATACGTGCTTACAACTTACTAAAAACTGGGTAAGTGTGTATCATGGCTCTTATGTCGGCGAGATAAGGTTTCGGTGCATATTCATGAGAGGATTAAATGAATAAATATTTTTTCACTTGACTGTACAATGCATTTTTAACCCTAATTTGGCAGTTTTCTGTTCTTACAGTTTATTACTTAGTAATAAATGTATCTAGTCGGAACATATATAGTGGCCTACCTATATAGGTGTGTTCCGAGTCGATACATTTATCATGCATAATATGCATTAGGATATTCAACCCTTACCAACTTTCTGTACAATATCATGGAATTTTATATAGAAAACTCCCGTCACAAGAAAACGGGTCACTCACATATTTTACATCGAGATACGCTCGACATGCTTCGAACGGATTCGCGGTTTCTAGTCATGAGTACCTACACGCGTTGCCGGCGCGTTTAGCACTCTTGTAATTTTATTGAGTATTTAAGAAAACTGCTAAGTTCGAGCTTACAATGAAATTTCTTACTCAGTAATCCAAACATACTTAGAACTTTTTCAAGAACAAAAACTTGGCCTATTTTTTACATTTACGTTTTACGTGGGATTCAATTGGCGTTCACGGCTCATGAACTGTTTTTCCATTGCTAAACCTGTATGAATAAAATATGCGGCGTGAAGGGCGAGAGATGTTTGTTTTGGGGGTAATGACGACTGTTAGGTTGTTAACAACGTATTATGGAGTTAGATAGCTTTGATGGTGAAACGCAACACTAGGTTTTGTTTATTTAATTATTATTTATTGCACAAAATAACAACTTATCGTACTAAAGGCGGGCTTAATACCGTAAGCATTCTCTACCAGTCAACCTTTGGGCAAAGCGGACAAACTTCAGATATGAGATATTATGCTGAGACGGGACCATTTCGTAACAAACAAATAGGTACCTAGTTTTAAGTCTTTGTGTATGTATGTAAAAATTAGTGTAAAATTTATAAATGGTACGCGCAAGTTCGAACTAAATGGATGACACCGCATAAAGGCAATGGCAACCATTATTGGCAATGTGGGGCCATTTTACGGCGCTACTTAGACTTCTATGGTTTTATCTTTCGCTGGCGGTAACAATCTACGGCTCTGATAGCAAACAACTTGCCTAAAGACTTTTTTACAAGCTGTATATTAACTTGACCTGTTCGTATGTTTGTAAGTCGTCCGTCAAAATTTGCAATCCATTTTTCAATCACTTGCCGTAATCAGATTGACCTGAAATTTAGGGTACCTATTAGTATAGTTTGGATGACAATTCAATATTATGGTACCATCGAGCTGATCTGATGACGGGGAGAAGGTGGTCATCTCCGTGGAGTTTGGGGCCGCTAGAATCGTCTCAATGTTGTTGGTTGATGAAGGTATAAAGTACAGTCGGCAATAAAAGCTTTTGTAACAAATCAACGGAGAAATTAATGTCAGAAACTTATTATCATGTTAGCTGCATGGAATGTAGTGGAATATTTATGAAAACTTCCTCTGTGACCAAAATAAGCAAGTTCAAGATAAATTTATGCGTGAATTTCGAAACGTGATTGATACGTTGTCAGTACGCCAACGTATCAATCAAGTTTTATTACTTTAAGCTTCAATAAGTTTTGTTAAGTGCCCCTTGAAAATCTCCTGCATCGCTAGATGTATAGGTACCTACCTACCAATTGTCGCTGACATACAGGGTGACATTTTAATCAGGGTCCAAATTATTTGTAGGCACTTGGTATCACTAATAGACTCCATTTTTGAAAAAAACTGGTAGGTATTTTTTTAATTATAAATTGTCTATCCCAAAAGAATTATCCGTACAGCGTGGTGTGTGAATTATCCGTAAATGTGTATAATAACTTTACGTCACATTTGGCTATAAAGACGCAATTACCGCCCGCTGTTTACGCGTGCGGAAATCCGACTTCCTGGCCAGGGGTGACGCAAAAGTTTGTAGGTACTCATATAAAGTATCAGATCACATATTCTTGCGATCTTGTTTTGCCGCCTTAGGTGAATAACTCTTCCGTTATTTTCTAGCAAATGTAAATGCTACAAGGACCATTATGTCACCCACAATAAGCAATCGCGACAACTTCGACAATTTCCCTGCAAAGCCTCGAGGTAATCACGTAAAAAGGTTGTCTGGAAGAGATAACTCTTTAACGATCAGACTGTTCGGTTTTAAGGGGTTTCCGTAGTCAACAATAAGGAACTTTATAGTTTCGCATGCCCGTCTGTCTGTCCGTCCGTCTTCGGCTTAGCTCAGTAACCCTTACAACTAGAAAACTAATTCGGCATGCCTATATAAATCAATCACGCCGACAAAACAGTAGAATAAAATATAGTTTTTTTTCTGCCGCAATACTTGCGACATCTATCTCGGCTGGCGGTGAGCTGCTCGTACATGACGCCGATCTGCCGCCATACTTGCCACATCTCCGACTCGATCTTAGCGCTCGTGTGGGACAGGGCTTTCAACGTGAACTACAGACGGGTCGAGAAGTAACTTACTGAGAGCTTGTCCAGCGAGCGCTGGCTGGCGGTGAGCTGCTGGTACATGACGCCGATCTGCCGCCATACTTGCGACATCTCCGACTCGATCTTAGCGCTCGTGTGGGACAGGGCTTTCAACGTGAACTACAGACGGGTCGAGAAGTAACTTACTGAGAGCTTGTCCAGCGAGCGCTGGCTGGCGGTGAGCTGCTGGTACATGACGCCGATCTGCCGCCATACTTGCCACATCTCCGACTCGATCTTAGCGCTCGTGTGGGACAGGGCTTTCAACGTGAACTACAGACGGGTCGAGAAGTAACTTACTGAGAGCTTGTCCAGCGAGCGCTGGCTGGCGGTGAGCTGCTGGTACATGACGCCGATCTGCCGCCATACTTGCGACATCTCCGACTCGATCTTAGCGCTCGTGTGAGACAGGGCCTTTGCGTGGTTTTCAACCATCTTCAGTTCTATGTCGTCGAACCTGCAGATGGAAAGCGTATTAATTCTTGCAACATCCGCACTCTCTCACTCGATAAAATTTTGATTATATTCATTCATAAAAATAAGATCTATAAGTCTAGATAGGATAGATGAAAGAAGATTGATGAGGAGTACCGCAGAGTGGATGGCAGTGGGAAAGGGAGGCTTTCCTTCCCTCGACGACCTTTTTCCGACCAAATTGGTCAAGGTCCTCTACAATCCTTAACTGATGACGATGAGTAAGCCTTTGGGAATCGAGTTCAGGATGCCTTGCCACTGCTGCATTCATTTAGATTTAGATATAAGTATGTTTTTCGCGATAAAAAATACAATATAGATTTGCATTGCATGCCTCCGAATACGGATTTCAGGCATTCAGGTTACTCTTTTTCAATGCAACAAAAGGCATAATAGTGAAGTTACTTCGAGAAAAGTGTGTTACTGCTTGACTTCTAAAGGGCACAGCCGTGCCGATTTGTGACCCTAAGAGCCCTTGGCGTTGACTGAATCACATGCTCGTCCTTCACTAGCGCTTGGACCTGACATTAAACGTATGTTAATTGTTAAGTGTACCTTTCGCTGACACGCTGGTTCAGAGTGCGACCCTGCGCTCGCACTAGCTCTCCCATTTCCACTAGGATCTGATGGACGCCGTATTCGATGCGCTTCTTGGAGGCCAACACGTCGTCTGCTGTTGATTGCATCATGTGCTCGTCCTTTAATAGCTTGGACCTGACATTAAACGCATGGTAAGTGTACCTTTCGCTGACACTCTGGTTGAGAGTGCGACCCTGCGCTCGCACCAGCTCTCCCACTTCCACTAGGATCTGATGGACGCCGTATTCGATGCGCTTTTTCGTGGCCAGCACGTTGTCTGCTATTGATTGCATCACGTGCTCGTCCTTCACTAGCGCTTGAACCTAATATTAAAACGCATGTTAAGTAGCTAAAATTATTAAGGTTTCACTAGGTATTTCACATTCAAGGGCATAGCCAGCGCCACATGCAGAGATGGGACATTGAACCATCGCGTTGGAAGATTTTGGCTAATTGTCGCTCGGAATTGGTGGCATACAGTTAAGGTTAATATTTCCTTGGAAAAACGAAGATACAACGAACTCAACGCTAAGCCCGTGAAAGTAAAGACTTGACCACATGCGGACATCCACTAAAATTTTGTCGGACGGGTGCTGACCGTTGGGAGTGTGGTCGAATTTTCTCTGCAAAGATAGGCTATGTCAGATTTCAGGTATGATGATTATCCACTAGATTACAAGGCGGTGTGCCCAAGGAAGTACCCAAGTAGGGGAGCTGCTGTTTTCCCTAGCAGTGTGAGCTTTGGTTGAAGCTTGGCCAAAACCTAGTCATATTGCTCCAGAAACGAAGAATCTGCTCCCTGCTCTCTTCAGAACAAAGTCCTGGCTACGACCTGTGGACCACCGAGAAGTTCTTACGAAAACCTCGTGTTTTGTTTCCCAACAGAGATCTTAATACTTGCTCATAAAATATGTTGATATACCTGCTTATACCGCCATTAGTCTTACTGTCGGTAAGTAGCTCTATCAGCCACCAAGAACCATGGAAAAGCAAAGTAAGTTTAAAAGTTAGCAAGTTGAAGTGACAGTGTGTTTGCCACATCTGATGCATCTGGCGCCCTCGGCTGGTATCGGCGTGTTCTGGATCGGACACTATGTCTATCATCATGATCATCATATCAGCCGAAACACTTTCCGACCATCGGTTCTACGTGCAATGTGATGATGATGAGGTAGGTATATCAAGCTTATGTGTAGGTACTGTACCTCAGCATGTAAAGCCACGTAGTTGCGCGAGATGTCCGTGAGCGTGCGTTCGCTCAGCGTGTTCCCTTGCGTCAGGCTCTGCTGGATGTCCTCGTTTGTCCTCGTAAGCCGGTCGCTCATCTCCCGGAGCTTGGTTGTGATCTTGGTAACAGCTGTGAGAGGTTTATAATTAAAGATCTATCAGTCCACGAGGGAGCGCCCCGTAGAGCGTACTATAGTTTGTGTTTTGTCCATAGGAAATACTTGGATGATTTGTGAATTAAGAAGTGGTTTGAACGACTTCTGCTCGATCCGGATCGAAGGACCAAGATGGAAAGCCAAGCTGCGCTGGCTGTGCTATTTTGTAGGATTTTTACCAACAATTCTAAGCCGTTATAGAGGACTCCCGGTGTTTTAATAACTAGATAACTTTTGGCAGTCTTTTCACTTCACAAAACTAATCCCATTAAGATTAGTTTGCCATCTGGTCCGGAAGGCCAGATAACAGTCCAAAAACTAGTACTTACCTACGTCTCTGGATCGCTTCCGGGATACGCGAAGATGAGGAGGAGAAATTTGAACACCCTCCAATCTGATATATTATCTAGGTCAAATTACCCTGGTCATTGTTTTCGACGGACCCAGCTCTAGCGGCGGCGATGGCGTCCAACGTCAGGTTGGTCGATGAGTGCAGGTCTGCAAGCCGCGGCAGGTCCTTCCACATGCTTTCCGCGTCGCCCAGTAGCTGCTGAATCTTCTGAACTTCCTTTTCTTGGCGTTCCATCACTATACACATAATAATTGTTTTTAGGAAGAAGTAAGACGTCACGTTTTATATATTTTCGATTTCAAGGATGTTGAGGTAAAACGACAATCAAGTCGTTCATGAATATATACGAGTAGTTACTAATCCGAAAATGTGGTTTGGACTTTCGTTGACTGGATTTCCAATAAACTTATTTTACATAATATACAGGGTGTTTCCTGTAACAGGAGCAACAAATTAAACGGTAGACTATTGGGCGTGTGAGCACTTATTTCCAGGTAAAATAGAAATATTAATTGAAAGGGTTACTACAGATACTCTAAGGAAGCGTCCTTTTAATTTATTGCTCCTGTTACAGGAAACACCCTGTATATATTGCAGCTGCTGCTGTGGCGGTTATGCGCTGCAAATGCCAAAATGTTTCTTGATTTTTGAAGCTCCAGCTTGAGCTCGTCCTTGTTCAGCAGTTTACCTTCAGTCATCTTGCTGTGCCAGGCCTCGTCAGCGACGGACACTTCGCTGAACGACACGAAGTCTGTCTGCGCCCGAGTGCCGTTGTACTCGTTCAATTTCAACTCGTAATATTTCAGCAGTTTACCTTCAGTCATCTTGCTGTGCCAGGCCTCGTCAGCTAGCGAGACTTCGCTGAGCGGCACGAAGTCTGTCTGCACCCGAGTGCCGTTGTACTCGTTCAATTTCAGCTCGTACTATTTCAGCAGTTTACCTTCAGTCATCTTGCTGTGCCAGGCCTCGTCAGCTAGCGAGACTTCGCTGAGTGGCACGAAGTCTGTCTGCACCCGAGTGCCGTTGTATTCGTTCAATTTCAGCTCGTACTTAGTGAGCAGTTTCTCGGCATCGGACATGTGTTTGTTGAACGGGTGTCCATCGTCCAGCGCTGCGTCGAGGCACATAGACCGGAGTTTGTCCTGTTGACAAAAGTAATTTTGAATTGACCAGAAACTTTGTATCTGTCACATTTGGTGGGTCACATCTACGTGTTGAATAATTTTTACACCGATCTCCAAACCCATCTACCAGAAATTCCGTTTAGGTTGCTTATTGAATTTGTCGCGTATAGGGATCTGAACGTCTCAGGACAGTAAAGTGGGTACATGGCTTGAAGTACCTACGTGTCACGCTCCTTAAAAACTCTGACTCCAAATCTAAGAATAATGGAGGCCAGGTAGTTAAGGAATTTAATTGTTGAGCCATTTAGAGCTCACTTTATACCGGACATTTCATAGTTTATCTATTAATTAACCTAAATTAGTTGACACCTAATAGTGACACCTTAGTGAGCAATCATCTGTCATAGATGCTGTGGCCAATGATGACCAAGTAATGAGGTACGAATCTATCGCACCTGAAGGATACAAAAAATTCATGGTCTATGCCATTTCATCCTACATTTTAGAGACTGACCTTGCTCAGAGCGTTCTTCAGATTCTCAATTTCATTCTTGACAGCATCTATCTTGAGGTCCGTGGCGTCGAGGCGTCGCCCCAGAGGGTCTTCGTCGGTAGTGAGATTGTTGTCCAAGTCTGCAGGTTTCGTCTTCGTAACACCCGCGGTCAGAGACTGCAGGCTTTTCTGAATGCTGTCCAGCGCTTCTTCAGTCGCCTTTTGTGCTGTCTTTTCACGTTGCTCTTTCTGGAAAAACTGTTGTTTTGTAGCTAAGGAACGATATTGTAAAGGGAGTATAGATAAGAAATAGCTATAAAAATGTGTCTACGTTAGGTGTCTGTTATTGTCCGTCCGTCACGATAGGTGCGTGCAACTTTCGGGTTTGACTTTGCCCCAAGTAAATATACCCCGCACCTCCACCCATTATAGGGGGTGAGGTAGAGATGGTAAAGACTTATTAGTATATTGATCTTTATTTATTGGATAACATGCTAGATGAAAGTCTCGGGGGCCAATCCTTGACATACTTATTCGGTTCCTCTTCTATTTATAGACTTCCAGACAGCTTGATTTGAACTCCGAACGTCTGCGCAGTGGTGTCCAGCCAGCACTGTAGAGGTTACGTAGACAACCTCTACAGTACCTACTTACAGACTATTTACTCGTATTTACCACTATTTTCCCGAGCAGCTCCGAGCTCGTTATACAAAGAACGTAGGAGCCACGGCATAAAATAGCACATTTCCATCCTGAAGGTCCTATCCATTCTATATCTTACTGGTGAAAAAGAATTCTTGAAGTTGGATGTACTTAGTTCAGGAGATACCATTCTTCCCGGAGATAGCTACGAGTATATACATACAAACTTACATTCCATAAACTTTACCTTTTTATAATAGTTCGGTTAAGAAAACATCGTCATTTTCGATTCAATTTAAAGTGGAAGTTCTTATCTGCACTGGGTTAGCATGGGGACTGCTGCTGATCCATTCCCTCTTGTTCATGGAACGAGGCCTGTGCCCAGAACTGGGACTTAAATAGACTGATGAGATGATGTAGAGGCAGAGGCGTCTCTAGCCCATGCAGCGCCCGTGTGCAAACATTACTCTAGCGGCCCCTAGTAAGCCCGCGGTCAAAATGGAATGGTAGCGGGCGGCGCTCGGCGCTCCCTAGGACCGCTGCAGCCGTGTGCAACTGTGCGTGTGTGCGTGCCCTGCATCATAGGTAAAGACAGCTCTGTGTAGAGACATGGTAATAGAGACCGTCGCGCTTACGTTGTGTAGGTATATTCGTTTGTATCGGTAGTATGTAGTGTTGCGTTCCGTGGGTCACGTACGGTGCTGTCTAAAAATCAGCGCTGTAGGTGTCTGTCTGACACCTCGGCATAATGCTGAGACAGCGGCCGATTCACTACCGCGAAGACACACACATTAAGTATGTGTCAATTGTATTGTGTTTTTTGTCTCTGTTTGTCTTTTGTGTAGTGAATAAATGTCTTCTTTCTTTCTTTCTTTCTTACTCTCCAGACCAGTTATCTTTCCAAGTTGGCCTAGGTACATGAGATTGCTAACTGTGAAACCAACCTGCAAAAGTATCGTCTCCACATTAGACAGCCGGTCATCCAGCCGCGATATCATGCCTTTCAGCGGCTCCAAAGCCCTGTGTTTCTTGTCCAGCACCCCCAGCATCTTCTTGAGCTGATCCCCGAGCCCTTTCTCGCGGTACTCGTGACGCTCCAACTTGTCTTCCGACGTGCGGAACATGTGGACTAGTGACAGCATGGCGTCGCGGATGTCTTCGTGCCTGGAAATAAATAAATATTAATGGCACACTTATACTTACACACATCGAACTAGCCCCGTAGGTGTAGGTACTCTAGGTAGTATGGTACTTATTCTGACTCTAAGGCCTAAATTACGTAAAGGAAACTCGTAAAACTATGCTCGCGTACCTTGACTAGACTAGTGTATATTTTATAAAAGCACTACCTACTAAACAAATCACCGTATGAAAACATGTCCTACATTTTAAACTCATTGTTATTTTCTCGTTTACATATTTATGTTGCTTTATCGCTAGCATAATATTTAGATTAAGTAGGTCGTCAGTCGTCACCGCAGGGTCAACAGTCTGGTTTGTTTCGCCCTGTTACACGATTCATAACCTGTCTCAATTTATTTCATTACCTAGTACAATTTGACCCTGAAATTCATGACAACTATGGGTGACTAGGGGTCCGACATACAATGGTTCTCCTGAGACGAGTTCGGTAAGTGTTGGGAACACGAACGCTGTTTTGGAGAGGGGAAATTAAGGCAATCCTGCTGCGACCTCAAGCAGGCGTTCGACGCATATTTTATGGTCGACAACGTCCAAGACTGACTAATAACATGCTAGAGGCGCCGTGTAGTCGTAGTCTACAGGTAGCAAAGTGTTCCCAGAACTAAGTTATGTTTCCGCTTGGCCTAGCGGCTGATTGTAGGTAGATTATGTTTGCAAGTGTTTCTAGCCATTTGTCCCGTAAGCATTTGAAAGGTTGATAAAGAAAATCTTTCAAAATGTCACACGTTTTCAGTCCAACAGACTATCGATCGACCTTCGACAGAAGAATTTTGGCTGAAGGGAAGTCAAGTTCCGGCGTTTTCGCGGTCGCTCACCTGTTTTATACTAGTTATAGGGACTTTTTTTTCCTAGCCTGTTTAGGTGTCCCACAGTGGGGCTCTCCCCTCTTTTCTTCCACTCGGCCCTATTGCTGGCATGCTCCCGCCAATCCAAGAAGAACGCGTCCAAATCGTCCCGCCATCTCCTTTTTTGATCTGTGTTTTTATTATTTCTATTGAGATGTAAGTTAGTTTGTAAGGTAGATATATACATAAGAATGCCTTTGTTGCCTGATAAAAAAAATAGCCTTTAAACGTATCCTACGTTGTCGTCTTTCCGTCGCGTCATCTCATCGACCAACGAACCAAAACCAATTACTTAAGGATTAATTAATGTAATATGTTACCGCTAATGTATGTAAATCAGTTAGAGTGCAGATTGCCTCCTTTAATCTGCAGATAATCTGCTTTAGTCCGTTAAATTGACACACTTTTTAGCGTTCCGTACCAAAATTGGTCTAACGGAACACTTACGTCTCTCGGTGTCTGTCTGTCACAGGCAGTTTTTAACTTTACCGTACCGTTTACTTTACACATTAGCGAGAGCATAAATACCGACCGTCCCCTCTCATCTATAGCCGTGTATCCACTAGAGGCAGCCTCGCGGCCCGAGGTAGCGCAAGTGGAGACGCTGCTTTAACCTGAGGCATGAGGTCATGAGGTTGGGGCAGCGTCTCCACTTGCGCTGCCTCGGGCCGAGGCAGCCGCTCGGCACGAGGTTGCCTCTAGTGGATAGCAAGCCTATGAAGGAGGCACTGTGCCAAGCAGTAGGACATATACTTATCTATATATAGGCTATTATTTTATACCTATACAGATTCCCGTTCCTGGAATGCAAGTAAACCTGAAACCTTGGTCTTAGAGTTAGGTATGTAGTTTTGTTATATAATATATCAAAATTATTCATACAGTTTGTACTTATATCTTGAATTGGTTGTACTGAGGTGTCACTCACACAGCGACACAGATATATTTATATATATAGATTTATATATATATATATAAACCCTTGTTTTACCTAAATAAATGTTCATTCTATATCCGAAACTCGTTGTATTATTTACACACCTTCGCCTCAGTACCTACTTCCTCTACCTCTAGCATGTACCTACTTACTTAAAAAATCTTAAATATAATGAAAAAGACATAAAATTGGAACCTAAATCTATGTAGGTGGCCCTGAAACCTGGCAAGGCAATTATTGCGAAATCAACAATGTTTTAAGAACTTTGATTCCGTTAATTGTTTATGTAAACCAATAACCGGATGTTCCCCGGACTGCGTTCAAAGCAATGCTGAGAACGAATTAATTGCAATATTATTAGTGTAGTGAGTTCCAGTTAGTGAGTGCAAGTATTAACCGCGAATTAGCTAAAATAAGCGGTAAATGGGTCACCACTGAAATAGTACCGCCGGTTCTCGGTGACAAACGAGACTGCATATCTACTCTAGACACTACTGGTCAGAAATGTCATGTTAATTAACTTCACGAAAGATACATATCTATCTGTCCAGATATATTGATTAGCTAGGTATGTTTATATGTTGGTTAGCTATCTGAAACACATAAAATTGTTGCCCAACTGTTTTATTTGTCCAAAAACTATGGGATCTTCGAAAAAACTGGCTTATTGCAGAATTAAAAAAAACAAACGGTCGGGCATACGCATTATACGACGCATTCGGCAAATTCCATTTAATAATTGCGATCAAAATGAAAATACCTACCTACTCAAACCGTCAAAATATTCAATAATTATTTAAGATTAAATTAAATACATAAATAAGGATAAATAAAGGATACCTTAACTGAACTAAACCCAGTAGATTTTGACGTGGGCCAAATCCCTATAAGGCGAGGTTGGTAAAGACGCCAGATGCGATTGCTCTAACCCAACTAACATTTTGGTGTCAGCCAAAGGGTTTTATTATAAGTGAGTTATATTTATCTCAGTTGGAACTAATAGTCTTATAGAGGAGTTAAGAAAAAAAATAACTCCTAGTGTTCTAGAGCTTTATTGAACGCTGCTAAAAAGGTTTTAGAGTTATAAGAGTGTTACTCAAAGCAATTATACTTAAGATGTATAAGTGTAACCTGTTTGTAACGCTTAAACCTTTACAAGAGTGCTCGCTGACGCTCATTAACTCTTATTGCTTTTTAGTTGTTGCAGTGGAGTGTCTTATAAAGCTTAAGGTGTTATATCTGCTATAAGGTGCAGGCAGAGACTTTATAACGTAGTTGGTCAAGAGTGTTGTAACACAAGATACTAGAAGTGTTGAACAACACCGTTATAAAGGCAAAGCCTGCTCAATATTCTTGACTACAGGTGTTGTAACTCAATAAGCGTTATAGATGCGTTAACTGACGCCTTAAGCTTTAATGTAAGTTCGCCATTGTTTTCTCTCTAACTAATAATTTGCTAACAAAATTAATAATAATCTGCTAACTCTAACCTACAAATTCATTATCCGTCATGCTCATTAGGTTATTCAATATTTGACATCAAAATACTTCATTATTTATGTTACTCTTGCCATTCAATGGATGCCACTTAATTTAACATGTCACTGGCCAAGAAACAAGAATGGAAAATGATAAAAATTTTAGGTGTCTATTTTATTCTTCATAAGTTTTATTATAAAATCTTTCATAAATCCTGGGCGAGTTAAAATTGAGATGGTAAACATGGTATACACTTAACGTAAAATCACAAGGGCAGATTGTTTTCACTTAATTTCACATACACATCCAATTTAATACACTTTCAATCAGTACGACTCCTGTCACATATATCGCCATTTTGTCGGTAGACTATATTTGTTTCATAATTTTATAGTAAAGAAAAGAGTAAGATATATGCTCACTTGAAACTGGGTAAGCGCAAGAGAGTTACAACACTGTTAGCTAAAACATTAAGCGTTACAACGGTGTTTGTAGAGCGTTGGTTAACACTATGGGTGTCAGATAACACCGCTCTAAAGGCTTTCTAACACCTTAACCTGTAAGACGTGGGCCTCTTTCGTGGTTATAAAGGTGTTAGAGCATGCTCTAACACCTTTCTTACAGGCATTGTTAACACCTTAACACTTGGCGGCAACCGATATAAGAATGATATAAGGGTTATTTTAACGCTAGTGTGCTAGTTGGGCGACTACTTATATATGCCAAATGCGAATGCTTTGAATGCTCCTACTGCTCATGGCTCCTTGCATAGAGTAGCTCACATTCTTGACTGCACTGAATGGTAGGACAATATAATGTAATATGTCGCGACGAAGAAGGGTTTTTGACAAGTATTAAGTACTTCGGCCCGCGATATATTCTCTCTCTGGTGAATTTGTTTGTAACTCACCCCCCCTAGTCTTGTGGCAAACGTGCGTGTGGTGAAACATTTCACCAATTGCGTCAATTGATATGCGACTAATAGTGTACATACCTAATCGTGTCGTAATTAACTATTACGATTCATAAATTGACATGATACATCTATCGATCCCATCATGTGTTTTCTAGAAGATATACCGAGCTAAACACCATATAAGTATTTTAAGACACTCTTGTTCTATTTGTAGTATAAATCAGCACTTAAACAGGCATGGCTGTTATATGATCTACCAATAATGTTCCATGGAGATTTACGACTCAATATCGCCAGACATCTCGACTTGGAGATAAAAATGTTATTTCGAGATTTATATGAAGAGCTATCGTCCGGGCTGAGGCCATCAATAAACACTTACCGGAATGATAAGCTTTCGCAGTCGGTTTTTTGCATGTCGTAGCTCTGATTAAGTAATGGAAGTGGATACGCGCCGCTAATTATCGAGAGGCTATCTGATCTTGCTAATTGAAAAAGTTGATGGATTGCCATGTGTATGGTTAACTGTACTAAATGTTCGCGTAACTACCGCCACCATTTGCTACGTAGGTAAAGTGAAGGTAATTGAAACACGTACCTTTTTCGCTCCTATTACTTACGTTCTAAAGCTTCTTCACTGTACTATCGACAACACAGCTAACCAAAACCAATGCACTGACCACCAGTGCACTTAATGTGCATTGTTATAAGGTTCTATATAAACACAGGATGGTCAGACTGTGTTGGCGTTTGTACATGTGTGGTGTTGAGTTTGAGTTCATATTGTTGTGTGTTTTTGTGTATCCCCTCCGAACCGCTGACAAATATTGTGGCTACCTACTGTTACTTATTCTGTGGCGGCAGTGACCGGGGCACATTGCACATAGAACTGATGGACGTTGGGGCGGGAAGGATCTCGAGTTGCGAACACGTACCGGTAGGCACAGCGTGGGAAGACCCCCCACAAGGTGGACTGATGACCTGGTAAAGGTCGCGGGAGTCCGCTGGATGCGGGTAGCGCCGGGGCGGCCATTGTGGCACTCTGGGGGAGGCCTGATATGATAATGATCTAATCTAATCTCATCTCACGTATATTTGGAACTGCCCAACTGGGGAAGTACCGCCACCTTGCAGGAAACCGCAGCCATGATGACACCACTTATTGCTCTGTAGTGTACCTACTCTAGCTTCTGCCCGCGACTTCGTAATTATGGTTTACAAGGTTTTCTTATGTTTAACCATACTACTCGTACATACTGAAAATAAATATTTGTTTTCCATATTTTGATTATTATTGTACTATTCCAAATTTTTCATAACATTTGACATTTGATTTCATATAAATAATAGTTGTGATAATATATTTAAATATTATTTAATGATTTGCACACCTGCTCGCAGGCTAGATACACTGTGCGCATCATTTTTGTAACAACCCTCTGACTGTATCTGTGGCAAATAAATTTTCTGAATTCTGATTTCATAGATTGTGCGTGTAACTGTTCAAATTCTCTTCGAATGTAAATAACACCCTCATAAACTTGGTCGTCAATAATATTATATAGATGCCCAAAGTATCCTTTTAGAGAGCGCTCCCTACGCGAGCCCCAGGTCCGCAGACCCTAGGGCGAGCCCGACGGACACTCACTATCCTAAGGTGTCTTGCAAGCGAGACCTGAGGCCAAAGTGCCAAGCGGTGTGAGGCATGAGAGACCGACTGCCAAGCTTTACATTGGCACTCATTATCTTCGGGCGTCTTGCAAGCGAAACCTGAGGCCCAAATTCCCGAAGATAAAAGGGGAGCCAAGCGAAGCCGAAGCCTGAACATTTCGTAGGAATTAAAGACCTATAGCATGCTTTTAGAGACCGCTACCTAAGCGAGCTCGAGGGCCGAAAACCCGAAGGCAAGCTCCCACGGTTACTTCTCTAGGTGTCTTTGCAAGCGAAACCTGTGGCCAAAGTACCGAAGATGTGCGGCGAGGCAAGCGAGCTCTGACGGACACTTCTATCCCGTAGTTGAGTGGCGAGGCGAAGGGCGAAGTAAGTCCCGTAGGTGAGTGGCGAGGAAACCGAGGCCAAAGGCCGTGCTTTACGTTGAAGTGAAAGACTCCGAGTATTCCTTCAGAAAGCGCTCTAAATGCACCCCCATGGACGGACACTCATTATCTCCCAGTGACTTGCAAGTGAAACCTGATGGCGACGTGGGGGGTGTACACTTACTATTCCCAGGTGTCTTGCAAGCGAAATTCCATGTAAAAGTTCGGAAGGTGAGTGGCGAGGCAAGCAAGGCCTTTTCGTTGTATTGTAAGGCAACCCTTCTCAGAACGGTCTCAATGCGAGCAATGACCCCTAAAGACACACTCATTATCATCCGATGTCTTGTAAGCGAAACTTGAGGACCAAAATCCCGAAGGAAAACGGGGAGGCAAGGGAAGAAGCGAAGCGAAGGCTGAGGTTTTCGTAGGAATGAAAGGCCCAAAATATATCCCTTTAGGGGGCGCTCCTTATGGTGCGCATATTTCAGAAGTCACGGGAGATTTCTACATTTATAAAATTTATACCATATAGATACTCAATTCTCCACGGAATGCCGTTTTGTCCAAATTGTATACCTACCCACATCCCTTGACGTTGGTGAACTATGATAATTCCCTTCCTTCAAACAACTTTAGATGACCTCTGATTTCATAGCAATTATAAGAAGGAAGAGATCAAGGTTGCTGGTTTTTCAATATAAACAGCGCCGTCGTCAGTGATTGATTTTCCAATTTAATTAGCTATCTTATGTTACATATAAAAGTTACTGTCAGTGGCGACATCAACCCGTTTTGGTTAATATGTAATAGGCATAGTGTTTACCATTATTTTACATCCCGGGTTTTTTCACGTTTTATCTATATTTTGCTAAAAGTTTGAATGGGGTTCTTACTTTTTAGTCAAGTATATGCTTGTCAATTTTCAAGTAGATTTGTAGATTTAAGAAGTTCCCATACAAAGTTCAACCCCATTTTTTAACCCCTTTGCACCATTATCTTAATATTTTTATAGCCTATGTGTTGTCCGGGAGTTTTGTCGACAGATTAGTAAAGTTTGCTTAAAAATCGGTTCAGCCGTTTTTACGTGATACGCGTACAAATAAACAGACAAACAGACAAGAATTCTTAAAACTTTTGGGTCGTGTTCTGTTATCGATTCTAAGTATCCCCGGCAAACTTTTTTTCGAATATCTTCCATGTACAGACTTTCGTTTCGACCGTCTTCAGCTTTATTATATGTATAGATGTAGGTATAGTGTTGCTAGTGAGTAATGTCGCCAGAGCCTCCAAAGGCGCGTTCTCGACCTGCATTTATCGCTAGCTTTCGACACAACTAATCCTAAAACCTATAATGGGTCGGCTACGCGCTTGTGATTCCTCTGGAATAGCGAGCGTTCATATAGGCACTACGGAGTCTATAATTACCGTCAGGCAGGACGTATGCTTGTTTGCCACTGTGGTAGTATTAAAAACCAAGTAAGTCTGCAACTAATTTTAGCAGCAGGACGAACGGCTCTAAATGTTGTGTAAATAGAATAAAATCGTTGTGCTTCACTTTGGCCTTTAATGTTGACATTTTATCGTTTTGTCCAAAGATAAAAAAAAATTACCTCTACGAGAAGTCACCCCACCGTCAGTCAAACACAATATGTAAAGTTTGATTCAGAGGATGTAATTTACTAGGTTTAATGAAAAATAATATTTTTGCAAAAAACATCCCTTCTTCCCCGCTCCCTCCCCCTGCGTGCCAATATAACTAATAACAACCTTATAGTATGTGTAGTACGCTATAGTTCAACTTAACTCAGCAAAATTGATAAAGGAGACGATGAAATAAAATACCAATTTGGTTTGCCAATACCAAATATTTTTCAAAGCTTTATCTCTTTAGGAATAACGTCCAAATTCGAACTATTCGAATTTACTTAACTCAGCAAAATTGATGAAGGAGACGATGAAATAAAATTCCATTTTTTTTTGCCATTGCCAAATATTTTTGAAAGCTTTATCTCTTTAGGAATAACGTCCAAATTCGAACTATTCGAATTTGCTCAATAGCAAAACGGTAAAGGACGCGTGGACAAAATTACAAATGTATTTGCAGAATATGCAATTGCAAAATGTGTTTAACGGCTTTATACTCTTACGAATAGTGTTCAGTTTTGAATGAAGTCGAGTTGGCTAACAGCAAAATATAAAAGTTTGATAAAACTAAATGGAATCTGGATTTACGGAAAATGTGTCACGACCTTATACTGTTAACAATAAAGTACAAATTGGAACTACGTGCCCCTAGTCAAACCCCCGTTTCAGTTTTCACTTCATAAACTACCTGTATAATTGAATGGTATGAGTCTTTGGTAACACTAAAGTCCCAAGTCTGTAAGCGCAGACCAAAGGGGTGACCAAGTATCTTTTCGAACGCTCGTTAGGACAACTCAACTGTCATTTTTCCTTACAACAATTGACATTAAGATCTACTTGACGCACATACGAGTACAATGCACGTAATTGACTAATTGGGCACTATCTATCAAAACTTAACAAAGTCTACCAAATAGTTAAATTGTAAACAAAATGTCATACATACCTACCAAATAGTTGGTACATGTATAAATTACATTGTTAACATTACATAGCATCACTTCTACATTGTATCTATACGGAAAAGGACCCTGACCTGACATTGCTCTTAGGATACCCATTTGTAATGCTACCTAAAATAAAAATAAAATCGAAGCCCATACAGAACGTTCGCTCATTATATTCCAAAGGGCACCGCATTCCCGTTACAAGCCGAACAAGTGCCCAGTTGTTTTTGCGCGCGATATCCCTCGACGGTTAATAATAATAAAGGGAACATAGCAATTGTCGTGTTTTGTTTCCCTTCATGGAATTCAGCCAAAGGTCAAACGTAACGGTCAACGCACTTGGGGCGGAAAGTTGGTTGCCTTGACTACAGAGTCATTCATAACGACTACGAAGGGTATATCTGTCACGACGTTCCGCATTTAAAATTGAAGTCGATATTTTAGTTAATGTCTCGGAAGAACCAGTGCGCGTAACGTAACACATTGGGATCAAATTGGAATGAGAAATGTAAGTAGGTAAGCGTTAGCATTTCTAGGATTTCCAGGCGTCAGGATTTACTGACGAATCGGAATTTTGAATAGGTATTTGTCAGGAATGCAACAAGACTTTATTTGATAAACGAATAAAAGGCGTATTTCATTAGTGGATATGAAAAGTGTTTAAAACGTATTGTCATAGGGCCCACTTTATAAGTTACATTCATACATTATTTATATTATACACTTTTGGGTGGGCATAGACCACGCGCACTCCCAATTTTGTTTACATATAATTGCGCGAGACTCCCTGTTTGTGAGCATCGTAAACTAAAGCCGCACAGTTCGCTCTTGGGTTTACGAACTTTATTTTATCTTCGGTGCTTATAGGCCATTAACTCAATCGTTACTACAATAAGCTTAGGTAGCTAAATACCACATAAAGCGATAAATAAACTAAAATTGAAGTACCTACCTACATTATTGATTCTCTACGTGTTCGTTGCGTCGACAGTTAGGGATAAATGTAGGTAGGGTAGTAGAACCCTTACTTTCAAAACAGCGCTCTCTCGGGAGCCTTACTCACCAGCTCACCACCAACCCCACTATTTACTCCAGTCATTATACGGTCCGCTAGTATGGCGAAATGGAAATAATTTATAATAGCTTTTTTTTGCTGCTTAACCGATAAATTATAATTGTAGTAATAACGACGAGACTAAATCCGGCAAATTATTACTCATTTAGATATTTTAATAAATTATTGAAAATTTATAAATTCCTGTAAATTCGGTAAAAAAAAATAACAACTTTTTTTTTCTTTGTTTTGATAAATAAATATTTCCTTTATAACTTTGATGATAAATCAGGCAAAAAATGTTTCCGAATATTACATTTCTATTCAGTTAGTCTCCAACATTTTTTCATTTACCATATCTCCGTGTCTAAAAATAATAATTGGCTGTAGGTTCCTACATTCCTTGTAGCTTTAAAAATGCCGCGCGCGAGCCGCAGAGCTAACGTGATTGGCCGGTTGCCTGCAGTGGGGCACACCGCTGCGGCGCTGCCACGAAAACCGAATCTCGAAGTTCGGATATCTCCGTCTCTAACGCACTTATGTTTTATGGTACTCGAACGACAGAGGTAGAGATATACGAACTTCGTGATTCGATTTTCGTTGTAGCGCTGCTGGCCGCCCGGGTGCCGCCCGGTCGCCGCGTAGGTACAACGTAAGTAATAGGTACCACCCGAATCGCAGCGGTTCGCGACATGATCTAACGCGTCTAAGATCTATTAGTTGTTGATATCAGTTAAATTTTAATATACTCGTTGTGAAACAAATTATGAAAATATTATTTTAATTTATTTATCAATGAGTGACACTGACAAGTGTGGGATGAAGATACCTATGCAATGTAACTTTCACGGGCGTGTAGATTGTATTGTAATAGAGCAAAATTCATTAAAATAGTACCTAAACTAGAGGGATTTATACCCTTACTTATTATTTGATTTTTATTATGCCCAATATTACATGTAAGATAATATACAGGGTGAAAAAATCTATGGGCCCTGAAGGGAAACCCTTAAGACAGCTCATTGTCTCGCTCTCATTTTCATGAAATAAACACTATTTAAATTTAATTTACCTAGCCTTAGCCCTAATTACATGATGAATGAGGTAACCTAATTGCAATCACTCAAAATTATTGACCGAATATCTTTTGTCCAAAGAATTTTCGTATTTTTATAAGTTCTCTGAATATACAATTTATTACTTTTTAGGGTTCCGTAGCCAAATGGAAAAAAATGGAACCCTTATGGATTCGTCATGTCTGCCTGTCTGTCTGTCTGTCCGTCCGTCCTATGTCACAGGCATTTTACTCGAAAACTATTAGATGTATTTGTATAACATTTTGAGGATAAGTGTATATTGTTAGCCGCTACATAGTTTTGTAATTAAATTACTCTAAAAAATCATATACATAGGGCTTATTAAATTATTTCAGTGAAAATTGATTTGAACAAGATCGCTTCAAAGGTTTTCGAGATATTTAAAAAAAACTGCCTTCCTTAAAGAAAAGGACGTAAGTGCTTTAAGATTTCAGTAACGATACGACCTTTTTAATAGGCACGGAATCCTTCATTGTGCGTGGTCCGACATGCACTTGGCCGCTTTTTTCATTTACCATTTGATGTTATTCAAATGTTTCAGTTGTCCTAGTTTTACCGCTACGATCATCAGAGCTTTGGGTTGTTACAACTTTTGTTTCCCAGGCAATTTTTACTTATCCAGCATTACTTTCCACATTTCATTCGTTTAGTCAAATGATCATTTTGAGTGAAATTCAAAGTAGTCTTACGGAGACAAGCAGGTCGGTGCAGGTACGACGACGAGCGAAGCGAGGAAGAGTGTTAGCTGAACTGCGACCCTACAGCGCGTGAGCCGAGAGAGCGAGCCTAGCGAGCGTGCTACGGCAGCGGCCGGCGAAGCGCCAGAACCACAGTTTAATTACATAAAGTTGCGCAACGAATGTACTTGCGCAGAGCAACTGTGGGGGCTGTCGCGGGGAAGCGGGCGGCGCGGGCCGCCGCCACAAACGCACACAGTTTGTGTTGTATAACTTTCAAGGCAGGCGCGTGGCGCGTAGCTACATGTTTGAGTTGAGTGAGCGGTCGCGGCAAATGATGTTACGAGTATTAGGTACAATGGCGCGCACTGTTCCGTGTACCTCAACAACAACATTAAATAAGGATTTAAGATTTCATAGATAGACCGTGATGACAGGTAAGTTTGTATACCTAATTTCGTTAATTACGTAGGTACCTAACTGCAACATTAAATAAGGATTTAAGATTTCATAGATAGACCGTGATGACAGGTAAGTTTGTATACCTAATTTCGTTAATTACGTAGGTACCTAACTGCAACCTATGTTGGAAATAATAATTATAGTCTGGTACCTACGTCGGTTCGATAATGAATTAATGAAATTGCGATGGCACAGCGTTGAATTGCTGTGGAAACCGTATTTAACCGTATATAGTTGTGGATCGCGGTCCGGGTACGGCCTTTTTTTATATAGGTATAATATAACGTGGTTATATTTTTTTTGGGTATAGCTACAGCCTATAGAGTTATTAATATTACAGCGAGTTATGTATCTGTTCACATTTTTTTATTAATCAGTGGCTATGGAATGTTCATATGAAAGAGCATTAAGATGCTCTAACTTAGCGCGAACTTGGAACTTTAGTGTGGTTTGTTTATATGGGCCTAAGTTCTAACCCTTGTTGCTATCGTTATTTTAATAGGACGTCAACTTTATACATAAATACATACATTTACGCCTTTATTCCCAAAAGGGGGTAGGCAGAGCACATGAAACGTATGTTCCCGTGCCACTTTTAGCATAAAAGTGGGTATAAAATATGATATTGCAGTGATAGGTTGCTAGACCATCGCCCACAACACACTTCAAGCCTGGTCCCTTAGTCGACTTTTACGACACCCTCGGGAAGAAAGGTGGTGGTGAAATTCTAACCCGACACCACGCGGGATGTCGGGGGGTCAACTATATACAACTCTCACAAACAATTGGGGTACTTATGATCCTTATGTTTATACTTCGTAACGTTTCAAGTACCTACCTATTACAACGTCGCGTGAGCTGTAGGTAGGCATTAACTTTTTTATTATTTTTTATTCGGGCAGGCTGGGACCGTAGGCCATACTGCCTCGTCTTCAGTAAATATAATTTCATTTGGTCAAATCCAGTAATTACGTCTATTAAACCTACCGCGCGATATTTAAGTAGTTATTTATTAATGAAACACAGTTCAATTATATTCAGCGTGAATGTTAATCTTTATAAGAAAATCTCACGTAAACATCTGGCTGTGCAATGCATGTTAATAAATCATTTCATAATAACTACGTTTATTTTATGTATTTTCCATTTTGTGACAACGCTGGCATATCCGCACGGGGCAGCGTAAGTACTTACACGAGAGGCGGCGTCACCCGACATCAAAGGCGTTTCACTACTGTAGGGAATATATCGTAATACTGTGACAAAATGTTGTAATTATTTAGTTCCGTATTAAGGATAACATCTATCCAATAAACATTTAGCCTTTAAAACAAAATTAAGTCTAAGGTGAAAAGCTTACGTCAACTGGACGTATCGTTATCCTTTATATTGATCGTATCGGTTAGTAAAATAAAATGTGTAGTAAATATGTACCTATTTTTACTGCTTAAGTTTGTTCGATTCTCGGTAAAAGTATGTTTATTTATTGGTTACCTGTCACTAAACTTTTTTGTCAATTACTATTCGACAAACTTTGTTTGCCTTTTTTTTTCGTTTGGCCGACAGTGACACGACACAATCTACAGTGGTCCGGTGGTCCTGAGTGTAAACTGAGCTAATCTAAATCAGCGGCGCAGAGTTTTTAGACAGGGGGTAGGCAGAAAATTTTAAAGGTAGGTATTATTTATTATCTTACCTAAAATTTCCTTCTTCCTTTAATCACCGAACGAAAGAAACATTCAACATGACTACATTCTATATTCTGCTTATATTGGAATCCATAACGTTTTTTGTACTATTTTCGTAATCCATCCATACCGCTGTCTGCCATAACGATAATTTATCCTAACGTTTTTGAGAGCCAAGGACCCTATTTATGATTCGCCTAATACATTTTGGACGAAATTTGATTGTTCCCTAATATTATCTGTCATAATAATAATATATTTTTTTTATTATAATATGGATGTAAGTGTTTGTAAAAAAATGGTTCTGGCGCTTTGTCGGCCGCTGCCGAAGCACGGCCGACAAAGCGCCAGCCAAAGCGCCACGCGAATTCACGTCCGCGGCATTAGGTTAACCCATTTCAAGGACGCGAAATCGCGTCCTCGGCATTACGATTACACATACATGGGACGTGAATTCGCGTCTTCGGCATCCGAGATAAGAATTATGAAAATTACAAATGCCCCCAATCCAAAAACCAGCAACAGTATAATATTATCCTTCATAAATAAAGTAACATTTTGGTATCAGCATTCAAGTACAGTTGTTTTCTAGCAAAAAAAAAACAAATATTACGATTACACATACATGAGATGCGAATTCGCGTCGTCGGCATTGAATGAGTTAATGCTTGACTTGGCTCTACAAAATATTATTTTTATTGTGGAAGAGTTTCGAAACTTGGGCTATTTAGGTATACGAGTTTACGGGTGCATTGTAATTACCCACCCTTACCCATCTCTAGCCGTGCCTCTTTCTTTTGCTCGATTTGGCGGGGGCACTACCATACCCCCAGATAGACTGTCTAGTGGCCTGACAGATGAAGCAAATTTTTAATTTTCGAATGTATTAATTGTGATTGTAACTAAATAAACAATATCACAGATTTGAGTAGGGTAGGCATTGTCTTTCTGCCTTGATGTAGTGCACGCCACTGATGTTAAGGATTTACGGTGGTTTTCTTTCAGGGCCCATAGATTTTTCCACCCTGTATAGTTTAATGTGAGCTTAGTAGTATTTTAGCGGAGTTTTTTTCTTACCCATACCAAAAATAAAGTACCTAAATAACTACTTTCGTTACTACAATCATTTGTAGATAGATCTCGTACTACAAACTACTTATTCTGCTAAACGGACACTAAACTACTTTAAGTAGGAAATCATCTGTTAAATTTGTCGTCAGTGTTTTATAATGATGACATTTTATCATCATTATAAAACATTGAGACATCAAACATAGAAATTTACTTAATTCTTGGCATGTTTTTGCTAAAATTATTATTATTATTATTATTATATATCGAGCCCATTATGTCCCACTGCTGAGCAAAGGCCTCCCCCCTCTTTTTCCAATCATCGCGGTCTTGAGCAATGTTTGGGCAGTCTTTTAAAAAGGAGTCCAAGTTGTCACGCCATCGCCGACGAGGTCTACCGCGTCTCCGTTTTGAGTTTTGCGGCTTCCTTTTACTAAAATATGTTTATTTAATTAATCGCTTCCTGCTCACGCCATTATTACACCGTGAATAGTCGCATTTTCCTACTAGCACATCGTTGAAGACGATATACATATTACAAATAATCTGCGTAGGTAACGTAGGTACTTATCTAATTCGCGTCTTGGGGCACAGAAAGCGCGACCTTGAATGCGAAATCGGCAAAGCACTCGTTGCGTGCCGCCGCTGCGAACGAATGTGATCGTTAACACACGGGGAAAGAGTTCAACTTCAATTGTAGAATTAAATAGGACTATTCAAAAGTGTATTATTCTTTACATAAACCTTTTTTCTGTAGGATTCATGTACTACTTTAATAATCTATATAGTTAAATTAAATTTAGACACAATTTGGTTCTATAAATATTTTTACCGATAGTTAATTGGAGTAAATGTATTTATATGCAAGTCTAAACAAAAATCAATACGATTTTTAGGAAAATAGGTTCATCAATTACTTTTATGAGAATCAAATCAAAGTACTACTTATTACAATTTTTTTCTACCAACTTATGGCACCTGTCACCCAAGCCATGCATTTTGTTAATTTATTGATTTTACGTGTAAAAAAAATGTCAGATTTCATCGTTTACAGGTTAAAGACAATAATATTGGTATGTTGACGATTATAAACAACTATTATTATTTTTATTTTAAAAAATCGGCGTTTATTTGACAGTATTTTTTTATACCTACTTCCGGGTCGAAAGTTTATAAGATTCGTAAATATAGTATCTTAAAATATGTATTTAATGACGGAGAAAAAAACCACAGGCTATTATAAATTCATGTTTGGCGAAACCGTAAAATGACTGGAGTAATTCTGGGCCGTTATTCGCTACGCGCTAATGCGGCTCACCCCGCCGCCGGTCACCCGTAACGAAGCTACGCCTAGTTACTACGCATCGCGGTCTCAAGATATATTTGTGGGTGAGCGTTGAGGTGAGCTTAAAACAAGTTCCGGAATAGGGGCAGTTATTTGGTTTAACCTTAACCTACCAACAAATTTATCTTGAAGCCGGGATTCGTAGCAACTATGCATAGATAGAGGTACAGTTCCGACGGCTGAGGTTTGCGCATCAGCGCTTTCCAAATAACCCACCTCTCCTTCCCACCTCTGTGTACTAAGTATTATTGTAACTTAGTAGAAGTACCTATTTGTAAGTTATTTCCTATTGTAAGATGTACTTACGTGACATTTCTGGTTTGCGCGTGCGGACTCCACAGCAGTAGCGCGGCCGCCACCCACACCAGTCTCTGGGGACAAGGCGAGGATTACCATCTTGCATACCAAATGCAGCACTGTATGAAGGCACAGTTAACTGCAAGGGCTTCGTTTGTTTAAAGCGAGGCCTTTTCGAGTGACTATGAAATCTGTTGTTAAAGGATAGTTTATTTTTTTACCGCGGTGCCAACCATGCTTACGGTCTACAGGTCAGCCTGATGGTCAGCGGTCACCGTAGCCTACCAGGGTCATACACAGATTTCGGGTCGCGGTGTTTCCTGTGCACATTGCATTGTCAAAGTTAAGAGCTACGAAGCCAATTTTGTTGTTGGACTCTTAAACGCATTTCGCATAAACGGCGTCTCGATGATGCGATAAAAACATTATTGATATTGCACCACAGGACAGGTAAAAGAGTCTATCATATCCCCAACCGATTGAATTAACATTTTATATACCTGCCTACAGAAGTATAACTGTAACTTTAGTGACAATGTAACACTATGATATTATTGAGATGATCTGATCATGGAGACTGAAGATCCTGGCCCCTAATAACTCCTAAACCAGTAGGTACAAAATATAAATACGTCGTGATTGGGCTCGTTAGAATGCTTCATAATTTTCATAAAGTTATACAAAAAGCTTGTATGTACTTACATCAAAAATTTACCTACATTTTAGCTGAAACTAAACTTAGTGTAAGTAGTTAGCTGTACTGTAAAAACAAAGGAAAACCACACTAATTCGAAGATATTGAGCACAAAATCTAAACAGCAGATAATAAACAGCGTGTAAATACTACGAAATATGTTTACCTACTATACCGAGCCTGGTCGGGTCAGATAAGCCAAAGGGTCACATTATCGACCGACCCCACGCTCCATAATTCAATATTCTATTAAATCGACACTTTACTTTCAGCCTTGTTCTTTGGGAGCGTCTACCTATATATTATATTTTGGGATGTGACAATGACAATAATTCGAGAAGCTTCAATTATTTTTCGCTCGCCAGATTTCGTCATTGAGGCACTTGGACCCACTCATAAGTACCTACTCATAACAGTCATAAGTAACTCATGAATTAATTTGACATAGTACGCCAGGATGATCAAATCAAACTCTTTGACCGACTGTGTTGTAGTGTTCAGTGGTATCTTCGAGACTTTCGTTCTTTCTCATAAAAGAGAGGGCTTTTATCTATCTAGCTAATACTAGTTTATGACCAGAATCCATAAAAAATAGTATGATTTCAATGCTAATCATCTATTGCTCCTCGCGTGTTTCCCCAAAAGATGATTTCATTTCAAACCTAATATCGGGAATATATTTGAGTGTGAGAAAACTGAAATCTCTTCCTACTTCCTCATGAAATAAGTAAGTAGGTACCTAACTAGTTTGGTACCTATACCTACCGAAACAAATCAATAACGTAAATAAAACATAAAAGTTCATTCAAAAAAATAAACTGTTTTATTAAGTTTAGTTGCATTAGTCGATAGGTAGGTATCTCAGCTTTACCTGTTGTGATGGATCGACAGATAGACTTATTAAGAGTGACTTTACTAAGTAGGTTTAGTTTAGTTTAAGTAAATTGAAGTTAAACTTACTATAAAGTTTAACTTCAATTTACTTAAACTTGAAACTGGAATTCAAGACCAAAAAAACTAAGACAGATACGTCACTGTCAAATCTGTCAGTCACTTATGTCATTGTCAAATAAAGTTTTCAGGTTTCGCCAACCTTTATTGTTATATGCTTCTTTGTATTGGCTGGCACAATTAATTCATTAGGATTTTCTCAAAAAAAGGAACTTAATTACAAACTTTATGTTCAACTCAACTAACATTGACAAATTGAATCACCAATGAACACACACCAGTGTGCCATATTATTAAGACAGTATGGAAAAGTTAAATAAACCCAATTTTTAATAAATAGTTTTTATTTATCTTCATCTTCACCATCACTAATGTCAGAATCACTAACTTCGGAATCTGAGTCGGTCACTTGTATAATAAAGTTTTCCACCACTCCGGTAATTAATCCGTCCAGTTTGCACATCTCGTCCTCTACTTTCATGACATGACTTACACATGACTGCCACTAGTGCGGTGTCACCTCCCGGAGGCCTTCGTGAAATAGGTCTTTGACCTCTGCCATTTTAAATGTTTTATTATTCCTGGCTACATGCCCTTTTACCTGAGCCCATACCAAGTCAATTGGGTTCAATTCGCAGTGGTAAGGGGGCAATCTTAATATTTTGACATGTGCCGCTGCCAACTCATCCACTGCATATTTATTGTGAGCAGGCTTCTCCTTGGCGACAATTGTCATCAATGCAATAAAATGCGATCATTTTATTGCACTGGCAACATTGTCGTAGTTTTTTTGGTCTTGAATTCCAGTTTCAAGTATAGGCAACAGTTTTCTTAGATGTTAAGCATCAATTGTGTACGTCAACGTTTACTTAAGTATGCGTGATTTATCAAAGGCCAGTTCTTTGTGCCATATTGATAAATATTAATATATGTACCCAGTACACTACTTAGCTTAAGGAATAGCCAGTATATACTAACTCGCACTAATCTGTAAATATTATAAGTGATTGCAAACAGGAATGGAGAAATATTTGAATTGCAATGAGACACAGCTATATAAGCTTGATGTTGTTTATATTTGCATTTTCGCATTGCGTTGCAATCAGTATTGTATAGGTAAGTATCAATATTGAAACGTTTTTATAATGCGAAACAAATACATGGAATGTGTTAAACTTAGATACAATTGTATACAACATGAAGATACTTCAATTAAGTTTAGCTGCTTTTTCTTTTTCAAGTACCTAACCTTTATACCTGTTACCATGTTTATTGTATCGCATCGGCAGATCCGTCGATGCTCAGTAGGCGAACCAGTATAACTTTGGTCTATACCATAAATAATAGTTGTTAAGAATTTAGATCTGTCTTACGCGCCGTGCGCAGCTTTTCCACACAGAGTTCAATCGGCTAAGCCCTTTTACCAATACCTAGAAGTTGTTGCCTAGACTATTCACTACTTGTTATCAGAGTTCTTAGTTACTTTGACTATGAATACAAAGCCCGCGGAAAACTGGGTAACCTGGAGAAATGATTGGGGAAGATGAATGGAAATCCGATCGCGTGGCCGCTAGGTACTATATAGCTGATGGACGGATCTGGGGGGCGATTTTTAACTTTCGAGCGCTCGAAAATTAAATAAAAGTGAATGCTTTTTAAATGTTCTATCGTCATTTCATAATAGCATTTCATATTTTAAGTCAATTTTGGAGTTCAGTTCATTCTGTAACTTGTTTTAAGCTCACCGCAACGTTCACCCACAAATATATCTTGACACCGCGATGCGTAGTAACTAAGCGTAGGTAGAGGTGAAGACGCGTCTTTGAGGCAATATTAGATTAGGGAATAGCATAGCAGGTTGGCTGCTCTCACAGGCTTCACAGTTACGACTGTGACGTAGAAATATCAATACGTTGGAAGCAGCGGTGAAAGAAAGTCACCAAAATATTTCAAGACCACGAACTTCGAAAATGCACCTACTTAGCGGGTACGTACATTATTAGCTCAAGTCAAAGCAGCTCGAATTTTTTACCAGAACCATTTGTATATACATAGGTATTCAAATCAAATCAAATCAAAACAAAACATTTATTCGTGACAAACAACATCAATTATAAAAGAAATAATAAAAAATAATAAAAACACATTTTTGCCACGAAATTGACCCAGCTCAGCATGTTGCTAGCTTTGCAGCCAGCGCTGGTCTTCCGCAGGGTCCATTTGGTGAGGACACGGAAAGTAACAAACAAAAACAACACAAAAATTAATAAAAGGAAAAATACAAAAAATATAAAAAATGTAATTGAAGTAAATTAAATAAATAGTAGTCGTAGTAATGGTTTGTTGGCCTGCAAAAAGTTGCATCCCAACAAACCACTAAAATAACCAGATCAAAGCATGCATTACAAGTTATAATGAGTGTACGTTTATCTACTAATTAATTATCATCTCCAACCCGACAATGACCCTGCGGCCTTTCTGTTACGAGCTTATAATTTAATAACAGTATTTAATTCTTATAAGACGGGACATGCGGGCTGGGCTGTTCACAACACATCATCTCAGCTTTCTGAAAACCGGTGTAAGTCAGACCTCCCATTACGCGTTGTTAATATGAATACCGACATCATGATATCGTAAGACAGAGTGTTGAGCTGTGGTGCAACCTGTTGTGAATAGTATAGTTGCATCGTAAACAACGTATCTTTGACTTGACCATCGACTAAGACCCACGCGATGAATACTTTAAGGGTATACAAGAGCGCATCTTTCAGTGGTTTTCTCATTAATACAAACGCGTGTAGCAATAGACTAATAAAATAAACGTTCATCTATTCAGTACCTACATTGATAATCAGTAGGTACCTACATGATGTAACTTCGTTTGGGTGTACTCAATTGAGGCGTACTGTCATAACATAACCGAATTACTATTAAAGCCCTATTGTAGGTCAGAGAGAGCTCTGTTCAATTTGTATAACCAAGGGTGGTGACTCTGTGATGTCATGTCATACATATACATAAGATGAATTGGCGATAATATAACTACAGGGCGATTGTGGCAGATTTAATATATAGGTACCTACTTTTTAAAGCTTTACATTAGCTGTATATAGCTGCATTAGCTGAATCAAAGATTATCGTATAAATCCTATAAATAATCCCATTCGTGCGTAACTATGACGCCCATAAAGGGTTTAGAAACTCTGTCTAGAACTTCCAAGGATGATGTTGAGTTTTTTCCAGATTACGTTGTTTGAATTGAATGGCCAATTCTTATTCTTATTCATACAAGTTTAACTACATTGCGGGATTTGATAGATAAAACGCAGTATGAACTCCTCGGTAGCCCGCAATGTAATGAAACTTGCATGTGTAATTTGCGCTGGTACGAGTACACTATTCCATCCAACTATAATATATAGCGCGGAAGTGTCCGTCTCTCTAACGGGCGAGCTTTCCTATAAGTAGCATGATTTGGACTAAAAAAACAGAAGTTACTCCTGGATTTCTCCAGTGCAATCCTATCATTAATTCGACCGAGATCCCATATGAGGCCGAGTAAAAAATCCTGAGGTTTTTCCTGAATTCTTGAGGTAACCGTCCGGGATAGTTACCTGGAGAATACAGGAGAAACCTGCAATGCTATCGCTTTGTGCCCGAGCTCTCATAAAACGCGAGTTAGGTCCAAAAAATCTTGATATTTCTATCGCTATTATGATTGAGCTGAGGCGGCTTTATACCTATGGTGCAGGTTGTGCGTTGCACACGGACGCAGTGTCCTTGGTAGGGGGCGCTTAGGTACCTAATGATTAGCACACGGGCGGTACATTGGGCTAGAGACCCCACTGTGATTGATTTCCCATATATTAGCCGCGTCATTTAAAATTGTGAGATTTCGCCTGGATTCTCAAGGTAGTTATCCTGCTAATTATATTACGACCGAGCCCCCATACAGGCCGAGTCAAGTCCATTAAAATCTTGAAGTTTCCCCTAGATTCTACAGGTAACTATCCCATTGCACTCCGGTCGCTAAGCGAAGCGAGCGAGCTCCAATAATATAACCCGGTCCAAAAAAAACGAATGTCGTATTCTACTGTATGACTGTATAAAGGATGACTGCATGCACTTCGTCTAATTTTAAACTAAACCGTTGACGGCATCGTCCATACAAAGGGATTGACTAGGACAAAATAAGTCCTTGGCCAAGATCCAGGCAAGTTTTAGTGTGATTTAAGTATAGTATAGACTTTATTAGCTATAAACGTTAGACACTCATAGTCATAATATTCCTATGGCTTGTATTATTCCGTTTCTCAAGATTATTAGGTACTTTTGGATAACTGGTAATAATGTAAAATCACATTTAGTGATTTTTGACTTTTCCAAACCAGCTTTCATAGCTACTATTTACTTTTATCCATAACTACTCGTATATGTCCCAGTTATTCGTAGCTATCTAACCTAAAACCCTGTTATGTTAACCCATTTAGGGCCGTGATTATACGGTTTTCTAGCTGCCTTCTTATTATTTGGGTGGATTATACACTAGCTGAAAAGCAACCTTGCTGTTCCTGGACTGAATGCCAAGAACACTGCATGGTTTACACTCGTATGGTTTCATCTCGTAGAGTCGGATTTCTAAATACTTCTCTCCACTATTTTTTTCATTACGTCTTACTTACGGTCAGTTTCCACTGTGCGAGGCAGCGAGTCGGTGTGAGAAAAAAAAACACCGTATAGCGTTGCTAACCTCGATCACGGATCTCTTTCTGTTGGTATAAAGTTATAAGTAGATTTTTTCCTCGCACATTGCACAGTTCTAGGTTGCAACTTTAATCGAATCGAATCGCTGCCGCTGCCGCTGCCGCTCCAAGTCTTGGCCCAGCCCAGCCCTTAGGTTGATTTTATTTTTATTGAAAATTATAACGGTAAAAAAAATGCATAGTTCGAATTTACAAGTGTATGAATTATGATGTCCCTACACATAAAATGTCATTTATCATAGATCAAATTGATAATAAATTCTTATTCTTATTCAATAGATTTTAATAAAAAAGATTATCTTGTCAGGTGTCGCATCCAATATTTACAACCCTATAAAATATATTACTTATAAATGTTACGTAGGTACTAAATCTGTTTATCGGTCACTAAATCTTCTCTAAGTCACGGGCCCTTTGATTACGTGGCACAAACAGAGCCTCGGGCAAAAACTGTGGGTGTTACTCGACGGTATTGTGTGTATTGCGACCCGTTATAAAGCTAGCAATACATAATGTCCGATCGTCGTAGATACTATAAATATTAATACCTATTACTTAAGTAGGTAGTTTCGGTCTTAGGTTACAGTATATCCGAGCCGCATTCTGCGGATCATTCATTATGCAGTTTCCCCGAATTTTCATGACACGCGTACCTAGTTGTATTGTAGGTATGTCTAAGGCAGTGTTTACCTAAGACGGGTTGCCCGCTAGAGTAGTGTATTTTTGTGATACTATATAGTCTTCCTTGTCGTATCCGACGACGGCAACCCTTATCATATCTCTTAAAGCCGAATTTAGTTTTTGTTCGGTCACATTGTGTGCAGTACAGCTGGCCCTAGTCATTGTAAGTATATGTGTAGGATTGTCTGGGTTGAGTCTTCCGCAAATAGCGCTTTTGGTCCAAGTGTTCAAGTCTCAAGAAAAATCACAAGCGCGTTGCCGACCCTTTATTAATTTGAAGATTCATTGTGTATACAGATAGAGGCAAATGCAGCTCCCTCACTCTCAACGTAGCATATCCTCGGCAGCTCGCCATCTTACCCTCCATGAGGAACGCAACATCACATATCTACAGAGCACGTAATGGTGTTTATTATTTCAGGGGTCTTCAGCAGGGTGGAGGTGGAGGTAAATCTCCAGTTCGGCTGTTCCAACAAGGAAGTCACCCAAAGACAAATATGGCGTTGTTCAGGAGACTGTACAAGTCATCAGCAAAAGTAGCTACGCGGGTCAAGTGCTCAATATGACCTACAGACAACTCTAATGTCAAGAGGATAATAACGACTGTCTAGGTCTACATAATTTTGAGTGTGCCGCACGCGTCTCCATAAACAAGGCTACAGTGTAAATTAAACTCCGCGCATAAGTCTTTTATACGATATTGAAAAACTAAGAGCCGTAGAGTGTGCACCTATCTTTACGGCGTCGTACGGGATACCAGTTCCATCTTATCCGCCTTGTACCCTCCCTATTTGATTAATGAATCCAATTGAAGCGTCAGCTATTGCACCTGTGCTTTCGTATGGGTTTCTATTGAACTGGCTCAAAGCGGTTTTACATACATTATACTACGTTTGTAAGTGCATCCGATAAGTTAAGAGGCTTTGTTGATTCTTATTTGGTGGCGTTTTCAATCTGATTTCGATAGAGCAGCGCTATTCACAATCCATCTACTATCTCTAAGTGTATCTTGTATCAACAACGCGTGAGCTGAGGTCTTATACCTACTGGTGCTCCTGTAGCGATATGTTGTTGTGAAGTTGTGAATACGGGACACAGTGGGGGTCGGCCACCCACTAGATGAGACGGCTTGGTTACGGTAGCGCGAGGTATCTGTGAGCTTGTCTTTATAAATTGAGCTGTTGTGGACAGCAACATGTCTTGACCATTCGTTTTGGGGAGATCTCTAGTGACGTGACCTTGCTGCGAACAGCAGGGCTATAACGCGACGGCGCGCGAGCTCTCTCGATTTTTCTCGCACTAGCCGTCTCTATCTTATTAGAACACTTACTTAGAACAAGAGGTACCTATAGTTCGAGAAAAATCGGGAGTAGGTATGTCGCGGCCGTCCCATGATAGACGTGCTGTATTTTTAGTCACTAGAAAAGACACAAATAATCCTCAAAACAATAAAGTCGGCACTGCGGTTGTGACTCTACTGGAATCGGCAGCAACCTTAACTACTTACACTACTGCTGACACTACTGTCAGCAAACCACCAGGCATGCCACCGTCGTAGTAAAAAAAGAACGATGGGCCTGTCTATGTATAAGTACTTGTGAAAAGGTGCACTCTCACTTTTTAACCAGCCAGCACTGCCAGCATCAAAAACGTTAGTTACCCTTCATTTGCACACCGCAGTCAACTGTTTATCGAGTGCGGATTTTTACGAGGTGCGAAGAGCATCGCTAACTACAGTATGTTGGGGCAATCAACTTTCTTATTTGCGACTCCAGTCGAAAAGTCTGTAACTATATGTATGTCCAACAATAATTATTAATTACTCTGTTAGTCCATACATGAGAGGAGGCCTGTGCCCAGCAGTGGGACGTATATAGGCTGATGATGTGTGATGTGACTCTGTTAGTAGTTTCATGGATCTAAAATATGAATGAGTACTTACGTAAAATATATTTTAACTAGTCAATGTCATTATCTACTTATCATCGACATGGGACCAATCTTGGATCTGAATTTTAAACCAGTTAACCTCAACAGATTGAGGTCAAATTTAGGGTAGTTAAACCCATAGTTCGGATGACAATTCAATATTATAGTACCATCGCTGACAGAAGGTGCCCATGGGAAATAAGTACCTACTAAACCGACGTAACCTCATTGAGTTTGGGCTAGTTAGAATCGTATCAATGAGTACACGAAATTGTATCAGTGAGTGACGGTCAGAAAGTACAGATGGCAATAACAGCTTGTACCAACAATTATTTTTTTGAGGGAATCTTATTAATTACATGTGATTTTTGTGAGTTATGTGAGTACGTTACTAATATGATTTTCAGCGGCGTGAGAAATGAACCCACAGAAAGAGGAGAAGTATCGTTTCTTCTCAGTGTCATCTTTGATTGGGGTAAGGAAGGTTATTCTCGGTGTAGTTAATCAAAGTGTTGTGTAAGTAAATAGCTACTTAACTTTACAATGCTTACTCAACTCTCCTACTTGAGTTTCTTACATCTCTGTTTGCAATAGGTGGCAATAGTTCATGACCTGACTATAAGGGCGGTGAATACGTGAATGCCCTAAATAATGTGAATGAATACGAAGATTGCAAGTGTTTAGGTGAGGGCCATAAATATGCGATCTGGGGCTTAACGAATTACCGCCCTTGGCGCGTACACAATTTTACGTCTTCTCCTGGGTGCATGTGAAGTGATATTTGCCGCTGCGCCCGTGGGCGTAAATCTCGCTGACCCAGTGACGTAAAAGTTTATTTACGCTATAGAGTGGCAATTTTACTTAATCTTACTGCCTGGCCAAATATACGTAAAATATTCGGGTACTCACCACGGGCGGTAATGAAGCAGGCATTAGAACGGCTTGCCTTTTGCTTGGGCGGCATATATCTACGATCTGAGACATTCTTTTGCCGCCCTAGGTTAGTAGGTAATGTAGGTAGCTATTATTTCTTACGTAAAGATAAGTTATAACTAAAATTGCGTTAGAATAATAATTTTCATACTTGATCAAACCAGTTCCTAACACTAACAGCATTTTCATAAGGTACAATCATGATTTTAGTAACTAGGTACGTGTTATGATTTAACTTACCTAATTATGAATATCTATTACTTATATCTGTATCGAATTAAGTTTTCATGATTTTACCATATAGGTGCGGTCTTAGTAGAAGACCGAACATTGCAGATGTCCGAAACGTCGAAATAAATAAATGCAATTATAAGCAAAGAATTAAGGAATGTTATGAAAAACCCATACCTATATTTTTATCTATCCCATCTTATTTTTTAGAGTTAGGATAATTTATTTATTTATTTAAATCAGGCAACAAAGACAATATAACGAATAACAAATAACTTAAAAACTAACATAGGTAAGTACATATCAATATACACTAATAATGATGTCTACCTAGCAGTCTTACAATAACCGACAAAATAATGAAGTATCTACAGCAGAGCTTTACTCGGTAACTAAAGTTAGCGCCATGAATAACTAAGTACCTAACAGCAGATTACTTTTCTTTGACACTTCACTCTTTATCACGACGAGACATGCCCATGAATAAAACGCTTATTAGTACCAAGAATCGTTAATTAATCTGCAACTAACAAAATCTTTACCTTACAAGACGTTACTATTAATTATAGAAAAATAATAAAATCCACTCACCATACTTAGCATTATCCTATTTCAAATTAAGAACGTCTAGTAACGAACGCCGGTTCTATATTTAAAATAGTGCGTGAGACTGCGTGCGCGCACGGTCGGTCGCGAACTGAACTGAGCATGTATTTAAGATCCCGTGAACGATGAACTTTGGGAGCCGGCGCCGATGCACTCATACTCTTTACTTTATACCTTTGTCGATCGGCATTCCATTAAGACAGGTATTTTTGGACACTATCGGTCAAGCGGACCCTTGAGATTGAACGGATATGTTTGAACAATTAGTGATAGGAGAGGATGTGGCTTGGATTTTGGTTAAGTCAATAAGGCCGCATGTTTGCTGAGTCGTTAGAGGATTGGTCGGAATATACCAACATTATCAAATGGTTGACTCTGTAAAATTAGGGGAGAGGTAGGTCTTTTGAGTCAATCAAAGCTTGAGAGAGTGATTGGGTTAGGGGTGGCCTATGTCCAGAAGTGGACTCTTTTGGCTGATATGATGATGATGAGGGCTATGAATATTTTTAAATATAAGTATCTGTTTCGATTTTTATAAGTTCATGATCCCAACTAAAGTTATCTTGTAATGTCGCCACAGCAAAACATGACATTACTTTAAGCGCTTTAGCGCATATACAACTTGACCTTTGGCAATAGAGACGTGTTCAGATATTCGTGAGCACTTTGGCCGCTCCTATACATCTGATGGCGTTACTCAATAGTGGTCAAATAGGCAACAAATCGATGGGAATGAAATCTACGGAAGTCTCACTATCTTCATATTTGTAATATTCCCACATTGAAGTATAAATAAGTTTGACTTTGACTGATAGGCTTTAATTCCACCGCATGCATTTTACAGCGCAAGCTTCTTTTTTAGTTAGGGCCGCCAATAATGGCGAAAAAACTAAGTACCTGTACCTACCTAAATAGTGGTAGCTGAGAAAAGGGCGGCTAGTTGAAAACGGCCTATGGCGGCTACAACGGTCTCGATCCGATAAACAACTATACTTCGTGCACACTCATGTAAATATGTCAATAAAGATAAAATTCGAGGTCACGATCATTTAAGAGCGCCTAGGAGGAAAATAAAACAACGAAATACTGTTGATTTTTTACTGCCTTTCTGTGTACAATCCGCTTGTGTCGACTCACACACCCCGCCGTCCTGAAAGTCTTCCAACACTCCGAGCAACTGAACGGCCTCTCGTCCGTATGAGTCCGTCTATGAACAGTCAGAATCTCCGAAGTATTAAATCGTTTGCCACACGTCTCGCACTCGTGGTTCCGTTGGTTCGCGTGGTGAACGAAGTGCCGTCTGTATTGGGCGAGGATATGGAAAGTTTTCCCGCAAACTTCACACGTTTTCTTAGGCGTTGGGTCGTGGACAGCTTTGTGGATGACAAGACCGCTTTTGAACTTAAATTTCTTGTCACAGACGTCACAAGAGTAGAATTTTCCAGAGGAATGCATGTCTAAGTGACTGCGGAGGTTCCTCGTGTGTTTGCCGCATACTTCACAGACCTTCCAATAGTCGTACTTAAGTTTACGTATCTTCTTTTTCTTTCGCGCTATGATCTTCTTGGACCCTGTTTTGGCCAGTTTCTTTTCCTGTTTCATGTCATTGTCGGAGAAATCGGCGTCGAAATGAGTGTCTATGTCTCCCATGTCTTTGTTTAAGTCGTTGTTGTCGTCATGGTCGTCTATGGAAACTTCCACTTTGATCGATTTAGTTGTGCGGTAGTGTTTGTCGACGTCCTGGCATCTCCGTCGGAATTTGTAGGCGTGCTCCAGGTCGTTTAAACAGTTTAAACATATTTGCCAAGGTAGTTTATCGGATTTTTCCATCTGCAAACGAAGTCTTAATTAACTCATACTGTATCGTGGTAAGAATCAGATAAATAAAAGGTACTACGAAAGTCGGGGGATCGCGCCTGTAGCACAAGGCGTAGTAGGCAAAAATTGTATCACCAATTAACAGGAATGGATTTCGCTTACAGCGCCATTAACCATCTGTTTTACATACATCTCTAAGGCCGGTTCCCAATAATCAATCCTCCGATAGTTTTCCTTACCAACAGTCACATTTTGACACATTTTCTACGGGTAATCTGTCAAAATGTAACTGCTGGTGAGGAAAACTGTCCGTGGCCGTGGATTGATTATTGGGAAGTGGGAACCAGCATAAGACAACTTTGTTATTATAATTATGACTAAGTGATGTGTCTTCTAAACTTAAACTCCAGTCCCAAGTTTTGTTACTTAGTTAGTTCATAGTTTACATTTGTAATGATAACACTATTGTCTTCTATTCTCCTTGGATCAAACTACATAAATCTCGGTCCGCAATGTGTTACAGAATGTTCACTGAACTTCAATGGACTTAAGATCTTTTTTTCCCCGGCGCGACCTAATTAAGGTCCACTGTACCTCCAGGCTACCTCAGGATGACAAAATTAAAATACCTGTGGTAAAGGTATGTACTACCTCGATCAGTGGGTACCAGAATGCCGGCGATGGCCCGCAGCTAGGGCGCCAAAGTGTGGCATAGCAGAAGTGAGTCAAAGCCTTAAAATAATCACAACTTACAACAAGCGAGGAGTATATTATACAAGTAGTACGTCATCGTAGATCCTGCAGAGGTCGACACTCGCATCCTCGCCGCTACAGGAGCGGGACTGTTTCTCTGCGGCCTCCACTTTTGGTGTTAACCTGTCGGGGATTATTACAACAGGAGGTAGGTACCTCGATACCCGCGACAGCCCGCAGTTTGACGGCGAGTTCAACCCCTTCATCGTCGGTCCTGCAGAGGTCGACACTCGCATCCTCGCCGCTACAGGAGCGGGACTGTTTCTCTGCGGCCTCCACTTTTGGTGTTAACCTGTCGGGGATTATTACAACAGGAGGTAGGTACCTCGATACCCGCGACAGCCCGCAGTTTGGCGGCGAGTTCAACCCCTTCATCGTCGGTCCTGCAGAGGTCGACACTCGCATCCTCGCCGCTACAGGAGCGGGACTGTTTCTCTGCGGCCTCCACTTTTGGTGTTAACCTGTCGGGGATTATTACAACAGGAGGTAGGTACCTCGATACCCGCGATAGCCCGCAGTTTGGCGGCGAGTTCAACCCCTTCATCGTCGGTCCTGCAGAGGTCGACACTCGCATCCTCGCCGCTACAGGAGCGGGACTGTTTCTCTGCGGCCCCCACTTTTGGTGTTAACCTGTCGGGGATTATTACAACAGGAGGTAGGTACCTCGATACCCGCGAGAGCCCGCAATTTGGCGGCGAGTTCAACCCCTTCATCGTCGGTCCTGCAGAGGTCGACACTCGCATCCTCGCCGCTACAGGAGCGGGACTGTTTCTCTGCGGCCTCCACTTTTGGTGTTAACCTGTCGGGGATTATTACAACAGGAGGTAGGTACCTCGATACCCGCGACAGCCCGCAGTTTGGCGGCGAGTTCAACCCCTTCATCGTCGGTCCTGCAGAGGTCGACACTCGCATCCTCGCCGCTACAGGAGCGGGACTGTTTCTCTGCGGCCTCCACTTTTGGTGTTAACCTGTCGGGGATTATTACAACAGGAGGTAGGTACCTCGATACCCGCGACAGCCCGCAGTTTGACGGCGAGTTCAACCCCTTCATCGTCGGTCCTGCAGAGGTCGACACTCGCATCCTCGCCGCTACAGGAGCGGGACTGTTTCTCTGCGGCCTCCACTTTTGGTGTTAACCTGTCGGGGATTATTACAACAGGAGGTAGGTACCTCGATACCCGCGAGAGCCCGCAGTTTGGCGGCGAGTTCAACCCCTTCATCGTCGGTCCTGCAGAGGTCGACACTCGCATCCTCGCCGCTACAGGAGCGGGACTGTTTCTCTGCGGCCTCCACTTTTGGTGTTAACCTGTCGGGGATTATTACAACAGGAGGTAGGTACCTCGATACCCGCGACAGCCCGCAGTTTGGCGGCGAGTTCAACCCCTTCATCGTCGGTCCTGCAGAGGTCGACACTCGCATCCTCGCCGCTACAGGAGCGGGACTGTTTTTCTGCGGCCTCCACTTTTGGTGTTAACCTGTCGGGGATTATTACAACAGGAGGTAGGTACCTCGATACCCGCGATAGCCCGCAGTTTGGCGGCGAGTTCGACCCCGTCATCGTCGGTCCTGCAGAGGTCGACGCTCGCATCCTCGCCGCAGCAGGAGCGGCACTGCTTCTCTGTTAGTTCCACTTTTGGTTTTAGCCTGTCGGGGATTACATTTGTGAAATCGGTCCTATTTGCACAGGTGAGGATATTCATTGAACCACTCATTAGTTAACGGTAGTTAAAATAATGGCTGTTACAAAACTGACGTGTTAGACACGATTAAGGGCGAGTTGCACCAACTTACTATAATAGATCGATCAACGTTAAACATGGTGTTAGTAGCAATTTTTCCATAGAAAATTGACAAACTTTTCATACATTCAGATTTTAACGAACATCGCTTACGAATCCACGGTTTGGTGCAAGCCACCGTTAGTCATAGAACTGACAGCTATTTAAAGACAATGTAAGTTGGTTAGTTTATAAAAAAAATCTCTGAGATTTTTCCGTGCATGTTCTCGACGATTGCGGACTTTAAAAACTGAAACAGATTTTTAGTAAAAAAATAATTTCATAATTATTTCAATGCCATTTTGGTTTCAAAAGTCCAATGTAAATTAGTCCTAAGTCAACGTCAGGTAAATTAGTCCTAAGTTATCCCTTCCTGGCTAGCACAACTGACGCTGCGCCGCGACGCGAGTCGAGAAGGATCTACCGTCCTCGTTCTAATTTGCACGGTGCGAGTGTGACAGGGGACGCTTAATCGCGCGACAAGCGGCTTGTCAGTGTTTGTGCTAGACGTACAGATCATTTCGGTGTGCCCTACGTGTCTCGGTCATCTCTATCTGGTAAGTACTATAGACAACACAGTACATTGACCATCCGTGCACTTTGTGTGCATTGTAATAAGGTTCTATATAAATACAGGATGGTCAGTTAACTGTGATGGCGTTTGTACATAAGAGTGTAACGAATGCTTTATATGCTCCATCACCAGAAATTGCGTTACCGATATTATTAATATACAAATAACAATCCCAAAGCGTCGACTTACCTTCCGCTATGTAAATTTAATTTCTATACAGAGGTCACGTCACAAAATGTCTTTCAAACTATTGCAAATTTTATTACAGCCAGCCTAATGTAGCAAGAATCACTAAAAGTGGCACAAGTTTGTTCATCGGACAGCGGTGAAATGAAAATTGATGATTTAGTTTCGTGTGATCTAAACACCTTACAATTCATAATGCTGACATGCGATCAAATTTGTTTGGATCACGTTTCGCGTACGTAATAAATAACTGCACATATGTAAAAAATAAGTTTACATTTGGAGCATTGCTTTATGGGAGCGAGTCATGGACGCTGACCCAGAGAGACAGAACGACTAGAGGCCTTCGAAATGTGAATGCGTGCGAATGTGGCGAAGGATGGAAAGACGAACGAAAAGGTTTTAAGAGTCCCCAGTCAGCTCGATTCTCTATACAAACGTAGTTACGCTCTCATGTTAAAACTACGTGTTGGATTATAACGAAACTTTGCATGTACAATGACATGAGGTATATCCGGGTTTGTAATTAGTTTATGTAGCTTCAGATACCATAGTAGTAAAAAAAATACAGCGAATTTAAGTTTTTCATACAACACTTGTTTTAGCTGTATTTAGTTTGTTTTATAAACTGGAACCATAATAAACTAATTACAAACATACATATACCTCATGTCATTGTATATGCGAAGTTTCGTCACAATCCAACACGTAGTTTTAAAATGAGAACGAAACTCCGTTTGTATCGGAAGGTGAAATTTGGCTGCGCTTACTGCGGACTCTTAAGGATAGTAGGAGAGAAAAGATGTTTGCTAGGACGTATTAGAAATAGAAGAGGCAAAAAGATGGGTAACCTAATCCAGCACGACAGCTTCTTAAACATCCTAGAAGGTAAAATTGAAGGCAAGAGAGGCAGGGGAAGGCCTAGGCTAACATGTTTTAGCCAAGCAAAGGGTAAAGCTGATGTCGAGTCGTGTGAGGAAGTCAAGAGGCTGGCTTTTTTTTTACCTTCCTTGTGCACAAATTGCACTAATTTTGTAATTATTATCTTTGTCTGAGACACAGGATCATCCTAGTTCAGACGCATGTAATATTGTATGTACTACTATGTCTTAATGCGCAAGCACATTGTTAACATTAGCAATAAGGTTTTATGAATAAAATTTATTATTATTTACTAATTTATTATTATTATTAATGGACTGAGAAAAGTGCCGGTTACTCCACAAACAAGAGGAAGGCTCTTAGGTAATAATGATAATGAAGTAAAAATTGAGGTTTTGCAATAATAGTACATTACTACAGAGGCCGGGAAGTAAGGGGTTGCTGGCCGAGTATAGTTTCTCAAATATGCAATGAAATAAATAAAAAAAACCCTAAGAAATCCAACTTTAATTTTCATGCCACAAATTGTGGAATGGAAATTAAAAAAGACCATCTTGGCGGCCTAGGCCTCCAATTTTGTATGAAATGCCATTACGGATCTGCAAATTTTGTAATAATTATAGTTAGTGCACAATTAAACCGCGAACTCTAGTTCAATATATTTTTACACCATGAGTATCTTTGTCCACACTCTCTTTATTTACAAGTACAAACTACAAGCTAAGTTTAGCAGGTATTAGCTAATTGATGGCTCCTGCAAGTTTCATAGTTTAGCCCTGCGGTTGACCTCTGCTTGTGCAATAAAGTTTAAATAAGTAGACAGTGAATAAAGTTTACACAGAGTTGAAAATAGGGAATATGCATGTGATTCAGAAATGTACAAAAAAAATCATGAGTAATCTTTATTGCTTAGTAAATATACACACATGATTATTTTTGCAAATAACCATGTTTCTATTAACAAATTTAATTATTTAAAAGTAGTAATTTTCAAATTCTCTCGCCAATTTCCAAAACGCAACGCTATTGGCGGAGCGAATCGTGACGTCACCGTACACTCGGTGTCTACTGTCAACAGGTCGTTTGTATGATTATTGAAAGTTATTCGCAATATTTAGCCGTTGTTTATGATAAATAATCAGTGTTTTTTGGGAATTATTAACTGAAAGCAGTGACTCCTTGTGAAAAAAGACTTGCTACAATGACTGGAAGCGGTTTTGTCAAGGCACAGTCGGATAATCTGCCTAAAATTAATGTGTTAATGATGACTAAGTACGTAGGTACCTCGTAGAGGTGTCTTTCTTAAATAAGTGTAATAACAAACTAGTACATATCTATATTATATAATCAAAGATATGTAGGTATCAGGTATGTTGCATGTTGAGAACATCTTTATGAACATAACAAACAGGTTGTTTTCGTCAAGAGTTATAAATAAAACAAATTTGTGTAGGGCACTCGGCAAAAACAAAGAAACTTACGAGTAGCTAAAACGTTTCGTGATCAAACTCAACACAGGTGATCAACAACAATCATACTATTTGTAACATTAATAACTAAAAAATTGGGACTCAGAATAGTTTTATGAATAAGTACCTATATAATTAAATTTTTAGGTTAGGTTATTGTTTATATTGTTCGCGAGTCGTAATAAAAAAGATTTTAGGTACAAACATATTTAATACTCACTTCGAAATGATCTTCACAACAATATAAACTACTCAAGCACGATACATTATCTCTCCTCATCGCCTTACACCGCTTTTTTCTTATATTTGCATCTTTGGGCATATGAAAATATATCACGTCTGGTGCAGTTTTAATGTTATTTTCACACATAGGGGCAATACAATATTTATAATAAGCTTTTGTGTGCTCTTCCGTTACAATAAATTGATCTTACAAGCTTTATTAATCACTCACTTTTATTAAAACGTGAATCAAACACTTCGTTGTTAATTTATTCTAAGTGCACGGTGACGTCACAAAATGAGCGCGCCAAAATGGCGGCGTTTCAATCGTCCGAAAATGATAGTACTTTTAATTAAAAATTTTTAGCTCATTTAATGATAGTGTGAAAGTGTTATATTTTTTTCCGGTTTTATAATTACTTATAGAATCGTTTAAAAATATAAAAAAAATACATGAATATACCCTATTGCGAGTAGCTTATTTGACGTTCGCCGGTTAACACTGTCGCAACCAAAAACCCGCCTAGAGGGCGCTCCGTATCTTTGCCTCGTGGGTGGCTGGTATAGCAAAATGTGCGCCTGCCTAGTAGGCGCTCGGCGTGCAGTATTGCGTTGCACATTATGTGGACCAAAGACCTCGCCTAGTGGGCGCTTATATATTTCTTGGGTTTCGGGGTCTGGCATTTTAGGTCTGGTTGCGAAAGTAATAATAATAATAAATACTCTTTATTGCACCACAACAAGTGTGAAAGTGTTAATAGGTCAATATTACGCCTATGGTATTAATAGCAAGCATCTCATAAAAAGATTAACGCGACCCGGACGAAGTCACCGGCAAATGCTAGTCAACGGATCAGTACAAAACAAACCTCTGTTTCAAGTCCAACAACTTGATATCATCCTCGAAATCGTCATCGTGATTGACGTGGTCGTAGCTATCATCTTCATGTTGTTGCTTAATTTTTGGCGCGCTCTTCAACAACTCATACTGCGCCATGGCGTCGAAATATGCCCATTGCTCGTTCAGTATACCCTTGTTGGCGAACTTGCGTTTCCACTGGAAATATCAGTTCAGTTTAGACTTAAAAGTGAGTGGGTGTGATGAGGTGAATCACAATCACATCGGGCATCACAATAGCGAAACATTATCGTCGCGCGTCGGGAGCCCCCATATAATAATAAATCAGCCTGTCCCACTGCTGGGCACAAGCCTCCTCTTATGGATTAGACTCCCCTATACTCCAATGATTTAAAAATATACAATCTAAAATCCGGAATATTTTTGTATTTTTTTCTACTCCTGTACCGTTATCTGTCATTTATATAGACTTTAGCTCAAATACAATGACACCGATAATAAGTCGTCGAAAAAGTCTATCCTCTATGGCCCATAAACGCACTCTTAAGTGTACTTTTATGGTTCATACATTTTCCATAAAAGCACTGTTTACCACGATGTCAAATCATCTAACTTTTTTTTAATCAGCCACTATATATTATTGCAGTGGTAAGGACCAACTTCATAAGCATTTTTTTTCGAACTAAAGGGTTTTTATTTACTATCAAATATTTGTAAAACATAAACTATTTAACAAAATAAAAATAAATTATCATGAATTGTGTGTGAATAATATACATATTTTACCAATTTTTTGTATTATTTATAAATATAAACCGATCCGATTCGGTTCGGATCCGGATTCAGTTTGGTTCGGATGGCAAGTGCAAGGAAATTAAAAACAAAACAGACCATAAACAAGAGATGGTAATGTGTCATATTTCTAATTTCCCGCCAAAAATCCAGTTCAAAATTAAAAGACGAAATATGATTACTATTCGTTATTAATAAGTTCTATAGATTTGATTCGTGTTTGTGAAGTGAAGAAAAATGTGTACGTTCCGTTTAAAATGGACGAAGAAGAAAATAACTGCACCGCTGAAGAAATTGCGTCAGTAGAACTAACGGAAAACTTACCGCTGAAAAGTCAAATGCTATTTATTTAAAATTAGTCGTAGAAAAAGTATCGTATGCAACGGTGTATAACTTGGTCTTAAACGCTCGTGCCGTCTATAATTGCGATGCTCGCCAAGGCTCGCATCGCAACTCACGACACTCGCGTTTTACTCCAGTCATTATACGGTCCGCTAGTATGGCGAAATGGAAATAATTTATAATAGCTTTTTTTTTCTGCTTAACCGATAAATTATAATTGTAGTAATAACGACGAGACTAAATCCGGCAAATTATTACTCATTTAGATATTTTAATAAATTATTGAAAATTTATAAATTCCTGTAAATTCGGTAAAAAAAATAACAACTTTTTTTTCTTTGTTTTGATAAATAAATATTTCCTTTATAACTTTGATGATGATAAATCAGGCAAAAAATGTTTCCGAATATTACATTTCTATTCAGTTAGTCTCCAACATTTTTTCATTTACTATATCTCCGTGTCTAAAAATAATAATTGGCTGTAGGTTCCTACATTCCTTATTGAATGTAGTGGACACAAATATTAGAAAGCAATCCCACACTAAACAACAACGGAGGGTGGATTTTAGGGGTTAAATGTTGTTTAACAATTTAAAAAAATGCAAATTGATCAGTTAGTTTTGGGATTTTCATTATAAGCACTCTTTCATTGAATAATGTACGAATCGCCTTATAAAATACGTTGCAAGTAATATTATTACAAACACCTGTTAAAGTAGCTTTAAAAATGCCGCGCGCGAGCCGCAGAGCTAACGTGATTGTTCTCGTCTCGAAGTTCGGATATCTCCGTCTCTAACGCAGTTATGTTTTATGGTACTCGAACGACAGAGGTAGAGATATACGAACTTCGTGATTCGATTTTCGTTGTAGCGCTGCTGGCCGCCCGGGTGCCGCCCGGTCGCCGCGTAGGTACAACGTAAGTAATAGGTACCACCCGAATCGCAGCGATTCGCGACATGATCTAACGCGTCTAAGATCTATTAGTTGTTGATATCAGTTAAATTTTAATATACTCGTTGTGAAACAAATTATGAAAATATTATTTTAATTTATTTATCAATGAGTGACACTGACAAGTGTGGGATGAATGCAATGTAACTTTCACGGGCGTGTAGATTGTATTGTAATAGAGCAAAATTCATTAAAATAGTACCTAAACTAGAGGGATTTATACCCTTACTTATTATTTGATTTTTATTATGCCCAATATTACATGTAAGATAATATACAGGGTGAAAAAATCTATGGGCCCTGAAGGGAAACCCTTAAGACAGCTCATTGTCTCGCTCTCATTTTCATGAAATAAACACTATTTAAATTTAATTTACCTAGCCTTAGCCCTAATTACATGATGAATGAGGTAACCTAATTGCAATCACTCAAAATTATTGACCGAATATCTTTTGTCCAAAGAATTTTCGTATTTTTATAAGTTCTCTGAATATACAATTTATTACTTTTTAGGGTTCCGTAGCCAAATGGAAAAAAATGGAACCCTTATGGATTCGTCATGTCTGCCTGTCTGTCTGTCTGTCCGTCCGTCCTATGTCACAGGCATTTTACTCGAAAACTATTAGATGTATTTGTATAACATTTTGAGGATAAGTGTATATTGTTAGCCGCTACATAGTTTTGTAATTAAATTACTCTAAAAAATCATATACATAGATAGGGCTTATTAAATTATTTCAGTGAAAATTGATTTGAACAAGATCGCTTCAAAGGTTTTCGAGATATTTAAAAAAAACTGCCTTCCTTAAAGAAAAGGACGTAAGTGCTTTAAGATTTCAGTAACGATACGACCTTTTTAATAGGCACGGAATCCTTCATTGTGCGTGGTCCGACATGCACTTGGCCGCTTTTTTCATTTACCATTTGATGTTATTCAAATGTTTCAGTTGTCCTAGTTTTACCGCTACGATCATCAGAGCTTTGGGTTGTTACAACTTTTGTTTCCCAGGCAATTTTTACTTATCCAGCATTACTTTCCACATTTCATTCGTTTAGTCAAATGATCATTTTGAGTGAAATTCAAAGTAGTCTTACGGAGACAAGCAGGTCGGTGCAGGTACGACGACGAGCGAAGCGAGGAAGAGTGTTAGCTGAACTGCGACCCTACAGCGCGTGAGCCGAGAGAGCGAGCCTAGCGAGCGTGCCACGGCAGCGGCCGGCGAAGCGCCAGAACCACAGTTTAATTACATAAAGTTGCGCAACGAATGTACTTGCGCAGAGCAACTGTGCGGGCTGTCGCGGGGAAGCGGGCGGCGCGGGCCGCCGCCACAAACGCACACAGTTTGTGTTGTATAACTTTCAAGGCAGGCGCGTGGCGCGTAGCTACATGTTTGAGTTGAGTGAGCGGTCGCGGCAAATGATGTTACGAGTATTAGGTACAATGGCGCGCACTGTTCCGTGTACCTCAACAACAACATTAAATAAGGATTTAAGATTTCATAGATAGACCGTGATGACAGGTAAGTTTGTATACCTAATTTCGTTAATTACGTAGGTACCTAACTGCAACATTAAATAAGGATTTAAGATTTCATAGATAGACCGTGATGACAGGTAAGTTTGTATACCTAATTTCGTTAATTACGTAGGTACCTAACTGCAACCTATGTTGGAAATAATAATTATAGTCTGGTACCTACGTCGGTTCGATAATGAATTAATGAAATTGCGATGGCACAGCGTTGAATTGCTGTGGAAACCGTATTTAACCGTATATAGTTGTGGATCGCGGTCCGGGTACGGCCTTTTTTTATATAGGTATAATATAACGTGGTTATATTTTCTTTGGGTATAGCTACAGCCTATAGAGTTATTAATATTACAGCGAGTTATGTATCTGTTCACATTTTTTTATTAATCAGTGGCTATGGAATGTTCATATGAAAGAGCATTAAGATGCTCTAACTTAGCGCGAACTTGGAACTTTAGTGTGGTTTGTTTATATGGGCCTAAGTTCTAACCCTTGTTGCTATCGTTATTTTAATAGGACGTCAACTTTATACATAAATACATACATTTACGCCTTTATTCCCAAAAGGGGGTAGGCAGAGCACATGAAACGTATGTTCCCGTGCCACTTTTAGCATAAAAGTGGGTATAAAATATGATATTGCAGTGATAGGTTGCTAGACCATCGCCCACAACACACTTCAAGCCTGGTCCCTTAGTCGACTTTTACGACACCCTCGGGAAGAAAGGTGGTGGTGAAATTCTAACCCGACACCACGCGGGATGTCGGGGGGTCAACTATATACAACTCTCACAAACAATTGGGGTACTTATGATCCTTATGTTTATACTTCGTAACGTTTCAAGTACCTACCTATTACAACGTCGCGTGAGCTGTAGGTAGGCATTAACTTTTTTATTATTTTTTATTCGGGCAGGCTGGGACCGTAGGCCATACTGCCTCGTCTTCAGTAAATATAATTTCATTTGGTCAAATCCAGTAATTACGTCTATTAAACCTACCGCGCGATATTTAAGTAGTTATTTATTAATGAAACACAGTTCAATTATATTCAGCGTGAATGTAAATCTTTATAAGAAAATCTCACGTAAACATCTGGCTGTGCAATGCATGTTAATAAATCATTTCATAATAACTACGTTTATTTTATGTATTTTCCATTTTGTGACAACGCTGGCATATCCGCACGGGGCAGCGTAAGTACTTACACGAGAGGCGGCGTCACCCGACATCAAAGGCGTTTCACTACTGTAGGGAATATATCGTAATACTGTGACAAAATGTTGTAATTATTTAGTTCCGTATTAAGGATAACATCTATCCAATAAACATTTAGCCTTTAAAACAAAATTAAGTCTAAGGTGAAAAGCTTACGTCAACTGGACGTATCGTTATCCTTTATATTGATCGTATCGGTTAGTAAAATAAAATGTGTAGTAAATATGTACCTATTTTTACTGCTTAAGTTTGTTCGATTCTCGGTAAAAGTATGTTTATTTATTGGTTACCTGTCACTAAACTTTTTTGTCAATTACTATTCGACAAACTTTGTTTGCCTTTTTTTTTCGTTTGGCCGACAGTGACACGACACAATCTACAGTGGTCCGGTGGTCCTGAGTGTAAACTGAGCTAATCTAAATCAGCGGCGCAGAGTTTTTAGACAGGGGGTAGGCAGAAAATTTTAAAGGTAGGTATTATTTATTATCTTACCTAAAATTTCCTTCTTCCTTTAATCACCGAACGAAAGAAACATTCAACATGACTACATTCTATATTCTGCTTATATTGGAATCCATAACGTTTTTTGTACTATTTTCGTAATCCATCCATACCGCTGTCTGCCATAACGATAATTTATCCTAACGTTTTTGAGAGCCAAGGACCCTATTTATGATTCGCCTAATACATTTTGGACGAAATTTGATTGTTCCCTAATATTATCTGTCATAATAATAATATATTTTTTTTATTATAATATGGATGTAAGTGTTTGTAAAAAAATGGTTCTGGCGCTTTGTCGGCCGCTGCCGAAGCACGGCCGACAAAGCGCCAGCCAAAGCGCCACGCGAATTCACGTCCGCGGCATTAGGTTAACCCATTTCAAGGACGCGAAATCGCGTCCTCGGCATTACGATTACACATACATGGGACGTGAATTCGCGTCTTCGGCATCCGAGATAAGAATTATGAAAATTACAAATGCCCCCAATCCAAAAACCAGCAACAGTATAATATTATCCTTCATAAATAAAGTAACATTTTGGTATCAGCATTCAAGTACAGTTGTTTTCTAGCAAAAAAAAAACAAATATTACGATTACACATAAATGGGATGCGAATTCGCGTCGTCGGCATTGAATGAGTTAATGCTTGACTTGGCTCTACAAAATATTATTTTTATTGTGGAAGAGTTTCGAAACTTGGGCTATTTAGGTATACGAGTTTACGGGTGCATTGTAATTACCCACCCTTACCCATCTCTAGCCGTGCCTCTTTCTTTTGCTCGATTTGGCGGGGGCACTACCATACCCCCAGATAGACTGTCTAGTGGCCTGACAGATGAAGCAAATTTTTAATTTTCGAATGTATTAATTGTGATTGTAACTAAATAAACAATATCACAGATTTGAGTAGGGTAGGCATTGTCTTTCTGCCTTGATGTAGTGCACGCCACTGATGTTAAGGATTTACGGTGGTTTTCTTTCAGGGCCCATAGATTTTTCCACCCTGTATAGTTTAATGTGAGCTTAGTAGTATTTTAGCGGAGTTTTTTTCTTACCCATACCAAAAATAAAGTACCTAAATAACTACTTTCGTTACTACAATCATTTGTAGATAGATCTCGTACTACAAACTACTTATTCTGCTAAACGGACACTAAACTACTTTAAGTAGGAAATCATCTGTTAAATTTGTCGTCAGTGTTTTATAATGATGACATTTTATCATCATTATAAAACATTGAGACATCAAACATAGAAATTTACTTAATTCTTGGCATGTTTTTGCTAAAATTATTATTATTATTATTATTATATATCGAGCCCATTATGTCCCACTGCTGAGCAAAGGCCTCCCCCCTCTTTTTCCAATCATCGCGGTCTTGAGCAATGTTTGGGCAGTCTTTTAAAAAGGAGTCCAAGTTGTCACGCCATCGCCGACGAGGTCTACCGCGTCTCCGTTTTGAGTTTTGCGGCTTCCTTTTACTAAAATATGTTTATTTAATTAATCGCTTCCTGCTCACGCCATTATTACACCGTGAATAGTCGCATTTTCCTACTAGCACATCGTTGAAGACGATATACATATTACAAATAATCTGCGTAGGTAACGTAGGTACTTTTTTTTTTTTTTTATTATTGTTCAGAACACATACAGTCATGCATAAAAATATAGAGGTAATTATAAATTTATATAAAAACAGACCTGGAGGTTCATAAATACAAACATTAAGAAAAAATATACAAAAGCGTCTTAGCGTACTTATCTAATTCGCGTCTTGGGGCACAGAAAGCGCGACCTTGAATGCGAAATCGGCAAAGCACTCGTTGCGTGCCGCCGCTGCGAACGAATGTGATCGTTAACACACGGGGAAAGAGTTCAACTTCAATTGTAGAATTAAATAGGACTATTCAAAAGTGTATTATTCTTTACATAAACCTTTTTTCTGTAGGATTCATGTACTACTTTAATAATCTATATAGTTAAATTAAATTTAGACACAATTTGGTTCTATAAATATTTTTACCGATAGTTAATTGGAGTAAATGTATTTATATGCAAGTCTAAACAAAAATCAATACGATTTTTAGGAAAATAGGTTCATCAATTACTTTTATGAGAATCAAATCAAAGTACTACTTATTACAATTTTTTTCTACCAACTTATGGCACCTGTCACCCAAGCCATGCATTTTGTTAATTTATTGATTTTACGTGTAAAAAAAATGTCAGATTTCATCGTTTATACTCGTCTTTAACCTGTAAAGACAATAATATTGGTATGTTGACGATTATAAACAACTATTATTATTTTTATTTTAAAAAATCGGCGTTTATTTGACAGTATTTTTTTATACCTACTTCCGGGTCGAAAGTTTATAAGATTCGTAAATATAGTATCTTAAAATATGTATTTAATGACGGAGAAAAAAACCACAGGCTATTATAAATTAATGTTTGGCGAAACCGTAAAATGACTGGAGTATTTAACACCCTACTTGTACAACAGTTGCATAAAATACTATTTTTGATCTTAACCGGTCGAATGCCGTTTGAACGTCCGTTTCCGTTCAAAATTCTATTCAAAATTGAACTCTCAGTATAATCAGTAGGTACACAAGTACAAAATTGCTGTAGAATAACGTTAGTCTACAGGACACATGACGGGTTAAATCGCACGCCACTAAACAAACGAAGATCTGAGAATTTAAAATTTGACTTTATACACGGTGCTCGCGAGGAATCCATAAGATTTTAACCACGCATTCCTTGGGTCATTAGGTGTCCAAAGGGTCCCAAAATGATACCATAACCATTGTTACTTGCCAATGCTGTATATTGCGTCATATACAGAACTATAACAATTAATTAGTATTGGCCAGAGGTCATTATCGCAGGGAAAATCTCTATAGCGCGATTCAGGAATCAACCCGAATGGTACAGCGCCATCTACCGGCTAAAAATTGGTTTTTTTTTTGCTGAATTTGACTCGGGTTCATTTTTTAACTTCTAATGACCTCAGGGATGTGTGGTTAAAATCTTTTGGATTCCTCGCGGGCACAGTGTATTGCATTGACCACATTTTGCGGAGACATAGCATATATTTGTAATAAGACTAGTATAAGAATGGACGTAGCTTAGCGAAAAGGATCCCGCAGTGATCCGACCCACACGATGCAATATTTGAAATTGGAACCTTCCAGCTAAAACAACTCCGACATTTTAATAACTATTAATATATTGTGGGTCAGATAAATAATTTTCCATAAACCACGTCCAATGAAAGGGTGGGCCGTATATTATGCTTGGTGAAAAAGTACTTTTATATTTATAAATACAGCCGACATTACCTTGAACGTTTTCAAAAGATGCGTCCATACTTCTGCTAAGTCTAATAAACTATGGTCAATAGGGAGCCCCGTGCTTCTGAGTTTCTTCTCTACTTCCCTGAAATAAAAAAAATAAAATAAAAATAAAAATAACTTTATTTAGCCTTCACATAAATCATAGCTGCTTACAGAATAGGTACAGTCAGCGTTACATAGCTAGTAGCAGCCAAGGCAGCCAAACAGTTCGGCACACGTCTTTTCTTTATTAAATAAATAAACGTTTCATTTTAAAATATATAAATTATTTCACACATTATCTGTACTAACCATTTAGTGGCAATTCCTGTGAAATGCATGTTAGTAGCCTTGTTAGTGTGTACATTTTTATCTAGGGTAATGTCCGGAACCATTCATCAGATTATAAAAAAAAAACAGAAGTATATAGGCTAGACTTTTGGGATTAATTTAGGCTATATTTTATACCCTGGAGCTGGGTTCTTTTTGATACCTACACGGGCGGAGCCGCACGGATAGCTTGTAAGTATATAAATAAATAAATGAGTATATAAAACGATTTTACCTCCAAGCCGAACTCTTGTCCCGGTATTTGGTATATTTGAATAAGTAATCTAATTCCGTCCTCGCACTAATAAGGCTCAAAACCCATTCTTCCTGCCCTGAAAAAAAAAAAAAATTAAATCACATAAACCATTGTAAACTTTTTGTTGTGAACGAATCTTTAACAAACAAAATAACACCAAGGAGTGATAAAAACACTTCGGCTGCCGTCGTACCCGATCGGCTCCGTTTGGCTGCCTTCGTATCCGATCGGCTTTGTTCGCCTGTCGTCGTATCCGATCCGATGCGATGCGAGCCGTTTGGTAGAAATTATCCTTAAGAATAAATTCGGTCAAACAAACCCAAGCAAAATACGACTATGTACTCTGACGATAAGGTAGATTTTTTTCTTGCATTTTTTTACAAGATTTACTTTTACAATTAAGGTACTGTAACTAAGAAGCGTTTGAATGAGCAATACTTACATCCCACAAGCGGATTAAGACTCAGTCTCTCTTCACCCAAATATAATTCGAATAGTGTGTAGTAGATCCAACTTTTATTGTTCGTGGCTTTCGCCTTCTGATATTCCTAATACAAATAAGTTTCTGTCAATAATTTCATTTTTGGTAGGTTTTATTGCCAACTGTACTTTTCTGTATACCATCATCAACTACTCATTGAGACGATTCTAACGAGCCCAAACTCAACGGGGTTACGTCGGTTAAGTACTGAATATGGGAATTCAGTACCACCTTCTGTCTCCATCATCGGATCAGCTCGATGGTACCTTAATATTGGATTGTCATCCAAACTATACTTATACCCAAAATTTCAGCTCAATCGGTTCCTGGTGATGTGGATCAAATTTAACTTGCAAGATTTGATTACAGACAGACAATGGGGCAGGCTAAATAAAACCTTGTAAAAACTAAATAAAAGCTTGTAATAGTCCCTAATTTTCACTGATTAAGATTTTCACTATGATACGCCTCATATAAAAAGTTTAAAAAAACGTCACATAGGGTCACACAAAATGGGGTATAATAATAATAATTCACCTCTTCTTTATTAGAATCCAGTTCACACTTCGATAAAAAAAAAACATATTTCTAATTTCTGAGAATAAGAGTAACAGAAATACTCTTGACCGAAAACTTAACAATAAATCCAATGCAAGCTACAGTACATCACAAAGCTAAGCTGTACCTCAAACAATTAATATCACTATAAATCCAAAGATTGATCTTACAAAATAAATATTACATTAGCAATTACCCCAAACGTCGCGGCCCATTTCCGGCATATCTCCCGGCCGTTCAACGTGTCCGGGAAACCGTATTCTTGTTTCATTATGTTCAGGAGATCACTGTACCCAGAAAAAAACATATCATAATCAACAGAAAAATACCTTATTACAGTGATGACTGAGTTCAATATTGCGTGGCAGATTATAAGAAAAAGAGGCGAATATGACTCACTTCCAAGCCCACTTCCTTTCTCTGAACAGCCAATCGTTCTGCAGTCTTATTTGTATGAACGTTTCTGTTATGTCCTTGGACCCTGAAATCATTCACATTACATAGTTAAACTAGCTTCTGCCCGCGACTCCGTCCGCGTGGAACTCGTTTATATCGCAGCTCCATACAAACTTTTACCCCCTTCCCCATTTCAACCCCTTAGGAGATGATTTCAGGGATCAAAACTATCCTATGTCACTCTCCATCCCTTCAACTATCTCCATTAAAAATCACGTCAATTCGTCGCTCGGTTTTGCCGTGAAAGACGAACAAACAAACACACACACTTACACTTACGTAAGGCGCCGTAGGTTCAGCGAAGTCAAGTGAACAGTGTTTTTGAAACAATATAATGCGTCTGTTTATAATAGTATGGTTTAAAAAAAATACGAATAGTAATCTTAAGGCTTTTCTGCAGGTAAATCAGTGTTAAGATGATAAAATGCAGTGATTAAGCACATTTCGCTCGATAGAAAAAAATCACGAACATAGGTCTAAAAGGGTCTGAAATACACTTACAATATTTGTTACAAATTATGCGCAAAAGCTAAAAATATTAAAATGGCTTCTAAAAATCGGCAATATCATGTTTGAGAGAACTCAGTGTTTACTTTTTTATTTATTTCAACTGTAAAAAAAAATAGAATTAAAAAACATGATTTCCGCGCTTCTGAGCACGCACTTCCATCTCGCTCACGCTTATGCTCAGTGAGAGGGAGAATAGACCATGAACCTACGGCGTCTTAACAAACAAATACACTTTCCCATTTATAATATTAGTATGGATGTAAGTTCACTTCAACGCGTTACTCCATTGTAATAAGATGAAAAACTTATTTCAGGTGTTGACTATACTACAAACATAAATATATGGACGGTCGGCGACACAAAAATGTATACATATTTATACCCTCTACTGAGCCTTGTTTACCCAACTCCGCAACGCAAAGGGGGTTAATGTGTTTACCAGTCTATGTATGTAATATGTATTTATGTATGTTTGTTCCATTGCGGCACTCTAGAGATCAAACGCCTGGGTCGATTTTAATGAACCATACGTCAATCGATTTTGTTGGAGGTTTCATTTTGTAGTTTTTAATCCTGGCTAACTCCGTATTGTCATTATGTAACTGATATTGTCACTCTTGTCAATGTCCTATATTCTATCATACGTGCTGAATAAACTCTGTGTTATTTTTTTAAATATGTGGTTTAATTATCAAATAGGGAAATTAGGTTATGGGCCCAGCACCCTTCCACTGCGTTTTAATCTCGCGAGTGTCATTAATTATTTAATTGTATTCAACTAAAGCAAAAGATGACCGCGTCATATTTATTAAAAACCGGCCAAGTGCGAGTTACTTTTTTTTATTATTATTTGATGTTATAGCGGCAACAGAAATAAATAATGTGTGAAAATTTCAACTGTCTAGCTATCACGGTTCTTGAGTTACAGCCTGGTGACAGACAGACAGCGAAGTTTTAGTAATAGGGTCCCGTTTTTACCCATTATTGATTTTAACGGTTCTCTACTGTATGGGCAAAAATCATTTCCCAAAGTGTCACTTCCCAAATGGGATCCCCTGGGATAAATATGTTTATCGTCGTATAGTACCCATACTACAAGCTTTGCTTAGTCTGAGACTAGGTTGATTTGTCTAAGATTGTCCCCTACAAAAAAAACATTATGTAAACTCAAAGTACTCATACAGCACAAGTGGTAACTCACATTGAAATTCATCCGTCTCATCTTGAGCACCTTTGTTCTTAACATATTTGTTGGACGACTTGCGATGCCGACTAAAGAACTCCATAGGCGTCTCCGTTTCCAGCCGCGTCAGATAGTCGGGGTCGAAGCGCTGGTAGTAACCCAGCACAGCGTCGAACAGCGGCCAGTTTTGGTCGACGTCTTTCTTCAGTTTCTGACGGTACTTTCTCTATAAAAAAGCAAATAAAAGCACTTATATAGGTTATAGGTGTACGCGGGCTGGGTTTCCGCAACTCGACGTCATATCTGCGCCTATTTTATATACAAGCACTTTAGGTGCCAGGAGCCCGCTACGTAGCGTAGGCGGCGCTCGTAGCGGCTTTTGTCTACAAAGCAGAAAACCCTCGACATCAGCTACGAGCGTAGAAAGAAGAAAGAAAGAAAGAAAGATACATTTATTCGTGACAGACACAAAGCAATTTACAAACAATAACATACAATTGCGTAATTTGCCACGAAATGGTCGCAACTCAGCGTAATGCTGGCGGAACCAGCGCTGATCTTCCGTTGCGACCATTTGGTGATACCACGGCACAGTGACGAAACGTACACATACATAATATAAAATCACCAGACATACATTGGATAAAAAGATAAAAGGAATCAAAAAGCTACAAAATTAAACAAGCAAAAACAAAACATACCTAAATAACATACAACTAAGAAAAACGCCTCATGGCTTAAAACACGCGAATCAGGGTCGCTCGAACATAAAAAATAAATAAGAAATATAAGTAAACTGTCTTAAGCTAAGTGACAGTGACACATGACATAATATGTATCTACACGAAATGGGAAATTAGGTCACGGTCAAAAGAAAAGAAACAGAAAAAAAACTACACATTTAACACTAGGAACTTATTGCGACATGCGAATTGCGAAGTGTGTGCTATACCAATATATGGAAAGATACATAGTTATAAGGAGTCACAAATATGGTGTACGTGCGTTAAAAAAGAAAGAAGAAAGAGGTGCCTGTCTACTATAGAGGAACAAATGAAGCCACCCAGACCAACGCGCAGCAGGATGCCTCAGGAACATAAACAGCAGGTACATACGCATACTTAGCTAGAAACAGCTGGTATCGTGTTTCAAATTTCCTTGGCTTTTTTGATGTTCAAACAAATGTTTCTTAACATTAATCTTAAAACTATATCTACTTTTAAGGTCCCTGATCGGCGGAGGCAGATTATTCCAACATTTGGTTGCGGCATATCTAAAACTTCCACGAAAAGCAGCTGAAGCATGTCCATGTGTTAGCAGTTGCAACCCACACTGACGTGCTCCACGTCCTGTCGTGCGAAATAACAATTTCTCGAAGAGATATTTTGGGGACTGGTAGTTTAATACACCGAAAAGAAGACATGCCAGGTGAAGCTTGCGCCTGTGTAACATCTTTAACATATTACATTTATTCATAAACGGAGTGACATGAGCCCTCAACGGGATGTTGAAACAGAAACGGGCACAGGCGTTTTGGACTCTTTGGACTAATTGTTTGGTTTTCGAGAGTAGACGTGGACCATATACTGTATCCATGTAGTTTAATTTCGACATTATGAGTGATTCTACTATTTGCATTCGCAATGTTTCATTTAAAAAGGGCCTAATTTTGTACAGAACCTTTAGTTTGTAAAAACAGCCTCTTACTGAATTTAGAATGTGTTTCTCATATCGTAGCTGATCATCCATTAAAAGGCCAAGGTTACGCGCCTCACTGACCCGTTCAATAGGTTCACCCATCATTGTAACACTCACTGAAGGACTAAGCCTAGTCAACTGCTGGTTGCTGCCAAAGATAAGGTACTTAGTTTTAGACGGGTTCAGTAATAAACCATTACTTGTGGCCCAGGCTGCTATACTAGCGAGATCCTTATTAAGTTTCCCTATTGCACTGTCGACTTCAGACTGCTTACATGAGATATACACTTGTATATCATCAGCGTATATATGGAACTTGGAATTTGATATATGCAACCCTATGTCTGCACAGTATAAAATAAATAAGATTGGACCAAGGATGGAGCCCTGGGGCACACCTCGAGTGAGCTCCATTTTGTCTGAGACACAAGATGACCCGTCATGCAGACTCATTTTGACAAATTGGTGCCTATCTGTAAGGTAACTGTTGAACCACTTTACCGCCCTTCTGTCAAAACCATAGTAGTTCAACTTGGAAAGCAATAATTTGATGTCTATGCAGTCAAACGCCCTGGAAAAATCTAGGAGTACCAACAAGGTACACATTCCTTGGTCCTGAGCATAAAGTAGGTTATCTGTGACATCAAGCAAAGCGGTGACAGTGCCTCGACCCTTTCTGAAGCCCGACTGAACATCCGGTAAAATATTGTTTCTCTCCAGATACTCTGTCACTTGCATGCACACTGCTTTTTCCACCACCTTTGACAGGCATGGAAGAATACTGATTGGCCTAAGGTCTTTAAGCTGTGAAGGATTTGCTACCTTCGGAAGAGGACGTACAATTGCCACTTTTCAGATATCAGGGAAAGTGGATGTTAGAATGGACGTATTTATTAGGTCAGTGATTATATCAAGCGTATGAGGCAAAGTCATCATTCACATATTCAGATTTATGCCGTCACAGCCTTCTGCGTTCGATTTAAGTCCTCGCATAATCTTAATAATGTCATCTGTCTTGATTGGCTCTAACTGAAATACCGATTGGCTATACCGATGGAATTCAAAATAGGTTAGCTGAGATATAGAAGCGTGGGACGTGATGGGCAAGCTTAGAAAATGTTTATTTATCAAATCCGGGTCATTGAGACTGGCAGGTAGCTCTGTGTCATTTTTGGGTAGCAAGGTAGTTTTTAGATTTTTCCATAATAGTTTCGGATCATTTATTTTATTGTTAATATTTTGTTTAAAATAGGCTACTTTCTCATGATATAGAGCTTTTGCGACAGTAGACTTCATATCCTTATAATATTCCTTCTTACTAGCCAACTCAGTTTTATGATAGTCCGCTGCCGCTCCATCACGCAATCGCATCATGAGCTTTATGGTGTCAGTGATCCAAGGGGGATGGGGGGCCTTAATCACCATTGTCCTAATAGGCGCATGAAGGTCAAATAAGAGTAATATATTTTGACTCAGTAAGTTCACCATATCATTAGCATTGCCCTCAGGTATTAAATCCCACCTCAAACTTTGTAAGTCCCTATCAAAAAAAATGGGATTAATTTTATGAATTTGCCTATGAGAGACAGTGAATGGCTTTGGTTTATTACGCTTAATATAAAACTCGCAACTAACAAGGCAATGTCCATAAAGGGGGCCTAAGTGCACCACGTCTACCCTTTTTGCTTTCACGTCGGTGCAAACTACATCAATCAGCGTCTGACTAGAATCAGTGAAGTGCGTAGCCTTAGTGACTAACTGTGTTAGGCTAAAACTAGCTAAAAAGTTATTAAGTTTAGTAAATTTTAAATCATTGGCCAAAACATTTATATTCAAATCGCCTAAAAGCATAATGTGATCATAATTATGTAAAGAACTAATTGTGTCTGAGATGGCATTAAAAAATAAGTCCACGTCCATCCACGGAGGCCGGTATGCTGTACCAATAACCAGTTTCCTCCCGTTAAGGCTCAATGTCACCCACATTTGCTCAACTGAGCTGTGTCGGGGGTCTACAGGGTGAGATACGGTGCGGGCGCTAACGCCACGCTTAATATAGAAACCAACTCCTCCCCCACGTGACCTAGGCCCCGGTGGGCGAGGTTTGTGACGTAGTTTGCAACCAGGCAGTACTGGAGCTCGCCCCTCCTCCCCGGTCTGTAGCCACGTCTCATTTATAGCTAAAATGTCAAAGTCTTGTTGGGAGCAGACGGCTATGAAATTATCATGATTCGTGCCCAGAGAACCTGCATTCAACAAACCGACTTTGAGCAGTTTATTAGGCATTGCAAGTATTTATTTTCCTGTTACGTCGACAATCCAAGCCCCATGTAATGTGACCGTGAAAATATGTACAACGAGCAGTTACATTAATTAATTGTGACCTACAATACACCTCCCAGCAGTAAATTACACCTAAGTTAAATTTCATTAATAGACACAAAATAAGCGTACACACTAGATTTATTATTAAAATGCTGACCAATAAACCTAGTTTTTGCCAAAAACCTGTTTGATTTCTTCCTCAGACCTTATCCTACGTGCCGGCTCTCCACTCTGACGGCGCACGTAGACACGCCCGTCCCTGGTCCACGAGTAGCGCCAGTCGAGTCTCTTGCACTCCTGACGGGCAGAATAGAGCAGCGTCCTGTTCAGCCTGGTCAGCCGTTCGTTCAGATAGAATCGAGTGGCAACTCCGGGCACGCCAAGGTCGGACGTGTCGGCGCCGCGGCGCACGCGCGCAGCACGCAGCAGCTCGTTGCGGGTCCCGCGGCGCGCGAGCCGTATGACCAGCGGGCGCGGGCGCCCGATGGCGGGAGCTGACGCAGGATCCGCGACGACAGATGGCGCCTCTGCGCCCGCACCCGGCGCCGGCCTCCGCGGCCCCACCCTCTCGGCGAATACGACGTCGCGCTCCTCCAGGTCGACACCGAGCTTCCGCGCGACCAGGCACGTGAGGTGGACTGGGTTCTCACTCGCCTGCTCGGGAATTCCTGTCACCTCTATATCATTAAGAAGCAGGTCCTGGTCGCGATCGGAAAGTTCCTGCTTCAGCGCGGCAACGGTCGCCGCCAACTCGCTGTCGGCCACACCGCCCGACGAGCGCTGCTCCATCCGCTCCTCGATACGCAGAACCCTCTTTTCCACTGACGAGAGCTGCTTCATCTGCTCCTCAACACGCAGCACCCTCTCTTCCACTGCTTGAAAACGTTCCTGGAATCCCCGAACGAGTTTATACATCTCCGCAAATTCTTGCCTAAGGCCCGCGATGCCGTCTCTCGTCGCCCTGAACTCCTTCCTGAACAGACGAAGCTGCTCTGCGACGTCCTGCCGCTCCTCAGGAGACCCAGCGCCTGTAAGCGCGCCTTCATGGTCGCCTGCTTTGACCGGGGTGTTATCCCCATTATCCCGCACTGGCTTCGATTTGCATGCAGGGCATGCCCAGGAAACGGGAACGCGAGCGGTAGTGGCGATACCCACGCACCCCTTATGGTACACTGACGGGCAGTCACTGCATTTAGCGACACCTGTCGCCGCTAGCGGCTTTCCACAACCTGCTGCGCAAGCTGCCATGGTGATCGCACAACAAAAACACGAGTAGTTAGATGACCAGATGGTTCAGCACAACCGCACTAGATGGCACGGTTCTTATAAGTTCGGCAGATGCGAGCTAGATGGCGCCTCACGCTATGAGGAGAACGAATTAATTAAATTAAATGATCGTCACTATACGGCGCGGGGCGAACCAGTTCAACTTTACAGCACGCTAAACGCCACAGTTTGCTTAACCACCAAGAACTACACACTTAACGAGAAAGTTAAACACTAATTGAATTGTATGTGTGGCGGGTAGGTATATATCACACGAAGCTCGTACACTGAACTTTAGGTGCCGAAAACTAATACTAGTTATTTATATTTCGCAACGAAAACACTGCCCGGTGACAGTTACAATGTAAACACTCAAACACTTCGACTAAAACTAACTTTACGACAGTTTATTTATTTATAAACACTAACGAAACAGCTGTGCGACCGTCCTCGTCAACGTCCGTGACGTCACCCCCAGATTTCGTAGCGCTACGAAATCTTTGGCGCTGACTGTTTTAAGTAAATTGCACTGAGTGTGGTTTACTTCTCTTTTTCGAGACATTTTGTTCTTAGATTTCAAGGCGAGTGTATCTAGGCACTAAGTTTATAGCCTTGATTATGATCTGGGATAGTTTTTAAGCCCGGTCGACGCACACGAAATCGCGGGCGGAGGCCAGTAAAACATAATTTTAACATGATTGCTGCCATCATTCATAAAGAAATATTCATCATTCATTCATAGCGATGACGTGACTTTAAGAAGGTGGGGGGACACCGAGCGGGGGGCATGCGCGCGGCATTCAACCTGACACTGCGCAGGTTGTTGCTGACAACACGCAAACTCACCGAGTTGACACTTAACACCGACACGCTGACGCAAGTATCGTAGGGTATGTATCCACCAGAGCTTTACGAGGTTGCGAGTAGGGCTCCCGCTACACGTGTAAACCCGCCCGCCCGAATACCCGTGTTCTTAAGCCCGCGGTGCTAAGCGTCCGTTCCACACGGACACGCCCGAACCCGCCCGGTCCGCGGGCGGGTACCCGGGTACCCGTGTACCCGTACACACGTACCCGCGGGTTCTAATTACACGCGGGTTCGGACCGTCCGCGGCCGTTTGAGTTGAGGCAAATATAATTTATTTATTTCATTTTACTCTGTTTGCATTAGCAAATTTATGGGTTTGGTGTGTATGATGTTGTTTTATATTAGGTATGTGGCAAAAGGAAATATCGCAGGAAGCCTATGTTTGCTCTATTGCGTCATAATATTGTATAAACCCAGTATTTTATTTAATGATTGACCGACAAAGGGCACGCAAACTGTTTAACTTTTACTAATAGCCGCTTATAGATATGATAGCTAAACAAAAACAGTAGGTAAGTACAGTCAACCACAAAAGTGGCCTACCACTTTTATACTTTATTGCATGCAAGATAAGGTCCAAAAGTGGTAGCCCACTGTCATGGCTGACTGTACATGAGAACTTTTTAATAATAACCGAGCGCTAATTGTATTGTACAGTCGAGGAAATTTAATGTTTAGCACTTTAAATCCTTAACGTCATTTAAATAAATAAATAAATAAATATAAGGAGACAATCTTACACAAATCGACCTAGTCCCATAGTAAGCTCAGTAAGGCTTGTGTTATGGGTACTAGACGACGATATATATAATGGATATAAATACTTAAATACATAGAAAATATCCATGACTCAGAAACAAATATTCATGCTCATCACATAAATGTTTGCCCTTACCTAGAAACCTACCTTACCTACCTTACCTTCAATAGAAATTCATTTTCCTCCACCGTCAGTATGGTTCTAAATAAGGGACTGAATGTGGTATACCTTTTTAAACCGTACCTTTACTCACGAGGTTGAATATGAGCACCGAATAAAGGCACTGAATCAAAACGATACTTGCATCATTACTCTGCCTACCTATCTAAAGGATACAGTAATCATTTTAAAAGAAAGGTACTCGAACAAAACGATATTACGACTATTTTGCTACTGCTTCAATGTATACCGTTATCATTTTAAAATAAAGGTACCTACTCAAACAAAACGATTTTACGTTACCGATTCAAAGTATACCATAATTATTTCGATATCGGATAACGCTACGATTTTAAACTCTCATGAAAAAGTCGTTTTCTGCTTGTGTTTTTGACAGGATTTTATCTTACAATTTCGGACGTACTAAACATCGTTGATGTTGTTTAACGAGGTAAAAATAATTTGCAGTAACGAGATCATCATTTGTATAGGCGTTATCAGTGTCTTGCAACTTTTTTTGGATAAACCCAAAAGTCTTAGCGACTAAACTATAGATAAAGAAGTGGTTGAATTCCAAAGCAATATTAAGTTTTATGCCTTTGCGATAAAGTCGAAATTTCGACAAATAAATGGAAGCTAATTACTTACGCCTTAAGAGTCTTAAGTGGTATCCTGCTGTTTCGGCAAAATATTTTTCGCCAAATTTCACTTCCCACAAAACTTATGGCAGTAGTTTCATTTCCCAAACGAACAAATAGCACATTTTTGTTTCGCATTTTGTTCATTTGGTCAAAATATCATTTGGCATAATTTTGCTTTGTCAAGTGTTATTAAGACAAAAGTTTATTAAGCAAACACTTTGTTCGGGCTAATATTGTTTTCCAAACAAAACATTTGTTCAAATTTTCATTTCGCACATTAGGTACCAGGGTGGAAAAAATGGCTTGTCATAAGCGAACTCTGTTTTTGGTCGGTTAGGTTAGGGTTCACTTGTGTCCCTCAGACCAGAAATACACACCCCGCGCAGCGGGGTGGCGTCGATTCGCTGGAGACTCTCGATGAAAAGGGCGAAACCGACTCGGGGCTTGCTTGCATGCATGCTGCGTATTTGCATTATAATATATTGTTACCTAAGTACCTATAGTACAAAAGAACATAAACTTACCTGTAAATTATTTACTTTTGTTTCTTACAAACTACCCGCTTAGCAAAATTATGTAATCTCACTCAAATAGATTTCGTATGCACTACACAATTAGGATCTAAATCATATGCCATGCAATAATTTGGAAAAATAATGTTATGCTAAATAATACGTTTGACCAAATGAAACTTGACTATGTAAAACTTTGCCAAACAATAATTTGCGAAGTAATATTTTGCCATAGGAGATATTGCCAAGTGATTTAATGCGAAACAATAATTTGACTAGTGTTTTTTTGCCAAATGATCATTTGGGAAACATTTTTTGGGAAGTAACACTTTGGGAAATGATTTTTGCCCATACAATAGAGAACCGTCTTAAGTTTACATTGTTTGTTTTGTTCGTCACCTGCCGGCGAAACGGGTCTCCCTAGGTCGTCCATTTAAAATAATACTCAGCCAGCAATTGCCTACTTCCCTTGCTTCGACAATAATGTACTTTTATCTGTTATCTTCGCCGACCTGAGCTGTGGTATTTTACCGCTGAACGGCTATATTAGGGAAGTGGAAGGGGCAGGTCTTAAGGGACATAGGATATAAACGAGTTCTACGTGGACGGAGTCGTGGGCAGAAACTAGTAAGTCTCATCCCATAAAAAACATGTCATGGAAATAAGAGGCTGTCTCAAAACTCTTCTAACTTAAAAAGTTGTTAGACATTTCGTAGAGCCAAGTCTCAGGCATTCATTAATCTTTATTTAATCATCGTCATCATCATCATATCAGCCGAAAGACGTCCACTGCTGGACATAGGCCTCCCCCAAAGAGTGCCAAAGTGACCGGTCCTGCGCCACCCGCATCCAGCGGACTCCCGCAACCTTTACTAGATCCTCAGTCCACCTTGGGGGCTTTATTTACTTGCTAAATAAAATTTTACGTCACACCTGGCCATAATACGAGTTTTACTGCACGCTGCGCACAAACACCTGCGATCTGGGGCATTCACGAATCCACCGCCCAAGTTACGTAATGTACTATTGTGACTTGGTAATCGCACAATACTACATAGTTTTAGGTATGCAAAATTTCATAAATGCAGTAAAGTCTCATCATTATTTCTAAATTGGGACCGGCCAATTTTAGACCACCAGCTTCGTTACTTAGCTTACGTTATGGTTCAAAACCAAAACAAGATTAATGTTACTACATTATTTTTCACATTTTAAGCTCAAATAAAAATCTGGGGGCACGGCGGTGCCCCCGCCAAGTCGAGCAAAAAAGCGGCACTGCCGTATCATCTTTTATCGAAGCAGTTCAGGCCGTTTTTGCCCCCCAATAACTTCGTTGTGAATAAAACTGGAAGCCTGAATTTTCAGTAACCAAGCAGGCATTGTTTAAACATGGTATATTTCAAATTTCATTCAATTTGAAGCAGTAGTTTAAGAATTATAACTAGTCAAAGTTTCTTAATATTTAGAACATAATTAGTGTTTAGTGTTAAAATCAAGATGAAAATAAAATATTTTGCAAATTTCGGTCCAGATGTCGTTATTTATGCGTATCTACGCATAAATAACTTTGTAATCCCATATAAATATATAGGATTACAAAGTTACATTTGCAGCGAATGGGAGAAAAAGTTCAAAAGCAAGAATGAGACTGCACTCATAATTTGTATGTATTGATGACACAATAACCTACAAAAAGAAGTAAGATCCCATAAAAAAACATTCCATGTAAAAAAGAGGCCAAGTCTCGAAACTCTTCCACCGTAAAAAGTTGTGAGATATTTCGTAGTACCAAGTACCAAAGGCATTCTTATTATTCTTTATTTGCTAGCTAAATATAATTTTGCGGCTTGGCAATTACACAATACTTCATAGTTAAAGGTGTGCAACTGGCAAATAAAGAATAATGAGAATACTTGAGACTTGGTACTACGAAATATCTCACAGCTTTTTAAGGTGGAAGAGTTTCGAGACTTGGCCTCTTTTTTTCATGGAATGTTTTTTTATGGGATAAAACTTACTAGCTTCTGCCCGCGACTTCGTCCGCGTGGAACTCGTTTATATCCTATGTCCGTCCCCCAGACTCAAATCTCTATACCAAATTTTATCTAAATAAAGAAAGAAAGAAAATAATTTATTAGCGTAAATTTTAGTAAGTACATAGAAGCAAAAATAACTACTTACATACAATTTTACGCTAAAAGGTCCTCACTCAGCTTGGTGTCACGGAGCGAGCCACAAGACGCGCTCCGTGACGTAAATCAACTCAGCTGTTAAAGCGTGAAGGGGTAACAGAAAGACACAGGCAGACAGACCCACTTTCATATTTATAACATTAGCATGGATTCGTACTTACTTTTTTAAAATATGAATTTGAGAAGGGGAACTTTACGTATTTTGTTATAATTTGTTACATTTATTCCTATGCTATTTTTATTCACAAATAATATGTTATAATTGCAAAGCTACGAACACTCATTTAGTACTTGTATGTACATTCTTAGAACAACGGGATAGTTCCTAGCTTTACACCACAACTCAAGGACGGGTAGTACTACCCGCGTGTAAACAGGACGCGGGTACCCGTGCGCTAATTACACGGATCCGTTCGGACCGGTCGCTTAGACCCGCGGGCGGGTTACACGAACACGGTTACCCGACACGTATACACGAAACCCGGACACGACCGCGAGCCCTAGTTGCGAGGCGGTAAGCAAGAAAAAAACCACCATTAGCGTGGCTAGCCGCGCTTGCGCATCGCTTCCTATTAGCCGGGTCCACCCACACTGGACGCATGCCTTCGGCGAGGCGCGCGGCCGAGCGTGTCGGCCGTTCGCCGTAATATTTGCCGAGCTGTTCGCGCTGATCTCGGCCAAAAAGCCGACAACGCACGACTCGGGCGAGGCGTGCGGCCGAAAATGCAAAAGGGGTGGCGCGCCGAGGCACGTCTAGAGTGAGCGCTCGGGCGAGGCGTGCTCGAGCGTCGCGTGCTCCGGCGATGCGTGCTCGGGCATGGCGTGCTCGGGCGAGGCGTGCTCGGGCGAGGCGTGCTCGGCCGAGGTATGCGTCCGCTGTCAAGTTTGGACCCACCTATTGGCCTATTTTTTCCTCATACACCTCCCCACAGCTCAAACAGCTCTGGTGGAGACCCTTAGTCTTGTAAAATGACGCCAATGACTACTGGTAATACTAAGATATTGAAACTTACATTGAATGTGGTGATGATGTGCTGCCAAAGTCCCTTCATGTCTTGGATGCAGCAGTCGGCAGGCAGCTCCTGACTCCTCAGTGCTTTCTCCACATTTCTAACATAACAAATCACTATTTTAAAACACAGTGTCTCAGTTGAAGATTGAAAATAAATCAAAGTGGAAAACTTTTTATTACACAGAAAATTTTAGCCTAGTACAAAAATACCTCATAGTTTGAAAGGCAAAACAAATCATGAATAATGATCAAAGTTTACTTAATCTGTCATGCAGAGACATTAGGGTAATAACAAGCTTGAATTTGCAAATATTTTTTTGCTTATATTTCTGAATAGTTGCAAATAATTTGGTACCTCCAAAAGTGTTGGTAATCCACCTTCATTTCTTTGGCTTCTGTTATACAGATCACTAGTTTCAAACGCCACTCATCATCCCCTGTAAAATAGATAGTGAAATTAATGATCAACACTTCAAATTATTATCTTTGGCATCAATTGTTTTTTCAACACATTGCTCAATTTCAATAACTTATTTTGGTTTAGACAAGATTTGATGATAGGATTCATAAGGAATAAAAGGAACTTAGAATACTTACTAATACTTTTTATAATTTAAGTTGCTAAGCATATAGTAAAACTATATGCTTAGCAACTTATTTAAAGTATTTTCAGTACTTACATGATTCATATTTATCCAAAACTGAGGCTTTGCCATAATGCTTGTTGAAAATCTTGTAGTACCTCCAACTTTTATTTTTCGTCTTCTTAGCAATTTTGTAGCACTGTAATAAATTATTATTATTTTATCAAGTAAATAAACTGGATAAGTAATCAAAATTGTTAACCCATTTGTTGCCAAGGCGCAAATATTTCATTTTGTTAGGTTAGGCCACCAATGTGTTGATCTGCAATATAATTCGGTAAAAACATCAGTCTGTTCCAGGATTTTGGTTTGGATTTGCACTTTTGAAATTGGTTGAGTAGTTCCAAAGATTATCCCCCTACATGGCAACTCACAAAGCATGGAAATAACAAACTAAAAATGAAATAGTGGAAGAACTTACATCATAAGTATAAGACCACTTCTTCCGAACATGATTCAGTGTCATGGTTTCTGGATATCCATTTTCTAATAAGATTGCGCGGAATTCCCTGTAAAGAGTTTTGTTAAACATAGTATTTTTAAAAACATTGTTCAACATTTTGCCCTGGTCCCTATACTGAAACTAGGACAGGGCTGATATTATCAAAGCTGCTTATCAGAACTACAGACGAACATGTTAAAATAATAAGATTTCTATCAATTTATTATTGTTTTGCCTACATGGAGAAAACCTTTTTAACTGTCTTACGTCCAAGGCTGTTTCTTCTTTTTAAAAAGCCAGTTATTCTGGAACCGAAGCTCAAGCATTTTCTTAGTTAGTTCAGTGGTCCCTGAAAAATAAATCACATTAAATAAGCAAATACAATTACCAAAACACGATATCGTATAGTACGTACAAAGAAAAGCCTTTTCGTCCATGATGATTTAAATCAATTAGCGATTCCACTTGCAGCTGCACCTAGTAGCAAGAATAAATTGAATTGCGCTATTGCAATCAGGTATAAAAACAATGTTTAATTCATGTTCAGAAAGAAAAGCGAATCAGCTCAATTAACTTAAAATTGACAATACTGACTGACATTACTGACATTAACGGGTTTTTTTTTTATTAGAAAAACCGTTGTTGGGCACTGATTTAAAAACGCTGATCAATTCAATAAGCTACAATCAGCTACTATACTAGCTATATGTACTTTGCTATCTTGCTAGATAGTCTTAAATATTTTAAGTAAAACAAAAATATTAAAATCATTTATTGCATTCAAAACACGATTGGACTTTTAACTTTACAGTTATTTTTACATATATTTTTACCGTTCTAGCTGTTTTTAAAGTGGCTTGAACATTATAGGAAGTCACTGTATGTTGCCTACGGGCTAAAGCTGTCAATGTCAATGATATCTGTCAAAAGTGCGTAATATCTCGTTTGACTCGTTTATTTCACGTGGTTTTCTTGGTTCCGGCATGTTTTATATAATTTACTTTTGATACTATATAAATGAAAACACTATGCATCGACTTATATCAGCCAGGAATTTGTACCAAACTAGCCTTCATAATATTTCCTTACCTTCAAATACAGCTCTAAATAGGAGTCCTGATATAAAATGTGCCTTTTGTCGTAAGATTCTTCTAGGTCAACACAATATAGGTGAGTATAGGATTCCTTAGTAAATTTAGGACGCCTAGTGATTGGTATTATATTTAGATCTAGAGTCACATGTCTTAGAAACAGAGAGCTTAACCTAAGTATCGAGTTGCGTAACTTTCGGCTTGTTTCCAGAAAACTTACTCGTCGCGAGGCACCAGTCCACGAGAATGGCTAATGCCTTGAAAACGGTAAAAAAGAAAGGGAAACGCAAAGTCTACAAGAAATATGGAGAGCTAATGGAGGGTAGGTGTTACTTTGAAGATTGTTTACATATGACCAGATGTAAACAAACATTATTTCATATTATTAACGTTGCAAACAGACATATGTAGTTTAATCGAAAATTTTATAAGTGTCAGCAGTCCCTCAATTGTAAAACAGAAATGATTGACACAAAACAATGTATTTATGGCATGTATTTTTTTTACAGTTGGTAACCAGGCTATGACTGAAACTAAGGTGTCCATAAGTAAATTGCGTGCCGTCCACCTCTCCAAACTTGCTGATAGCCCGGTATCCCTGGGCCAGCTGCACCAGTTAACCACAAAGCCTAAGAAGCCTAGCCTAGCCATAGCGGAAGTGGACCCTGAACTACTACAGAGTGTCAAAGAAAAAATATTAAAGAAATCCACACCAACCATATCTTCAGGACCAAAGGAAATAAGTCTGGAGGATGACAAATGTGCACTAGTTTACACACACCACAAAATTTCCAGTTTGGAAGACAGATTAAGAACCAAACAGTACATTGACTCTGTTAAAGAGAGCTATTACAACTTCAGGAAAGCCACTCTTTATGACCAGAGATTACAGGATTTAAGGTATCAAGTAGCACTAATTCTTATTACACTATAATTTTTGAATGAAACTCAATAAAATAATTATTGGTGTACTAACTATTATGACACTGTCTTATTTATTATACATTTTCTTTCAAAGTACTTAAGTTAGTTTGGCCCATAGCAAATCATGTGTCATCTGGAATTAAAATTGATTACACATGCAAAGATCTGTATGTTTGTATCTCTCTGTCTTCAGTCGTTCACTCTTGACAGAGTGGTGGTGGTTTCATGATGATATATGGAATGATCTCCCTCTTACTGTCAGGCAAGCTCAGAGCAAATTGCCCTTTAATCGCAAGATCACTTATTAACTATTAAAGATTGATGATCCTCATGATATCTTTGTTCCGGTACATATAATTGTATGTATTTATGTAGGTGTAAGTAAGTTTATAGTATGCATTATATATGTATGTATATTAATGTAATTAATTGATTTGTGTTTCCATTTGAGTCTCACTATTTAGGATCCTGCGCCACTAAAGTTTCTGTTTAGCCCAATGGTTGACTGGTAGAGAATGCCTTAAGGCATTAAGTCCGCCAATTGTACCTTTATTTTTATATATGTGCAATATAGTTTAAATAAAAAAAATAAAGCAGCCCTCATCATATCTCCACTTGGTACGGTCTTCATCAAATCATATTTTTAGCAATCCTCAGTTTAATCCATGTTATGGACCTTTTAGGTATGCTATAAATGAAGGGCTGACCCAGGAATTTGACATGATCACCCCAGACTCCAAATTGGAAGAAATGCCGTTCCAGTCTCTGCCAAAGAGTCCACACTCTGTGTTTAGAGAACTGTTCATTGAGAACCAGATGGATTCCTATGATCAGGAGCTGCTCAATTCCTTTTCTAGTGTACAGTAAGTACTTAACAAATATCTTTAAGTTTAGTTTTGACCTATGGCCACTTTTGGTCCACTTCGTAACCGACAACAAAAACGGAGGAGGCTCTCAAGTCAACACATATATTTTTATAAAGCATTATTGCCATAATTATAAATTACACAACAAAACAATACTTATTTTCATTGACAAAGCCCCAAAACCAAAAAATAAGAATGACACAAATAAATAAAACATAAAAAGTGACCTATAAAATATATTTTTTGAAAACATCTTATTTGTCAAATCCAAACCACTAGAAGTGGATTTTAAAGACAGTGTTCAATAATAACTCAATTCCGTAATACCTATCAAAACCCTATCTGACATGTTTGAAAAAAAAAACTAAAGTAAGCTTACTGTGTCTTTGATGTTTTATGTCTTTGTTGTATAAATGAAATGAAAATACACATGAGTAAACAATTAAAAGCCCATCAAATCCTTGTTTATCCAACACATTTATTTATTTGTAAACCTTATTTAGGAGCCAAGGCCTAGCCCACCCTGCCATAGAGGACATTTATGACGACCCAGCACTGCACCATGAGATGCACGAGCCACACGACCTCGACTTCGGCCAGAGAGAGGCCGCGTTAGAGGTCAAGAAGCTGAATATTAAAAAGGCGTAAGTTACATTGCTCGCTTTACTATTCTTATAATAGTGTGGCTAACACAAATATTTACTTGTATTGCACACATTTAGTAACAGCACTTTAAGTTGTATGAGGATTGTGGTAAAACTAAAATGTTTAATCATAATATGATATGAATATCCTATACACACTACAGTTCTCTTATGCTTTTTAGCTATTAATGTATGGAACATTCCACAAATATGATTTGTGTTATAATACCACTTTTTGACTATAGTTTCTGGAAGATACATTAATCATTTATTTCATTTTTAATTATTGTTTGTAATTATTGCTGTTATCTGGAGAAAGTAGGTCTGCTAAAACTATAGAGAGTATGTGATTGTAGAAACTGACATTATCCCCCAGAAGAGTTATGCAGAGAACATGAAATTGAATTTAGAAAGAGACAATAATGGAAGTAATTAAGTATGTCTATGAAGCACTTGTATAACTCATGTTTTACTTTACAGCAAACAAGCAATAAAACAAAAGAAGAAGGAGAAACAAGAGAAGCGGAGAGCCAAGCAAGAGATCAGCATGAAGACAGACATGAGGCAGTTGGAGCTCCGAGGCAAGCAGGGCGCGCTCGAGCGCTTGCTCGTCGCGCACCTGCAGCTGCTGTGCTCGCTCAACATGGTGCAGGAGGTGAGAAATTATGGAGGCCTGAGCGCGACTGAGCTAACTTCGAAAGTGGAACTTCGGGTATTTCCATCTCTATCACACTAACAATACTCGAGTGACAGGGATGCTTGTATACGAACTTCGAGTTTCGATTTTCGTGATAGCGCCGCTGAGCGCTTTTTACAAGTTGCCAAAGGAATTTGAAGCTTTAATATAGACGTTACATTTCATATTTGAATGTACTTGCGGCCGGTCGGCTGTTCGCGGACGTGGACGGCTGCGGTCAGCTGTCGTCGCATCTGACCTCCGCCCTGTGTTTGCCAACTGCACTCTATTAAAACGCGATCGGCTACCGCCGGGTGCTCCGCCCTGCGAGCCGGCCCGGCCCGTTCGGTGGGAGTCGTATATTATAGTTAATGTGCATTTACAGAACTATATGACTTTCCTATTTCTCCTGTATGGTGTGTAAGAAACATTTTATTTAATAAATGATTCATAGTTATCATGCACATGGACACTTAAGGAGCTTATGATATTGAAAATTACCTATCCTAACGTTACATTCCAGCGTTGCTGTTCTCAGGACGCTCGCCGCGTCATCCCGTGTAATGGCTATGCTCAGCATTTTTTTTTTTTGGCTTTTGGCCTTGAGATTGCCCGAGACGAGATGTTGTATAATATCCAATTTTTGATAAATATTTTAGTGCAATTCTTAAGTTGTATCAGTTAACCCATTCACGTGAGTTACCTTACGCCCCGGCCACGACATTGCGCGAATTGCGGCGCGGCAAGCGTTTTATCTGTTCACTGCGCGGTCGAGACCCACAACACACTGTGGTTAGTTGGGATCACACGCAATGGATTAGAAAAACCGCTGTCGCTGCCGCCGCCGGTCGAAGTCGTGGCCGGGCCGTTTAGCGCAGTTAAGTCTTATTTTGCGACGGTTATAGACACCACCTGAACGGAAATTAAATATGCAATGGGTGCTAATGATAATGTATAGCTGTGAATTGGCTACAACTGTTTGTATAACAGCGACATGTGACTCAGATGAACAACACACGATTAAAGTTCATTGACATCATTATACACTTAGACGTATAAAATGGATGATAATATTATTATTAAGCTAAGCAATGAGATAAGAACTGCGTTCTACTTTTATACCAAGATTCGTGTACTTAACGCTAAAAGAGTAGATAAGATAAACAGACGAAATTTTAATATAAAAAAATTTTAGGGTTCAGTTTCATGTACGGCTCATAATCCGGTTCAACGTATCTTCTCTCTCTTTATGCATGGGTTAAAAAGAGACAGAAATATAGTGGACGCGTATTATTGGGCCGTACGGTCCACGTCAAAGAAATGTAATTTTGCATTTTATATTCCCTTGGCGAAAAATGTTTTATTTTTTTGACGTCCTCTTCAATGAGTTCTCCAATATATATACAGACAACCTTTCTAAAATATCTATACACGGTCTTTGCTGTTACTGACTTAAGACGTTTGTGTATATATTTAAGAACTCGACTGTACATTAACCGGACCCATTCAAGGCACAACTTCTTTAGTTTGTAATACTTGTTATTTTATCAGGCTCGTAAGGTCCTACAGTATTATCGGCAGAGGGGAGCCAAGGTTCCTGATCACCCCAAAATCACTGACATCAAAGTGTACAACACGCTTCTACATGGATATGCGTTTATGGTAATATATTGATAAAATGTATGAATAGAAAAGTAAGTTTCATAATTTTGTGCACATTTCAGTATTTTTAGCTGATGTGACATTTTGAACTTTTTGTATTCTCGACTTTTCGAAGGTGCATACAAGGTACCAACTTTCGCCATCAGCTTTCAAGGTCGGGTGAATATTGGAAGTAGAATAGTACAATCTAAGGCACTGGGATATGTGTACCAATAAAGTGTTATGAGCAATAAAGTATGTTTATGTCTATCATTAACAAACAAGTTTTTAACCATGAGGTTACTAAGAGCTTAGCACAAGTTATTATGATGTTATTACAAATACCAGCACGGCTAGCTCGAAACCAGGCGCGTGGTAGACTATGAGTCATCTCTTACTAATTAGAACACTTCCACCCTAAGAAAGAGACGCGTAGTTTATCTCGTGCGCAGTTTTGTGCTAAGGTTCCAAATGGTGATTTCGGTATGTCGCCAGGGATGTATCATACACTTCATCAGATGTAGAATAAGTTGGATGGATCTTCAAAATGAACAATAGCCTAACTTGTTGATGAATTTTAGGGGCTTCTGGACCAAACGAAGGATTTGTTGTCGTCAATGGCGACGGACGGCATAGCGCCGAATGCCCAGACTTACGCGGCCACCTTCGAGTGCGTGGAGAGGAGTAATGTCACTGACAAACTTGCAGTGCTGGAACAATACTATCAGCAAATGCAGGAAAAGGTGAGATTTTCTCCTTTAAAGAGAGTATAGAGCATGAAATTTAAGTTTCTTATTGAAGTTATAAAAACGGACGGAGTATTTTATAAAATATGACCGTTTCTATTTCAACTCAATTCGCATAATAATACAAATACAAATGATTTATTCTGCAAATAGGCCACAAGGGCACTTTTACATGTCAAACGGTAATTTACAATAAAAATAATAATCTTACAATAAAAGAATAATAATCTAACACAATAATAATTTAAAATTTGCACATTAAGGACTGATATAACAACACACTAATGTCACAAAGTTAATGAAAACAAAACAAAATACGACCATTACATTCGATAAGTATAAGGTCTGTGCATTAACAGAAAGTTAATGATATCAATTCAGTATTGCAGAGATGTATAGGGTCTCTGAGCGATTAATAATTATTCAAATGTTCGTAGAGATGTATACGGTCTCTAAGCTTCAAAACAAAACAACAAAAAAAAGGAATATTAATGTAATATTGTAAGTGATGTACATGGTCAATAACATTAAAGCGTGTCAAGATCGGAATGATGTCTCTCGTCAATATGATAATAATAAAATAACACTAGTATTGAAGTAGTTAGGTACTATGCCCTTGCAAGCATGAACAGTCCGGACTCCACAAACAGCACCCGATCACGAGTATGACGCATATCTCAGCCATAAGACGTGCACTGCTAAAGTTGTTATTTTTTTCCAATGTAACATTGGAGTTTATTTTACTAAGTTTACCAAAAAAACTTAAGTACAATATATTCAGGAATTTCGTTCTTTTTATATTGGAACTATTTTCTCTGTCCCTGTACTTAGAGCAAGTATCATATAGCGACTGTAGTGTAAAATAATATTGGGATCATCCAGCAACAAATAATCATGATGATGGTGACATAGTAGTAGTAGCCCAGATTATATAATAGTTCTACGAACAGATACTCAAGTCTGAATAAAAATGCTTATACCTACTGCCTTTCGTGCCTATGAAATTTAACAATCGAGCGACCTTGAACGCGCGGGTCGTTGCCTGCACGCGCCGGCCAATCGACGCTCGCGAGACGGGGTTGACACCACTTAGAAATGATTTTATAACGAATATTTGAGTGAAATAAAAACTGAATGGCATATCAACGCGGCATGTTTAATTTAATGCCATGTCACAGATTATATAATAGTTATAGTAGTAGCAATCTTTATGTTATTTTTAATTAAAACTAACGCTGAACCATCTCCAGGGCATAACCCTAAACGACCTCCTCGACAAGACCCAATTCGTCCACGACCAGCGCGCCCTGGTCTCCCTTGCCGCCCGCCGCCTCGACCCCGCCTTCACCCCGCGCTACTCCCCGCCCGCGCTCGACTACGACTGCCCGCTCCTGGGGAACCTCACACTCGACGCGGGACACAACAAGCAGGGGCTGTGGCAGTCCCCCGCGGAGGGGTTGATGACCTTGGAGGAGGTCAAGGAGAGGGGCAGGCGGCAGCTGGAGATCGAGATTAAGGGGGAGATCGAGGTGCAGAATATTGATGTGAAGGATGACGCGGCGCCGAATGTGAAGTTATGTGTGAGTATGATTTTAATTGTTTCAAGGACTATGATAAAGCTGGATTCGTTTCAACGTAATTTGTATATTGACAGTTGTTAATTTGTTATATACATTAAGTAAGTTAAATTATCACAGTTTATTAGGATGAACTAGTTATAACGCAGGCTTCTTAACACAAAAAATATTATTAAAGTAACCAGTTCAACATTTTTTTAAAAATTGTTTCCACTTTTCTTTCCTTCTTTGATTCTCTTTTCTGGCTGAAAAGTCTTTTGGGCCGTCGGAGACGACTTTTCGATGTCGTGATATGTCGACTGTAGCGACAAGATGTTTAAATCGCTTCAAAATTGCTAAATTTTGACTGTTCCCTATTTGATATACTCCTTATTGTTCTTGTTGTTTTATTTAGAGAGAGAAGCTCCGCGCGACGACCGCAGAGTGGCGGTCGGTGGTGCGCGAGTCGTTCGAGCGCAACCTCGGCACCCTGCGCTCGCAGAGCCACGCCTCGCACTCCGCCATCGCGCTCTACCCGTACCTCAAGGTGTTAGAGGTGCGTGTATATACCGGCACGGACAAGGCGGCCATGAGTGACGACGCCTTGTCCTTGTTGATGACTGACGTTGAATTGACAACTGACAGACCGTAAGCCCACTCCCAATAGACCTACGTCTCATTTCAACGTGAAATCAGAAATCAAAAAAAATATTTGCTTCAGATACAGTCGGGGGGTTCTTGCGCACAGTGTATCTAGCCTGCGAGCAGGCGTGCAAATCATTAAATAATATATAATGTCACAACTACATACATTATAAGAAATCGAATGTCAAATATTATGAATAATTTAGAATGACATAATAAAATGCATGGCAGAAGGTGGAGAAAGTTGTGGTGAGCAAGTTTTTTTTAATATAAATTTTTAAATTGGTCGAAAGTATGCAGATACTTGACCTCCCTCATGTGATAACAGTACGAGACATGTAGCATCATTTAGCCCTTTAATCGTAGAGAGAGTAAAGCTAAGTTTTGTCAGTCCCGAAATGGCCGGAAGTACTTGGCAGACGGTGCCAAAGTTGGCAACTTTAAAAACTGCTGCCATGCGTTTTATCATGTCATAAGACGTAGGTATATTGAGAGTGGGCTTACGGATTATGACGTTGAATTGACGACTGATATCGGCTAGTGGTAAGTCACAACCCACAAGTGACCAACGAGGCTGGCTAAATTAGACGAATAAAAATAAAAATGTTGCAATTTGGCTACGTAACAAACCCACTATTATTGTGTTAACAGACGGAACAATTCGTAGACCTGATCATGGCTGAAATCAACAAGTTGGTGGATGGCAGTGAGACATACAGCCCCACGCTAAAGCTGCTACAGCGAGACTTGGGCACGCAGGTTTACCACAAGTGAGTAATAGGGGTAGTCACCAAAAAAAAATACCAATAATGACGATTACAAATATGCTCGAAAAAGGATTAAACATATATTCAAACGGAGAAAAAAGTAAAGCAGGGGATTATATAATCACAAAGTTATGAATGTCCAAAGTTTTAAGAAGGGGCATTCTGTCCCTTTTTCCCAAAACGCACCCTCATATGAAACGATTGCCATTTACTATGACGCTTGCAGATCGTGACGTCACGATCCGCGAGCGTTTTCTCTCGGTTGTAGCTTAATAATTTTTTGACATATCTGAATGACATTTTCGTCACTAGGCATATTTTTTAGCCTTCTTTCTTTTGGAGTAATAATACATTTTGAGTCAACACCCGTATTGAACAAATAACAGAGCATCATAATTTAATTTAATTATTACAATGAAATTAATTATAGATACCAAGTGGAACAGTACCGCAAGAACGGTGTGTTGGCGAAAATCTCTCAGATCTACGAGCAATACTGCGAGTGGTATATGGACCGCAAGTCGTTGGGCACCGATGTACCGCTGAACAGCCGACAGGCGTGGCAGGTGCTGGTGCACAGGAACCGGGAGGGAGCGAGTCTGGTGAGTATCAACTCTACACTAGTGGAATAACGTGCAATTTTCTATGTACCACACCGTTCAAGTCAAAAGCCGGAGCGCGTGTGAGACTGTGAGTACATGAATAGAATTCAAGAAGGAGCGAGTCGGGTGAGTGTCAACTGCACTTAAGATGAATAATTTGCAATGCACGAAATTCAATAGACTGCGAACGAGAACACGAATATCAATTTTATATCGATGATATAAGGTGCAATTTTCAATGTACCACGCCGTTCAAGTCAAGAGCCGGAGCGCGAGTGAGTACACGAATCAATTCTATGTCGAAACAATAAGAAGCTACAATCTCCCAGATCTCAAAAGTTTCCCAGTTCAGCTTGGGCAAAAATGCTTTCGTATGTCTGTCTGACGGATGTTTGGAGAAGAGAACATCTCTTCTAGAAGCATTTCTCAACCGACTCTCGCAAAAAAATGTGAGCAGTTTAGATAATTATGCATTTTGTTTAAAGACTCGCTTCTACAACTCATAAATACAAACTTAAATACATAGAAAAACCTCCATGACTCGTGTTCATCACACAAACCGAAACGTGGCAGGCAGGGTCTCGTCCAACTAGACCAAAGTGATCGTCCGTCAAGCGATCTTCAGTCCTATGCCGACGTAAGAAGGTGCACTTTGGCATGTGACCATCAAAGTAATATATCCGTGACTATACAGGACATGGAGGAGGCGCCGTGGCCGATGGAGATGCGGCAGAACATCGGCAAGTTCCTGTACAATATCATCATCAACGACGTCAAGATCGACGTCAACATGTTCAAGCCGAAAGCCAAGCAGTAAGTCACCTATCCCACCACTTCTATATTAAAATAACTACAACTTTGGGCGTGTTGCACCGACTTACGATTACATACCGATCACCGTTAAATATGGCACTGACAGCTGTCAGTCCATAGAAACTTGTCAAACGTTCCATACATTCAGATTTTAACGAACACTGCATACGATTACAGACGGTTTCGTGCAACGCACTCTTAGAAAAGTCGAAAAACCCCCGGCATTTTTATTAAGAAGTCCAATATCTCAAAAGCGGCTGAACAGATTTTGATGAAACATATGGCTAAGAACACTCGGGATAAAATTATCTATGACACAAAAAAAACCGCATTCAAATCGGTCCATTCATTTGGGAGCTACCACAGACAGATACACAGACAGACACGTCAAATTTATAACACCCCTCTTTTCTCGTCGGGGGTTAACAAGCAATGAAAGCGGGCCAAAGTAAGCCAAGGTCAATTGGTCTATAAGAAGCGCTCATAGCCTGCCTAGAGGCGCCTGCGAGTCGGGAAAGATAACGCAAGTTAAGCAAATATGGCACGTTCAGTCTTATAAAAAAGCGCTTCCGTGCTTTGCAATGCACAGTTGATCCCGGCTGCTGTCTATGGCAGCAGTCGTTAATTGGGTGGTACTAAAGAGTGACAAACTTTAAAAAGGCCAATATATGTATGCCATACGATACGATTAAATAAATGGGTCTATTACTTTTAAACATTAATTTTCCAATAATAATGGAGTCGAAAAGTCGTAGTCCAATTTCTTGGTTGATTGCACCGAAATGTATGTATGTATGTATGGATGTTGTACCGAAATTCGATATAAAATGTATTCGTTATTACTACAATTTGCATGTAGCGATGAGCCGACGGAAAGCTTCCGTTGCCCCATTGTTAACTTTCCTAATGGAAAGATCTTGTTATTTCTCAAAATGTCTTCTGGGAATCTCCTAAAATGGGACATTTTCTTCAATTTTATTGAAATATATTTTCTGTATTGTTAAGGAAACATTCCACTGCTTGCAGAGTGTAACCATAAATCATTACAGTAGTACCACGAATATAAGTTACAACGATGTACCTGCACAGAAAGCATTTGTGATAACATTTTAACCAATCATGAGGCAGTGCGTTTGTGCGGGTAAAATCTTCAACGCCTATTGGCCAAAATTTTGCGGGCGACGCCAGCAGCTCCGGGACAGCACGACAGCACTTGTTATTGCATAAGTATTGTACCTGACGTATAGTGCAACAAGATCTTTATTGAAATGGTCAGACGTTCGATTTCATTCGGTACTTAACTTATATTTGTTGTACTACTGTACGTCGGACATTTCGTTTGCACTCGCAGGCTCTTGCTCGCACTTTGATGTCCGAGTGGTCCGTTTCATTTTAGTGAAACTTACTTGCCTACTTTAAATGCGTGCACGATTATTACAAATTCCATTGATGCAGTCCTCTACCAAGTTCATTATTTTCCTCAGGAAAAAACTCCCTGCAGTGTACAAAGTCCACCGTCCCTGGGGCCGCTTAGTCCGCCTCGAACTGAAACCCCACCCGGTCTTAGCTCGTCTCTGGATGGGCGCCGCCAGAGCTGAACTACGAATGCGAGCTGACCTGGTACCGCCGTCTTCACCGCCTAAACCCTGGCCACACTTGCACTCCGGCGCATATCTACTGACCAAGACGCCACTGATCAGGTGAGTGAGATGGTTAGATAGGTAAGGCACAACGAAATGTAATCCCGCTCGAATTTGGAGCAGCCCAACTGGAGAAGTGCCTCCGCCTTGCAGAGGACCACAGCCATAATAACAATAATACTTTTTCTGTAGTAGTGTTGCGTTCCTGGACGTGAGCAAGGTTGCCAGAGCTCCCGAGGATGCGTTGTGTTGAGAGCGAGGGAACTTGTCTCTTCAGCTGTCAACATCGCGAATCCTCAAACATATCAAGGGTCCATTCCCGTGCATATCTACTAATATCTAGTAACCAAGACGCCACTTATTAGGTGAGTTGAATGTGACGTCATCCGGCGGACTACTTAGATAGGTGGAAAGTCCACTGCTTCTGAATGGGCGCCACTCGGGCTGAAATATGAAAAAAGCTAATCATGTACATACCGCTTTAGTCACCATCTAAACCTTGCCAACTTTTGCATTCGGGCGCATATCTACTGACCGAGACGCTATTTATTAGGTTTAAGTTATTTCAACGCATCAAGCGGATTTAAGTTGCAATACCAAAAGCTGCCGAGTAGGTAAGGTAATGCCTTAGGATAATTCCTGTAATGTTACATGTTTTTTTCCTTAATAAATAAATAAATAAAATATAAATAAATAATTAGTTACTACTACTGAGGGCCTACCCCCAACAGCATTCGAAGTTTCCCTCTCTGTCGCATGCACTTACGTACGAACTTGCAAGTGTGACAGAGAGGGAAATCTTCGGATGTCTTTCACGGTAGGCCCTCTAGTCACATAATTGTTGCGGTGCATGTCTATTGACGCACGAAAAAAATCGGGTTTCGCTATCGTGGCAATGGCGGGAGGCCTATGTCCAGTAGTGGATGTCTTTCAGCTGATATGATGATGATAATGATGATGATGATGATATCTATAGACCACGACATTTCTATTAAGTAATTGCATTGCTTTACATCTGTCAGACGCTTTGCTTTGCACCTTGTTGTGACAATCACCCACTCAGAAGAGTGAAACACCCTTATAGAAACAACTTATTAGTCTTGTGGGTGTAGAAACACCCTTGGGTTCCAAGAAAAAGGCTGCAGGATACTAAGCTGTACAATAGCCGATAGGAATCGGGTTCAGTAAAAACAGAAGCTAATCACGCGTATTACTACAGGATGCCATTCTACGTCATGAACCAGTGGAAGAGGCTGGAGGAGGCACCTCCCTCTGCGCTGTATCCCGCGCTGGACAGCCTCAACCAGCTCGGAGAAGTTCCCTGGGTCGTCAACAAACCCGTGCTTGACCTGCAACTCAAGATATTCAGGTAAAATCATAAATACAGTTGACTTAGAAGAATATCACTTTTACTTTCATATATTGAGTTTTGAAACAATCGGACCAGTAACACAACATGGCTAACATTCAACTAGGACGAGTATTCTAAAACTCTATTCTGACTCACGTAAAATACAAAATTGGGAATTGCTGCTCGTCTATACTCGAAAACCTTGCAACCTCTAGAAAGCTAACTGTCCAGTGAGTAATGTAAGAAATAGCGGTCATACACGAACATCTTGTTACTTATATATATTTTCTCAAACATGCATTGAAATGTCACGTTTCGGGCGCAGCGAGACAAAAGACCTGTAATGGCATTTCATACAAAATTGGAGGCCTGCAAGATGGTCTTTTTTAATTTCCACTCCACAGTTTGTGGCACAGGATCACGGCGTTCAGCCATGAAAATTAAAGATTGATTTCTTGGAGTTTTTTTAATTTATTTCAATGCATGTTTGACAAAAGCACTATACATACCTCGTCGTGAAAAGGGGTTGCCAGCCTCATAACTCATAACTATCCGATCTATATGTACTCGGCCGGCAACCCCTTACTTCCGGCCGCTCTAGTACTGTACTATTGTAGATCCGGCGGTAACAAGAAGCTGGACATCCCTCCGCCCGCCTCGGCGCTGAAGCCGACGCAGTTCGCGGAAGCCAAGGACGCGGCGGGCGCCTTCAAGCGCCGCATCGCGCTCAGCCGCGCGCGCGCAGAGATGCACTCTCTGTGGTGCGACGCACTCTACAAACTCGCTCTTGCCAACCACTACAGGTAACTTGTACTCATTTAAGCCGGCGCAGTTCGCGGAAGCCAAGGACGCGGCGGGCGCCTTCAAGCGCCGCATCGCGCTCAGCCGCGCGCGCGCAGAGATGCACTCTCTGTGGTGCGACGCACTCTACAAACTCGCTCTTGCCAACCACTACAGGTAACTTGTACTCATTTAAGCCGGCGCAGTTCGCGGAAGCCAAGGACGCGGCGGGCGCCTTCAAGCGCCGCATCGCGCTCAGCCGCGCGCGCGCAGAGATGCACTCTCTGTGGTGCGACGCACTCTACAAACTCGCTCTTGCCAACCACTACAGGTAACTTGTACTCATTTAAGCCGACGCAGTTCGCGGAAGCCAAGGACGCGGCGGGCGCCTTCAAGCGCCGCATCGCGCTCAGCCGCGCGCGCGCAGAGATGCACTCTCTGTGGTGCGACGCACTCTACAAACTCGCTCTTGCCAACCACTACAGGTAACTTGTACTCATTTAAGCCGACGCAGTTCGCGGAAGCCAAGGACGCGGCGGGCGCCTTCAAGCGCCGCATCGCGCTCAGCCGCGCGCGCGCAGAGATGCACTCTCTGTGGTGCGACGCACTCTACAAACTCGCTCTTGCCAACCACTACAGGTAACTTGTACTCATTTAAGCCGACGCAGTTCGCGGAAGCCAAGGACGCGGCGGGCGCCTTCAAGCGCCGCATCGCGCTCAGCCGCGCGCGCGCAGAGATGCACTCTCTGTGGTGCGACGCACTCTACAAACTCGCTCTTGCCAACCACTACAGGTAACTTGTACTCATTTAAGCCGACGCAGTTCGCGGAAGCCAAGGACGCGGCGGGCGCCTTCAAGCGCCGCATCGCGCTCAGCCGCGCGCGCGCAGAGATGCACTCTCTGTGGTGCGACGCACTCTACAAACTCGCTCTTGCCAACCACTACAGGTAACTTGTACTCATTTAAGCCGACGCAGTTCGCGGAAGCCAAGGACGCGGCGGGCGCCTTCAAGCGCCGCATCGCGCTCAGCCGCGCGCGCGCAGAGATGCACTCTCTGTGGTGCGACGCACTCTACAAACTCGCTCTTGCCAACCACTACAGGTAACTTGTACTCATTTAAGCCGGCGCAGTTCGCGGAAGCCAAGGACGCGGCGGGCGCCTTCAAGCGCCGCATCGCGCTCAGCCGCGCGCGCGCAGAGATGCACTCTCTGTGGTGCGACGCACTCTACAAACTCGCTCTTGCCAACCACTACAGGTAACTTGTACTCATTTAAGCCGACGCAGTTCGCGGAAGCCAAGGACGCGGCGGGCGCCTTCAAGCGCCGCATCGCGCTCAGCCGCGCGCGCGCAGAGATGCACTCTCTGTGGTGCGACGCACTCTACAAACTCGCTCTTGCCAACCACTACAGGTAACTTGTACTCATTTAAGCCGACGCAGTTCGCGGAAGCCAAGGACGCGGCGGGCGCCTTCAAGCGCCGCATCGCGCTCAGCCGCGCGCGCGCAGAGATGCACTCTCTGTGGTGCGACGCACTCTACAAACTCGCTCTTGCCAACCACTACAGGTAACTTGTACTCATTTAAGCCGGCGCAGTTCGCGGAAGCCAAGGACGCGGCGGGCGCCTTCAAGCGCCGCATCGCGCTCAGCCGCGCGCGCGCAGAGATGCACTCTCTGTGGTGCGACGCACTCTACAAACTCGCTCTTGCCAACCACTACAGGTAACTTGTACTCATTTAAGCCGGCGCAGTTCGCGGAAGCCAAGGACGCGGCGGGCGCCTTCAAGCGCCGCATCGCGCTCAGCCGCGCGCGCGCAGAGATGCACTCTCTGTGGTGCGACGCACTCTACAAACTCGCTCTTGCCAACCACTACAGGTAACTTGTACTCATTTAAGCCGGCGCAGTTCGCGGAAGCCAAGGACGCGGCGGGCGCCTTCAAGCGCCGCATCGCGCTCAGCCGCGCGCGCGCAGAGATGCACTCTCTGTGGTGCGACGCACTCTACAAACTCGCTCTTGCCAACCACTACAGGTAACTTGTACTCATTTAAGCCGGCGCAGTTCGCGGAAGCCAAGGACGCGGCGGGCGCCTTCAAGCGCCGCATCGCGCTCAGCCGCGCGCGCGCAGAGATGCACTCTCTGTGGTGCGACGCACTCTACAAACTCGCTCTTACCAACCACTACAGGTAACTTGTACTCATTTAAGCCGGCGCAGTTCGCGGAAGCCAAGGACGCGGCGGGCGCCTTCAAGCGCCGCATCGCGCTCAGCCGCGCGCGCGCAGAGATGCACTCTCTGTGGTGCGACGCACTCTACAAACTCGTTCTTGCCAACCACTACAGGTAACTTGTACTCATTTAAGCCGGCGCAGTTCGCGGAAGCCAAGGACGCGGCGGGCGCCTTCAAGCGCCGCATCGCGCTCAGCCGCGCGCGCGCAGAGATGCACTCTCTGTGGTGCGACGCACTCTACAAACTCGCTCTTGCCAACCACTACAGGTAACTTGTACTCATTTAAGCCGACGCAGTTCGCGGAAGCCAAGGACGCGGCGGGCGCCTTCAAGCGCCGCATCGCGCTCAGCCGCGCGCGCGCAGAGATGCACTCTCTGTGGTGCGACGCACTCTACAAACTCGCTCTTGCCAACCACTACAGGTAACTTGTACTCATTTAAGCCGGCGCAGTTCGCGGAAGCCAAGGACGCGGCGGGCGCCTTCAAGCGCCGCATCGCGCTCAGCCGCGCGCGCGCAGAGATGCACTCTCTGTGGTGCGACGCACTCTACAAACTCGCTCTTGCCAACCACTACAGGTAACTTGTACTCATTTAAGCCGGCGCAGTTCGCGGAAGCCAAGGACGCGGCGGGCGCCTTCAAGCGCCGCATCGCGCTCAGCCGCGCGCGCGCAGAGATGCACTCTCTGTGGTGCGACGCACTCTACAAACTCGCTCTTGCCAACAACTACAGGTAACTTGTACTCATTTTCGGCTCTTTCAGACACATTTCTACTTTTCTTTATTTTGTCTTTCGACATGTTTTCGCCGCTTTAGCCTAGTTGGTAGTGACCCTGCCTACGAAGCAAGAGGTCCTGGGTTCGAATCCCGGTAAGTGCATTCATTTGTGTGATGAGCACGAATAATTGTACCCGAGTCATGGATGTTTTCTATGTATTTAAGTATTTATTTATCTATATAAGTATATTTATCGTCGCCTAGTACCCCCAGTACAAGCTTTGCTTAGTTTGGGACAAATCGACCTATTGTGAAAGATTGTCCCCTAATATTTATTTATTTTATTTATTTATTTATTATGTTTCTTCTTTCTCTTTTTGCGTAGATATTTGTTTTCAGATTTACTTATTTTTGGTATGTTAATTACTATCATTGTAATAAGCTTCATTTTGACAAGAAAACTGTTGAATTTGTTTTTTTTTTATTAGGTACACTTTACAGACATCATACATTATAAGATACAATGGTTCATTATGAATAGCTTAGGTATAGACTAGCATGACATCCAAGGCAAGTGCACACAGCGTGATCAACAGGTTAGCGCATATGCAAGCAACTGCGACGAATCTGCATTGAATATTAATATGATAATATCACACGTATAACTAGTGAGTAAGTATAAGTCATAAAAAGAATGTCCACAAGTTCAGAATGTTAAAAACGTCTGAAACGAACTTAAGCAAATCTTAAACAAGAATTAAAGTTACAACTTAGTACTATTCAGGGTGAGTAGAGAAGAGGACGTCCGTTAGGGTCTTTTTGAATTTAGCAATGCGTGGATCAAATATATCAACTTATTTTTCTATTTAACGTTTCGATATTTCTTCTTGACTATGGTCTTCCTTTTTAGAAACGCTAGTAGATTTTGACTTGTAAAAGTGCTATTGCGGTCTAATTGCAGAATGGAGGATTTTTTTTATTCCATTCCTTTTTTTTTGGTCGGATGTTTTTTGATTGTTTTTGTTGGTTTGGTCCATCGCTTGCCAAATTAAAAGCGCTGATAGGTTGGGTCATTTGCTATCTTTTCTGGGCTAAAAAAATTGTTGTGACTGTGGATTTCTTTATTGTATGTTTTTAAATAATTTTTTAAAAATCTAAGGGCTCTCGCGTTACAATTTGGAAAAAAAGAAAGCAGTGGAGCCAATTTTTTTTAACTTTTTAGGTACAAACATAATCGGCTCAATCAAAGTAGTAGTACTGCTGTCTACTTATTTTTTTATTGACCCTCAATTGTTTTTCGAGATGCAAGAATTTCCCCTTGGGTGAATTTTATTTGAAATTAAAAAAGGATTTTTATAAAAAAGTTCTCTAGCGTATCCTCTTTCTAATTATGTGCAATAAATAATGCCATAAATCATTTAAGTAATTGGTCAATTTGGCGTTAGGGACGCACTAGGCAAAATGACATCCGAATACAAATTCGTCGTGTCATTTTTTGTTGTAAACCACACGTCACACGTGCTAAGAAATGTATCAGCTGTCTCTTTCTGTCATCAAATAAACGATGCCAACCAGGCATTGAAATTCGATAAGCAAATTTTTATGTAACTAACATAAATACGTTAAGTAGGTAATAATCAAATTTCAGCAAATAAATTCGTCTTCGTTTACAAGTCTTGCTCAAATTGACGGCGTTCATTATGAATGCACGCGTAGCATCTGTTTCTGATTTCTACTGTTGTTGCTCGTAAATGAATTTTCTCTTTAATAACGACCAATGCCGCCTGTATGGGTTGGGATAAATCTTCTCTACATTCGACTTCAGTTGCGTAGACAATGGTACATTGGTGGTAAGTGGAATATTGCGAACAAGAGTAGTATTTGATGACTCGAGTTGGCAATATTCTTACGCCCGTGTTATACACAATGTTTTTCATCACATTGGCGCGAAAACAGATACATTTTAGATGAAATTAATACAAATCGTAATAAAAACTGCAACTGTCAGTTGTCCATTTTGTTGAATTTGACGTGGGGCGCGTATGGCAAAGACCTTTCGGTATACAGCCACGATTTGAAAACACTTAAAAACATTTTACATACACAAATAACTTCATACTAAATCTTTAAATAATTATGTTAATCATGGTTTAGTAGTGTTTCTATGTTTAAATTTATTTATAAATACGTTTTCCCTTTGCTTTGTAACTGCCACATGAGTGACAGATACAATTTTTTAAAAAGCCATTACGCCCGTGGGCGTAACAAAGGCTATTGTAGCTCTGTATGTCTGCGCATTACGAAGCCCTTTTCGAGCAAGTGTGATGAAAATCCCTTTGCCTGCCTCCAGATGTAAAATTCTAAAGGAGTTAGATCTATGGAACGTGGAAGCCATGGAATGGGGCCATCTCTTCCAATCGACGGATTTGGGAAAGTATTTCCAGGTGCTCCCTGACTGTTAGCCTCCTATCTTCATCGGTATACTCTTGCTTGCCAGAATTTCATTTGCCCGAATTTTATCTGCCATAATATTCAACTGCCATAATGTTGTTTTCTATAATTTTGTATGCCATACTCATTGTTTACCATATTAATTATATGCCAGAATCTTTGTTTTCCATAATATCCATATCAATAATCTCATTTTCCATAATCATTGTAATCCATAACTATCACATGCCATAAGGACATATGCCATCCAACTCAACATCCATAATATTCATATGTAATAAAGTCGGTACGTATTGCAGTAAAAAAACCTCGAACCTTTCCGCGATCCGAGTGCAAAACCAACTGGGTAAAAATAAACTTTTCTCTGAGATTACCCAATACCAAGATAGTGGTGTATCGTAGGCTACAGAACAGGGGCTTAGTGGCAAAACCGACTCGGATCGCGGATAGGCGAGCTTTGCTCCCGCTTTCGTCTTCGAGGTTATTTTTTTATAGAAGAGCGAAAAAACTAACAAATTAACAAAGATGAATCCGAATGCATGTTATTATGGCGTTTAAATATTCTATTAAATAATATTATTGCAAACAATAATCTGGAAAACAATACGTATGGCATTCGTATCATTATGACATTCAATATTCGAGTAAACAAGAGTATGTCAATTAACTATTATGGTAAACGAAACATTCGGGCAAATGAAATTCGGGCAAGCGAAGTTCGGGCAAATGATTATTATAGTATATGAATGTCGGGCAAACAACAGACAACCATCTTCATCAAATAGCGGCACATCCGCTAGGAATTTAGGCAGGTCATTTTGCAAAAAATCAAGGTAATTATCTCCTTTTAGATTATCGGGTAGGTAGTGTGGCCCAATTACCTTATCACCAGTGACTCCTGCCAAAACATTGTCGCTGTATCTCCTCTGAAAACACCTCTGTTCTCGTGGGGTTTCATCTTGCGGTGCCCAGTGGTGCAGATTATTGAGAATCCATTCTACAGAATACTTCTTTAACACTTTCAATGACAGGAACCCGCCTAGCGGGCGCCTACGCCGTAGTCACTTTCCGCTACATACGAGAAAAACCACGGGATCCTCGAGCGAGCGCGCGAAGTCTCTATGCAGCAAAAAACGACAGAACCTGACACGTTTCCCAAAGTCGTTCTCATCAAGACTTGTAATGAATAAAATATGCATAAGAATGAATTATGAAGTTTTGATTTATATAATTTTAACTGCGCGGAACGGATTATGACTTGCATTACATGTAAACCTCTTTTTAGTAAACCTCTTTTTAGTGTACAGATTGAACAATAGCAGATTTCATTCAAAAATGAAATACCGTGTTTGCTATTTTGACGTAGAACTTTCCACACCTTCCAGATATAAATTTAGAGTAAAGTAGCTTCTTTTCTTATGCTGGGGTCTTCCTCCAACAGTTCTAAATTCTGCTCATCGACTTCAACATTGTGTCGCTCCACAATAGGAGTGTAGGTAGACTCGAAAATTATTATTACTCCAAAAGAAAGAAGGCAAAAAATATGCCTAGTGACGAAAATCCCATTCAGATATCTCAAAGAATTACGAAGCTACAACCGTTTTAATATTGCTTGTTAGAGAGAGAAAACGCAAACAGTGTGTGACGTCACGTTACGTGAGGCTGCCGGGGGGCCGCGTCGACGGCGGCGCCGCACACGACGGGGCGCGGCACGTTGCCGTCTATTAGTGACATCACAATCTACAAGCGTCATCGTTTCATATGAAGTTGCGTTTTGCGAAAAAGCGACAGATCATACCCCTTCTTAAAACTTTGGACACATAACTTTGTGATTATTAACTTTTTGCGTTGATTATTTCTCCATCTGACTACATTTTTAATCCTATTTCGAGAAAATATTACATTATTGATTATTTTATTTAGTGTGTATTCCTCTTACTTCTTTGATGTTCAAGTTCAAATTACTAGTTGCGCGTAAGCGTCGGTAAGTGTTATGAAACGTGTTGCGGGTTGAACAGCGCACAATGTCGGCTCGCCGCGAGCACGCTGCCTCGCCCGCGCATGTTTATGTGCACCAAATTGGCTCGCGAGCAGCTCGCCGCGTGGGGCGAGCATGCGTCAGGCTGAGCCGCTCAAATTCGTACGCAGCTTTAGAGCTGTCGAACATTATACGGCAACCAGTAGCGAGCGTGGGCTACTCCCGTAGCTTGTAATCCGGACGCGCCCACTATACGCTCGGTGTGTGTAGAAGCGGCTAATAAGGGTTAATGTGCGGTAGAGAAATCGCGTCTTGTGGTGGCCGCTGTAATGTGCGGGCACTAATGTTCTAATATAAACCTTACGTTACCTCAGGGACGACGTGTTCTGGCTACCCCACAACATGGACTTCCGCGGGCGTGTGTACGCGTGTCCGCCGCACCTGTCGCAGCTCGGCGCGGACGCCTACCGCGCGCTGCTGAAGTTCGCGCGCAGGCAGCCGCTCGGGCCCGGCGGGCTGCGCTGGCTGCAGCTGCACGCCGTCAACCTCACTGGCACGATGAAGAAGAGCACGGTCGAGGAGAGGTCAGTGAAGTGAACCTTATGTCCGTAGCTATAAGGACGAGACCTGTCACAGCTCGGCGCGGACGCCTACCGCGCGCTGCTGAAGTTCGCGCGCAGGCAGCCGCTCGGGCCCGGCGGGCTGCGCTGGCTGCAGCTGCACGCCGTCAACCTCACTGGCACGATGAAGAAGAGCACGGTCGAGGAGAGGTCAGTGAAGTGAACCTTATGTCCGTAGCTATAAGGACGAGACCTGTCACAGCTCGGCGCGGACGCCTACCGCGCGCTGCTGAAGTTCGCGCGCAGGCAGCCGCTCGGGCCCGGCGGGCTGCGCTGGCTGCAGCTGCACGCCGTCAACCTCACTGGCACGATGAAGAAGAGCACGGTCGAGGAGAGGTCAGTGAAGTGAACCTTATGTCCGTAGCTATAAGGACGAGACCTGTCACAGCTCGGCGCGGACGCCTACCGCGCGCTGCTGAAGTTCGCGCGCAGGCAGCCGCTCGGGCCCGGCGGGCTGCGCTGGCTGCAGCTGCACGCCGTCAACCTCACTGGCACGATGAAGAAGAGCACGGTCGAGGAGAGGTCAGTGAAGTGAACCTTATGTCCGTAGCTATAAGGACGAGACCTGTCGCAGCTCGGCGCGGACGCCTACCGCGCGCTGCTGAAGTTCGCGCGCAGGCAGCCGCTCGGGCCCGGCGGGCTGCGCTGGCTGCAGCTGCACGCCGTCAACCTCACTGGCACGATGAAGAAGAGCACGGTCGAGGAGAGGTCAGTGAAGTGAACCTTATGTCCGTAGCTATAAGGACGAGACCTGTCGCAGCTCGGCGCGGACGCCTACCGCGCGCTGCTGAAGTTCGCGCGCAGGCAGCCGCTCGGGCCCGGCGGGCTGCGCTGGCTGCAGCTGCACGCCGTCAACCTCACTGGCACGATGAAGAAGAGCACGGTCGAGGAGAGGTCAATGAAGTGAACCTTATGTCCGTAGCTATAAGGACGAGACCTGTCGCAGCTCGGCGCGGACGCCTACCGCGCGCTGCTGAAGTTCGCGCGCAGGCAGCCGCTCGGGCCCGGCGGGCTGCGCTGGCTGCAGCTGCACGCCGTCAACCTCACTGGCACGATGAAGAAGAGCACGGTCGAGGAGAGGTCAGTGAAGTGAACCTTATGTCCGTAGCTATAAGGACGAGACCTGTCGCAGCTCGGCGCGGACGCCTACCGTGCGCTGCTGAAGTTCGCGCGCAGGCAGCCGCTCGGGCCCGGCGGGCTGCGCTGGCTGCAGCTGCACGCCGTCAACCTCACTGGCACGATGAAGAAGAGCACGGTCGAGGAGAGGTCAGTGAAGTGAACCTTATGTCCGTAGCTATAAGGACGAGACCTGTCGCAGCTCGGCGCGGACGCCTACCGCGCGCTGCTGAAGTTCGCGCGCAGGCAGCCGCTCGGGCCCGGCGGGCTGCGCTGGCTGCAGCTGCACGCCGTCAACCTCACTGGCACGATGAAGAAGAGCACGGTCGAGGAGAGGTCAGTGAAGTGAACCTTATGTCCGTAGCTATAAGGACGAGACCTGTCACAGCTCGGCGCGGACGCCTACCGCGCGCTGCTGAAGTTCGCGCGCAGGCAGCCGCTCGGGCCCGGCGGGCTGCGCTGGCTGCAGCTGCACGCCGTCAACCTCACTGGCACGATGAAGAAGAGCACGGTCGAGGAGAGGTCAGTGAAGTGAACCTTATGTCCGTAGCTATAAGGACGAGACCTGTCGCAGCTCGGCGCGGACGCCTACCGCGCGCTGCTGAAGTTCGCGCGCAGGCAGCCGCTCGGGCCCGGCTGGCTGCGCTGGCTGCAGCTGCACGCCGTCAATCTCACTGGCACTATGAAGAAGAGCACGGTCGAGGAGAGGTCAGTGAAGTGAACCTTATGTCCGTAGCTATAAGGACGAGACCTGTCGCAGCTCGGCGCGGACGCCTACCGCGCGCTGCTGAAGTTCGCGCGCAGGCAGCCGCTCGGGCCCGGCGGGCTGCGCTGGCTGCAGCTGCACGCCGTCAACCTCACTGGCACGATGAAGAAGAGCACGGTCGAGGAGAGGTCAGTGAAGTGAACCTTATGTCCGTAGCTATAAGGACGAGACCTGTCGCAGCTCGGCGCGGACGCCTACCGCGCGCTGCTGAAGTTCGCGCGCAGGCAGCCGCTCGGGCCCGGCGGGCTGCGCTGGCTGCAGCTGCACGCCGTCAACCTCACTGGCACGATGAAGAAGAGCACGGTCGAGGAGAGGTCAGTGAAGTGAACCTTATGTCCGTAGATATAAGGACGAGACCTGTCGCAGCTCGGCGCGGACGCCTACCGCGCGCTGCCGAAGTTCGCGCGCAGGCAGCCGCTCGGGCCCGGCGGGCTGCACTGGCTGCAGCTGCACGCCGTCAACCTCACTGGCACGATGAAGAAGAGTACGGTCGAGGAGAGGTCAGTGAAGTGAACCTTATGTCCGTAGCTATAAGGACGAGACCTGTCACAGCTCGGCGCGGACGCCTACCGCGCGCTGCTGAAGTTCGCGCGCAGGCAGCCGCTCGGGCCCGGCGGGCTGCGCTGGCTGCAGCTGCACGCCGTCAACCTCACTGGCACGATGAAGAAGAGCACGGTCGAGGAGAGGTCAGTGAAGTGAACCTTATGTCCGTAGCTATAAGGACGATACCTGTCGCAGCTCGGCGCGGACGCCTACCGCGCGCTGCTGAAGTTCGCGCGCAGGCAGCCGCTCGGGCCCGGCGGGCTGCGCTGGCTGCAGATGCACGCCGTCAACCTCACTGGCACGATGAAGAAGAGCACGGTCGAGGAGAGGTCAGTGAAGTGAACCTTATGTCCGTAGCTATAAGGACGAGACCTGTCGCAGCTCGGCGCGGACGCCTACCGCGCGCTGCTGAAGTTCGCGCGCAGGCAGCCGCTCGGGCCCGGCGGGCTGCGCTGGCTGCAGCTGCACGCCGTCAACCTCACTGGCACGATGAAGAAGAGCACGGTCGAGGAGAGGTCAGTGAAGTGAACCTTATGTCCGTAGATATAAGGACGAGACCTGTCGCAGTTCGGCGCGGACGCCTACCGCGCGCTGCCGAAGTTCGCGCGCAGGCAGCCGCTCGGGCCCGGCGGGCTGCGCTGGCTGCAGCTGCACGCCGTCAACCTCACTGGCACGATGAAGAAGAGTACGGTCGAGGAGAGGTCAGTGAAGTGAACCTTATGTCCGTAGCTATAAGGACGAGACCTGTCACAGCTCGGCGCGGACGCCTACCGCGCGCTGCTGAAGTTCGCGCGCAGGCAGCCGCTCGGGCCCGGCGGGCTGCGCTGGCTGCAGCTGCACGCCGTCAACCTCACTGGCACGATGAAGAAGAGCACGGTCGAGGAGAGGTCAGTGAAGTGAACCTTATGTCCGTAGATATAAGGACGAGACCTGTCGCAGTTCGGCGCGGACGCCTACCGCGCGCTGCCGAAGTTCGCGCGCAGGCAGCCGCTCGGGCCCGGCGGGCTGCGCTGGCTGCAGCTGCACGCCGTCAACCTCACTGGCACGATGAAGAAGAGTACGGTCGAGGAGAGGTCAGTGAAGTGAACCTTATGTCCGTAGCTATAAGGACGAGACCTGTCACAGCTCGGCGCGGACGCCTACCGCGCGCTGCTGAAGTTCGCGCGCAGGCAGCCGCTCGGGCCCGGCGGGCTGCGCTGGCTGCAGCTGCACGCCGTCAACCTCACTGGCACGATGAAGAAGAGCACGGTCGAGGAGAGGTCAGTGAAGTGAACCTTATGTCCGTAGCTATAAGGACGAGACCTGTCGCAGCTCGGCGCGGACGCCTACCGCGCGCTACTGACGTTTGCGCGCAGGCAGCCGCTCGGGCCCGGCGGGCTGCGCTGGTAGGGTCGGTGAGATGTCAGTAAAATCAGACCTTATGTGCATGGCTATAGGGGCGAGATCCCAACAACATGGACGGTGGGAGCCTCTCTCTCACATACACGATGAAGAAGAGCTCTGTCGATCACAGACTGGGGAATTGAACTTTATGTGCATCGCAATAGGGATGTGATCCGGCTGCTCAACATGGACTCTCGGGGTTGCATGCTCCCACTTCACTGGCACGATGATGAAGGGCATTGTCGACGAGAGGCCAGGAAAATGAACCTTGTTCTCATAACTATAGAGACGAGATCTTCTGTCTGTTGGGTAGCTGAAACCGTATGATCTCAGCCTTACTCTCGATGAGAAACATAAAAAAGGCCTATCAACTGAGTATGGTGCTCGTTGGCATTGTTACGTCTCTTGAAAGACACTTAAAATTATGCATGGTTTGAATCTACTGAACACATTTGTGACTATGATAAACCCATTTTATGGTGGGGCATCTCGTGGTTCATATTATAATAGCAGCGTGTATCTGACTTCTGATTTGCCATAAATAAAAAGGTTGTTTTTTTCTGTGGTAAAACAAAAACAATCTTCATACTACTCGGATAGAGAGTTCGTGTCGATTGCGACAGCCTTATACCGCAAACATTTCGATCTCTACACCGGTCCATTGTTGAAAATGGTTTCAGTCAATTGAATTTCATGACGATTGTCATGTTTGTACCACCAGGCTAGCATATGCTGAAAGCGTGATGGACAAGATCCTGGACTCGGCAGACCACCCGCTGGACGGCGAGGGCTGGTGGCAGGCCTCGGAGGAGCCGTGGCAGACGCTGGCCTGCTGTATGGAGATCGCCAACGCCGTGCGGTCTCCTAACCACGAAGGTTAGTCAACTCGCAACACAACCGACAAAAATCGTATTTAAGTACTTATTATTAGCTGACCGAACGTTGGAAGCTCGGCTGCGACATATTTGGGAGCGAGAGATAGGATCACGGCCTCTCGCTCCCACGTATGGCGCATCGGTGTCATTGCCAAGTCAGTTGTAAGATAAAATTCTGTCAAAAGAACGCAAGTAAAAAAGCTTTTTGATTATATAAAAATTCATGGACGAAATGTATATTTTCAGTTCTCCGGAAACTCAATGCGACATTAACGGTTTCGCTGTAACTGGGCCAATCTACTTTTACATCCACGGTTTTTTGACTACTGCTTTACTTTGTACAAACTTCCAATTAAAACATATTTATATGTTCCGTTCGATGTCCGGGATCCCTTCTTGAGAGGGCGTCAGTGCCTACGACCGGAAGTAGCCGTTTGCGTCAAATGAGTCGCTCCACTCCATCGCTGTGACGTCATATCCGCCCCTGCCAACCTGCAAACCCCAGAACCACCGGCCTCGCTCGCCGCCATGTTGGCTTTCTCATGGCTTTTCCTGCGTCGTCTGCCGTAGTGATCGGACGTTCCGTAGCTATTTTATAAATTGTGTAACGAGGAATTTTAAGCCTGGATTCTTTATATCCAGATAACTTTAAACTCGAGGGAGTCCTGAATAACTAAGAAAAGGGAATCGCGAGTGATAACTTTTATCATCGGACTACCCTCATTTGTAATTTTTTTATTTTTTACTTCGTTGTTCGCGAGTGTTTTGGATCGCATTATGAACAACGAGAGTCGCTCCGCGTCGGAGGAGGAGGGACGCGCTTCGCGATCATCTGTCTGCAGCCGACGGGCGCCGCGCGGGGTGGGGGGGGGGAGACAGCCCGCGCCCGCGCAGGCAGGCCCGGCGCCCCGCGGCCGCGAGTCGAGCCTGCGGGGGCGAGCGCGGGACTCGAGCCACATTGTCGGCCCGGACTGGAGGTTTGAATATCTTTCGAACCGTTCGGTGAGTCAGTTACATAACAATATCCTAAGTGCCCCGCGTGCCGCCGCGCCGGCGCCGGCCGCTGCGGTGGAGCAATCGTTATGATGTAATGGTGCTACCCGGCAGTCCGGTACGATGCCGCTGCTGACAACGATCGCTTCTTACCCTGGTGCCGTCCGCCTCAATGGCGCCATCCCCGTATCTGGTGTCGTCCGCCTCAATGGTACCACCCCCATATCTGGTGTCGTCCGCCTCAATGGCGCCACCCCTTGTCTGGTGCCGTCCTCCACTGTGGAGCCACCTCCTACCATGGGCCGTCCGCCACGACGGCGACGCCGATCGCGATGGCGCTGCCCGCCGCTGGCTCTGTCCGCCACGGCGGAGCTGGGTCCAGGTGTACCAAAGGGTCCGCGGTAAGGGAGGCGCGGGACTTTTGGGAAAAATTTGATGTGGTGTGGTGTGGTATGACCATGATTTTTACATAAAAAATACTTCATAATAAGCATCTCTTACTTTTAAGATTAATTTAAAGTTTTTCCGCCGTTTTACAAAAACAAGAGCCACGGAAGTCTTCTAACCTATCCGCCATCCGAGTCGGTTTTCGATACCGAAAGTCCCAGAACCGTTTAAATGACTAGCCTATGACCTTCTAAGTCCTGCGTACCCTTTACTATACCCCAACCCGGACCTGTCCACCTCGTTGGTGCTGGTCGCCACGTTGGTGCCGGCCGCCTCGGTGGTGTTGCCCGCCGTGCAGGGACTTTCCGCCTCGCTGGGGCTGGTCGCCTCCTTGGTGCTGGCCGCCTTGTTGGCATCGCCCGCCATGCTGGGACTATCCGCCTCGCTTGTGCAGGTCGCCTCGTTGGTGCTAGCCGCCTCGGTGCGTTGCCCGCCACGCTGGGACTGTCCGCCTCACTGGTAAGGGTCGCCTCGTTGGTGCTGGCTGCCTCGGTGCGATGCCCACCACGCTGGGACTGTCCGCCTCGCTGGGACTGTCCGCCTCGCTGGAAAGGGTCGCCTCGTTGGTGCTGGCCACCTCGGTGGCGTCGCCAGCTATGCTGAGACTTTCCACCTCGCTGGTGCTGGTCGCCTCGTTGGTGCTGGCCGCCTTGGTGGCGTCGCCCGCCATGCTGGGACTGCCCACCTCGCTGGAGTGGTCCACTAGAGCGGCGCTGTCAACCACGCCGGCGTTGGTCGCCAGGGTGACACTCTCCGCCACGGTGACGTTGCCTGCCATGCTGACGCTGTCGGCCTCGCTGGCGCTGGCCACCACGGCGACGTTGCCCCACATGCTGGCGTTGTCTACCTCGCTGGCGTTTGACTACCATGCCGGCGCTGTCTGCCATGCTGGCGCTGTCCGCCATGGCGGTGCTATCCGCCCACGCTGGTACTATCTGCCACGCTGGGGCTGTCCGCCATGCTGGCGCTGTCCGCTATGCTGGACCTGGACGCCATGCTGGCGCTATCCGCCAAGCAGGTGCTGGCCGCCATGCTGGCGCTTTCCGCCATGCTGGCGCTGGCCGCTATGCTGGCGCTGTCCACCATGCTGGCGCTGTCCGCCACGCTGGCGCTGTCCACCATGCCGGCGATGTCTGCCATGGCGGTGCTATTCGCCCACGCTGGTACTATCCGCCACGCTGACGCTGTCTGCCACGCTGGCACTGTCCGCCACGCTGGCGCTGTCCGCCACGCTGGCACTGTCCGCCACATTGGCGCTGTGCACCTCGCTGGCGCTGTCCACCACACTGGTGCTATCTGTCACCGCGCTGCCCGCCATGGCAGTCCTGTTCGCCATGATGGTAACGCCCGCCATCCGGAGTGGAAGACGGCCACGCTACAGCGGTACGGTAGAACTACTTACGTCTCCGGGCTTCACAGAGGTAATAATCGACGAGCAGCTACGCTTACCCGGCGTTCTGGTGCGAGCGAGCGACCCAGCAGTCGCAGAGTGCCGCGGTGCAACCTAACGTTTGGAATGAAGCCCGAAGTCCTCAATAATACCCGATTGGTCCAGTACGCCGCATGCTGAGACCCCCTGCGCTGCCTGACCTATTTGACGATCAATCAAATCACACGGTTCCTTTTTTACGTTCGTCGCGTCACGGCACAACGTACCTTGCAGTCGGGTCACGCGAAACGATCACGGATGTTAAAAAGTAAGTGGTAGGGGGCATCGGATGGGTCTCCGACCTATGAATATATATTTCTCAACCCCGTCAAACTGCCCTTGTGCCTGCGGAGAATGAGGGCATCGACAAGGTGGGCAAACGGATTTCACATCGTCTCTTAGCTCGCTTTCGCTCTCCCACTCAGGTTCTGCTCTATAAGGACAAACCTTTCGCAGAGGTCTAATAAACAAAATTGGGATAAAACAACTTGCCGCTCCTAAGCGAGCCCGAGATTCCGCTCTTAAGGCGAACTCTTGAATCGGGTAAATGCCACTATTGAAACTGACTTCCGTGAATTCTAAGCGAACTGTCTTACCGAAACAGTTGCATATACTTGGAAACTTCGAATATCATCTTGGATTACGTTTCCTATTGTTCAAAAACCCCTTTTATACTGTGCTGTCTATCGACTTCTCCAATGCACAAGCTTTTACACTACCATATCCGTGTCCTCTGCCGATACAATCTCGACACAGAAAATCCTCTTCAAATAAGCTTTTCAAAGCTAAAGTACTTCTACTAACTAGCCTTAAACTTGTAGTTATTAATTATTCGTGGCACTTTCAATAGAAATTAACACTATTTTTTTTTTTTTTTTTTTTTTATGTGATAGGAGGCAAACGAGCAGGCGGATCACCTGATGGTAAGCGATTACCGCCGCCCATGGGCACCTGCAACACCAGAGGATTTCTTGTTGGAATCCCAGGGCTTTCTGTTAATTTTCTATATGGACGACATCCTTATTGCAAACATATTGAAGTGATCTCTAATGAAACAAAGAAATCATTCGTAGAAGTTCATGTATTTGCCGTAGACATTGCAAAAAATTAAGGCCCATAAGCCCATAAAGTCCAACTTCTTGATAGGACTCATAATCTGTATAAACGCCTCCCGTTATATAATTTTATGTAATCAAAACTTATACGTAAGCCCTTACCACTTGTCATGGAGGTCGAGTTCCTGGTCACGAGGGAAAAGGTAAACTCTACGGCACATTGAATATATGCGTCAAGCAAGAGCGCTCTCGATTGATGAAGTCTACGCTCCGTCCAGCATCAATCCAAATTCAAAACCCCGAGAGCTTCCAGCTGGAACTCCAAAACCGTTTTGATTGCCTAGGCGGCGATGTGGACGAATTGAACGACGGGTTTGTGGAAGCTCTCCGTGTCACTGGGTCTAAGTTCTTCAAGGCCCAAGGCACTAACGGAACTAAAAGGCTATCTAGCTCCACTCAGTAGCTCATGAAGGAAAGGAGTGAAATGATTCTACAGTCTTCAGCCGACGCGACCTTATACGGAAGCTCAATAAACAGATCTCCAAGTCCCTTACCCGCGATCTGCGCCAATTCAATACAAATCGTATTGAAGAGGCCATACAGCGTAATAAGGGCTCTAAAGTATTCTCGAGAGATCTGTCTATAGGGCAGAGCCAGCTCGCGAAGTTAAAAACTGAAGATGGTAGAATCGTTCCCTCTAAACCTGAGATTCTGGGTGACATAGAGCGCTTTTACGGACAGCTATACACATCAACGCGCAGACCCGAAGTTAGTCAGGCGGAAGACCCTAGAGCTAGACTAACCCGACACTATACCGACGACATCCCGGACATCAGCCTGTACGAGATTGTAATGGCTCTTAAACAGCTCAAGAACAACAAAGCACCCGGTGAAGACGGAATAACAGCCGAACTTCTGAAGGCGGGTGGAAAACCAGCCCTTACGGCCCTTCAGAAGTTGTTCGATTCCGTCTTACTGGAAGGGAGAACTCCAAAGGCATGGAACGGAGGTGTGGTGGTGCTGTTCTTCAAAAAGGGTGACAACACTGCTGAAGAACTACAGACCCATCTCACTTCTGAGCCATGTCTATAAGCTGTTTTCGAGGGTCATTACAAACCGTCTCGTACGCAGGCTAGACGACTTCCAGCCTCCCGAACAATCCGGTTTTCGAAGAGGCTTTAGTACCGTAGACCACATCCACACGCTTCGTCAGGTTATACAGAAGACCGAGGAGTATAACCTGCCTCTCTGCTTAGCGTTCGTAGACTACGAAAAAGCCTTCGATTCGATTGAAACCTGGGCTGTTACTACAGTCTCTTCAGCGGTGCCAAGTTGACTATCGCTATATCGAAGTGCTGAAGTGTTTGTACGAGAGCGCCACTATGTCAGTCCGACTCCAGGACCAGAACTCGAAACCTATTCCGCTGCAGCGGGGAGTCCGGCAAGGAGATGTTATTTCTCCAAAACTGTTCACCGCTGCACTGGAGGACGTTTTCAAGACTCTGGACTGGAGAAGGCTAGGCATCAGCATCAACGGCGAGTACATCACTCGCCTTCGGTTTGCTGACGAAATAGTCTTGGCTGAGACCATGGAGGACTTAAGTACGATGCTCGATGACCTCTGTAAAGCATCCGAGCGAGTTGGTCTAAGAATGAACATGGATAAGACGAAGATCATGTCAAATGCCCATGTAGTACCAACTCCCATTACAATCGGACACTTTACGCTCGAAGTTGTAGACGATTATGTATACCTAGGACAGACGATCCAGTTAGGTAGGTCCAACTTCGAGAAAGAGGTCAATCGTCGAATCCGACTCGGCTGGGCAGCGTTCGGGAAGCTACGGCAAATCTTTTCGTCCAATATTCCGCAGTGTCTCAAGACGAAAGTCTTTGACCAGTGTGTGTTGCCAGTGATGACATATGGCACTGAAACGTGGTCGCTTACTATGGGCCTCATAAGAAGGCTCAAAGTCACCCAAAGGGCAATGGAGAGGGCCATGTTGGGAGTTTCTCTGCGTGACCGCATCAGAAATGAGGCTATCCGCAGCAGAACCAAGATAACCGATATAGCCCTCCGGATCGCTAAACTTAAGTCGCAGTGGGCGGGGCACATAGCACGTAGAACCGATGGCCGTTGGGGCGGAAAGGTTCTCGAGTGGCGACCACGTACCGGAAGGCGCAGCGTGGGTAGGCCCCCGACAAGGTGGACTGATGACCTGGTAAAGGTTGCGGGAGTCCGCTGGATGCGGGTGGCGCGGGATCGGTCACTTTGACACTCTTTGGGGGAGGCCTATGTCCAGCAGTGGACGTCTTTCGGCTGATATGATGAACTTACATGACTGAAAAGAAAAATTAACGATATTCTAGCACCTTTTTGCCTACGCTTTTATTTGGCAACTTGAATCTTCTTTTAGACGTTTATATCGAATCTATTTATCCTATAATTATTAGTGCCCGTTAGAAATGTAACGTTAATACTTAACTCTTAACTCCACTAGAGCAATCTAGTTTCCTTCTTTAGGGAAATTCCAATTTCTACTGGCGCGTGTGCGCCCGCTTACTCGCCACCAGGAGATAACAAACAGATCTCAAGAAGGGATCCCGGACATCGAACGGAACATATAATATAAAATTTTACCTTCCAATAAAATTATTATTATATTTCCTGAAGATGTCCGGGATCCCAGTAATGGCTTCCTGGGGGCTACAAACGGCATTTCCTCCGCAACAATGAAAAAGCCAACATGGCAGCGAGCGCGGGCGGTGTTTCTGGGGTTTTCAGGTTGGCAGGGGCGGATGTGACGTCACAGCGATGGAGTGGAGCGACTCATTTGACGCAAACGGCTACTTCCGGTCGTAGGCACTGACGCCCTCTCAAGAAGGGATCCCGGACATGTTCAGGAAATATAATAATAATTTTATTGGAGGGTAAAATTTTATATTCATTTTAAAACTGTGTCCACCAATTTAAAACTATAGAACACGGAACCGGTAGTGGAAATCATTGTTTTAAACAATTAAATACCTAGATTAGACCAGTTTCTCAAAATAGTGTCGGTCTAATACGGACTCACGTCGAGAACCCCCGAGAACACCCGAGAGCCGTGAATGGTATCGCTTTCTCGTCGTCTCTGCGAATGAGAAGGTCGCATTAGTGTAGATGCCTTCTCGGTTATCGCGCAATTTGTCGGCAAGACTTCTCGCGCGAGTCTGTAGCCGCCGACCAGGACGACGAGGACAATGACGACAAAGTAGTCTGTGTGTGGCAGAATACCTGTGCGGGTTCCCGGTGCACCAGGACGGGTCGTGCAACGGGCTGCAGCACTACGCGGCGCTCGGCGGCGACGCGGCGGGCGCGGCCGCGGTCAACCTCGCGCCGCGCCGCAGCCCGCAGGACGTGTACGCTGCGGTCGCGGCGCTGGTAACCATCTCAATACATTTCTATACAACACTATTCTCCGGCGTCAATCCGACTTCAAAATCTTGTCACTATCCCTCACAATGGAAGTGAAGTCTTCGTAGCAGCTACTTTCATTTTTAGTTCGCTCACAGGCAGAGGCAATGGAAAGTATTTGTTTATTTGTTTTGCCGGCATCACGTCGGGTTCACCACTTTGCCGGCAGTGGTTGATGGTTGAGGATCGTGTCCACTGCCTGGCAATAATTACGTTGTTGATGGGGGAGTAGGGATGGTGAGTGTGGACTACACCCCAGAGGGGTTTATGGCAGTCCACACTCTGAAGTACTGTCTATAAGTAGTAGTATCAAGTAGCTACATGCATGAAAAATGTATACCCGGAACTCAACGATATACAAGTCATGAAAAAAATACTTACGATAATTGATTGTTTTATTTTGATTACGTTTCCCTTGACATTCCTTCGCAAAAAAATGGAAATAGCACTTTTATTGGCAAGAAAAGTGGCAAGTGTTGTACCATTTTGAAATCTAGACTAAGTAGGCCATCTTTAAAAAAAACTTGCCAAGCTTGTGTGGTACATTTTTTTCCAACATGGAGTGTCAAAGTTGACTGACAATAATTTTCTAAACCATAACTCGTCATAACTATTTTTTTTACTTAGTTAAGAATGTTTATTACTTTGATTTGTGGTTGCGATTAATAGTACTGTTATTTGAGGTTACATTATTAAAAAAAACACTGTAAAATTGTGAAAATTGTGATCACAGTACTTGAAAATGCGACCAAGGGTGTAAAATTTTCTACTTTTTCGAAAAATGTCTATTACCGCTCGACTAAGTGACATGGATTTATTTTCTTATTTTTTTCTTAACTAGTATATCTTGGCGTCTCACCCAGTAGCAGGTTATCGTTGAGTTTCGGGCAGTCTATATCTCTTTGTAGTCGATTGGTATATGAACCCAAACCAAAGATAACCAAAGTCCACTCCCAGGTGGAGGAGATGCGCGCGCGCGACGCGTCGGCCGGCGTGCCCGCCGCCGCCATGTTGGAGGGCTTCGTGCGCAGGAAGGTCATCAAGCAGACGGTCATGACCACCGTGTACGGGGTCACGAGGTTCGGGGCGAGGCTGCAGATCGCTAAGCAGCTTAAAGGTAACCCTGACCTTGCTATTTTATTTATATCCTCGTGGTGCCCAAAGATTTTTTGGCTCCTCTTTGACTATGACCCGACTATGACCGTCCTTCTTTTTTTTTTGTTTGTGGATCTAGGTCGTAAGGGGAGATGGGGACAACCAAACGCCATTAATTCTAGGAGATCAGGATTGTTGATATTACCTTTAATAATTTTAAAAGGAAACGTAATATCTAAGTAGTTTTTTACGATTAAGGAGAGAAGGACACAAAAGTGCTTGACCGCTAAAGCTGTATTCTCAAAGTATGTACCTGTTTTAATTTTATAAAATGTTTTGTATCCTCTCCAAACGGTCAATGTGCTTATAGGACATGATAGTTATAGTCATGTCTGCCCAATATTATACATTAAAATATGTATGTGTTAGAGTTACCGGTGTGAAGTGAAACTTTTATGGTATAATTATGAGTTTATTAATATGGGCTTCTCAAAGGAGCATGGGCAGTAATTGAAAGTTAGTTGAAAAATGTTCTGGGCTGGAGGGCTCGCCATATTTATTTTGGTTTATCAAAAGGCGCGTGGGTGCCACGAGGCTTGCGGTGGCAAACGGGCATACGTGTTGTCTGATGGTTTACTGATGGCCTATGGACGCTTTCCACTTCAGAAGAATCGCAAGCCTGTTGATCCTCATCAAGGGAGCTCTGGGGCCCTTATTAGACCGGCGCTGGCTCTGCCAGTGAAGTGTTGGACGTACGAGGAGTAAATAAAAAGACGAAATTCAGGAATATAATGATATCTTTATTATGGGATAACATGACTTTTTATACAGTTTCTGTGTCCATGTGCGAGTGCACACATATGTAGGTTTTACTATCTAGTTTTACTGATAATAGGTTTTGCGAGGGGGGAACCATCTGTTGCTGAATTATACATAAGATAGAAGATACGCTGTCATGTTGTCTCACCATCATTACGCTGAGTTTTGTATGTAAGATCTGTATGTGTCCAAAATTTAATGTTTTTAGGGTTCCTTACCTCAAAAGGAAAAAACGGAACCCTTATAGGATCACTTTGTTGTTCGTCCGTGCGTCCGTCCGTCAAGACCCTTTTTCTCAGGGACGCGTGGAGGTATCAAGCTAAAATTTATACCAGATACTCGGGTCTTCTGTCCCTTGGAGCTGTGAAAAAATCAAACTTCTAAGCGAATGCCTGAAGGTCACAGGGAAACTAAACTCCCGTGAACTCAGAATCCTGAAATTTGGTACGGAGCAACGTCTTATAGCACAGATAAAGGAAAAATTGCGAAAACCGTAAATTTTTGATACTTACAAGTAGCATCTAAATGTTAGCCGCGACCACAGAATAGATAACAGTACAAGTACAGAAGGGACACTCCTTTGATCTTTACAAAAGGCGCTTTTATCTCAGTCAAAACATTAAGATTTATGACCATCTGACGTCGTCGACGTTCATCCTACAAGTACATGCCGGTTCCCCAACCCCCAAGTCCTGCGCCTGCCGCGACTAACGGCAATATTTTCTTACAGACATAGACGAGTTCCCCAAAGAGCATGTGTGGTCGTGCAGCCAGTACCTCACCACGAAGACCTTTGACAGTCTCCGGGAAATGTTCACGTCCACCAAACTCATTCAAGATTGGTTCACGGATTGCGCCAAGTAAGTTCAAGTTGGGTTCAACTGCCTACACGTGAGCGCAGTTCGACTTAAGTGTAATTGTAGGCCTTGTGCTGATTTGTTTAGCCTACGCCATAATAGTACGTTACGTAACTAGGGAGGTGAATTCGTGAATGCCCCACATCGCAGGTGTTTGTGGCCTTCGGTTCGGGCCATAAATCTCACGGGCTCTGGGGCTTTACGAATACGCTCGTGTTGCGTACAAAATTTTACGTCTTCACCTGGCCACAATGCGAGTTTTCCCGTACGCGCAGCGTGCAGTAAAATTCGCATTATGGCCAGGTGTGACGTAAATTATATAATATTTCTACGACCCGACACTCAAGTCCGAATAAAAAAGCGCGTACCTACCGCTTTACATGCTTACTAAATTTAACAATGGAGCAACCTTGAACGCGCGTGTCGTTGCCCGCTCGTGCTGGCCTATCGACGCTAAGGTTGACACCGATTAGAAATGATTTTGTAATTAATAGTTGAGTGAAACAGAAACGGTTTAGTTTTGGAAATAATTTGAATGTTTCGATAAATGAATCTTATTTTTTTCTATCTGCCGATTTTGTTCCTGCGGTGATTTTGGGATTGCTTAGAATCGAATATTTGTCACAATGTCCTGGGCGTCAAGCGGACTCTCGCGACCTTTACGAGGTCATCAGACCCCTACCAACGCTGCGCCTTCCGGCACTCTTTGGGGGAGGCCTATGTCCAGCAGGGGACGTCTTTTAGATGATATAATGATAGTGATGAGGGCGGGGCACACAGCACGTAGAACCGATGGCCGTTGGGGCGGAAAGGTTCTCAAGTGGTGACCACGTACCGGAAGGCGCGGCGTGGGTGGACTGATGACCGGGTAAAGGTTGCGGGAGTCCGCTGGATGCGGGTGGCGCAGGACCATTCACTTTGGCACTCTTTGGGGGAGGCCTATGTCCAGCAGACGTCTTTCGGCTGATATGATGATGATGATAATGATGAGGATGATGAAGATGCTGATAAAGATGATTGATGGTGATGATGATGGTAATGATGATGATAATGAAGATTACGATGATTGTGATGATAATAAAGAAGATGATGATGAATACTTTGTGACATGCAAGTTACGTGTCTGTTTGTCTGCAGACTGATCTCGGGCGTGTGCGGCGAGAGCGTGGAGTGGGTGACCCCGCTCGGGCTCCCCGTGGTGCAGCCCTACTACCGCCGCGGCTCCTCCGCCTCCGCCGCGCACTGCCGCACGCCGCTCGACCACCACACGTGAGTACAGAGTGATCCGCCGCACGCCGCTCGACCACCACACGTGAGTACAGAGTGATCTGCCGCACGCCGCTCGACCACCACACGTGAGTACAGAGTGATCTGCCGCACGCCGCTCGACCACCACACGTGAGTACAGAGTGATCTGCCGCACGCCGCTCGACCACCACACGTGAGTACAGAGTGATCCGCCGCACGCCGCTCGACCACCACACGTGAGTACAGAGTGATCTGCCGCACGCCGCTCGACCACCACACGTGAGTACAGAGTGATCTGCCGCACGCCGCTCGACCACCACACGTGAGTACAGAGTGATCTGCCGCACGCCGCTCGACCACCACACGTGAGTACAGAGTGATCTGCCGCACACGCCGCTCGACCACCACACGTGAGTACAGAGTGATCTGCCGCACGCCGCTCGACCACCACACGTGAGTACAGTGATCTGCCGCACGCCGCTCGACCACCACACGTGAGTACAGAGTGATCTGCCGCACACGCCGCTCGACCACCACACGTGAGTACAGAGTGATCTGCCGCACGCCGCTCGACCACCACACGTGAGTACAGAGTGATCTGCCGCACGCCGCTCGACCACCACACGTGAGTACAGAGTGATCTGCCGCACGCCGCTCGACCACCACACGTGAATACAGAGTGATCTGCTGCACACGCCGCTCGACCACCACACGTGAGTACAGAGTGATCTGCCGCACGCCGCTCGACCACCACACGTGAGTACAGAGTGATCTGCCGCACGCCGCTCGACCACCACACGTGAGTACAGAGTGATCTGCCGCACGCCGCTCGACCACCACACGTGAGTACAGAGTGATCTGCCGCACGCCGCTCGACCGTGGTGAGTACAGACGCTGGCTACTCGGCCCAGCTCACACCAGGTGCGCTAGTTAGCTGGTGAGGTAGGGCACAGCGAAATGTCATCCCGCTCCAATGTGGAGCAGCCCAACTGGGGAAGCACACTCCGCCTTGCACACCACAGCCATATGGCTCACGCAGGCGGCGTAGTGTTATTATTAGCACTACTACTTGCTCTGTAGTAGTGTTGTGTTCCTGGAGGTTCCAAGGTCGCCAGAGCTTCCGAGGATGCGCTGTGTTGAGAACGAGGGCATCTGTTCCTTCAGCTGTTGACACGGCGAATCTTGAAACATATCAAGAGTAACATGCGTTTATAGGCTGCGGTGTCCGCTTACCATCAGGCGGGCCGTACGCTTTTATCCCACCGTCGTTGTATAAAATAAAAGATGCGCACCTAAGCGCATTCCACTGCGTTGTAAAGTAGGAATCCTCATAAGATATGTCACGCCAGTTGCGTGACGCGTGCACGCGTACGTGCCGTAAGCAATGTGACGCGTCTTATGACAATTCATACTTTATGACGCAGCGGAACGCGCACGTTTATGTGTTCACACCCAGTGCAAGGGCACCTAGGGACTCTAGCTGCGTACGCATTAACGTGCAGACCGTACGTAAAGACCTCTTTAAGGTGGAAAATACTTTCTTCTTTTGTTCAATTTGAAAACAAATGAGAAACGAATAGACTATTATCAGAACCGCTTGATTCAAATTAGATTTAGAGAGGATATTCCCTTTTTTTATAACGTTCACCTTTCAGGCGTCCCTGTACAATGAAGCAGCGAAACGCGTTCCCGCCAAACTTCATTCACTCGCTGGACTCGTCGCACATGATGCTGACCTCGCTGCACTGCCAGGCCGCGGGCGTGGAGTTCATCTCAGTGCACGACTGCTACTGGACGCACCCCGGAGCCGTGCCGCTCATGAACAAGGTGACACATACTACTAATACCTTTACCGCTATACGTCTTAAAATGCATGTTCCTGACTGTCCCCGCCGCCGCGAATTTACGGCCAAATTCGCGCCAAAATTTCTCCGTCGGTTCTCGCGACCGCGAATTCACGACGACAAATGCACCTGCCGGTTCCCGACGCTGCGAATTCACGGCTTGGTTCCCACAAACTTCAAAGCATAGAGTATACAGTTCCTATTCTATCGGGCGATCACTAATTTAAGGTTCAACGTCACTGGTTCCTGTCGAGCTGTTGCTAACAGATGTCGCGATATATAATTTCGATAGTTGCTCATCGTTTTACGCAAAACCGTGACGAGTACCAACATGTGTTTCAAACTGCGGAAGCCGAAGAGCTTGCTACGTATGAATCGCAATCAATCTGCACTAAACAATGTTTCTTTTTAAAATGTAGTCCGAAAATATGCATAAAAGTGCTTTTTCGTGAATTTACGCAGACTAACGTAGCTAAATGTCACTTCGAAGTTTGTCATTGTCAAACATTTTGCATAAATCAAACTAGAGGGCGCAAAACTAAATCTACAGTAGCGCCTCTATTAGGAAATAGCGAAACTAAATGTACTTGTGTCTGGCACTCTAGAATGTACGACGAATGCTATACAACTTTTTCACTCGTTACCTAATGTCATGCGGTAGCGCAGTGCTATACACTTTTGCTTAAATCTGTCTGTAATGCCATCGTTGAACCGGGTTCAAATCCCGATGAACGTACATCTTTTTTGTTTTTCAATTTTGATTTCTAAACCAATATGACCGTCTAAACTAACTTAGATTTACTTGTAATGTGCAAAAAAATTTTTTTTCATATTTAACTTGTTTAAGTTTTCTTGATAAGCATGATTTGTATCTAGATTATCCACAAAACCCCCTATATTTTTGGCGGACCTCGGGACCTATTCTGTCATGTTACATACTACGTAAATATTATGATGCATAGGTATTTCATTTAAAAAGATGTTACGCCTTCATTTAATTGGAAAATCATGATTCATGAGTATCCGTAGGTTTACTGTTGAAAAATCAAAGTACTACCTTTATCTATTCTATACCCTATTCCACATGATATTAGACAAATCGTGCGTAAATCTTCAAGTCATTCGCGTCATGAAAACTATTTGGATAAACAAAAACATTTACATTGTTCCATTTGAAACACATTAAATAATCGAAATAACACTAGTAAGTACAATATTTATAAAGGAAGATAAAAGAGGTATTTTTCCTTACAAAAATCTAACGTTATAAGGAATAAGGTATCTATACTTAGGAAGTATATTGGTACTTTGATTTGTTATATCCATAATCACCCGCAGTTGCGGTACTACATAATTACAATCAGAGAGGCTACGTATTATTCACAAAATGTTTTGTATTCGCCCGTGACTCGCGTCTAAAATAATGACCTCAAAGTTGGTAACAATTTTGCGTTACCGGACGGACGAATTTAGTAAGCTTTGTGAATAATTGGCGAGTTTGTATATCAAAACTCTTAGTGGCCAGTCTCTCGAATCTGGACCTAGACCGCATCAGAAAGAGAGAAATATATCATTTGACAATATGGTACTGTTTTCGATGAACGTCAAAATTCAAAATTCGAATTCAACTTTTTCACGCGTTTACGTTTCTATACGTTTATGATGCTTTCACTCATTCATTACTAATCTTCAATGGTTGGGTTATGGGCATTTGCTTACAAAATTATTGAATGTCTTGTTTAGGTAAATATGAGATGAAACTTATCTGTCGAACCCACGACCGCCGTTTGACAGTCGCATGCCTGAACCACTATGCTACCGGAACGATTATTGTAAAGTGTTATTTATTTGTATGTTTGTATGTACGGTATAACCTCCGAAACCACTTATCCGATTATAAAAAATCTTTCACTGGTGATGCTTACTGGGGAGACATAGCCGTGCTTAGGCATAGTAAGTATACTTAGGTATACTTACTATGCCTAAGCTAACTTTATACGCAAAAAACGAACTCGGATTTTTAGACAGATTTGACTGCGTGCTAAGTTAAATGCAGTTTTTATTCTTTCTAAAATCGGTCTGGGTGACTCCTTAGAGCAAATTTCCGTGTCCCTTATAGTTTCGGATTGAATGTCACTCTGTTCTTCAAATCAGCTCACAAAATTTCCCGAGAATCGGTTGAGAAATATACCTACCTACGACATATAGAGAGGAGAAGTCTAGACAGCCGGACATACGAAAGAATATTTATTTATTTAATCATTGATTTGAACAAAATAACAACTTATCGTACAAAAGGCGGACTTAAAGCCGTAAGCATTTACCAGTCAACATTTGGGCAAAGCAGACAAATTTTGGTCGGTGCAACTACAGATATAAACACACAGTCGTTATACATACATAATAAATAACGACAATAGACAAATAAATAAAATACATATAAATACCTTCATACAATATATATGTATATATATAAACAGACGAACATCGAGAACAGAAACACTAAAAATTTACGGCTCTGCTAGCAAACAACTTGCGTAAAGTAAAGATCTTTTAAACGCGAATCTGGAAATCTGGAATAATTGCCTAGCTGAAATGAAAATCTTCGTTCGTCTCGCTCGCTCGTTCAATTAAGTATATGGATATTGTTATCGATTCAGTTTTTAACAATTGGCGAACACTTGTTTTCAAAGGCTGACTTACGAGCATGGACTGATTTCGGTTACGTTATACCGGTATGGAATCGGTATTCCATTACAATAGCGTTATATTGTAAAGGTTAGCCGCGCCGCCAACGTAACGGTACCGGATCCGGAACCGTGTAGAAATACATATCGGTTACCGGTATTTATTTTTAATTTTACTGAAACTTATATAATTCCTTTTCCAAACCGGTATAATTATGATACCGTTATTTTTTTCATTTAATTCTCGTCCATGAGAGGAGGTCTGTGCCCAGCAGTGGAACGTAATATAAACTGATATATTATTTACTATAATGTACACGAAGTCATTATTATAATCGTCAAAAACGAAATAGATATATACCTTCAATATCAGATGATCCTCAATGCTGGTAGCATTGAATTTTGATATTGGACCTCAATACCGGGATTACCGGGGCTTCGATAATAATGCCTATCAAGATTTGGTTGCAAATTATAGTGCATTTTTTTAGGATTAGAAATGCGCTAAACAAAGAAGAAGTTGTCGTCAACCTTTTCTGCTTGGGATAAATATTGAGCAGACACGGTTTGTTACACGGGAATTCATTATTGCTGCAAAGTTCACACACCAACTTGTAAATGTTGAACACCAACGTTTCTCATTTGTTGTTAATGGACTTTGTTTCTGCCTCTTTGCTTTTGTTGAAGGCAAAACGTTCGGGAGAGAACGAGTCGGTCTTTTTTGCAAGCCACTTAGGCCTGCCTCTGGTAGCTCCATCGCAGTCTGCACACCACCACACACAGCGTAAAATAAAATCTTAATATTAATTAACAAATAGATACTCGTTTAATACTCTCGTGATCTGAATTCAATAATTTGTTGATTAGCAAGAAAACAAGAAAAAGAACGTGGTACGATTTTCAATTTTGTCAATTTCGATAGCGAAAAATACGAACCGATCGTTTCAAACCTCTTCTTCTTTAGGTTTTTTATTTAAGCAACTTTTCGAGAACTGAATAACGAAATTTAAAATTATAGAGTTAAATAATAAATACATTCAAAATAAATATATTGATTGTTGTAAGTACTATTTAGATATAAATAATAAAAACACTTGTATGTGGAACAACACAGCTGTGTGGCATAAAGTGTCTTATATAAAAGACCTCGTGCTTTGTGCTTTATCCTTCTTTCTAATGCTAAAATAAAGCACTATAAAGTTCACTTTTTCTTGTAAAATAAGTCTGAAATTAAAAGTGTAAACAATACATTTGTGTTTTTGTGTTTTGGATTTACATTATTGGAAGTTTTACACCTTATTTTTTTGTCCAAACATTACTAGTTGTATATTACCTAATATAAAATTAAACACTCATCTCTCACAGCAAAACCAACCTATTTACTTAAAAATACCTATGGGGCTGTTTTCGACCACTGCTTTTATCTGTTCAGAGAGTCATTGTAAATTTGGAAACTGTCTATACAATAGAATTAGTGCCCTCCCTGAACCGATAGTAGTAACAGTATATTTTTTTAGATGCAAAATATTTTTTTAACATTCATGTTTACAACCAAAGGTTTAGTACTTAAAGTTTTATTTCAGGTAACGTTTGTGTAATCAGTTAACAACCCTAAAAACTACGTTTTTTTGAGAAAAAAAAAAACTTAGCAGAAAAAAAAATCATTAAATCATTTTTTTCCTACATTCCCCATTTACGGTGTTCTACGTTCATTCATAGAAGTTACCCATTCTAGCGGAAGCCTATTTTACCTTCTAACAGTTCAAATAGTGCTCCTACCACCAGCAACAATAGAGTGGAAAAGCGATTATTCTTCAGTAGAAAAATTACGTAGGACAGACAATATAAACTAACAAATAAATTTAACTACATTAGATTATGCGTTCGTATTTTTTACAAATGCATGTCAATATTTTTTTTATTAAAAACTAGATTCCACTCACGGTTTCGTCTGCATGAACCTGGGATAAAAAAAATGTCCTATATTTTAATCTAAGCTCCTCCTAAGGCTCAGCATATATTACAAAATGGCATTGGAATTGCCATCGCGTTGTGTTGGAAATAGAGTTGACTTTCGTTTATTTTGAAAAGTGCCCGAAACAAGACAAATTCAGCTCTATCCCAGTTGAATATAATTTAAATGCCTTCGACAGAATAAGTCCTATGAGTAGGCCCATGGGCCTTAAGAGGTTAGGCAGGCAAACAGGTTGCGCAGTTTAGGCGTGATTGAGTTACGAACATCCAAACATCTAAACATTCAAACATTTATACATATAAGCATCTAAACTTTCGCATTTACAATACTAGCAGGATAAAAATAATAATAATACCGGTAATGTAGTACTTATTTCGACATTGGTCCTTTTAAATTCTGGTATTAGAATATTGGGAAAATCGGTAGGGGATTCCGGTATTTCGGGATTCCATGATGGTGGTTTGCATTCCCTATATGTAGTATGTTAATAATAACAAAATTAATTAAATATATGGGTTTTCTCCGGGACATAGCTGGCTGCAGCTTTATATTTTATGTCATTTTTTTCGGTACCGTAAATACGGTTTCATAAAAGTTACAAAAGTAACCGATACTTCGACTTCGACGTGGAGGGCAAGGTCGACCCGCTTAAGAACAAAAAAATATCTAAGTAAATATCGAAATAATACCGGTTTGAAACTGGTATTAAAAAGATATCACTAGGCTTTAAAAAAATACCGGTAATGGATATTTCTAACTGGTTGCGGCACTGTTATGTTGTCGCCTAAACACTTTGCCTAACCACCGGTCGTAACTGGCATCAGTTCCTGCACCGAAGAATGCCTACGAGTGTATAATTCTACCCTCACAACATTGTAAAGAAGAAAAATTGTGACTTAGTTAATTTACATGTTGGGGGTAATCTAATATTCTATTTGAGCAGTCGATTCCTAAATAGGTTGCAGTAGGTATTTTAATGTCAATCGATGTGCAGCCGACTAAAGCGAATGTTTAAATTTATCAGGTACTTAAACTCCTAATAATTGTCTCTTATATTTAATGCTATATTACGTAACATTCACTCAATCGAAACTTGCTTATAATCTGCAAGTTGGAAATTCAAACGGTTCATTTGATCAACAACACCCCTTTCTTCCCGTGGGTGTCTTAAAAGTCGACTAAGGGAGCAGGGTTGAAGTGTGATGTGGGCGATGGGCTAGCAACCTATCACTGCAATATCACATTTTGTCGATATTTTATACCCACATTAATGCTAAAATTGAGGCTGAAACATACGTTTCAGGTGCTCTGCCTACCCCTTTTGGGAATAAAGGCGTGAATGTATGTATGTATGTATGTCATTTGATCAAAACCTATATATTCGGTAGCACAGATTACGTTTCAATATTGGATCTTACTCCTTTCTAATAAGACGCAAAATGTACAGACCCATGCATAATTATCGTTCCGTGGACTTTAGGTAGGTCTATCACGGCTAAAGAGCAAAGCATTGAAATTCATACATTGTTGCTTGAAATTCAGTCTATCAAAAACAAATGACATTGCTCTTACGTCATTACCGAAATGAGCAGCGTAGCAAGATAAAATGAATGCTATCTCTTTCACCAAAAACTAAAATGTGTTTGTACGATGGTGTCACCGTCTGGTGAGTATAATTACTACTATTCACTCCGCTATCTAACTTATCTTGTTTGATATTAAAGACATCTAGTGAAGGTTTTGGGCAACGTGCTGTCATGTGACGCGGCCATGTCATTTACACGGACAGTGTCTAACTCACGCACACATACAAGGCTCGGAGTAAAATTTTATGAATTTCAAATGGCTATATTTTGAATATTACTGGTTTTTGCGTGTATTTATTCAAACTGCGGGAGAAAAGGTCATATATTATCTAAATATCACAATTTCAAGTTCCTGACATCGATAGATTAGACGTCTAGTCCAAACGAAAATTGTATGGAATTCGTCAGTGACGTTGCACCTTAAACGAGATGAAATTAGCAAAACATACCAATGTGTTGCTAATAATCCAACCGAAGCTTGACTGTCAATACTGACGCCAAGTTATGACGAGTTGAAAAACCGTTACTCTGTATTCACGGTTTTCTAAAACCAATAAAACGATATTTTTACGGGTACTTCATGCATGCATGTATCTTTGAGACTAGCATAAATAAAAAATGTTATAGTTATAATTCAATATCTTTATTTTCTTAGCGTATCTTTGGAGAATGACCATTATTTTTCCTTCCTGTGAAAGAGCCATGGTTTCTACATTGCAATATGTTGAGTATCTAACACAATGAAGTTGTTTCATGCCCTTGTAAAAAATGAAAACGTTTACATTCCTAAGTATAAACACTACTACTTGAGTCAAGTGGTTTGCTCGCGTCAGCTCAAATTGCTTCGGGACTAGCAGGACCCCCCACGTGACCACATGACCGGGAACGGCGAGTAACAAAAAATCGGCCGCGAATTGTCCGCGGGACTTGTAGGAGACATATGTTCGCGGGAGTGTTGGGGACCAACTGAATGGAATGTATACAATTTTAAATTGGAAGAGTTTCAATTGTTTTTTTTTTCTGTTTCAAAACAACAATTTATACTATTTCCATAACAGTTGATCCAAATTTACTTGCCATTTTCCTTTTATGCTGCGGTTAGAGGGCCAGACGAAACTAAACATTATACCAATCGTACAAATACTAAGTTTCTTAAGTACAATACTTTTTCAAAATGCACAGAGGAATTGCATACAGCATTTCCTGTCTTTCAATATCAAATGCTAAAATTCAAGTATTTACAGATTTGCCGCGAGCAGTTCGTGGCGCTGCACTCGCAGCCGATCCTCGAAGACTTGTCAGATTTCCTGGTCAAACGATACAGCTATGATGAAACGTAAGCTATTTTCAATCTATTCTTAAGTCACACTATTGTATCCTAATTAACTAACTCATGGCACTGACCCGCAATGGAAATACTTCCATACGTCAAAGTGAAATGTAAAGAATATCTTCCCATTTAAAAATGTTATATTATTTCAAAGTGGCTCGGGGTTCCATTTCGCACAGGGGAACTGCTATTTTCAACTTTATGTACAAGACATTAAATGTCAAATTCTTTCATCCAGTGAGCTCGAAGGCACCGTAGGCGCACCGAACAAGAAACGCGTCAACAGCTTGCTGAAGAAGGTCCCCAGCAAAGGCGACTTCAAGTTGGACAGCGTTCTCGATTCCGTCTACTTCTTTAGCTAGTCGCTCGAATATAGCCTTTATTACTGGTACTGTTGACTTTATTTTGTTTGGGAGGTTTGGAATATATTTAGATAGGCAATTGTGTGTCTTGATACTTTTATGACGGCAGAACTGCCTCTTTCTGCCTATGATTAATAAGTGGTCCGTTTATACCTCTACACTGCAGTGTTCAGAAATTATTGACGAAAGGTATGTAGACCAGAGATTTGATATATTCTCGAAGGCGCCCTTTAAAATTTGTTTACAACATACACAAGATGCAAAGGTATTATTCTGACATATTCGACATGTTGCCACTTTAGACTGCTTGACCGCTGAGCTTCAAAAACTATCGAGGGCCTTTTCACGTAGCAGAACATCGGACTATAGCCTTATAGTCCTATGTCGTGCTATGCCGACTGTGGCGATCAAAAGTTGAGCAGTCAAGTACACAATTAAGAAGATGCTTTCGTTTTTCTAGCAGATAATATAGTCAATGCTTATAATCTGTGTCTTAATAAGAGTGCACTATAAGAGCACTCTAATGCCTTATGGTTATTTTTAAACGAAATAGTGCACTTTTATTGAGAGACCCATTGTTACTTTAGGCCCGGCCCACAACAGCTTATTTATTCAAATGATTTTTGCTTATATCTTGTACTGTTAAAACATTTTGTACGTTTGTATACACCTGTAGATAGACACACAATTCGGTTTGATAGACTGATATAAGATATTGTTGACGGCTGATAGATAGTGTATTGACTTTTTGTATGTTCTAATGATTATCCAATGTATTTCGTATGAAATATAACTTCCAAAATGCCTTTGCTATAATCGTAATTTAGTTGACTCTGGTAGAGTACAAATGAAGTAGTCATGTATTTGTAATTCATTGTTCCTAACGTCAGTTCACATTTGCGAATAAAATGGCACGCTCTGTTCATGCATTGCCAAAACCGGGTAAACCTGGTATAGGTTTATACCCAAATTACAAGTAATTGGTACCCAGTTTTGGAGGATTGTCAACTCTAATGCCTTAAAAGGTTTGTTGGTAGCGAAGCAAAAATGCAGGAAAAACCGAACTGAAGTTGCGCCATTTTTACACGCTAGTGTACGAATATTAATTTTACAATATAGTTAGTTGGTTAGTAATTAAATTGTGTTTTTATGTTTATATGCCATACCTAAAAGTCCTACACCAAAATAATAGTTGTAGTCGGGTTAATGCGAGTGCGGAAATATGTTTAGTTTAACTAAAAGGTTATCGGATAGCGTCATATTTAGGATCCCTGATCTGTTTGAAATATATATTTTAGTTGTTTTTTTGCCGCAGCGTTATCTTTTACTGTGATTTTACCTATAAACAGGAGTTACAGATATAAGAACGAATACAAGATGTATTAAACAAGTATTGTTTTATTTTTTCTCACGCTACAATCTCTATATTAATCTAGTGATCCTAAATATCCCAATATCCGATGACTATACAGTATTAGATATTGATATTATATCTTATGTTCTGGCTCGCAACCATTTTCAGTAGTGCAATGCAACAAAACAGTCTGTGATTTGTTAGATGTCTAACAATAAAGTAAGCTGAATATTTTCTTTGTTTTATTAACCGTTTTCGTTCTAATCCCGGATTGTACTTAACCTTTTCCCCGCCAAAAACCAAAAGAGACATTGTCACGCCCACATCATTGTTACAACAGAGCAAATACAGACCTATGAAAAACTGGCGGTTGCTTTGACAGCGGAAGTCATAACCACTGCGGACACGAAAACACGACACTTAGTTCTTGTCGTTCAAAGGGTTAAATGACAAGTTGCTGGCTAACTCGGCGTTTGAAAGTTATGCGCCTTTTATTATAGTGCTGTCGACATGGTGTCACTTTACTATAGACCGTAAGCCCACTCCCAATACACCTACGTCTCATGACAACATGATAAAATGCATGGCAGGGAAAAAGTTGTGCAGATCAAGAAAAAATATATATGCTGAAAGTTCGATAATTCTTTCACTTGCGTTCAAATTTGTATGGGTAGTTTGTATGTATATTTACGTCATGTGATAACAGTACGAGACATGTGGCATCATTTAGCCCTTTAATCCTAGAGAGAGTAAACCTGTTAAGTCTGTTAAGTCTGTCAGTCCTGAAATGGCCGGAATTACATGGCAGACGGCGTCAAAGTTGCCAACTAAAACCTACACATATAAATTTTGACCGGAAGTGAGGGATTTTCACTCTTTCGGCCAATTTTAAATGTATTTTTTTTTTCTTGCTCAGCACAACTTTCTCGACCTGCTGCCATGCATTTTATCATTTCATGAGACGTAGGTGTATTGGGAGTGGGCTTTACGGTTTCCTACGCATAAAAATAGAAAAGGTAATAGAAAAACACGCTTAAAAATCTTTGGTTTATTTCCCGTACAAAAAATGTAGACATGGACGGCGCTTGTTATAATTACATCAAATTTGACTAGGACAAACTGTACACTTACTATTTCTAAACATAGAACATTTACATCGAAATTGACTTTTACAATAAACAACTATAGCACTATGATTAGTCATCCATTCCCGGGAATATTCCCGATAGTCCTAGTGGTACGCCAAAATATGTGGCAAATGGTGTTAAAGTTTTGAAAATCGGTACGATTGATCTTTAGGCGAAACGAATCAATTTGACCCGTAGCCCGAAAAAAAAACGAAAAAGGAGAGGAGTTACGTCAACATCTTTTTTTTGTATGGAAAAAAATATTTTGTTCTGAAACCACATACTTATCGAGATTTTTTTGAAGTGAAAACTTCTTTAGCGGTGCTGTGCACTTTTGTGATGGGGAAAAAATGTTAAACTCGCCACAGGTGTAGAAGCGTAGGGGCGTAGGAGGTTACGTGACCGTAGGATTTAGTGTTGCCAGATGCCGGAATACAAAAAGCGGGGGCTGCGTTTCAAAATGCGGATTTTTAAATGAAAATGCGGATTTGCGGAATACGTTTATAGGTTTTTTTTGATGTAAGACGTACGGGGCTTGGGGCGGAGGCAGGAGGAAGGATTTTTTTTTTGCAAAATCAAAATAAAAATATTCACTTGTACCGGCATTCCCGGAGTGCAACCAGGTCTTATTTTTTTAAGGAACCCCTTACAGTTTCGCTATGTCCGTCTGTCTGTCCGTCCGTCTTCGGCCTACCTCAGTAACCATTACTAATAGAAAACTGTAATTCAGCATGGTCAATCACGCCAACAAAAGAGAAAAATAAAATCGTGATAATAAAGCTTTTGTGGTGTAGCTCCCCTACACCTAAAGTGGGGCTGTTTTTTTTTCTCGTTAAGCCCATATCGTAGTGTGGGGTATCGTTGGATAGCTTGTTCAAAAATATTATGGGTTTCTTAAAACGATTTTAAATTTAGTGATTCGTTTGGGAGATATTTGTTTTTAAAGCCCAATATTTTGTTCGAGTCATGGGTCCCCCCTGCACCTTCGCACAGCTCCGCCCTGTATGGCAATCGCGGAAACTGACTAGGAGAGTTAAGCTCAAAATATTACGGTCCAACGTAAAAACCGTGTTGCTGTACGGTTGTGAGACGTGGAAGGTTACAAAGGCCATCTCGCACCGCCTCCAGGTCGTCATCAACCGCTGTCTTCGCCGTATTCTCGGTGTTTACTGGCCCGAGAAAATCTCCAACATAGAACTGTGGGAACGCTGCGGTGAGACTCCGATCGACCAGCAGATCAGCAAACACCGCAAGTGGAACTGGATCGGCCACACGCTCCGAAGGGACCCTGATCACATACCGAGGCAAACCCTGGACTGGAATCCCCAAGGAAAGCGTAAACGTGGCCGCCCTAAACAGACCTGGCGGCGGACGATCATCGCAGAGGCGAAGACCATAGGGAAGACTTGGAGCAAATTGAAGCGCGAAGCTCAAGACCAAACGGGATGACGGCGCACTGTGGAGTGTGGACGCCCTCTGCCCCATCTAGGGGACACAGGAAAATAAGTAAGATGGGTCCCCCCAGCCGGCTAAATGGCTGCTACCGGGAATGTGAAAAAAATCGCGGCAGTAGTACATATAATGAAATTAAAAGGAAAACTATCATGGCTAAGTAGGCATAACTACCAACTTAGAATGTACTTATTTGTATTTGTTTGCGTGTTTAGGTTGCGGAGGGAGGGCGAAAGCATTAACTGCATGCAAACAGCTCATTATCGCTATAAGACTTGCACGTCCTTTAGCAGATTAGCAAAATAATATTGTTCTAGTCTAGTAACTTCTCGAATATTTATCATAAAAATCGGATACTTTCAGGAATATTCCTGGGAATGTCACCATAACTAATTATGATCATGGCACCTAGTCTTTAACTATGAATATGCTGTGTAAACATACAAAGAAACAATTTTCTTAATATTTGGCTGGTGCAGTCTACTGTATTTTAATTTGAACTATGTTGAACTATGAATTATTATTTTATAACTATTTATACCTCGATCTCTAACATATAGTTTTACAACACTACACTCAAAACCGTTTTCCAACTTGCAAAATATTTAACCACTACTTAATGTCATATATTTTGACAACGCGCATTACGTAATAAGTAGGTACACTTAGACGCATTGCAATTAAGTAAAGCAAGCTATTTAAAATGAGATCGTGTCAAAAAGAATAAGTACCTAAGTCTTAAAATAAATAAGTGCGCGCAATGTTAGGCAGATACCTAAAGATCGTGACGTAAATCTAAGCGTACTAAAATTATATATGTATGGTTGAAATTTTATGTCTGATCAAAAAGCGAACCATAGGGAAATATCAAGTCAAAAAGGTGTACTTTTACTACATAAATAAACATAAATCTCTCGCATAAGATTTGTTACAGGGCATCGGAATGTTCATAGAATTTACGCTTTAAAATGTACCTAATAATTCCCGAACCTAGTTATTATTTCTACATGGGGCAAATGAGCTGATTTCAATTCCAAGATTCACCTTTTTTAAGTACTACCTCGAACACCGTCACTCTCGTGACTGTCTGTGACACTCACTCGTCCGGTGTTGTACGACACGACGATGTCACGCAACCGTGACGATCTCAACTAGACGAAAGAAAGGGTACCGTGGTTTAAGGTTTTCGAACTGTCAAACATCGGTTTTATCAGACAGAGATCCTCTACTGTCAGTACGAAGGTATATACAGTTGTGTTGTGTGGTTCGGTCAGTGTCTGTGGTTCCTGTCCGCTTGCACGCCTGTGGAGGTCCACGGCCGCGTTGGAGCCTTATGTGCTGCTACGCGGAGCCTGATGTGCGGCAACGCGGAGCCTGATGTGCTGCTACGCGGAGCCTGATTTGTTGCTAGGAGCCTGACGTGCGGCTACGCGAAGCCTCATTTGCTGTTACGCGGAGCCTGATATGCGGCTACGTGGAGCCTGATTTGCTGCTACGCGGAGCCTGATGTGCGGCTACGCGAAGCCTGATTTGCTGTTACGCGGAGCCTGATATGCGGCTACGTGGAGCCTGATTTGCTGCTACGCGGAGCCTGATTTGTTGCTACGCGGAGCCTGATTTGCGGCTACGCAGAGCCTGATTTGGTGCTACGCGGAGCCTGATGTGCGGCTACGCGGAGCCTGATTTGCTGCTATGCGGAGCCTGATGTGCGGCTACGCGGAGCCTGATTTGCTGCTACGCGGAGCCTGATGTGCTGCTACGCGGAGCCTGATTTGCTGCTACGCGGAGCCTGATGTAGGGCTACGCTGAGTCCGACTCGAGGAGAGACTGTAACAATGACTTCAATATTCCTAGTGTCGTGTGATCGTCTATTTTCTTGAGATCATAGAATCGGCAATATTCCTAATGTTGTATCGGCAGTGTCTCTGGTGTCCGCTAGAAGGATAATCACCTATTTTCTTGAGATCATAGAATCGGCAATATTCCTAATGTTGTGTCGTCAGTCTCTGGTGTCCGCTAGGAGGATAATCACCTATTTTCTTGAGATCATAGAATTGGCAATATTCCTAATGTTGTGTCGTCAGTGTCTCTGGTGTCCGCTAGAAGGATAATCACCTATTTACTTGAGATCATAGAATCGGCAATATTCCTAATGTTGTCTCGTCAGTCTCTGGTGTCCGCTAGGAGGATAATCACTTATTTTCTTGAGATCATAGAATCGGCAATACTCCTAATGTTGTATCGGCAGTGTCTCTGGTGTCCGCTAGAAGGATAATCACCTATTTTCTTGAGATCATAGAATAGGCAATATTCCTAATGTTGTGTCGTCAGTCTCTGGTGTCCGCTAGGAGGATAATCACCTATTTTCTTGAGATCATAGAATCGGCAATATTCCTAATGTTGTGTCGTCAGTGTCTCTGGTGTCCGCTAGAAGGATAATCACCTATTTTCTTGAGATCATAGAATCGGCAATATTCCTAATGTTGTGTCGTCAGTCTCTGGTGTCCGCTAGGAGGATAATCACCAATTTTCTTGAGACCATAGAATCGGCAATATTCCTAATGTTGTATCGGCAGTGTCTCTGGTGTCCGCTAGAAGGATAATCACCTATTTTCTAGAGATCATAGAATCGGCAATATTCCTAGTGTTGTGTCGGTCAGTGTCTCTGGTGCCTGTGTCCGCCGTGCACGCCAGTGAAGGGCCGCGCGGCGGGGTCGGCGGCGGCACCGGAGCCCGACGTGGTGCTGCGCGGAGCCCGGCTGTCCGGGGGACTGCAACAATTACTTCTATATAGATACGCTGTGTTCCAACCCAACTAGCACACTAACGTTAAAATAAATTCTTATATCGGCTTAACTACTTAATACTTTTTTTTTCACGAATGATTAGTAGGTACGTTTCGGTCGAATACTTTAAGTGGGCTTCGGCTCTAAGGCGGTTAAAAAAACACGTTGTATAAGTACATAAATAAGGATATAAATATCTGCACAGGCGTGTACAGATATTTATGTCCCCTGACTGTACAGTCCAGTGAGCATATACCTGGGCGTGGAGTCATCTCCATCAGTGTTCTGCAGACAGACCCACTGCGGAGCGAGTGTCTCGCCGAGCTTGGCGCAGTGAAGCGTGCCGTTGTATAGGAGCAAGTCGTCGATCAACACCTGAACCACAATTCATAACTTTACTCCCCAAATAAGTAGGTCGAGGGAATTGATTTGCAGGCTGCTCTTGGCGCCAGATGTCAAGGGGCGTCAAAATTTAACGGCGGAAAAGAAATCTTTTTTTTGCTTTGAAAGCGCGTCAATATGGACGCCCTATAGTAGATTGAACAACAAGTGCATAAAACGCAGCATTTTACGCGAGACGTTTAGTATTAATATAAAATAGAGTGCAAAATGAGTTTTATGGACGAATTATACACTACTTTTCACTTCGTTTGCGAGGAAATGAAAACTAAGTTTATTTCAAGAAGTTTTATTGTGTACTTTGGCTGTTGGTATCCTTGCCTTGGTCTTAGAATGCTAACAAAACATATAAAAATTAATAATAAAGAGTTTATTCCATGAAGTTTAAGTGGCTCGTGTGGCTGTTGGACCGATTGCCTTGCGGCGAAGATTTTACTTTAGGCACTAGAGCATAAAAAGCGACTTTATGTCGCCTACACACAGCATAAAGAAGCATTTTTAGAGCATGAGAAGTGAAAAGATCATTTCGCACCACCCTGATTGAGGGCTACTTACAATATTTATTTAGTTTCACCAGTCCCGTTTGTCATCCAATCTTGCAAGTTAAATTTGACCCACTTCCCGGTGACCGATTGAGCTGAAATTTTGGGTATATACTATACTTAGTTTGGACGACAATTCAATATTATGGTATTATCGAGCTGATCTGATGATGGAGACAGAAGGTGGCCTTGGGAATCCAGTACTTAACCGACGTAAGCCCGTTGAGTTTGTGCTCGTTAAAATCGTCTCAATGAGTAGTTGATGATGGTATACAGAAAAGTACAGTCGGCTTGTACCAAAAATAAAATTTTTGACTGAAAATATTATTAGGCCAATATTATATATAGACATACAAATTGTAACGATATGTTCTTACTCCGAATTCCTTCACGCCTCTCGATGGAGTTTTGCCATAGTTCCATATTTTGATGCCGTATATTGATACCGGTGTGTCAAACACGAAGAATACCCTGTAAGAGTTCACAAATTTAATTCTTTGAACGTAGAAGTTCACGTAAGGTTATTTACCTCAATTAAGTCGTAGTTAAGCCTTATGATATGATGATGTTTTATGTTGCGAGGTCCATAGACGTTGTGCACGTGAACGAGTTAAGTTCACAAACTTGAGATTTTTGGAAACATAACCTTCTCAATTAAAACCAGAGGCGATCATCGCCCATTTTATGAAGCCCTAGCGGCGGCAGCGCCAGCATACTCGCTCCCATTTAGTGCCCTGTTTGCCAGAAGATATGGCAAACAGGGCACTGGCCGAAAGAATGGGGTCACACTATCTTTTTCCCCATACATAAAAAGGGCTCCACCAAGACGCAGTAATTATCGGCTGATTGCTCTCATTTCTCACGCAAGAAAGATCTTCCTGTACATACTGATGAACGCTTGAAAGCCTACTTAAGCAAGGAAATTGCTCCTGAACAGGAAGAGGAACCCGAGAGGAAATCTTAACAGTGCGCCAGATTATAGAGAAAGCCCGGGAATTTAACAAGGCGTTCGATTCGGCCAATTGGCCTACTTAAACTCTGGAATACACTGGCAATGGGTGCTCCCAAACACTCGAGTCCATCTTATCCGAAGACTGTATGCTAGGAAGGTATGGTCTCAGCAGATCGTGCTCCTGTCAAACCACCTACACCCCAGCGCCGGAGTCCGTCAGGGATGTATTATTGCCCCGCTTCTGTTCAATGTGTATACAGAACTCATAATGAGTTTCACCACTTGAAGATTGGACTGACGGCATCTCGATTGGTGGTTTGAAGATTTCTAATCTCAGATATACGGACGATACCACTTTGTTCGCTACCAGCCCGCGCCACATGGAAGAACTTCTAGGAAAGATGGAAAGCGTTGGCCGCCTCCACTTCGGACTAAAGATTAACGGGAATAAGACGAAATTGATGGTTGTAGATCGCATGAATAACAATTCACCAGAAATATAATTAACTACAACTTGCGAATTGTGATCCTACATTTATCTGGGAGCCTTAATCACGAATAATTGCTGGTGCGTCGACGAAGTAAAGAGACGTATGGCGATTGCTAGATCAGCGATGGATAGGTTACAGAAAATTTGGAGGAACCGCAATATTTATAGAGCAACGAAAATCCGGCTAGATCGAGCGCTTACTGTGTTCCCCATTTTTCTCTGCGCTGCAGAGACGTGGACGCTACGTGAAGGGGAAGATACACGCTATAGAAATGTGGTGCTGGAGGAAAATGCTTGGGGCATCTGAATTTCGTACCAATGACTCCATTCTGAAGGAACTGGGCATCAAGCAGCGTCTATCATTCGTTGTGCAGTCTCGAATCCTAACATTTTCCGAGCACATATGTCGTCGAGGAGACGTAGCTATCGAGCGACTCGTGATCCAGGGAAAGGTCGAGGGCACCAGACCGCGAGGTTGCTCACCAATGAGATGGACAGACCAGATAAAAGCTGCAGTAGATTCATCACTACGTACACAAGCATAAGGAAGGCGACTGTCACGGCGAATGACGGCTTCACCCGGTATACTTGTATATATGGTTTGTAGAGAGCCGAGACGGCTCGAGCTGACCTGTTGAGTGTGTGCGGCAGCACGGGCGCGAGCCAGGCGTGCGCGTCGCTGGCCACGACGCCGTCCACCAGCTTGTCCGGCGTGCGCACGTCCAGCGCGCGCGCGTCCAGCACGTTCACGCTCGCCGGGTGCGCGCACACATCTATTACAAAATTAAACGTTCAACTGAGGGCCTTTTATCAAATATAATAATCGCATAATTTAATAATTTTTAGACAAAAAAGACGCTTAAATTCATTATACTCTCTAGACTTAATCCGAGAGCACATAAGAGTAGACATTTGTACTCGTATTCTTACAAAATGTTTTCATCCACACTCATTTCATTATACATACACTTGAGTAGTCGCGCCCTAAATAGTTTGTAACACTTACAGTCGCTACTGGGTCCAGCGGACCCAGTTAATTATGTAAAGATACGGTAAATACGACGGATTTTTTTTAAATTCTTTCCTGTAATAAAGAAATAAAAGAACCATTTTTTATAATCTACAGTTTAATTTGACGGTTTATCGTAAAAGACCGCTATATAACAAAAATATCAAAAACATTTATAGTTTTTTTTGGCACTTTCATTTGTGAACCTAATATCTTTTTTTTATTCATAGTTTCTTATATTTAATATATTTTCTAAACCATTAACTATTATATCCTTATTTAAAATCACAAAGAGAGACCAACATTTACTACAGGATAAAAAAAAAATGAGCTAAAATGAACTAACCCGAAAACTCAAACAGAATTTGAAAAACTCTAAATATTTAGTTATTTTACTCTAACATACGGAACACTCTATTCTCGATCTCTTCATTTATAAAATTATTACGCATGAATTATAGTCATTTAAGAAATGAAATATACAAGTTACAAAACTAGTCGCTACTTGGGTCCAGCGGACCCATAACACAAAATATTAAGGTTTCATAAATGGTCGCTACTGGGTCTAGCCGACCCATACGCAGCTTACGTTACATCCTTAACACGCGAGCGCGGTGCGCCTACTGATGTACTAATTGGTGGGGCGACGATTCGACGCGCGGAACATTCGTTGGAAGGTACCTACTAAGAACGGCAACGCCGCGAGATGCAAAACGACGAAAGTTATTGCTTGACATGAACACCACTATCCCATAAAGCGACAATACTTAAGTCAATAATTGATTGCTTCTATTTCTAGGTAGTTGTGATCCTAAATAATCAAACAATACTTACTAGTCTCAGTCACAGGTATGAGGTTCCCCATAGGATCATACAGCTCGATCCCCGTGAGCCCCACATAATAAGGATCGCCCCATGTGGAGAATATGCTGATTTGCAAGACGAAGCCCGTCGGCGCGCCGGGGTCTGCGCCACCGCCGTATGGATCCGCGTACTCCAGCTCTTTTGGATCTTCTAACCTATTTTGGGTAAGACAAGGGTGGTAGATTGTGTTACAAGGGAGCAAAATTGCATATTTACGGCGAGGGCGTAGATTGAATCCCGAATCACGTCACATCACACCATCAGCCTATATACGTCCCACTGCTGGGCACAGGCCTCCTCTCATGCATGAATCCCGAATGAAGGGAAAGATTCCAGAATAAAATCCCTCACTACGTTCGGGAACGTGGAATCCTGAGCGTAGTGAGGGATTCAAGTGTTCACGCCCAATTGGAAATAATTTTGCTTCCGTGTTACTCATACTGCTTTTCACATCACCTATGAGGATAAATAGCTGATGTGAAAAGACTTTTTCGTTTCTGTGGTGTAAAAGATATCAGATCGCATTCTCACAGGGGATCATGTGCAGCCCGCCATATGATTCCGACCGGTGTGGACAGTTCCTTGCAGCAGGGCGTCCGGCAAAATCACACAGGTCTGGTTTTGACGATATGTGGTTTAAACTTTTATTCTTCGTCATTCCTTACTGTTGGTCTTCAGCCTGTAGGTCCAACTGTTGCACGTAGTCGTAGCAGGTATCGCCAGGAGCCCGCCGGAGCATCAGAGGTCGGCTCTGCAGTGGTGTGCCGTCTAAGGCAATGTGGCAATGCTTGGCACCGATGTATGACAAGTCCACGTTGGCATTGTAGTTCCAGATGCGAATACCTATAACAGTTCTTGATTGTATGTTTTGAGTGATTTGCACTAAATAGGTTTAAATGCATGGCCACGAAATCTGTATGCCTAATGCAATGAACAAGCAAGTTGCAAGTCACGGTGCTCACAAACAATGCTTGCTAATAAGAAAGAGGTAATAAGTATATTCCGCAATATTCCGCAGTGTCTCAGGACCAGTGGGTGTTGCTAGTGATGACATATGGCACTGAAACGTGGTCGCTTACTATGGGCCTCATAAGAAGGCTCAAAGTCACCCAAAGGGCTATGGAGATGGCTATGTTAGGGGTTTCACTAATGATCGCATCAGAAATGAGGCTATCCACAGCAGAACCAAGGTAACCGCGTGCTAAACTTAAGTGGCAGTGGGCGGGGCACATAGCACGTAGAACCGATGGCCGTTGGGGCGGAAAGGTTCTAGAGTGGCGACCACGTACCGGAAGGCGCGGCGTGGGTAGGCCCCCCCAAGGTGGACTGATGACCTGGTAAAGGTGGCTGGAGTCCGCTGGATGCGGGTGGCGCAGGACCGATCACTTTGGCACTCTTTGGGGAAGCCTATACACAGCAGTGGACGTCTTTCGGCTGATATGATGATGATGAAGAAAGAGGTGGGTTAGGCTTTTATGTTAGTTCGCTCACTCAGGGGTCTAGTGCAAGTGGTTGCGAAGTCACAAGCTGCGACTCCCGTCTCTCTCAGACTATGCTAATTAGAAAGAGGAGGGTGCATTTTCTCGTCTCGCGACAGTGGAATGGGCAACACTGCTGCCGCAAGCAGTCCCATGAGTAGCAAATTTAGGGTCGGGTGTCGAGTGATTGCTAACACCGTGCAGTTCCCCAAAGGAACATCACGCTATCAGTATCCAGAACAAATATAAAGCCAACTCACACGTAATCTCACTAGTCTCAGGCAACTCCATAACGATATGGCAGAACATGTTCCCCGACACAAAGTTCGTGCACCACATGTCCTCGAAGTCCGTGGAAATGTTCCGTCCGTTGAAGAGGCTCTTGCAGTCGAGCAGCTGGGATTGGTCCGGGCGGTCCTCGGATATGTGGGACGTGTAGGCGTAGGCGCGGTGGACGCGGATAGTGGAGTTGTAGCACAGGACCGCGATTCCTGGAGTTGGGAAACGTTAGTCACATTTTTATGTACGCCCTTCAATGATATTTTGGTGATTTAGGAGTAAATCCTGGAACTGGATTCGTAACAGGTTCTCTCTCCTACTAATGAAAGCAAATGAAGGCTTGAGTCATAAAAGTGACTTGTGGTATCGGATCAGGAACTAGAGGCTATATATGGGACCTTGAGGTATGATCAAATATTTAGAACTTTCAAAAATGTCAGCAGAAGTGACTTGACAAAGAGGTTTCTGTAAATAAATGATGTTACATTGTTACCTTTAAAATTTTTGTTAGTTACCTGTTAGTCCAATGAGGTTTCGCTGTCCCCACGTTGACATGAGCGTTATCTTAATTCTCTTAGCCAGGTATTTGGTCGCTTTCGGCTCCTCCCACAAGTGGTCCCGGACCGGACTGGGTTCGTCCCGACCGTCGGCTGTGGGAGGTCTCATGTCGGCCGGGATCTCGCTCGGCTCGTCCCGCATGAGAGCTTGGAAGTTGCGGTCGTTCACCATTATGGCTTCAAGGATTGCTGGGTCTTTTGTGAAGAGGATTGTCTGGAAAAATTAAATGTGTAATAGCAAAAAACTGAAGAAATAAGCTCAAACTGATAAAGTGACTGAGTAAGTGATTTTAATTAGAGACTATTACTTCGACATATGTTATCAGACCAAGGGACCTCCGAGGTTAGTCGAATAAATCATTAAACTAGTTATAGAGAAATACAACCAGGCACCTGGATCATACCCAAACTTACCAACCATAGACCATGACGTTGTTAGCATGGAAGTTGATGACTGTAGTCTGCTGGAGACAATTCTCTAGACTGTAGGTGTATGATCTACCTTCGTTCTGTATATAGTTTATAGATACTTACGTCTCCGAATGTAGGCAGAAGGCCTTTGAGCTCGCCGCTGGCTCGGGCGACCTCTCCATGGAATATGACGTGGTCATCTAACTTAATCTGGACAAGCCGGACGCCACGCGAGGAGTATATGCGGGATTTGTTGTAGTTCTGCAAAGGACGTTAAAAGAAAAGGTTTTTCAGCTGAAGTACAGAAAGCAGAAGAAATCTTTTTGTTTAATCGTGTTCGCGTACCCAAATCCTAAGCAAAGCAATAGTAGCACAGTTCGTCAGCAGCAGACTAATCACCACCGGCGCGTTCCTTGGCGTAAGAGTTGTCCAGCAGTGGCGGTCGTCCCTAGTCCGCACCACTCCGTCCGCTATGGCTTCGGGCCGCCCGTGCTTGGTGTGGTCGCCCGCTTCACAGTCCGTCCACACCTGGGGACAATACCTCCTTTTGGTGCCAAAATTCTACCTAACGCAGTACCATCAGTGGACGCCCAGGCCTGGGGTGAGGCGCGAAATCACCCTTTATGCTACGATATCATGTAATCAATATACCATCTATTTGCCTCAAGTAATTTGCTCACTTGCACCATCTGTAATGACGATCTGGATTTCTCTAAGCAAGTAGGATTGGTACTTAGCTGAACCAGTGAGCATGTCTATGCTTGAGCCTGTTGTCACATTCCGATTAGCGATTAGGGCCAAATGGCTGGTCAGATTTATTATGATTAAGTACTTAACTTCATCAACATATGTGTATAAATAGTTGATTGTATGACAAGGGTCTAAAGTAAGGGGAAATAGTTCGAGGGGTAATATGGCTTTTAGACCAGACTTATACACTCTACTTTTCACTTCGACTGCGAGAAAATAGTAAAAACAAAGATTATCCATCCACAATCAACGAATACGAAACGAATACGAAGGCGAAAAAATTTGTTCAATTTGGCGCCATTCTTTTTAAAAAACTGTTTTGACACAGATACAATACAAAATATTCACAAGACGAATAAACGCCTCTGACCTTCTAATAGCGGCGTAGTCTATCCCGCTCAATCTTCATAGCTTATGTCATGTAATTACATCCACCAATCACAACTCTTTAAAATAACATTAGTATTTGCTGTCTACTAACCAGAATACAGCTAGACATTAAAATCGACTAATCAGGAAACAGAATTAAATTCAATACATATTTTCCCTAGGGGCTAAATGTACTACTTTAGCCCCGCTTGCCAAGTCTAATATGATGCACTTTTTGAGCATGAGAAGTGAAAAATTCTAACCAAAACATACCTTTTCGATTGGCACCAGCTGACCGTCGGAATTGAACAGTTCAATCCCATTCAAACCGACCAAGTATTTGTCACCCCAGTTAGAGTATATCTTTATTTCCAAGAGCCTCCCTTCTGGCAGTTCCGGTATCACAAACTCGCTCTTCAACCATTCTTTTGTGCTTTTATTAGCGTCTGCATTCCTTGCACCTGAGACAGAACTTAGAGATGAAGGCTTCTTCGGTGGATTGGTCGTGTAACTCGCGTTCTTTTTAAGTGAATTAGTGTGAATGCTTGACGAAGAATCGTTTCGCATTCTTTGGCCTGTATTGTTGTCTTGATATCCTGCAAGATTAATGAAGATATCTGAATGAACTTTTATCATATCGTAGATACTTTATAAAATACCTATCTACAACACACTAGCCAGAATGATTGCGTTTGAAGGCCTTAAGGCTTCTCTTACCATAGTAAGGAACGAATGCATCATTCAGGACATAAACGCGATCGTGATAATTAGTCACGAAAGGGAGAAAATTGTTGCATGGCAGGATGGGGCAAACTTATGGCTTGCAACCGTATTTGCCCCGTTTTTTTGGGAAAAGAGTGAAGAATTATGCTGTAAGCGACTTTGTGTTGGTCTCAACTACTTAGAAGTCCTGGTTGTCACTGTACCTGCGTGCAGACAGTTCCAATACTCACTAGTTCCCAGTATGACGTCATTGAAGTCGTGATCTTCGCGACGGTGGCGCGGTGTGACGTAGTGCGGCAGCAGGTCGGAGAGGAAGTCGTTGGACGAACCGTTCTCATCCCAGTCCAACAGATTGTTTCGAGCGTATTTGCGCCGGCCATTAACGGAGTAGCCTAGGATACACGATAAGTTTGGAGGCTCAGTTACTTTATGAAAATTCTGTCTGAAATTGTAGGTAAGGCGAAATCCATATAAAAATAAGCATGAAAAAACTGCCTAGTTGGAGCACAAACACGTTTTGTCGTTGCGTTTATTCGGTTAGTTAAAGTGTACAAACGTCAACCGTTGACCATCATGTATGTATATTGAACCTTATTAAGATGTACATAAAGTGCACGGATGGTCAGTTAACCGTGTAGGCGATAGCACCTACAAGATGCAAGATAAGATTGTTTTTATGGTAGTGTAGTGATAGTTTATGGCGTTAACTGTCCGTGCGGTTTCGGCCGGGTTTTACAAAAAAAGCATATCTGCTTTTTTTGTAAAACAATTTGACTAAGTATGATGTGGATTTTTTTGTCAATCCGCATTCAATTGTTTTTTTTAATCTGATGATTTCAAATATAACATATCATCATTAAAAACAAACATACATATCAACAACATACATAACATATCATAACATATATATCATTAAAAATATCGGCCGGAAGATGACCTTGGTACAGGTCGCGGGTGCCGCAGGACTGATCACGTTGACACTCTTTGGGGGAAGCCTATGTCCAGCAATGGTATGATGAAGTAGGTACCTATAACTTTTCATAATATAACGGAATACGATCGGTAATACTATAACTATAGGTACAGTCTGCGACATTTAGTTAGTAGCAGGCAGAGTAGCCAAACATTTCGTAACACACTTTTATTCTTACAGTAATATTTGGCTACCTTGGCTGCTACTAACTAAGTATATGACGCTGACTGTATCAACTCTATAAGTAGGTACCTTTATTGTATCGCACTGTACCCGCAGAATGGGCCAGCGGCTGCATTTGAGGTTTGTTCAGCAAATCCATCGTGGTGTCTAAAGAGGTCCTTCTTGTCAACCTGTTGGTGAAAAAGTTGAAAATTTCTAAAACTGCTAAAGGATCAGGATTCTGTTAATTCGACCGATACCGATATGACCGAATAAGTGTTAAATTAAGTAACTCTTTGCTGGGGAGTGAAGAGTTTCTCGAGAAAGGGATGGTCGGCAACGAACATGGGTAGGTAGTCACTCCTGCCAAAATTATTTATTCGTAACAATCAATACATATCACAATGCTTGCTCTGTAGTAGTGTTGTGTTCCTGGAGGTGAGCAAGATCGCCAGACCTCCCGAGGATGCGTTGTGTTGAGAGCGAAGGAACTTGTTCCTTCAGCTGTCAACACGGCGACTCCTCAAACATATCAAGGGTCGGCAACGCCCATGTTACTCCTTTAGAGTCTGCGTCTATAGGCTGTGGTGTGGTGCATTGCGCGGTCGTGACGTTGCAACGCACTGTGGTTAGCTGGGATCACACGCAATGCATTAGAAAAACCGCTGCCGCTCGAAGTCGTGGCCGGGCCGTTAGGAAAACCACGGGATCGGCTACGAGCGTAGCGCGTAGCGATTCTTGGCCCTGAATGGGCTAAGCTACGCCGCCGCTGTTAAAATGCAGGTCATACACGTTACGGTCTACCGCACAGGTTGCCTGTGCAGGTTTGCCTGCACAGGTCAGGTAGCGTGTATGGGGACGTTCCCTGTACGGTGTAAAATCGATTTTAGAAATTGCTCCGGTTGCCTGCGCAGGTCAAAAAAACTGCACAGGTCGGTCGGCATACACGCTCCGGTCGACCTGTGCATCAGGAGACCTCTCCCGTAAACCATAACGTGTATGGCCTGTGTATAGTCAAACCAATATCCAATAATTTTTCTGTTCTTACCTGTGATTCGAAGACTTGCCATAACCATAGTTAAGCTTAGACTTGTCAAGCGTATGAGGCGATTCGTTGTTGTGTTTAATGTGCGTCTCTTTCATCTCCCTGCAACGAGCGAAATGGTTTATGCGGAAATTGATACCATCGCGAAACTGTTGATTACCATTAGGCTGTGTCTACATAGGTAAAAGTTAAAAAAAAATCGTTCACAGGGAAAAGGGACCTTGACGCCGTGAATTGTCGCATTTGTATATGTGTAATCAGTATTTTTGGATTTGTACATACATACATATACACATACATACATTCACGCCTTTATTCCCAAAAGGGGTAGGCAGAGCACATGAAACGTATGTTCCAGTTCCACTTTTAGCATAGATGTGGGTATAAAAGATCGACAAAATGTGATATTGCAGTGATAGGTTGCTAGCCCATCGCCCACACCACACTTCAACCCTGGTCCCTTAGTCGACTTTTACGACATCCACGGGAAGAAAGGGGGTGGTGAAATTCTAACCGACAATTCGACACCACACGGGTGAATTGAATTGATTTTAAATTTTTAATGGTAATTTTCATCTGAAAACATATATTCCGATAGACCAACCTCCGCTCGCTTCCTAACTACCAATAAGATACCTATTTTTTTTTTGTAATTAACTAAAGACGCTCCGCCACTCCCTGGCGGTCGCGAATCACCCCACAGTAGGTTGAAGAATACTGTAGGTACCTACCTACAATAACGGTCCCATTTAATAAGCTGAATAAGTACCTAATGTCCCTACATCAGTGTTATTAGTTCGTGTGCTTGTATAGCTACGTTAAAATAAATTATCATAATACCTATAGGTTATACCTACCCTTTTCCTTCGTTATGTGTAAGTAGGTAGGTATATAAATTTAATTAATCATCACATGACCCCGAATTCAGGCGGTCAATGATAAGATAAGATAATGTTATCAAATAATATTAACCCATCTGTCCCATTAACGTATAGATACCTATATATCCCGATAATCTGCTAATATTGTGTAGGTACAGTAATAGTGGTCATTATGTAACTAAATACAATTGATTGTACTTTATAGTGCCTACCTATATTTGGGAGCACAATAATATAAAATGTGAACGAAAGTACCAAAACCAACCCTCTGCAATTCATTTTTCTAATCCATTTACCTACTAGACAAATTACCTACTTACATAAATAATATACAAGGGTAAATAATTGCCACGTTAAAAGATGTTATCACAAGACTGTGTACACGAGGCTTTAGCCCCAGCATTACCTTGAAATGCGGAAGTAGACCATTACTAAATTCATTTTATTGAACAGAAACCCAATACAAACACGGGATCATTAATCATGCGTTCTATACAAATCATCAAAAAAAGCACTTACTTGGTAATGTCCTCCAGCCAAAATGGTATTTCCCCGTCCTTGTCCGAATATCCAAACGTATCCATCCCTTTGTGCTCCTGTGCCATTCTTCAGCCATCAGAAAAAAGAAAACTAACCCTCCGTATTCAACTAGAGAAAACACAGTAAACGCATTACTTATATTCCAAAATGCACGTTATAAACAACGCAATAATAAAGTTACCGAATTTGATTACATAAGTAAAATAGTTATAAGGTTTTTTTGCCAGTAATAATTTATTATCATCGTTCACACTTGCCACTTTTGAAACATATTTTGCCGCTGTTTGTTTGACCTTGGTTGCTATAGTTACGATTTTTTTTTAATGGATGATGGATGAATTTAATGGATTACACAGCGTGACTACACGCTGTGTAATATATTTCTGCCATTAGAATATGTATGCACATTGCTTATTATTCCTGGTTACTAGAAAAACAAGATAGGAGTAGTTTATATCCCCTAGTATCTAAAGAAAATATTTTTTTATACCAAATAGTGACGCCTCATTTATAAATAATATACGTTTTGCATTATCAATTTCTAAACGAGTTGCTACTGTCATTGTCAGTTCTACTTGCGTGGATAAAACATTGTTCATGTTCTGATTGTTCCATCTCTTTCAGTCCAATGACGAAACTATTGTGAAAGAGAAAGCTAAATAAAGAATTTGCCTTGCCTTGTCAATTCTCTAGATGAAACGTCAGTCAACGTGCGGCTAATAAAATAACCTAAAACAAATACCGATGCTTACAATTTTAACTTAAAGTCTTGTATTTTACAATTTTAGTGCATTAAAAATGTCCCAGGCGGATCAAAACAAACTAGAGGAGCGAACTCATAAAGCTGAGAAGGAGGTCAAAGAAATAGAAGATGAAATAGAAAAACTCGCTAAAGGCGACCTTAGTTACGTAGGCGACCCAAGGCTTGATAAATTGCTGGCTGAAAATGAGAAGCTCAAGCATCGCCTTGCCATCTTGGACAACGCTATCAAAGCAGAGGGCTCCGGGGCTGGCAAGTCGATAACTAAAGAACCTAGAAAGAGACCCACACTCATAACTGATATCAATTCCATAGAAGGCACCATATGTGTTCTAGATGAGCTGAAAAATGTATTCGAATTAGCTATTACGTCTGCCTACCCTGATATCGCGGACCCGCCGGTGGTGATTACCCTGTCCGGTAACAATCCTAAGTTTGGAGACTACCAATGTAATTCGGCCATGCCCATATCCCAGTTACTCAAAGCCAAGAACATAAAAAGTAATCCTAGGGAAGTAGCTAACAATATCTTGAACAAAACTCCAACATCACCAATCATAGAACGCATTGAAGTAGCTGGAGCTGGTTTTCTAAATATATACCTTAACAAGAAAGTAGCAGAGCATGTTTTGACTTGTATCATTCGGTATGGTGTGAAACCACCACCAGTGAAGCGGGAGAGGATTGTTGTAGATTTCTCATCACCGAACATAGCCAAGGAGATGCATGTGGGTCACCTGCGATCTACTATCATTGGAGACAGTATTTGCAGGGTACTTGAATTTTTAAACCATGATGTTCTTCGTATTAACCATCTTGGAGATTGGGGCACGCAGTTTGGCATGCTGATTGCTCATTTACAAGACCAATTCCCTAATTTTAAAACGGAATCACCACCTATTTCGGATTTGCAAGCATTTTACAAAGAGTCTAAGAAGCGGTTTGATGAGGATGAAGTATTTAAGAAACGGGCTTATTCTAGTGTTGTTCAGCTACAGTCTGGCCAGCCAGATTACATTGCTGCTTGGAAACTGATCTGTGAAGTATCGCGCGGTGAATTCCAGAAAATATATGATCGGCTTGATATTTCAATTATTGACCGCGGGGAGTCATTCTACCACTCCAGAATGAACATTGTTGTGGAAGAATTAAAGCAGAAAAACCTTTTAGAAGAAGATGAAGGAAGGCTAATTATGTGGGGAAGTGAAAATCGAGAAGGAATACCTTTGACAATTGTGAAATCTGATGGTGGTTATACTTACGATACTTCTGACATGGCCACTATAAAGCAGAGAGTAGAAGAAGAAAAAGGAGACCGGTTCATTTATGTGACTGATGTGGGCCAGTACGGACATTTTTTTATCATAGACGCATGCGCGCGTCGTGCTGGCATCTTAAAAAATGGCCTCAAAGTGGAGCATGTGGGCTTCGGTGTTGTGCTTGGTGAAGATAAAAAGAAATTCAAAACCAGATCAGGTGATACCATCAAACTTATTCAGCTTCTTGATGAGGGCTTGAAACGATCTCTGGATAAGCTTATAGAGAAAGGACGGGATAAAGTATTGAGCCCCGAAGAGTTAAAGCAGGCGCAGGAGGCTGTAGCCTATGGGTGCATTAAGTATGCTGATCTATCCCACAATAGAAGTAATGATTACATATTTTCATTTGATAAAATGTTGGATGACAAGGGTAACACTGCAGTCTATTTGCTCTATGCTCTCACTCGCATCAGGTCCATAGCCCGCACCGCTCAAGTGTCAATTGAGAGTTTGATGGCTGAAGTTGAAAAGTCAGGTTTCAAACTGTCCCATGAATCTGAACTAAAACTTGGTAAAGTACTTCTGCGGTTCCCGGAAGTAATTCTCAAAGTATCTAGTGACTTGTATTTACATACTCTTTGTGAATATTTGTATGAGATATCATCAGCATTTACCGAATTCTATGACAAATGCTACTGTGTCGAAAAGGACAAAGATGGTAAAATTGTTAAGATAATTTATGACAGATTGATGCTTTGCGAAGTCACTGCTAGGATCATGGAAAAGAGTTTGGATATTCTGGGTATTAAAACGGTATCTAAAATGTAAGTCTAAGGAGCCAGATATATTTATTGAGTGTAAGTTCAGGCGCGCTAGCACAACCTGCTGCCAAGTCAAGTCACGTCGCTTGCGACTCTTTGACTCCTCTCTCATTCGCACCAAGCGAATTAGAAAGAGGAAGGTAGATTTTCTCAGTTAGGCTAGCCCCCTGTAATGTTAGAAATATCACAATATTTTCACTACTTATTTATGTTTAAGTAAAAATAAAACATCAAAACCATTGTAAACTTTTATTGAGTTCCCCTAATACCTCTACAAAACTATACCAGGGTCTTATCAAAGGTAACATTCATGGAATAACTTGCTACAACTAGGTTAGAAAAAAATATATACAGATTCACTGGAAGAGACTTCTATAAACAATGTTCTATACGGAATACGCATCTTACGTACTACAACAATTACATACCATACATGAAACATTTCACATTAATTTACAGAAGACCTATCTCCTCTAAAACATCAAAATGGATATATTTGTAAAAGTGTTCGATTAAGAATCAGTTGCTTCTAACTCTTCTTAAAAAGCCTAACTGGAAATGGGATATATTTGAGTCATACACAGATTTAGGTTCCCGTCTTTCCTGTGGACATTATCAAAGTTAAGGGCTAGCCTAACTTTTGTTTGGACTCTTAATCCGCATAAACGGCGTCTCCTCTTCTATATTACTATTCGATAAAATCATTATTTATATGCACGTGAGCTTTTAATTATTGACCACAGGAGAGACGAATTTTGTTTTTGTTTTGTGTATGACTCATTTTGCATGTGGAAGTTGACAATCCTGGAAAACCCACTGCGGACCACAGCTACGCTACGCTCGTTTTATTCTGTTCGGGTCCGAGTGGGTCACGGTCACATCTATGCGTAGAGGCGGACTTAGCCATTGCAAGGCTCCGGGCTGGTGCATCTGCGAGGCCATGAGGGTAAATTTTTGGACCAAATTTTTTTTTCTAGTTACAAACTCGAGGCCCTGGCGGTTGCATTGCCAGCCACACCCAAAGGCCGGCCCTGTCTGCGTAGTTAGAGGGCTTCCGCTTCAACAATTTGATTAATTTCCCAACTATACATTTACACATAAACGAATAGCCAGTCTACTGTCCACTTCCACGAAAATGAATAGGAGCCGGTATATACGGGAAATACTAAATAGATAGCTAAAAAATCATAAAAAAATAGTTGGAATTGATCTCTAAAGGGCGAATGGATTGGCTTGAATAAATGTGGGTACTGTACAGTCATGATCATGAATTACCTAATTGAAATACGGCAAATAGATATGCGTTAAGGGCGATTACTATAACATCCTGAAATAAGGTAGGCATTCAATATTTTCGGGAAGACGTTGCAAACATTCATGATTTTTTTTATACTACTAAGTGCCAATATAACTACGTTAACATTTTAGAGGACAGGTCTATAAATTACCGTTTGCTAAAGAGGGAATAGGAAAATGCTACTATAATATCCATGCTTCAATCAATTACTGTAAAATAGTTAACATAACCACAAAAACGAAAAAAAATACTTTATACCTTATTCTCTATAGATATATATATATAGATAAGGTCCTTTTTTATGAAAGCTTAGATAATGAATTCCAAGGAATTATAAATATACATAATATTTTTATATATTCACTAGTTATTGAAATCCCAGTACTATTATTTACTAATTAGGTACTAAAGACTGTTAAAAAATGGTAGGTATTGTATATCATAGGATAAATATCAGTTGATTACACCCTTATTTACAATGGAAGAAAATAAAACTACTTCTCTTATTAACAATACTTTGCACTGTTATTAGGTAACCAGGCACTGGTGACTTGAAAATCAAAAGGTATCAACTGCCATGCGTTTTCATAGGAAAATCAACTCTACAACTGACATCATACGACTCAAATTAGAACTTCACGAAGCAGTTGGAACCTTTTCACAATCCGATCACGAGATGCAAATAGGACATTCACGTGTTTATTTATATTACCCACTATCACTACAAAATTACGGACAACCATGAAATAGGTAATGAAAATTGCTACTTAATTAAGTTCACGATAATAGTTTAACTAGGACAGGGCTCTTTCACTCAAGGGCCACACTGCACTTAATACAAATTCGTGCGGGCCAAGACTTTGATTTCATGGCTGACCAGCCATACCCCTACCGCGTGCCATAGCACAGAATAGATAATAGTACAAATACAGAAGGGACGCTCCTTTGATCTTTACATAAGGCGCTTTTTTCCCAGCCAAGCCATTAAGATTTATGGCCCTCTGACGTCGTCGACGACGACGTTGACGTTCATCGTTACAAGTACACGCCGCTTCCCCAACGTTGGGGCACCGGCATGTACTTGTAGCGATGAACGTAAATCGCGGAGTGTCCCGCGCCTGGCCCTAGTTTGGTGACCCCTTGTTTAGGATAACGAATCCGTAAAAGGAATACCAATAAGTGGTAGGTACAATTTTTTTTTTACAATAATGTGCTTCTAATAGTAATTCGTATTTTTAAACCAGATTACCCTGTTATAACCTTGAATAACCGGCAATATATATAGGTTTATATTTTTAATTAGCGAACTAAAATAAAATTGCATAATAATAATAAAATGCATCAACATCTCAAAAAAATTAATTGTATCAACATATCAAGCATTAACTTATTTCCGAAACCTCGTACAGGCAACCTAAACCATACGTCATAAGGTTCACTTTTGAATATAACGTCGATATAGTAATGCGAAGTTGCGGATATAACAAGTCGATATGTGAATATTGTGTCCAATATTACAACCACAGCAATAATACCAACGACCTCAATGAATACTAGAACAGATGCCCAGCAAACAACTACCTCTCCTGGATGATGATTGATATAAAGCCATCAAGGTCGTTGTAGATATATAGATATTCTAAATTTTATCGCCCAAACCAAACATTACGTAAATCAATTCAGACATAGCATTCTTCTCTTTTACACTAGTAATAATTAGTGAAAAGGATACAATTCGAGACACACATTATGTCATTTATGTCTAATGCTGATTGCACTACACTCATTAAACAATCCTATTGATAAATCATACGTTACTGTCATGTAATCACTATTTTAATTCATTACACATTGCCAATTAAACTCTTTCTAGCCAGAGTAAATAATAAAATAAAAATATGACCTGTATTACGAAATTAATAAACTCCATATGTATAAATCACAGTTTCAATGAATTAGCGAATTATTGCAGCAAATTATATGACTAGATATTACTGTAGATTTTTCTTGACATTAACGTCACACTGTCCTACTTTGCCCAGGGCCGTAAACTTGCGCACCGAATATCATGGAGCAAATATGACGGTTTCGCGGAACTGATTTAAGTTTGATAAGTATTAACCCTTTAACCGTCGAAGGTCAAAAGTTATTAGCAATTTTCAACTATGTCATAAAAATGGGTGGGTGACATTTACTCTGTTACTTCAGACGACGGCAGTTGAAGGGTTAAATAGCGTTTAGAAACCATTCAGTGCCGTCTTTTGTGGGGACATTTAGAGGGTTGTAGGGCAAAGTAGAACAGTTTGACGGTAGGCACACATAAATTGAATGCTAAAGGGTTTAGGGTTACATATATCATATGAGATCGCTCTGATTTAATTGTATGTTATGTTAGTGAACATTTGAAGCAATTTGTTAGTTGTATTATTTTGTATTCGATTATATTAAAATGGCGGCGTCAGTTTGTATTGCAACATTGCAACGTCATTTGTATGAACACATTTCTTCTATATCAAACATGGCAGTATGTTATACTATGAAGGTATGTTATAGCTACAAGTCTACCTATTGTGTGCTATCTTTGTCTTTGTTGAAGGGAGAAAAAAGATTACAGACCGATTAAATAAATATAATTTTATAACAGACTTATCGGTCTGGTCAAGTTTAATATGGCGCCGGCAGCTGTCATTCCATAGAAAGGTTCCATACATTCAGATTTCAACGAACACAACACCGCTTTACGATTACAGACGGTGTGATGCAACCCACCCTTAGATTTTGACTAGTAATAATGCCATTGCCGCCTACTTGCAGAATAAAGTTCATTTAATTACTCAGCAAATGATGACCGCTGTTTACTTTGACAGTCGTTTAGCGCAACTGGCGACGATTTTAAGCGTCAATAGCGTTGCGTTAAAAAGCGCAAACCGGTAACTACTTATATAATGAGATTAGTGGACAAGCCAATGGAGTCAAAGGTTAAACATTATTCATTGTTTGGAAGAGACGTGCTTGTCCTAGTACTTAGAGCCACTCATTGTTTCGGATGACATAACATAACTAAGATACCTGTCACACATACTGCCAATGAATGAGGCTAAATACTTTCACACAATTTACGCAAGTTATATGTATGTATGTTACATAACAACATAATAATAAAATTTTACTAATTATGTTATCACCAAATAAATTAATAAAAAATGATCTTATAAATTGTTTGAATTGAGATTCTATATAAAATTAATGTACTATTTAAGGACCTGCGCTTGATATTAATAATGTAATGTAAATTAAATTTAAATGTATGTAATTACATTTCTTGCAATGATTATATAATCCTGGAGTTTACGTTTTAGGATGAAATAACACATACAATTATCGAATCCATTAGTGATAAATGATCCGTTCAACACAAAACAAAAGATGGACAACAGTCTCGGGACAACTTTCGAACTCATCAATTTACATGAGAGTTTCTATGGGGAAATATTCGGACGCTCTCTAGGTGTTTAGTAACATTCTCTAGACATGCAAATTGAATCAATATAGGACTATAGTTCCACTGGAAACATCACCCACTTAAAAGATTGAGCACTCCTTAAAAATTACAAGCAATATAATAAAATTAATAAATAATATAACAAATCTTCTGAACATTTTACTATAAGGTACCTATATCATATTATAGACACACACAGAACTCTAGAGCTACTCTATTCAATACATGTATAACGAACGACCTAAGGGATCCACAATGAGGTATAAAAATTGAAAAACTGGATCGTAGGTATAAATATAAATGTTTCTAAAAAACCCCAATACATTATCTATAAAAAGGGGAATTGGTCTCGAGATTCAGAGAGGCTACACTACAACAATAGTACATTTAACAATATTTAACAAAATATACAGACGATTCGATCGCTTATAGTTATTTGGCCGAATGTGCCGTAGGGGGCGATAGGACCATGAGTTGTACGCCTGGTGCCTCCATTAAACTTAATTAGGGATAGTTCAGCCACATACAAAAACTAGGTATTATGCAATAAATCGTACAGCCTGTAAGGGGGCAGAAGCGGGCACAAGCGAGCGTTCATAAATCGAACTCGGTTCGAATGTATGACCTGCCAGTTATCGCGAAAGCGAAGACGCGGCCTAAGAAAAGGAAGGGGTGGGGACCATGATGATGTGTCCATCTCACTCTTACATTAGGAGCCTTACGGCACAACATCATTGACATCGGTAATTTGTATCAGCTAGGAGTAGAGCCTCATTTGCATGGATTGCTCCTCCGGGGTAATAAATAGTAGTAATCCGGTGTAATAAAGGTAAAAACGAGTGACTATCGAAAGTACACGCTTTGTTTAGTTTGAGACTAGGTCGATTTGTGTAAGATTGTGCAATATTTGGGTCATTTTACGGAAAGTTGGACAATCGACCGTTTTTTATCGGGTATTTTCTAGTCAGAAACGAAAGCACTTTCGAACCTGACAGGAGAAAAAAAGAGTCTAAAACCATTTTACACACAATTTTCGGTTTTCCGTTTCGTTACCACCACCAAACAAGCTAGTTTGGAAACGGTAACGGCATGGAATAAAAAATAAGGGACACTTTTTTCACTTTTTCAATTGCTGTCACATTTCTTTTAATTTTATTTTTACAAATACCAACTTTGCTGGTTGCCGTTGAGTTCTCAACAAAATGGAAGGTCACCTGAATAATTACATCAACTTTCGAATTTGCATTAGCCTAATCAATATTTATTTCTATTCTGTTTATTGTAACGTAGGTAGTCGTAAATCAAATATTATCCAAAGTTATTTGAAGGGCAGTAAATTAACATAATTAGTACAAAAATTCAACCTTGAACAACTGTCCACATTAAATAATGGGAGAACGTCGTATAATACAATTGAAAACTTCTTTTCTTGCCCGATTTCAATATAAATAAGCTGCCAAATATATATAATATAAAGCTTGTAAAAAACATTGTACAAAATCAAATTAAGCTTCCGATATCGGATCCGACACCGCTTGTGTGGTTGTATCGAAAGTATCACTGGATTACTGTGCCAACACACATTTTGATCGCTTTAACAGACAAGGTCGCCCGAAAAAGGTCTTAAAAGTAACTTCAATGGAATTAATTCCATTCGAAATAGGAACGAGTTGCATTTGTTTTGTGTGGTGCGGTTTTAAAACTAAACAAACTCTGTTTATTCAAATTACATTGGCAATATTTCTTGGCGGGTTAAGCAGCCTGGTGCCTAAGGGTGAGTTGCACCCAACCGTCTGTAATCGTAAGCGGTGTTCGTAAAATTCTGAATGTATGGAACGTTTGACAAGTTTATAGAAACTCCAGAGACCATAGGGACTGACAGCTGTCAGCGCCATAGAAACTTGTCAAACGTTCAGATTTTAACGAACACCGCTTACGATTACAGACGGTTTGGTGCAACTCACCCTAAGTGTACATTAAAAACAAATGCAATTCATATTGGACGCCCCACACCCTCTCGTAGCGGAGCGTGCACTCAGGCCGTACAATAAGTGAGCGTTGGAACTACCGTGCACAACACGAATTCGATTCAAATGTAATTGTTCTCTAATAGATCCCTGGTGGCAAGGCGTACAACTCAGCGCATACATTGGCATAACTACTCAACTACCTAATAGAGAGACGATACCTACAGTCAGTGACCTTACAAAACCGAGGAAGCTGTGGTCTCAATGGTCACTTTGCGACAATCAACGAGGCTGGTCCGGCGATTGTGGATGAATGGCTTAGAATAGATATTGCTAATGGGTTACAGTGGCGTGGCAATCTTGTCCGAAGGTACTTTGGCTTATTTATTCCTTAAGAGATTGGTTTAAAATCGGTGGGAATCGAGTTCTATGGACGCTCCGCCACTGGGTCATATGGAATAGAAAAATAAAACTTTTCTCTCCTGCTCCCGAATGTTAAGAGAACCTCACTTAATTCGCAACGTCCACGGCTTTATCACACGATAAGTGACACGATAGAGCGTCCGTCTCGTTCTGTCGAACGGTGTCAGTCAGCCAGTGACGGACACTCTATCGTGTGATAAGGCCGACCATGATACGGAGCCAAGAAGAACATATCATAATGTAATATAACACTAGAGCCAGAGGAAAAAATATGTTAGTTAATAAACCAAATTAACAAAAGAGCTTGTTGACCGCCGCACGAAGCCGAAGTTACAATAGGAGTGTAGACTCAAAATGTATTATTACTTCAAAAGAAAGGAGGCAAAAACATATGCCTAAAGACGAAAATCCCATTCAATTATCTCAAAAAATTACGAAGCTACCGTTTTAATGTTGCTTGCTAAAGAGAAAACGTTAGCAGATTGTGACCTCACGATCCTCGAGCGTCATAGTAAATGACAATCGTTTCATATGAAGGTGTAATGAAAAGGGACAGATCATACCCCCTCTTAAAACTTTGTGATCATTTAATCCGTTGCTTTACTTTTATCTCCATTTGACAACATTTTTAATCCATTTTCGGGAAAAATCAACATTTTATTTGGTGTCTACACCCCTATTAAAGTCTTAAAAGGTAGCACAGGTCAAAAGGCCAGTTGTTATTGGATTTAGACTCGCAAAAATTAAACTTGTTACTCGCGAAACGGGCCACGCTCTATTACTTCACAGCCCTCTAGGTCTATTTTGATATGTACTTACAGATGTATGTAGCGATTCTGGAAAAAATCCCTTCTTCTAAATTTCATACAAGCATAAAAAGATGAAAAAACTGTAAGCCGACTACGGAAAAGCAACTGTTGTTTTTCTCTTTTTCATACAAAAGGTTGCCATTACCACCTCATTTATCAAAATCGGCTCAGTTATCTGACTGTGTGTAAAACATACCCCTTCCTTTCGGCTTTGCCTGAGTCGGTTAACAAAAAAGGAGGTATGCTGCTTTCTCAGCTGCCCTGAATATGGAATTAATTCGGTCCAAAACGACACTTTTGTTACACTATATAAATGGGGAATAATTCAAAAACTACAATTTGGGTAACGTGATATTTCAGAAATCTGATATAATACTAATTACACGGTTCAACTTACGTCGACATGTTTCGAACTCTTCTGGAGTTCTTCTTAAGGATGAGTGTTTTCGCAGCGGTATCGCTTGAATCATTGAAATAATTTATTTTGCAAAGCATACACAGGTGTTATAAATGTACCTACATGTCAGTAGAATGAATTTAGAAGCATGAGGGCATGTCTCATTGGTGAGTTGAATCGTGTAATTATTAGTATTATTTCAACATGTCTCTGATATAGTTATTAATTTCCATTCGAAATATAGATGCTAGCTCGGATCCATACCTCATCGATTGCCGCCCGTACAAAAATAGCTTGAGAGAGCTCTGGCTAAGCACAGTCTTCATTGAGATTTGAGTTCAGGGAAGAGGTGGCGCAGTATCGCCAGGTAGTGTACCGTGGCAGCCAGTGCCACGAAGATGTGCCAGATGGCGTGGGCGCAAGGGATCCGCCCGTCGGACTTGAAGAAGAACACTCCGATTAGGTACAGTATCCCGCCAAGCTTGAGGTCCGACATGGCTGGGAACTGGTGCTGGAAAATTGGAGAGAATGTATTAGTTGTCGTAGTTGCAACGGTGACAAATTGTAGGTACAGTCACCGGCATCAATATATGCCGAAACAAAGCCGGCATAAATATCTGACACGTCCTTATGGCATTAGACATAGAGTCGTGTCAGATATTTATGCGTGCTATGTTGTGGCAGATCTTATTGCTGGTGACTGTACAACCATTCATTAAGTCACGACAAAGAACGTTATAATAATATTAGACAAGCCCAATCGGCTGTAGACATACCTAGAGTTATGCCGATCACTAATTGATTTCTAACGCTTACAAATAAATGACTTTGAGTAGAATCTGGACTAACTATCCAAATTATATTAACTTGGCCTAAGTACTTTAAGAATAAACCAATCCATTCACGCTTCAAATTAACATCTAAGTGACCATTAGTAAACCTGGTTGCATGCAGTTAACTATATAATGGTACAGTGAGTTACAGTGATCCATACATTTTACACCGTGGACGTGAATAACCCGAAAGATTTTAACCACGCATTCCTGAGGTCATTAGGAGTAAGAAATGTTATATGAACCCCAACAACAATTCAGCAAAAGCTGGCACTTTGATATCTGTCAATAGCGACGCAAAACTGGCCAACATCGGTAGCAACGTCGCAATCAAAAGAGCTAAATGCACGTTAGTAATCAAAATAAAAAGTTTACATGAAAATTGATAGTATCTTCAAAACTAAGCCAGCAGTGACTGGGGTTCACATAACATTTTTTGCTCCTAATGACCTAAGGAATGCGTGGTTAAAATCTTTCGGGTTATTCACGTCCACGGTGTATATAAGTGTAATGAAAAAACCTTATCCACGTCAGTGGAAGCAACGAAAACTTATAGTCATTTTAAAAAGCACGTTTGAAAACTCGATAAAAATAACGCGCGAAATAAAGACATTAAGTATGTAGGTTTTTAGATTAGCTCTAGAATAAGCCAGTGAAGAATGTCGATTAAAATGTAATTATTATCAAAAACAAATACTATGATGGATTAAAGTGTTGAAATGATAAATATTTTTCCCAAAATTTTCCATTCGCCTTTTCAAGTCTTATGCTCGATTTACACTTATCACTTACTGTGCCGGACGACCACCATAGGGAATCGTAACTCGCTCCAATGACACCCAGTTGTAACGGACAAAGATTTATAATGATATTTGTAAATACCTATATTATAGCTAAATACCTAACTAGTTAAGTTTGTACGAAATAAACATTATAACATGGTGTACAATCATTACCCAAATAGGGCTAGACTTAGACACTTATTAACAGTCCAAGTCTAATAGGCAGGTCAGCCTCTAAGGCAAGCCATCTAGACTCAAGTCTAGAACATAACAATAGGTAGGTCAGCCCCTCAGGCAAAGGCTAGAACTAATCTAGACCTACACAAAACCTAAGTGCAACTTAGGTTAACAACATAAGCCCTAAACCAGCTATAGTTGTTATTTATTTAGGCCCTTAAGGCAAACACTCGTACACTGCCCATATGGCAAGTATAACAATGAGTCATAATTTAGGATACCTAGGAATATAAGTAATGACCTAGGATAGGCTAAAAAAGCCAACAATGTATCCATATTATAAGCTAGAAAAATGTAAAGTATGCGATCGTACCGACCGTTTCAGCCAATCAGAGCGCGAGCTCATTTATACTGCCATTAGATAGCGGGCTATCAAGCCAAATAAATACCCCCTTCTAGGAGCCCCAAATTCAGTCTAACTCAACGCTCCGGTACGAACGCACTCTCCACTTACTAGCCACAAGCGGCTATGTTTAGTATTTAAGAAGAAGTTATTTTTATGTTTGTTTATTTCAAGAAGTATTATTTTATTTTTCATTTTAAAGAAGTTAAAGTAAATTCAGTGAAACTATCTGCGTTCATCCTTTTTCCCACCAACCACTAGCTATCGAAGTGCCGAGCTCAAATACAGTCCACGGTTCGGCACATTGGACCTTCGAACCGTCTCTACGAAGGATTGGCCGTGCACACCAGGCAGTACGAGGGATTGGACCCTCCACTCCGCATCGGTCAACCGTCAGTACGAAGGATTGGACCTTCGTACCATCAGGTAGTACGGGGGATTGGACCCTCGACTCCACCATGAGCGGCCGAGGTAGGCCCACCCAGGGGAAAAAGCTCAGCAGCGCGCCGCAAGGCGCCGTCACGCGTTCACGGAGCGGGCAGTCGGAGAGTGCAAGCCAAGCAACGCACACCACCTCCACGCCAGCCAACATCACGAAGTCATCCATCGAGCGCTCCACATCAGCGGAATCCGGACGAGATAGCAATAGGACTCTCGCCCGGCGCCAAAGGTATGACGAAAGCCGAACTAACCTAAACCTCAGTCAGGCTCCTCCTGGTGGCCCCACCAGGAGCAAGGTAGTGCACAAACCAGCGCACCCCCTCCAACAACAGTGCGCGCCGCACGCCCAGGCAGGGCGCACACCCCTGGAGTCAGCCGGCGCCCTCTCTCACGAGCATACACCGGCTGCGGCGGAGCCCTCATCGCCCGCCAACAACGTGCCAGTTGCACCTGAAGACGTCGCACTGCCGAATGGCCAGCCCCAGGGCACCCCAGCAGCGCCTTCAGCACCCCAGGGTCAGCAACCAGAAGCCAACGCGACCTCCACATCCTACAGAAGGCCCCGGTCGCGAGCAGGCTCCAGCACAGCATCACAGAAACGAGCCTACCGGCTCGCCAAGGCGCGCGAAGAGCTCGCCGCCGCCAAACTCGCCACCATCGAAGCCGAGGGGCCCTCCGACGATGAGGAGGACTCCATTTCTAGCAACAGCGAAGTCACTCAACGGGTCGAGAAATGGATCGATCGCAGCAAGTACCTGGCGGCCATCGATTTCCACGCGCACAACCCATCACCACCACAAGGTGATGTACCATTTATACCGGCGGGAGCACCGCAGCCTCCGCCTCGCCCGCAAGCAGCAGGGGACAAACACCCCCCGGCACCCAGGCTTGCCTCCGCCGCTCCGCTCAACCACGCAGCGCCAGTCTTCACGCCACGCCCACCGGCGGGAGACGAATTCGCCATTCAGCCCTATACGCCAACAACAGATATAGCCCTCCTAACCGAGGCTATTCGAAACGCCATACTGGCCGGCAAGGACTCGCCTACACGCAGGCCGGCGGATCTCCCGAACTTCCAAGGCTCAAGGCGGCAATGGATATCGTTCAAAAAGGTATTCACGGACACGGCGCCCTTCTTCACAGCAGGAGAAAATACGGCGCGTCTTCAAGCAGCAACGCAGTCGTTAAGAAACACAGCCCTCGGTGAGTTCATATTAGCTGGGGCGGCGCCCGAGTTAATTATGGAAAAATTGGAGGAATCTTACGGCAACAAAGCTACGCTCGCAGCACTGGAGTACAGAAATCTTCGCGACCTTCCAAGACTGACGGACAACGCGCAAGATATATGTTCCTTTTCAATTAAACTAGGAACCATAATGTCAACACTACAATTAGTGGACCCCGACACCTCAAGGTACAACAGTGAAATATTACGGTCTTTACATGACAAACTAACCATTAATTTACAGAGCAAGTGGTACTCATTCTCAGCGGACAAACCGCGCCGCGAGAACGATGTAATGTTAATGGTCAATTTTATGCAGGAAGAAGCAAGACTACGCGAGCCCTACACCATCATGAATGATAATTATTATAAACCTAATATGCAAACCTCTCGCCAGCATTATTCACAGCCGCCGAAACAGCAATACAACGCACCCAAGCCCGCTTACGCCCAGGCGCGAGCGGCCATCTACACGCCGGTCGCGCGCACCGTAGCGGGCCCCGCCCACCAGCCGAAATATCAGAAAACGAACACGGCAGTGGGAACCCGAGAAAAGTGCCCGGTATGTGAAAGTGATACACACGTAAGTGGCGGAGAATGTGCTAAATTTATAGACATGTGCATAGACAAGCGGCGAGAGGTAGCGAAGCATAACAATATGTGTTTTAAATGTCTTTCTTACAGGCCGAAGAAACACACGTGCAAACGTGTAGTGTGCTCAGCTGTTAACTGCGGTAAGAATCATAATGTATTAGTGCACAGAGATAACAATATTTCAGATCACACAACCACTACCGAGAAGGTGACGTGTGCATGGGCTGCGACAGCGCAGTCCTACCTGAAAATATTGCCGGTGGAGGTGTCGGGACCACTAGGGCGCCGCCCAGCATGGGCATTGCTCGACGACGGCTCGACGGTTAGTCTCATATCACAGGAACTCGCCGACGCTGTGGGAGCTCCGGGACCGATCGAACCCCTCCACATTGAAGCACTTACCTCAGGGACACTGGATTCCAGCACATCACGACGAGTACGCATAGAACTCGTTGGGGCGGACTCCGCCCACAAGATTGAAGCGAGAACCGTGAGTAAATTATCGCTGTCACCACAGGAAGTCTCCGAAGCAGTCATAGACAAATGCGAGCACCTACGCGACATAAAGCAACATTTGATATATAAGTCTGCCCGCCCTAACATTCTAATAGGACAAGACAATTACCAGTTGCTGCTAGCCGAGTCCGTCAGAAGAGGACAATGCGACCAGCCGGTCGCTTCCCGCTCTCCACTCGGCTGGGTGCTGCATGGAGCACAAACTAGAAGCCTGGGACACAGGGTAAATTTCATATCAACAGTCGAAGAAAAACTCGAACATTTTTTCAACGTAGACTCTCTAGCCATCGTACCCGCCCACCCTACAAGTGACCCTGAGGAAAGAGCCGCCCGCATCTTACAACAAACTACGCAACGTGTGTCAGAAAGGGAATACGAAGTCGGCCTACTATGGGCCCAAGACAAGGTACATTTACCCTACAACTACAATACAGTGTTGAAACGGCTGCACAGTGTAGAAAAACGACTCGACAAAGATCCAGAGCTGCGGGCTAAATACGAGGCGGAAATGAACGCCTTAGTAGAAAAGGGCTATGCAGAGATAGTCCAGTCAACGGGTCCTCCACACAAAACCTTTTTTCTCCCACATTTTCCAGTACTGAACCCGATGAAACCTGGAAAGCTCAGGATTGTCCATGACGCAGCGGCAAGAGCACAGGGCACTAGTCTGAATGACAAGCTGCTAGCGGGCCCTGGATTGCTGCAATCTCTTCCCGGAGTACTATGTAAGTTCAGACAACATACTATAGCTATCTCTGCGGACATAAAGGAGATGTTCATGCGAGTACAAGTCAGACCGGAGGATCGCGACGTGTTAAGGTATCTGTGGCGGGGCGGGCAACGAGGGGACGTTACACCAACCGAATACAGAATGACAAGGCTCATATTCGGTGCGACAAATAGCCCTGCCTGCGCTATCTACGTCAAGAACGAGAACGCCAAGAGGTACGAGAACACGGAGCCTACAGCGGTAAATGCGATAATAAAAAAGCATTACGTAGACGACTACCTAGACTCATTCCCAGATCTAGCCCAGGCGATCGAGACTACAGTGAAGGTGCGGGACATACAGGCAGAAGGCAACTTCGAGCTGCGAGGGTGGAAATCAAATTCACCCGCCCTGATGACCGCCCTAGGAGAAAACGCCCCGCCCACAGATACTCCAGTCAATCTGGACGAGGGCCCCGGCGCGACTGAACGCATCCTCGGCCTTATCTGGAGGCCATCCACGGACGAACTCACCTTCAACCTAGATCTCGCCCGCCTACCAGTCGACGTGCTACACAACAACCGCCCTACGAAAAGAGAAGAACTGAAAATTGTGATGTCACTCTACGACCCGCTCGGATACGCGGCGCCTGTTACGGTAAGAGCGAAATCTATACTGCAGGAGGCATGGAGGCGCGGCCTCACTTGGGATCAGCGCTTTCCCGACGACCTCGCTGCAGTCTGGGCGGATTGGATGAAAAGCCTACTGGCTCTACGCAACGTAGCAATCCCGAGGTGCTACGCCGGCTTCACACATGCAGTAAATACTCAACTGCACGTTTTCACGGACGCCTCGCAGGAGGCGTATGCTGCAGCTCTGTACTGGCGCACCGCTTCAAGCACAGGTGAAATACACGTGTCACTCATAATGGCCAAGGCGCGCGTATGCCCGTTAAAACTACACTCCGTTCCGAGACTCGAAATTTTAGGAGCCGTAATGGGAGCACGAATGGCCCAAGTCGTCAAAGAAGAGCACGAGAGACAGCCAGACTCTACTACGTTTTGGACGGACAGCAAAACAGTGCTGCAGTGGGTGCGCAACGGCTCGCGGTCATACAAACCGTTCGTAGCACACAGAATAGCCGCCATACAGGAACACTCAAAAGTAAGTGAATGGCGCTATATACCCACTAAACTGAATGTCGCCGACGACGCCACAAGAGAGACGCCCCGAGACTTCGCTTCCAGACACAGGTGGTACACAGGCCCACATTTCCTAAGAAAACCAGAGGAGTGGCCGCAGTACATACCCGATGAGGACGAAGCCACGCCCACAGGGGAGGAGCGAACGTGTGTAGCCGTAGCAGTCAGAAAATGCGACATAACTCAGGCATTACCGGAAGCAAGCAGGTTCTCAAAATGGGAACGATACCTGCGAACTACGGCGCGCGTCCTACAATTCATAGAGCTCTGCAAGAAAAAAGACTCCGTAAACTACAAGCGTACCAAAGCAAACGCCAAGGCGGACCCCAGTTGGAGCAAAACTGCACTCAAAAAACAAAAGGTAAAATTACTAAAAATTTTTACCCCGACCATAGACCGCTACGAACCCCTGTCTACGGAGCTGCTACGACGAGCTACGAACCTTATCTGGCGCGGTGTACAACTCAGCGCGTTCAAAGACGACATAGCAGCACTCAAGAGCAATGAAAAGCGAAGCGGTAAACTAAAAAATCTTGCAGTACAAGTCACAGACAACGTAGTCACACTCGTGAGCCGCATCGACGCCGCCGAGGACACGGTAATAGAAAAGAACCCCATAGTCTTGGACGGCCGTCACCCCGCTACGCGACTGTACATAGATTTTGTACACAGGAAACTGCATCACGCACGCATAGAAACTGTCATCAATGAAGTACGACAACAATATTGGGTATTACACCTAAGGCCGGCGACCCGACAAGTAGCACACGCGTGCCGGCAATACGCAAAGAAAAGAACATTGCCGCCGACTCCGCCCACAGGAAACCACCCCTACATGCGCCTCGCCCACCATAAGCGAGCGTACACGTACACGGGATGGGACTTCTTCGGGCCACTTACAGTTACAATCGGACGCTCAACTCAGAAAAGGTATGTCGCACTCTTCACCTGCCTCACGACCCGTGGGGTACATCTAGAAGTCGCCGCATCGCTCAGCACCGACTCCGCCATAGCAGTATTAAGAAGATTCATAGCCCGGCGGGGCTGCCCTACAGAGATTTGGTCTGATAATGGCACGAATCTACGCGGGGCGGACAAAGAGCTGCGGCGAGCACTGGAAACGGGTGTCAACATCGCCGCAACGCAGCGAGGCATTAGCTGGCGCTTCATCCCACCGGGAAGCCCCTTCATGGGGGGCGCATGGGAGCGCATGGTGTCAAGTGTCAAGAAGGCGCTAACAGCAATCCTGAGCGAGCGACACCCGAGCGAAGAAACATTGTCCACCTTCTTAGCCGAAGCAGAGTTCTCAGTCAACTCGCGACCACTCACACACGTCGCGGTGGACCCCAACGAGCCAACGGCCATCACTCCAAACCACTTCACAATCGGGCCGGCAGCATGGAACCCAGCCCCGGGTGCTTTCGACGAGCGAGACACAGTCGGCAGAGCAACGTGGCGGACAGCACAGCGACTCGCCGACATGTTCTGGGCAAGATGGCTGCGGGAGTACCTACCCCAGCTACAGTTCAGGCGGGACCCCACCCATAAGGGCCCCATGATCGCCATAAACGACGTCGTTCTAGTGATGGACAACACCCTGCCGCGCAACGTGTGGCCAATGGGAGTCGTCACAGCACTCTACCCCGGTGAAGACGGAGTAACAAGAGTCGTCGATATCAGAACTAAGGGCGGCACCCTACGCCGCCCCACAAAGAAGCTCGTCATCCTCCAGACAAAGCCAGACTCACATCGCGACGCACCCGCGCCGCCCGCCGGCGCCGCCACGCCAGGCCCTCACGCGCCTGGCCCTCCCGGCGCATCCGCGCCGCCTGCCGGCGCCTCCACGCCAGGCCCTCACACGCCTGGCCCTCCCGGCGCACCCGCGCCGCCCGCCGGCGCCCCCAAGCCCGGCCTTCCCGCGCCCGGCCCTCTCAGCGCGTCCGCGCCCTCGGCCGGTGCCGCAGCCTCCAGACCACAGAGTGCACCCGCGCAGTCACAAAGCGCACACGCACTCACCACGCGCGCCCAAGCCGAGCCTGCAACCCAGCACTCAGCGCGCAACATCTCCGAGGCTGAGCCCGAGCATCGAACCTGCACAGCAAACCCGAGCATCGAGCACCACGTCCTGCACCCGAGTTCCAAGACTTGCGACTAATGGCGCAAGCGGCGGGAGAAATGTGCCGGACGACCACCATAGGGAATCGTAACTCGCTCCAATGACACCCAGTTGTAACGGACAAAGATTTATAATGATATTTGTAAATACCTATATTATAGCTAAATACCTAACTAGTTAAGTTTGTACGAAATAAACATTATAACATGGTGTACAATCATTACCCAAATAGGGCTAGACTTAGACACTTATTAACAGTCCAAGTCTAATAGGCAGGTCAGCCTCTAAGGCAAGCCATCTAGACTCAAGTCTAGAACATAACAATAGGTAGGTCAGCCCCTCAGGCAAAGGCTAGAACTAATCTAGACCTACACAAAACCTAAGTGCAACTTAGGTTAACAACATAAGCCCTAAACCAGCTATAGTTGTTATTTATTTAGGCCCTTAAGGCAAACACTCGTACACTGCCCATATGGCAAGTATAACAATGAGTCATAATTTAGGATACCTAGGAATATAAGTAATGACCTAGGATAGGCTAAAAAAGCCAACAATGTATCCATATTATAAGCTAGAAAAATGTAAAGTATGCGATCGTACCGACCGTTTCAGCCAATCAGAGCGCGAGCTCATTTATACCGCCATTAGATAGCGGGCTATCAAGCCAAATAAATACCCCCTTCTAGGAGCCCCAAATTCAGTCTAACTCAACGCTCCGGTACGAACGCACTCTCCACTTACTAGCCACAAGCGGCTATGTTTAGTATTTAAGAAGTTATTTTTATGTTTGTTTATTTCAAGAAGTATTATTTTATTTTTCATTTTAAAGAAGTTAAAGTAAATTCAGTGAAACTATCTGCGTTCATCCTTTTTCCCACCAACCACTAGCTATCGAAGTGCCGAGCTCAAATACAGTCCACGGTTCGGCACACTTACACTTAAGTAATTAACAAAATTTTAAATTAATACTAAGTGACTAAATGCATGTATTTAAACAATGAATATATTAGTAACTTGTTAATAGATGAAATGTTTACACGCATTCAGTCACTTAATTTAAACTAGAGCCTATGCCAAATCTTGCGGTTAGATGTTAAGGCGGTGCATTGGAAATTATTGCGTGCTTTGAAACGCAGTTCCGACTAGATTAAGAAACAATAAGGTCTGATTTTCAGATATATGATTCTTGACTATATGATTGTTCATCTGATTTTATCGATAAATGATTGCTTAAAATTTCCTTGATAGAAATCACCTCTCCTCACCTTCGGTTCGGGCCACAAACACCTGCGATCTGGGGTATTTACGAATTCACCGCCCTAGTTACGTAATGTACTATTACGACACAATCAAGTTAATATTATAGTATTTTATCTCATCTAAAATCTCATTTATTAAAATTTTAAGAAAACTTCACTAAGTTAGGTATTTATCGAAATTTGTCCAAAACAGCGATTCCCGAAGAGTGTTACGTCCCTTTTCCTCGTGGGCGGAAGGCATCAGCGTCTCTCTGCCAGGGGGCGTGTACGACACAAATCAAAGCATCCCCTTAAAGCGGACCTCGGGCTTATTTAGGGCACTACCGGCATTTACAACATCAATAATATTGAGAAAAAGTGTTGTCATTATTATTAGTTAGAATTTGCATTCAAAAACACCACAATCGCACAACAGACGAATATTCTTAATTTAAATACTGTTTACATGGTCGTATCCAAGAGTAACGTAATAAAAATATGCTATTATTTTATTTTAAAACATAACGTAAACAAATGAACTAAAACAAACTAAGAGAGGCGAAGAAGACATGTAAACATTAAACAAAGATAGCATCTAATATTAGACATCTTGTCTACACTTATTTTATAAACAAATAATGTATGTATGTCGGGGGAAAAATGGCGAAACAACTAATGCAAACGATTTCAAAATACGTTCACTATAGAATGGAGCTTCCGAATACTAATTTATAAGCGCAACAGCAGCTTCTCAAAAATGCAATGAAATGTTGACGTTGTGTTCATTATAAAAGGCTTCGAAGTATCACGTCTCACGGCGAGACGTAAGATCCGTAATTGAATTTTAAACAAAGTTGGAGGCCTGCAAAGTGACCTTCTTTTGTTTCAGTATGAATTCGTGAGACGACGTCTCAGCATTGATGGTCTTTGCATGTTTGAGAAAAGCAACTGTACAGACCTCGGCGTGAAAAGGGATTGCCAGCATCCTATCAATATATACTTGGCCGGCAATCCTCATTTTTCAAGCATCTGCAGTAATGTACTATTTACAATAGGCATTGGTTACAGGAGCTTATCGATTTCATGCAATTTTAATATTCCGGTAGGGCTGAGACAATGTTCTTTATCGTGGTGTTGCCGGCAACTAGCAATTACAACGATCAAACGAATCAATTATACGAGTAATACGAATTGCCATGCACAGCAGTCAACAACAGAAGTTTTTACATGAATGAAATCCTGACAGTGATTCTGCACAAGAATAATATACTCGTAGTCGTGTGGCAACAGGCACAGGGGTTATTATTTGTGTTTTCTTTGATAAGGACGTTCAGTTTTTGGTAGGCCTACCCAAATATCCAAATATTTTAAAGGAAGAGATTGCAGGAAATCGCAAGACACTCCTAAGTTACGTTGTCGTTTTATTATCGTTAAATGGAATACTTGTACCTACCGATTGTATCGTCTAATTGTCTATACAGATCGTTGCATGTTATTCTGTACATGTTCCTATAGATTATAGTCAGGCAGAAGGCTGAGGATAGGGTCTACATCACTCTTTGACTAGAGAACCCTAATAAACATCCCTACAATACAGCCCCGATGCGAAATGCAGGCTAGACTGAAATTTCTAAAGTTAGCTGAGACCACTAGCCTGTGGAGGGGTGAAGTAAGGCGACGCCCGAAAATGTGACCGTGAATGCCACATACTCAGTAATTATATTTATACAATGATTCTAAAGGTACTTATACGTATGTGTATAACGGCAGTGGCGTGGCATCAGCCAATATGTGTAAATAAACCGGAGCTAATTTTGTTTCCTTTTTCTCGAGCACTATGGGGCATTACTGGGCTGTAATTCGCTACGCGTCAATGCCACCCCGCAGGTCCGTCACGAAATTAGACCTCTGCCTACGCTTAGTCACTACGCTAAGAATATTTGTGGGTGAACGTTGAGGTGATCTTAAAACAAGTTACAGAATAGGGGGCAGTCTCTGGCCATTTTAAAAAGAACTCTAGCTCGTTTCGTGAGGCCGTTTAGATTAGCTAATTTATCCGGATAAGTTACAAATAAGTGCTTCGTTAGAGGTCAACTATTTATGACTTAATCCGCTTTATATATTACGAAACGTACGCCGTAAGGGATTTTTCGCACAATGAAGCCGACAAAGTTCCATACAAAACCGAATAAAAAAGGACAAGGCAACTAATATGTAAAATTATATTAAAATTTATGAATCTTAAGATTTCCATTCCATCAGGGTGGTTTTGGCATTATCTGCACCAAATATCATGTTTATCCTTTTAGTAATTATTATTAAAGTCCCTAGTAAATGAAACGTATATATATTTTTCTTGGTTATTTTTAATGCCAAGAATGGAAAGGATGGCTTCTTCGAATTGTTAAATATCTAAAACAAGAGCATAGCATTCTCTAAAACACAATTATCATAATCACTTTTTGCATCAACCTGTATTTAATAATTATGTGATGCACACATAGACATTATCATTCACTCGTTCAATTCATTCGTGCCAGCTTTCGTAAATCGACCTGTAGAAAAAGACGTATAGTGCGAGAAAAATCGAGAGAGCTCGCGCGCCGGTTTGTGACAGCCCTGCAGCCTGTAGGACGGCCCGCGGGCTGTTTGGCGGCGAGACAGACTAGCCGTCACTTTCTCAGCTTTCTGGTTAGAAAGAGACGGATAATCTATCTCGTCCTTATTAAGGTTGAGGGACCTGCATTTGTCTCTAACTGTAGAAACAACGAAACTTCAAATGGATAACAAATATATCTACTACTATAATTAACAACTTAGGAAAGTTGAAAAACCATCCGATCACCTCAGCTTCCTGACAAAAAACGCATTAAAATCGGTCCCATTCGTTTAGGAGCTATCATGCAACATACAGACACACAGATACACATCCTCAAACTTATAACACACATTTTTGCGCTGGGGGTTAAAAAACAAGGACTAAAATACGTATTTCGCTTCAGGTTACATTACAAAACTTTAATAAATCGTGCAATTTTGATAACGTGGCGTGGCCATTTAAGATGACCTGCAGTATATAACGGTATACTATTCCACGTCTTATATTAAATTCAGGCATTGGTCCGGAATCCTCCCTAGGGAAAAGTCCTCACAATATCCTAAAGTATAAAGAAACAGAGGTTGAGAAAGGAAGGTACCTACTTACAGCGACGGAGCACAACTCAATTATTAATGAAACAAAGTACGACTCTTACAAAACCTTCTGAATACAGCGTACGTTAATAATTAATTACTTTTCCGATTGATTATGGAGGCTTCCATAAAAACAGCCTTGTTTGTTGCTATAGGTTTTAGTATAGGCATTTAGCCAGAGCGCATTTGACCCTGTACTTTAAGGTTTTCGCACATTATAACAACTCAACGGCGACTCGAGTCTATGCCAAATATTGAAATTTAAGCCCTATTTCATATTTTCTAGGTTTCATTTTAAAAAATGATGTTAAAGTAGTGTACGACGTATGGTCAACGCGTCGTCCACGTGTCTTACAACAATTTAAAATTGTGCTGTAGGAAATACAACATAAGGCTTAAATTTCAATATTTAGCTTTGAATCGAAGTGGCTGTTGAGTTGTTATAGTGTGCTAAGACCTTAACTATTTGTAACGTCTGTGACATTGATGAAAAAGAATTGCGAGAGTTCCCAAGATTCAGGAGAAATGGTATTTTGTAAAACTCAACGCCTTTCATATGATCTTTGCTGCTCTATAAAACAAAATGAAAAGTGGGCGCGTGATCACTCCATTTCATTAAGTTTTTCATAGGACAACACAAATGATTATCCAAAGGATATTTGTCAAAGGATCATTGATCAGTGTTAGCCTGTCGTTATGGCAACCATTTGGAACAAGGTTAACCGTTTTCAATGTGGTTTCAGAGTAAATTTTCTCTTAAATTATGTTATTCTCTTCCGCAGGGTTAGTGTGTTGTGGGCGATGGGCTAGCAACCTGTCACTGCGATATCACATTTTGTCGATCTTTTATACCCATATTTATGCTAAAAGTGGTACTGGAACACAAGTTTATTGTGCTCTGCCTAACCCGTTTTAGGATAACGTATATATTCTTTGCCGCTTGCTTGTGTCGCTCGGGTGTTTATTGAACGAGGGAGCGAAGTTCAGCTTTGGCGAAGCCGTTCTCCTCAACAAGTCGCATTTCTCAAACAATAATAGTGAAAATCTGCTGGTTCGTTTTTTTTTGTCAAGTCGCTTTTTTGAAAAAAAAATGTGTAGGAATACACATTTTTACTGGCGAGGTCTACAGCTCACAGAGCTACCTATTTGTAAAGTGGTGAGGTAATAAGCTAAATATTCTGATATGAAAATAGTTTCATCGCGTTCTATAAACCCTTAATAGGTTAACCTTAGGGTTTTTAGTTTTATTAATAGTTTACTTGAATAAACTCAAACAAACAAAATCAACAGCGCTATAATATACTTACAGTGTGTTACCGGCATTCGGGCATTTATTAAAACTGATAATAATATGTTCCACTTGCTCATCTGTTAAACTTGCTGCCATAAACTCCATCGATTTGCGTAAGTCCCCGATATGCTTGCCGAATTGAAACGAGTAGTATTGTTTGAAAAACACTCATTCGCTAATACCCAACCGGCAAGGCAATAATGATAACCATGCCCCAGGCAGAGTATTCTTTTTAAAGAAGGGATTTTATAATTCAGGTTTTTCGGATATATTATCTCAGTATTTATCAGATATAAGTGTAAATTTTGATGTTATACGATTTCATGTTAATGTGCAAATAAATAAGTGGCAGTGGCTTAAGTGGCAGTGGGCGGGCCACATAGCACGTAGAACCGATGGCCGTTGAGGTGGAAAGGTTCTTGAGTGGCGACCACGTACCGGAAGGCGCGGCGTGGGTAGGCCCCCCACAAGGTGGAATGGTAAAGGTTGCGGGAATCCGCTGGGTGCGGGTGGCGCAGGACCGGTCACTCTTTGAGAGAGGCCTATGTCCAGCAGTGGACGTCTTTCGGCTGATATGATGAAAATAAATACCCTCTAATACACAATCAGGTCTAAATAATCTCTCCACCAGACGCTTGGCAGTGAAACCATTAAGTACTCTGACATAATGTGCGAACCATCTTTTAATTTCCAAACGAAACACATACCGATGCCAAAATGCACGCGCAAGGTTTATTAGTGGTTCCACGAGGTTGCATCACAGATGAAGTCACGTGCCGAATGCAAATGTTTATGATACCACGACTTGAGGATCGATTCGTGACATACGCTGTACATTCTAATTTGATTTGTTGCGCGTATACTCTTTTGTGACATAAGGCTAGGAGTCCGAAGTAAGCTCCATTCTCGACACAAACGTAGTTACGCTCTCATTTTAAGGCGCCGTAGGTTCAGCGAAGTTAAGCGAACAGTGTTTTTGAAACAATATAATGCGTCTGTTTATAATAATATGGTTTTAAAATAGTACATTACTGCAGCCGCCGGGAAAGAAGGGCTTGCCGGGTGAGTAGGTATAGACGGCCGACCGTAGGGAGGCCGGATAGTGATACGAAGCTGGCAAGCCCTTTTCACGGCTAGGCATGTATAGTGCTTTAATCTAACGTATGCAATGAAATAAGAAATATCACCACTCAAAAAAACAACCTGTATTTATGTACTTGTCCTTCGATTTTGGCGGCAACCAGTTATTCATGGCTAATTCGGCCTCCGCCCTCAATTCCGGCGGAGTACATTAGATTCTTCGTCGCTGTTATCATCGGAACTAATTTTGAAATTTTATTTATAAATATCAACCACAAATATAAAATCCACCTACACGACAAAAGACTTTTCATTTTCCCTCCAATCCCTCCATAATGTTTTTTTACGGAAGTCGTCCGTATTACGCGTGTGTAGTGTGTTCGAATAGACCCTATTAGGGCCATTATACACAAACTGATAATGAGAATCTTAATTTCTATAATAATTAAAATAAATGCAGAGGATATAAATAAAATAAATGCAGAGGAATTTAAATATTATCTATGGTCTCTGGTGACTTACAAATAGACAATATTTTAAATTTATTCATCAACACATTGAATCATACAGTTTTCTATTCTTAAACCAGTTCACGTGTGTAATAGGCATTACCGCGGATTTTTGGTCAAATAACCATTTAGCCACTAGAAAAAATAATAAAAATATATTTCAGCTGTTTAGCCTCTTCATGAACACAGACGCCATATTTAGTTTAAAATTAAAAAAACATTACTTCCCGGCCTAGGCCTTCAATTTTGTATGAAATTGCTTTACAGTTCTCACGAATTGTTCCTCCCGAAATGTGATACTTCGAAGCCTGTTATGACGCACGTAACGACGACATTTCATTGCATGTTTGAGAAAAACTACTACGTGTTGGATTTTAACGAAACTTAGCATGTACAATGACATGAGGTATATCCAGGTCTGTAATTAATTTATTTGTAGCTTCAGATACCATAGTAAAAAAAATACAGCGAATTTAAGTTTTTCATACCAAACTTGTTTTTGCTGTATTTCTTTTTATTATATACTGGAACCATATAAACTAATTACAGACACACTTCATACATATACTTCACAGATATACTTCATGTCATTGCATATGCACAGTTTCGTCACAATCCAACGCGTAGTTTTAAAATGAGAGTGTAACTACGTTTGTATGGGAAGGTGAAATTCGGCCGAGCTTACTGCGGACTCTAAAGTGCTGTGGTCAAATCGACCTCTTGGCAAAGAATAAACAATAGTAGGTACAGTCGACTACAAAGAGTCATGGTCAAATAGTTTTTTAATAAATATTAAGGTCGTGTGTATACGTATTTTTGTAACTTTGGTCGTATCGATCTCTTTGAATGAATGAATGAATGAATAAGATTTATTTTGAAACAACAAATATAAAACAGTGTACAGAATTCTTATATCTAAAAGTATTAGTTGTCTCAAAAAAGGAACCCACTCAGCATGAGTCGAGGCAGAGGGGGCCCCGACGCTGATTTTCAGTGGGTCCTGTAATGAGTACCTAACCTAAAACTTAAATTAAGGAATCGCGTTTAATGAACAGGTATAAATATAGTAATACTTAATTGCTAAGATTATACATTTCAGGTTATTTACCATAGCGATAACCAAACTAGAAGTTGGATTGACATAAGAGAAGAAGATAAAACAATTAATAAATAGGCTGAAAGACTTATGGAGGATTCGCGTGTTTACTCGTACTACTCGTATGCATTATTTGTATAAAGAATACCTACACTTATTACAGACGCAGGTTGCTAGGCAATAGAATTTTGATTATTAAGTAGGTGATGTTTTAAGTTCCGTTTAAACGTAAATATCGAGTCTCATTTTCTGATAGGGGGTGGGATATTGTTCCAGCAACGCGTAGCCGCGTACCGGAAGCTGCCCCGGAAACTAGCCGACCTGCATCGTGGACACATGAGGCGGGGGGCTTGTCGAATGTGCATACGGGAAAATGTTAACATTTCATAAAGATAGGAAGGCTGTTTGCTATTAATGATCCCAAATAACAGAGTAGCAAGGTGAAGTGTTCTTCGGACCTCCATTTTTAGTAGAATAAAATTATTTAAATATGGTGTGTACATGAGCACGGCGTGGAATCGGGAAACAAAATCTAGCACAAGCAAAAGACACTCACCAATAACTGTATCCGCGTAGTTGAGTTTTGATAGGATTAGTGTTTCGCAGAGCTTGATACGGATTTCGGTTTTTAGGTAATCACGAACCCTATACAAAACACTGAGGCGATAATAGTACATTGTTTAACGAGGGGCGTAAGTGGAATATTGCGAACAAGTCTATCAGAAGCCCGACGCCGAAGGCGGAGGGCTTTTGATGACTCGAGTTTGCAATATTCTTACGCCCCCGTGTTATACACAATGTTTTTCATCACATTTGCGAGGAAACAAATACATTTTAGAAGAAATTAATGCAAATCGTAATAAAAACTGCAACATGTCAGTCGTCCATTTTGTTGAATTTGACGTGAGGCGCGTATGGCAAAGACCCTTCGGTATACAGCCACGATTTAAAAACACTTAAAACGTTTTACATAGACACTTAACTACATATTAAACATTAAATTGCAGTCAAAATTAATATAAAGATATGTTTTATACATATTAAAAGTTGGTTGTAGCAAACTTTTGAAGATATGAAATACACCTTGGCTGATTGGAAACATCCTCAGTCCGAAGTATGAGTGGGTTCTATATTTTAAAACTAAACTTAACATCCCGTGGGAGGTAAAACGGCTATAACTGCTCTGTACGCACGCAAGTAAAAACGCCGTTGACGAGCAAGTGTGACGAAAAAACAGTTACGAACAATCTCTAGAACGTGATTTTCGAACTGCAATCTTCCGTCCATAAGGACCCCAAGATTTCTGGCTTCTTCTACGCGCGCTACATTATCATTAAGAATACGAACTTGAGGATTACAGGACATCGTGTTGGCAATTCCATGTTTTGTACCCAGCACCAAAAACTTCGATTTTAAAGGGTTTAGGACTAAGGTATTAACCCTAGACCAGTGCGCAATTTTACTTAGGTCCTCATTTAATGCTTCAACTGCTGAGATGGTCTTTGCAGTCGACTGTACCTACAGAACGTTCTCTGTTAGCAAATCCCCTGTACTGTTAAGGTTTGCCGAACGCCTAAACGCGGCCATCCCTTTCTATCGCATTCAACGTGCCGCGATAGAACGCGTGCAGCGCTAAGCCGCTAAAATACCCCCCGGGGCCGGTACGGTAGGCCGATGTAATGGAGCCGCCCCTGTTTTTGGACGAGTTTGTGTACATACGGTAGACTGGTTAAAATATTTATTCGGCCAAATGTCAATTTCACTAAACAAGAATTGAGTTTATTCCAAGATAAGCACATACAGATTCCACGTTTAATTTCAATCCTTGTTCAAGTGATGTTGTGTTACTTTTGTGACGAGTCGAATACCTATAGGGTCGTGATGTAACTGCACGTAGAACGGATGGCTGTTGGGTCGGAATTCTGGGGCGGGTTCTCGAGTGGCGACCACGTACCGGCAGGCGCGACGTGGGTAGGCCCCACAAGGTGGACTGATGACCTGGTAAAGGTCGCGGGAGTCCGCTACATGCGGGTGGCTCACCGGTCATTGTGACTCTCTTTAGGGGAGGCCTATGTCCAGCAGTGGACGTCTTTCGGCTGATATGATAATAATGATGATGTGTTGTAATATGCATATATGTATAAGTATACTAATGCTACCAGTTACTAATAATTTCAGACATTTTATTTCGAAGAAATAACACATCACATACAATACTGTTATTTACGAGTGTATGTTGTAGCGGTAGATGACCAATAGATATTAAACTGATACCAGTCATAGCATTGAAAACTAATCATACTTAGTTTATCAACCAAAATAAAAGTCTAAATATACGCAAGGTCGTAAACATATTTTCACTTCACGTCTGAACTGTCTGAAGGCTAACTAGTTATGCGTACCAGGCTTAAGGATAACTGCACTACAATTAAGCCAGATAAACACTGTTTATTTACTACACACAAAGTCTATCCTATCCATACTAATATTATAAATACGAAAGTGTGTCTATCTGTTACCTCTTCCCGCTTAAACCGTTGAACGGATTGATAATATTGAGATTCAATTTGGTATCTAGATATATACTTTGAAACCCAGGGAAGGATATACGATAGTTATTGTCCCGGAAAACAATAGGCATGATGACACATTTTGAAAAACTGTTCTATAACGTTTAGAAACATTTATTATGTACAACGAATAAGATTTTTATAGAGAATATAACATAACAGTTAAGTAGGAAAAAAATGCATTTTAGTTTTTAAATGTCAAATTGGCGCTAAACGCTTGTCAGTGTCATGGCGTCCCGAGTGACGTCACGTTTGTATAAGCAAAACGCAGACCTTTGACGTTTGCTACCTAGATGCTCGATTGCTCAATGAATGAACATGAATTCAAAAGTTTACAATATGCGAGCGAGAAAGCGGAGACAAAGACGTATGAAGACCTGTCAGATAACATGGTTCTATCCCTGTCTTACTATTCGTTCAGTACGTAAGTTTTCTCTGTAATCTGTGGTAATGGCCGTTATGGGTATTTGTTTATACAAGTGTGACGTCATGCGTTCTGATTGGTGTTTAACATATCATGGCGGGCGTCCGTATTTTTCAGTTTAATTTTATCAAAATAAATAATAATCTCTTACTTAATAAAAAAATATGAGCATTTTTCGAATTCTATGATTAAAATTTCACTAAGAAAATACCATATTTTAGTGATTTTCAACTATTGTCATCATGCCTATTCCCTAAGGGGGTGAAATGGGAGGTGAAAGTTTGTATGGACCTGCGATATTTAATAAACAAGTTGCACGCGGACTCGCGGGCAGAAGCTAGTACTTACGTTATAAAGTTGAATGCCATGTCAAATGTGTCGAATATTTCCTCAGTAAGGACAAAATAAGTTGCCGACATAAACCCCTTTTGGTACAAGCTTCTATTGCCGACTGTACTTTTTATGCAGTTTTCTAAAACTCTTTGATAGGGTTCTAATTTGCCCATATAATTATTTAATCATGCAAAATGTATACAGTTTGCCAGTAAGCAACCCAAGCAGTGTAGGTACCTACCTACAATTTAAAATTCTTAAAATGTAAAAACCGAAAAATACATGGCATTTTCTTGTATAGCGACCACTTTCAGTCTCCAATTTCGATCATCAGATCAGCTCGGTGTGATGGATAATATTACGTTTTCATTGAATCTATGTATATTTTTCTTCTGAACATATTTTTAGGAATTTCATACATTAGCTAACTGTATTTTGTAAAGTGCTGTCGAGGAATTTCGTAATCGTGTATTCTGACTTCATGCCACGCGCCCCCGATAATATCAATAAAATATCTGAATACGGGTCGCTGCCCTCAAATATGATTGATGTTATCACTATAGAGGCATAGAGTATGCGTCACTTCCTGATTACGGAAGACAAAAACTGATGGTGCTTTTATATGGCAATACCTATCTTAAAAAAAAAACTAAGCGCGGCCATCTAAGTGAGCATTTTATTTGTAATTTTGTATTGTTGCTATGCCTACAAATGTATAATTTGCAATAGTAGGTAATTATCTCTTTATTTTTTACAGACCCGTGTTAAATAAAACATGTTTTGACTCTTCCACACCAACGACAGATAAACACAAACAAATTTCAAATGTTTTTTTGCTAATGTAGGTTTGGTGGACGTTTGTAAGTAAGGGCATACCTAAATGTCGCCCTGCTAGTCGGATAAGTAATTAAATTAAGTTTTAATTACGACTAGATTTAGTTTCCATTTAAGGTAGTGCTTGCAACGCATCAAGTCCAGAAACCAAGTTATAATTATAAAGTGAGTAAGTACCTATAAACAAATGAACCTGTAAACCTGTGTTCTCTTAAGATTTGGTTCTGTACGCTTACCATGAGTTTGACAATGACGGCTTTCGCTAACAAGTATCGAGTTTTCTATCTGTGCATCTCTATTGCACTTTGACAGTACGAGCGGGATGCACAGATAGAAAACTCTATACTCGTTAGCGTAAGCCGTCATTGTCAAACTCATGGTAAGCGTACTGAACCAATAATATCCATTCGATTTTCGACTGAATAAATAATAATGATACCTAGATTCTAATCTATAATACCGGAAGTCAAAACAAATTTACCACACGCCTACGTCCATCAATGTCTATATGCCTCTATCAGATTCCAATTCGTGCAAATGGGTTTTATTTTTCGCTATTTGTGATGGTCCCCGCCACGCCGGTAATAAAGCGAACATTGATCACCGAAATTAAAGCAAAAATCTGGCCAAGTGCGAGTCGGACTCGCGCACGGAGGGTTCCGTAATATTATCTATAAAAACGGCAAAAAAAACACGTTGCTTGTATGGGAGCCCCCCTTAAATATTAATTTTATTTTGTTCTTAGTATTTGTTGTTATAGCGGCAACAGAAATACATCATCTGTGAAAAATGTCTAGTCGATGGATTCTTTCGATTTCGAATGGATCGCGGTTCTTGAGATACAGCCTGGTGACAGACAGACGGACGGACAGACGGACGGACAGACGGACGGACAGACGGACAGACAGCGAATATAGTCTTAGTAATAGGGTCCCGTTTTTACCCTTTGGGTACGGAACGCTAAAAAGATTCCATAGCTTGCGAGTAAAAATTAGAGTAATAATTAAATACAGTCAGCATTAAAATTACATTTTTTATACCATATTAGTTTTGAATTTTGCATTGAAAACACGTACGGTGGAACATTTTTGCTTAAAATCTGTAGGTAATTTTTTTGACATTTCGGGTTATTTCATAGTAAACCAAGACTCTTTCAAGTGGATGAACATACATACCATAAAAGGAGTGACACACGAGTAAAGTTTCTAAGAAACTAGACTGTTGAAATGTTCAGATATTCACCCGGAACAGACTTCGCATGTTTAGGGTTTTATTTATTTAGGTTACATATAAACCTACAATGCTGAGGGTCTACCGCGAAACGAAAACGAAATTCGAGCTAGCTAGAATTCAAAATTTTGCAGAACTGCAGATTTCCAATTCTACAATCTTTAGACGTGAGAATCTGTAGAATTGGGAATCTGTAGACGTGGGCCTAAGCCGCTATAGGTATTATCATGATACAAGACTTCTATTATTCTCATAGAAGTTAGTAGAACGTTCGTCGCCTTACCCGCATTGCGTATAACAATATACCAGCTTTGTTCTTGAACGTGTCGAAAACTATTAATCATATCGTATACTTTACGAACACAACTACTAGTTTCGCTAGTTCGATAAAGTATTTACGCAATACGCTAAGAAATAAATGTGAGTGTGTAAGGTAAGACTTGCGATGGGTGGCCGGGAGCGTAAAACTTTGAGTCGTCGACACAAGCTCCATAGTCCGACAAGTTTTTTAGTAATTGTTCTCAAACATCCAATGAAATGTCGTCGTTACGTACGTCATAACAGGCTTCGAAGTATCACATTTCGGGCGGAACAGTTCGAGGGAACTGTAAAGGAATTTCATACAAAATTGAAGGCCTAGGCCGGGAAGTATTTTTTATTTATTTGAATCTAAATATGGCGCCTGTGTTCATGAACAGGCTAAACAGCTAATTTTTTTTTTCTAGTAGCTGAATGGTTATCGGCCAAAAATATCCGCGTTAATGCCTCAAACTGATATTAAGAATACAAATCTGTACGATTCAATGTGTTGATGAATAAATTTAAAATATTGTCTATACGTAAGTCACCAGAGACCATAGACAATATTTGAATCCTCTGGATTTATTTTATTTATACCCTCTGTATTTATTTTATTTTTTATAGAAATTAAGATTCTTATTATCAGTTTGTGTATAATGGCCCTAATAGGGTATATTCGAACACTAACACGCGTAATACGGACGACTTCCGTAAAAAAAAAAACATTATGGAGGGATTGGAGGGAAAATTTAAAAGTCTTTTGTCGTGTAGCTGGATTTTATATTTGTGGTTGATATTTATAAATAAAAATTCAAAATGAGTTCCGATGATAACAGCGACGAAGAAACTAATTGTACTCCGCCGGAATTGAGGGCGGAGGCCGAATCAGCAATGAATTTACATCAGGGGACCGATTTTTAACGTTCGAGCGCTCGAAAATCAAATAAAAGTAAATACGTTTGTAGTGTCAAAATAGCCGGCACTTTCTACTTTTTTTCTACCAATAGAATTGAATACGACTGGTCAATACCACTCGTTATTGAATTTTATATCGCTATTTCAAAGTAGTATTTCATAATTTTTGTCAGTTTTCGAGTGAAAGAGTCAAGCGCTCGAAAGTCAAAAATCGGTCCCCAGGTTGGTTTTTTGCGTGGTGATATTTTTTATTTTAGAATATTATTATTATTTTTTTTTGTTTGAGAAAATCACTATACATGCCTAGCCGTGAAAAGGGCTTGCCGGCTTGGTATCACTATCCGGCCTCCCTACGGTCGTCTATACCTACTCAACCGGCAAGCCCTTCTTTCCCGGCGGCTGCAGTAATGTACTATTGTGACAGATGCTAAAATATGCATAAAAATTTATAACTTACATTACTAGTATGTATGTATGTATGTAAATATTTTATCGTACACAAGACATTGGTAAAAATACGGACAAAATAGGTTAAGTAGGTACAAAGGCGAACTTATCCCTGTAAGGGATTTTTTCCAGTTAACCATAACACAACACACACACAACAACACGCATGTTAAAGGTGCCAGCACAGCACATTATTAAAACGCGACGCGACCCGATGAAACGCGACGCGTGTTGAGTCGAATCAAATTGTATTATTTTCTATGACCTGAATCACACTATGAACAATATGAACATGCGACGCGACGCCATGCGCATGTTTTTGAACTAGTTGCTCTGTGAGCTGTAGAAATCTCGAGCCTGACCTTTTTATTAATTCTAAAAAGTTCTAAGTACCTATGTAATTAAGGAACCTGCCCACAAAAATTCACGAGAATCGATTGAGAAATGCGACCTGCCCCCCTATTCTGTAAATTGTTTTAAGCTCACCTCAAGGCTCACCCACGAATATATCTTGACACCGCGAAGCGTAGTAACTAAGCGTAGCTAGAGGTCTAGCTTCGTGACGGGTGACCGGCGGGCTTAACGCGTAGCAAATATTAACAGCCCTGTAGAAGAGAACAACCGGGCTGATCCGGTGTCAGTCCGGCTGTTCTACGATTTTTTTTTTGCCTTAGCTGAAACGGAGAACTTTGTTAGTTTGGCTCGCGCGTTCAATAAAAAGGGGAAGTTTGTGCTACCAGTTTGTGTGTTTCCGAAACTACTCGTCTAATTACAACATTCTTTCCCCAGCCGTGTATAGCATGCCCCTTCAGGATGGGCAAATGCTATATTTTATACCACGGCTTCGACTTCGTTCTTCTAATTACGTGGATGGAAGAACGCAAGCACTTTTTTAACCTCCGGCGCAAAGAGAGGGGTGTTATAAGTTTAACGTGTCTGTGTATCTGTCTGTGGTATCGTAGGTCCCAAACTGATGGACCGATTTGAATGCAGTTTTTTTTGTCATAGATAATTTTCTCCCGAGTGTTCTTAGCCATGTTTCATGAAAATCTGTTGAGTCGTTTTTGAGATATTGTACTTTGAAATGAAAATGTCGCGGTTTTTAAAACTTTCCTAAGTTATTAAAAAAAAACAGTGGTTATTAAATATAACCTACTGATTATTGTTTTGGGAAAATTGCGCATAATTATTGTTCGAAAATTGTTTATGTTCTTGTGCAGATATTGCGAATCTATTCATTATTCATGCAATTAGTGTCAATTCAATCCATTACCAATAAACTATGAAAACGACGAAAAATATTTCATTGTATTTCGCGTCACCTTAACTGACGTACTTAATAATTATAAACGCAAACAGTCAATACAATGCACAATGTGCTAATGTTTGTAGTTCTCCTGTGTATGTTAATTTATTATGTTTTTCTGAAAATGTCTAACGCGTAACGTCACAATGTTAAAATAAGAAATAATAAATACAAGTTTAAATGTGGTTGGCGAGACTCTCCAGCGTGTGACTGCGGGGCGCCCGTACAGACTATGCATCACATTATACATGACTGTCCGAAGCGAAAATTTGTTGGAGATGCCATAGACCTCTACTCACCTGACGCAGACGCTGCCCAGTGGGTGAAGAATTTAGACATAGTATTGTAGATTATAAGCGACTCTGTTATCATAATGCCATACGACTAAATAAATAAATAAATAAATACAAGTTAATAATAAATACACAATGAAAGCTCATTATGTCATAGCTCTGAAATAATGAGGAAAAAGTAGGTAGTCTTATTGTTAAATATCCAATACAATGCCACGCCTTCTTGTACGCTACCCAAAAGTAATATGTTTTGTCTATGATCTGTGGTATAGCAGAAACCACTCTTTTGTTTTCTTGGTTTTCTTGATTTCTTTTATTAAAGCTTTACACAGCTATATTATAAGAAACAATTTGTCCTTTATCTGTGCTATAAGACGTTGCTTCGTACCAAATTTCAAGATTCTGAGTTCACGGGAAGTACCCTGTAGGTTTTGATTCCCTTGCGAGTTTCGAATATTTGCGGAAATTTGCGGCATAAACGGCTGTATCTTTTGATTGCGTTGGCTTAGAAGTTTGATTTTTTCACAGCTTCAAGAGACAGTAGACCTGAGTATTTGGTATAAATTATAGCTTGATACCTCCACGCGTCCCTGAGAAAAAGGGTCTTGACAGACGGATTGGACGGACGGACAACAAAGTGATCCTATAAGGGTTCCGTTTTTTCCTTTTGAGGTACGGAACCCTAAAAAAGAGTCCACAACCCTATTGCAGAATAGTACTCATTCGTTATAAGAGAACAAAGACTAACTTAAGTGATCATTCAGACCTTTTTGGAATAAGGTCCACGTACTGTCTTCGGCGGCGGTACATTATGTAAATCTAAGGTACGCATCTTCAATGAAAGTATTAGTGAGATATGTTAATCAGGTTTTTAAGCGGTGGCACACTAAGAGCAATACTCAGCAATTTAAACTTTATTCCAATGCTATGACGGTTCAAAATGCTTTGTCTTCGGTAACGCTACTTCCAAGAAATTCCGTAAGATTATACAAGATCGTATAGATACGAGAGGTTACGTGTCAAACGTCTCACGTTAATGTAGTCTGCTCATAATTACAGTAATCTCGGTGCCTTGGACTCGCACGTTTTGCCACGTCATTTAAGCATCCGTCTCCCTCAGACGTATACAATAAACAGGGACTAACGTTTTATCGAAAGTATAGTCTATCTACGATTCGTGCTTAACGTGTAATATTGTAAGATTATGTACCTTTAAGGGCTGATAGTCAACAACTGTTACCGACAATCGGCTTACTAAAGCCATTATAAGTCCTCCGCTAAAAAATAATGCTGGTAGCAACGATGGCTTAGCAATATACCTACTTTATTTAATTTAAAAATCAATGCTCGTCACAAAACGGACAGGTGCAATACACTAATCAGATACTCCTCGTGTTAGTAACACAAACAAAATGCCTGCAGTTCACATATGTGTAACGATCCTCGAGATACCAAAAGATTGTCAAGTTAATACAATCATTATGTAATACTAATACCTCACCATGCGACCTTATAACTAAACTAAGTTATAATCTAGCTAGAATATCTAGATCACGACATCAACAACTACAATTTCAAGCACTGTGGGGCTTCCAATATCATGGACAATTTATTATACATATAATGCAGTCGAATTAATTACAATTTGAGCCAGAATTCTATGAAATATATCAGAACACGAGTCTCTTATCGGAGATCGCGTGTTCAGTTATTCTTGTAAGTATAAAGATTTAGATTATAATATAAATTAACCGGACTTTGATATGCATGACCATGATGCGCGGTTGTTTTTTGATGTTGCAAATTAGTGTGTAGCTGAACTTTATAAGTGGCGCAAACCAAAAGTACAACAGGAGTGAGTCGTGTTCGTGGGACCATGCAAGTGCAAAAGAGCCTTATTTGACCTCCAGTCGTCAGGTTTGCGGACACTATTGTATGCATACTTATCCTGGAATTAGAAATCCCCACGTTGGATTTAGACCAAATAAACGAACAAGTATTGTTGTATTTATGCTCGACAGTTTATATCAGGATGCTCGTTCGTTTCCTCGGCCCTAAGCCACACGATCTACCAAGCGAACACGTGCGAGCGTTAAGCGTGCAATAAAAAAGACGTACATTTGAGGTGACAATAATTACAGCGGGCCCAAGTCCCATGACGAGATATAGAAGCAGTTCCAACATCTTGTATCTCTCGTGGAATATCTGCTGGTAGGTGATGCCGAGGACTGCCAAGAGCCAGATGGCCCAACGGAGTTCACGTAGCATCCAACAGGAGAGCGTGCCGACCGTCAGCCAGGGGAAGTATGAGCTGGCGATGAAGATGTAGATGGAAGTATGAGCTGGCGATGAAGATGTAGATCATGGCTCGGTCGCAGCGGTGGAGCCAATGCTTCATTTTGCTGTAAAATTACTTGCGTTTAGCGAATGCTGTGATAAGCAGGGCCGTGTCAGTTTGATACTCGCATTGAAAGGGAAACGCTCATGGAATTGTGATAGGGGACTCCCTCGGAAATACACCCTGGCATAGAGACACGGCCCAGGCTACTGGGTACTTATGGGCACTTTTGACCTCAACACAGTGAAGGAAGTTCTTGGCTGAAAAGAAAGAAAACAGCTACTTTGTTACGTTTGAGTTTCTGATTAGGAAGGTCCTTTCTGTCTAAGGAGCGTTTAAGTAGAACAAACGAACGAGCAGTATGCATGGATTATTAATTTTATAACTCGTTGCATCAAAGCATGGACAGAGGATACCCGTTCATTCGTTTGAACTACATCACGTTTTACCCAGAATTTTATGGATGAGATATATTTCAAAGTTGGTGAGGTGAGAAAGTTGTTTTACAAAGAAATGCACAGTGTAATTGCTCGTATAGTAAAGCATAGATTAACTGCTTGAAATGACTCATATGGTGAAAATAAAATAACGTTAGAGTTTAGTGGCACGGCCTCACACTCTGGGCTATACTTAGCTCTAACTTGACGTAATAAACTGCTTCCCGCCTGACCTTGTTACTCAACTAACAACCCACCTACGAAGCCGTAAAAAAGCTGCTAAGTATAAGGATTACATTTAAACCCGTTTTCTCTCTCAATGTCGTGTTAAACTAGGTAATTCTTGAACGTAAAAAGCCTGAGATACATGATGGTGTGGGGCGGATGGGTATAAGCGTTCTGTCTGATCTGTATGATGAGTGTTATTTCAATCAATTATTAACTCTCTTTTCGTCCGCATATTATAAGAAACATGTGCTAAAGTATAGAAGGTGAATAAGGGATAAAGTGCCAGTCTGAGTAATGGGGTCAACCAATTAACGGATGCCGATTACAATTCAATTAAATGAATGTCTTGCCGGTTCATTGTTAAACCACCAGAGTAATTGGAACTGAGGGCCATTCAGATTCGAGGTGTATGCTGAATACTTACTTAGATATACCCAATATTTGGGTTATTGTCGGTACACAATGGAAACAAGTGAAAGCGTGGCCTTCAATTATGTACATCTTTGCAATTCACCCCAAAAGGCAATAACTTGGGTAACAGACAATATAAAGAACTCAAGACGAGATTAGATTAAAGATTTCCGTTGCGGCTCGGTGAATTTGGAAAATCATATCCAATATTAAGCTGGATCTTCGTGGCAGGTATATTAGATAACAAATATGCCGAGCACATACATGGGTATCTTTAAGAATTCACGGGATTCTTTCTAGGGTAATGCCCTCTTATTGTTTTCGTGGCGCAAACAGCAAATTCGACTTCGTGCAAAGCGTGATTAAGCTTGGTATAAAATGAGTTTACCAGCTTTGCCGTCCTACTTACCGCTTCTTTTTACGACGCTTCCTCCTAAGGCGCAGCGTAAGTGTCAGATTATAGTATACAGTTGGATAAATGTCCCTGAATAATGTACAGTCCAAAAAGGCTCTTTGTCCCGGAGCTCGAAATATTTTAACTGTGTAAGTTCCACTATATCTCTGTTAGTGCTGTAAATGTACCTCAAAGTGTAGTTAAAAGTGAGGGTAGAGTGAATTAGGTTGGAGCTCTTGGCTTTTGGGGTTTAACTGTTGGCTGTAAAAATGTTTTATGATGATTTAAATTCCTGGTCTACTATGGCCGTTACTGAGAGACTTTTACTCGAATATTAACTAGACTGATACGTATGTGAGTTACGAAAATTTACCATAAAATACAGTTCATTCATTTTGACATGTTTGTAAAACCTCTTTATTAGAAAACTCTCAAATACAGAGTTGATGTTAGCTAGTTCGGTTCCTGAAACGGTCGCGGTATATAAAATAACTCTTATCGCTAGACGAATAATCAAATTCTCGTCATATCCAAATCCAATCATAACTAATCTGATCGTTCTATCTCAACCAATTAGTTTAGTTACGTCAGGTAAAGGAAACCAAAACATGTACATTTTAACCCTTATTGTCAAGCTGACAGGATCGAAAAAAAGTAGCTTTCAATGTCCTTGTAAAGATTCTGCCTCAACGGGCCTAGACTGGAAGGACAAGATGGAAAACAATCTAAGAGCCCATGTCCCTGAGATATAAGAGGACAATATCATTATCATCAACATCATCATCATCATCATTAGAGAAATACTCACGTATCAGATCTGCAGCAGCACACAGAGTGGAAGGTAGTAGACACAGCGAAAAGCAGGCACAACGCCAGGCCATAGACAACGGCCGCGATCGCCTGCGGCGCATTGAGCGAGCGCGTGAGCAGCTCGCGCGCGCCGAGCGACGCGGGCGCAACGCAGATCGCGTGCGTGCATACGTTTGCTACGTTCTCCACCTGGGAGGACAAGAAAAAAAAACAAAATAATTAACCTATTGGAAAACTAGTTTTGAGGAGCGATAGGTACTACGGTCCAACAAGAGACCTTTTATACCTTGTCACTTTATAGTCATGTTGAAACTGATGCCATACGAAGTTGTCATACGGGTGAAATCGACAAGTTTAGTTACTTATGACTCTTAGGAGTTCGACTTTACTACACCAATCGAAAAAGTAATAGCGGTCAACACACGTTCAACAGCTACATAACTAAAGTTGTGTGTGTCAGTGTAATATAGCTTTCATTGCCGTAAAATGTTGACGTTAAAGGGACGATAAAACCTATCGTGCCAGCTGTGCTGGTCTACTTTTATTATGCTCCATTACAGTCGGAGAGTCGGAGCGACGTAGTAAAGATCGACTATAAGCAGGTTATACCAGCATCACAAGTGTCGAAAATTTATCATACGGATACCAATATGATTTCATATTTACCGTTAGCTTTTCGGTGAAGGGAAAACATCGTGAGGAAACCTGCATACATCTGCGAAGAAATTCAAAGGTGTATGTGAAGTCCCCAATCCGCATTGGCCAGCGTGGGGACTACTGCCCATTCCCTCTCATACATGAGAGGAGGCCTGTGCCCAGCAGTGGGACGTATATAGGCTGATGATGTGATGTGATGTGGATACCAATACTTCATTTTGAACAAATTATAAAGAAGTTAGAAAACAAATCCAGGTGTTCGTAAAGTTTGATTTTGTTTAAAATGCACGTTTAAATTGCAAGCCCATAATAAAATTTGCTATCTTTATTGCCGCATATTGGTTTGAACCGTATCTATCTTACCATTGTTCCTTTTTTATATTATATGACGAAAACAAAGTATAATATATAGCAATAAAACCGATGTATACAAATGTTGTAAGTCAACTCTTGAATGTGTTCTTGTTTTGGAATTTCGCCAAAGGAGCCAGTGGCTTAGGCTGTCAAGAGATCTTTAATCGAAGGTTTTTGTGTCATGCATAAGGCTTGAATCACACTATAGCGCGGCCTGCGGTGGCGGTCAATAGTAAACTTGACAGTTATTGTCAAATTGACTATTGACCGGAATCGCAGGCCGCGCTAGTGTGATTCATTACGCAGTTTCATTTTTCCAGAGAATATAAAAATGTTTAGTCGGTGATAAAATACTCGCAGTTATTTGTTTGAAACTTCTAATAATCGGCACTATACTTTAAACCTATTTTAATAAAAAAAAATATCCTTGTTTTCCTTCCTGTTTTGCCAAACTTTGGGCAGTTTGTCAGAAATTGTGCGCTCTTTCTTAAAATTTATGTTATACCCACCTACCCTACTTACTAAATGACTTCATTTAATAACACTGAACTTAGTCTACTACCGACTACACACTCAAACGACCATTTGTGAACCTTGCGTTACGTTTACCAGACCCAAACAAAAAGATTTTTTCTCACATACACTAATGTCAACTAGATAGGTAAGGACTAAGGATAAACGATCTTACCTACTTATGGCATTTTAGCTAAAAGAGGTTTAACTAATGTTTCAGAAAATTAAATAATCCCATAACAGCAAGCACGAGTAGGTATACATATCCATTTCTATGACAAAAAATATGACACTTGGCAACATATCTATGTTGTAAATCAAAGTAAGTACGAGTATTATGTGAATGTTTATGCAAATGTTCATTAGGTAGGTATTTATGTATAATAAAAAAAATTCTAGGGAGAATATCCACTATACACATTTCTCTGAGCTCTGTATCTGCTGGGGTTTAACACAAAATCCAGTCTTACAAAGATTTCAGTTTCCCAAAGTACGTTAAGATCAAAGGCCAGGAACACGAATATTCAACGTCTATATTCCTACACCGATATAAAAATGGAAATGAGCACGAGAAGTGTCGCTGGAAGATACATCGGAAAATTTTATGTGGCTCCAAACGAAATGGATGTTCCGAAAAGTACTTAGCCATGAATAGAGATGTGACTTAGTTGTTAAGTTGGGAATAAGTATAAATATATATATGGAAATATTCCCCGTTTCCCAAGGGTAACTGAGTGCGCCTAGTTTTCTAATGTTAGTAGTTAAGAATTTGGATACGTACGATAGTTAGGTTCGGTTACTTTAGAACACACAATAAATCTAAAGACAACGGCGATAACTCGCCTCAAAATAGGTCATGGCGTTGAAATGTGTTTTTCGAAACCTTTGAAGTCACTATCAGAAGATGACCCGTCTGCGTCGTCTGACCCGTATTTAATGCATGCTTTTATTTATTCAAATGTCCCAAGTTGATCCGTGAGCGAATGAATAGCACCGCATCAGTCGGATAGTCGGTAAAAGAATAGATAAGTAACCAAGGTATTTTGTTAGTTTATATTATATGCCCTGTATATCGGCGTATAGGTCAATCATACAAGTAGATACTGCACCTATGTTATGTAGCTTGCTATTGGATAGCGAGCATTGTGTCAAAGGTAGCAGTTATACGTGTTGTATCGTCGCTACGCTATATTTGTCGCGGAGCACACAGTAGAATTATTGTTCACATATGACATAATGTGGTTCCATTTCGCAAATACCAGAGGTCAATGCTTGTGCTTTTTTCCTCTTGCGAAGAAAACGAGAGTACATATTACCTATACTGACGTCAATCGTATATGAATAATTTACTTTAAAAACCGGCCAAGTGCGTGTCGGGCCACGAGCAGTGTAGGGTTCCGTAGTTGCCTGTCTGTCTTAGTTACATCGACGTGCGGTGCGGTTGCGTCGGCCGAATTTGTACGAAAATTGGCCTTTCCAAGTACCTACACATTAAGTTGGTCGACTATTACTCGGTAACTACTTATGCCTACTTATCCGTGATAGTTTTCCTTTTAAATTCATTATATTATCCATCCAGTAGTAGCCATTTAGCCGGCAGGGGGGGGGGGGGGGGGGGGACACAAGACTCGAACAAAAATTAGGGCTTTAAAGCCTAAATTACTGATTTGAAAAACGGTTTTAGGAATTATGAACCCTTAATATTATTGAACGAGCTATGCAACAATACCCCACACTAAGGGCTTAACGAGAAAAAAAATACATCCCGCTTTAGGTGTAGGGGCGGTACCCTAAAAAATTTTTTTTTCAAGATTTTATTGTACTGTTTTGTCGGCGTGATTGATTTATATACCCATGCCGAATTACAGTTTTCTAGTAGTAATGGTGACTGAGCTAAGCCGAAGACGGATGCACGGATGGACGGACAGACAGACATGGCGAAACGGAACCCTAAAAACAATGCTATAACCGACTTCAGTTTAGTACTACGCCAATCTATGGTCTTCGTCATCAATTTCGCTTCACCAAACTTATGATTATTAGTTCCTGGTGGAAATACACGAATAGAAAATACCGAAATCACTACACGCGTGCCTAATATAATTGAGGAGCTCCCTCAATTCCTCATGGATCCCATAATCCAACTGGTTTTTTTTAATGGGACAATATACTTACAAACAAAAAAAATATGTACGAATCGGCTTATAAATAACAGAGTTCTGCGGTAGCAAACATTAATAACCACAACTTATAAAAGTTGAAAAACCCCCGATATTTTCATTTCAAAGTCTAATATCTCAAAAACGGCTGAACAGATTTTCATGAAACATGACTAAGAACACTCGGGATAAAATTATCAATGATACAAAAAAACCGCATTCAAATCGATCCATCCGTTAGGGAGATACGCTACCACAGACAGATACACAGACACACAGACACGTTAAACTTATAACACCCCTCTTTTTGCGTCGCGGGTTAAAAATAACAATAATGATAAAAAAATAATTAAGTTCTTTAAAAACAAAGTTTTAAACGACTTCTATTCAGTACTCCACCAAGTCACATCAACAATTCAACATTTCTTTTTCTCTTTAACACAAGAACATTGACTGTTACAGAAAATATCCAAATAATAAAAAACAATATGCAGTGCTAAATAAAAAATGTCCTTTCTCCCTTTCTTCCGAACACAAATGTCAAAGTGACAGATAAAAACCAACAAATTTTAACTTTATTTTAGAAAATAGGTATGTTGAACATTTACGAATACGGCCGTTAGTCATTCCAAGGTTTCTAAGATATTCAGGCAACCACGAAATTGTATTGGTGTGACACAGTGCTCGTTTCTAGCTTCTTTTAAACCTGACCCAAATGTAAAGAAATGTCTACTTCATATTATCTAGTAGGATACGCCTCAGAGATTATTCAAGCCATTATTTTATGGATCGTGCGGCTAAGTGATTACGAAAAAGGCCAAATACTAAATTGGAGTTATGGAAATGAGAGGGAGGGGATGATATTTTCAAGTAGGTAGGTACATCAGACTCTAAATTTGCACTCCTTTATAAGTATGTCGCTGCAATCACTGAATAAGTAATAGTCTTCAACTGTTCAACTCAAAGATGGCGATATACAGATAGGGTTTGTGGGTATTGACCAGTTGAATACGGATGCATTCATGATGTACCTAAAAGTGTTTATTTTACAATCAATTACTTTATTTTAAATTATTTTATATTGAGTATATGAACTTGTCATGTCGTATGAGGTGCCCTATCATCTTCACTCTTCTATTTTCTAAGTTTCTCGTTAACTGCCTGGTTTTGATAGAGGGGAAGCGAGGAAGAAAAAAAATTTGAATAAACTACACAGAGCAGCTCAAAGAAAGAGTTGGTGTTAGGTCGTATCGAGATGTCAAAAAGGTTGCCTGGGATTGGGGTAGATGGAGGGCCTAGTTTCAGCTACACCGACAAGAGCTTAGCTCTTAAATAAGCAGAAGAAGAAATTATTTTAAATACTCTGTCTGGCTTGCATCATAGCAGTAGAAGGTAGCTTACTTCTCTTATCTAAGTATTTACTTATCTTCTCTCCTATGTTCTGTTTCCCTTTTTAACACCCGACGCAAAACGTGACTGTGTCTATGTCACTATGTGTCTGTGTGTTTGTCTGTGGTATCGTAGCTCCTAAACGAATGAATTTTAATGCGGATTTTTTTGTCCGTAAGCTGACGTGATCGTGGTGGTTAAAAAACAGAGGGTGGTTAACTAGACGTTGAACTTAGAAATTAATATAACAGGGGTTTACATTTTTTTAAGTAGCTAAATTGGGAATAAGTATTCTTTCTATTCTTTCCTATCCCATGCATGATAGAATAGAATTAATCAATACAGACCAGGTACGTTCTAGATAATATTTTTATACGCACGAAACCGTTACAGTTACATAGTATCGTACAGTGGGTTCCCTCGAGACAGGCGATTCATTACGATTAAATTATAAACTGGACTTGAGTGGACTAATATGATAAGGAGGGCCTCTTTGGGCTTAATTTAATATAAAGAGCCGTGTCTCGTGTGTGTAGGTAGGGACATAATTGTGTTGCTAGGAGCCCTATTGCGGATCGAGTTTATAAATCATGTTGATCCATGCGCCCTCACTTGCGTTAACGCATATAATGTAGAGCGAATAATCAGGTAGGATTTAAATTAATCTGTTATTGGCTAAAAATGGAGGCCTAACGTACGCACTCAGGCTACGTTCTATATAATAAGATATGTACCTAGGGGTCGTTCATAAATTACGTCACCGTTTTTGACGATTTTGAATCCTCAGTTGGGCTGCTCCACATTCGAGCGGGATGACATTTCGCTGTGGCCTACCTCAACACTCGACTCGACTCTACCTTTACTTGTGCAAATCATACATATATACATACATACATACATTCACACCTTTATCCCTAAAAGGGGTAGGCAGAGCACATGAAACTTGTGTTCCAGCGCCACTTTTAGCATAAATGTGAATATAAAAGATCGACAAAATGTGAAATCATTTCAATATTTCTGAGCAATTTAGTGTTTCGCTATGATACTATCGTAATTTGTGTCGAAACTAGACCGCCAATGGCACGGACAGGGTTAAATGGGTCACACAAATATGATTAGTCGATTGCCTACCTAACTATATCAATGTTATTTCTCCATCGCCTACATACGTTATTATTGTTTGATTTGCTAACTGGATATAAACCGAGTTTTTTTTTTATGTGATAGGAGGAAACCAGCAGACGGATCACCTGATGGTAAGCGATTACCGCCGCCCATGGACACCTGCAACACCAGAGGTGTTGTGAGTGCGTTGCCGGCCTTTAAGATGGGTGTACGCTCTTTACTTGAAGGTTTGAAGATCGTATCGGTCCGGAAATACCGCAGGCGACAATCCATTCCACAGATTAGCTGTGCGAGGCAGGAAGTTTCTGGAGAAGCGCACAGTTGAGGACTGCCAACCATCTAAGTGGTGAGGATGGTAATGTTGTCGCGTTGGACGATGGCGTAAAGAGGCGGTGATATAACTGTTACTATTTAACAGCTTTTCCCTGCGGCTTTTCTTCCGTACGAGGACTTTTATAAAGGTCTTTGTCGTACGGGCTACTATAGTAGATACATATATCAAACTATAGAGAATCGTGTTTTTTTTCTGGGAAACCAAATCCATGAGCTGGACACCAGGGAGTCAATAGAGTTCAACGTATGAACCAGGGATTGCCGATATTCGCATCCACACCCGCGGAAGTTAATAATAAATAATAATAATAATAACAAATCACGACAAGAAAGGAACCCACTCGGCGTGACCGGTGGGGTGAGCCGTATTAGCGAGTAGCGAATAACACCGTATGAACGCCCACTCGTCACCCCGCTGCCCGGTGGCGTCCAGACCGCGCCCTTAGAATAGGATTCGGGTTTGAAAGAAACCGCTTATTCTGGCGTAAGACCGTGTAAAAATAACCGAGTTATAAATAGTTATAGGCTAGGTACTTAGGTGTAGTGTAAGCTCGGACATGAGTAGATCTTCGGTCATCCCCGCCTGTCGTAGAAGGAGACTAAAGGGGGTCATAGGGGTCGCAGTGTTTCTGCCGGGGGCCGTGGCACTCGCCTAAAACCCCAGGGAAGGCGAACGAACATCTTTTCCATCCTAGGACGAGCCAAATATGGCGAGGCCCGAGTGATTCCAGTGCGTTCAGCATGAGACCCTGGAGTCCCCTACATGACAGCGCAGATGTCCGTGGAGTTTTTAGTGGATAGAAATACCACATAAGACTGTCATCTCTCGATGCTTGGGTACATACCTGGTTCGTAGCAATAAAACAGGTACTAGGTAGTAGGTAGGCAATGATATAAAAACGAGGTAGATTTGCGATGTCTATACGAAATTCGGTGTTTAAAAATAGCCAACAAATCTGACAGTCGAGACACGTTTATACGTTTCTATTGACAACGTGAAACTGAGGCAAGTTGCTGCAACTGACTCAGTTTTAGTGTGCCACTTGGGAGCGTTTATAACCTACCTCTTTTTAGGGTTCCGTACCCAAAGGGTAAAAACGGGCCCTATTACTAAGACTTCGCTGTCCGTCCGTTCGTCCGTTCGTCTGTCTGTCACCAGGCTGTATCTCAAGAACCGCGATATCTAGACAATTGAAATTTTCACAAATGTATTTATGTTGCCGCTATAACAAAAAATACTAAAAACAAAATAAAAAAAATATTCAAGGGGGGCTCCCATACATCAAACGTGATTTTTTTGCCAATTTATAGATAATGGTATGGAACCATTTTACCACTTTATTTTATGTACTTAGTGTACTTAAATAATTATGTATCATTCATTACATATCCATCACGGGATTCGGTATGATTACAAGTTTGTTATCAATATACAATCTTTCAGAGATTTGGTAAACCTTGTTCATGTAATGCCTAGCCTAATGGTAAAGATTCAGATAATCCCCATTTGCATTAATATGTCATTAAACGTATGTGATATTCAACTTGGGCAAAAGCGTGACTGATAACACATTTATGGATCCTTATCAACATAAACATTGAACGATTGAACGTGTAATGTAAGTTACAATAACATATCATTATTAGGCTTCAATTATGATTGAATGGCAAATTAAAATGATAGCCAGTGAAATATGTTATACCGGATCTCTGAAACCAGGCACAGGCGTAAGGCCGGGGCGGCACTGGTGGCGATTGGCGACTTGAGTGCGATTTCAGTCTTGAAGACTTGATGTATGTATCGCCGCCGCGTCGCTAAACACTCTGCCAGTGCGGCACGGCGGCACCGGCCTACTTAATACGGGTGTAGACTCAAAATGTATTATAAAGAAAGAAGTCAAAAAAATATGCCTAGTGACGAAAATCCCATTAAGGCGCCGTAGGTTCATGGTCTTCTTCTCTGCTCGGAGGCGCGGAAATCATGTTTTTTAATTTTATTACTTTTGCCGTCTAAATAAATAAAAAAGTAAACACTGATTTCTCTCAAACATGATATTGCCGATTTTTAGAAGCCATTTTAATATTTTTAGCTTTTATGCATAATTTGTAAGAAATATTTTAAGTGTATTTTAGACCCTTTTAGACCTATGTTCGTGATTTTTTTCTATCGAGCGAAAATTCCTTAAGCATGTTTCTAAACACTGATTTCCCTGCAGAAAAGCCTCAAGATTACTATTCGTATTTTTTTAAAACCATATTACTATAAACAGACGCATTATATTGTTTCAAAAACTCTGTTCGCTTAACTTCGCTGAACCTACGGCGCCTTAAGATATCTCAAAGAATAACGAAGCTACAACTATTTTAATATTGCTTGTTAGAGATCTAAATGACAATCGTGGTATATGAAGGCGCGTTTTGCGGAAAAGGGACAAAAAATAACCCCTCGTAAAACTTTGGAAACTTGTAACTATTTTTTTAACCCCCGACGCAAAAAGAGGGGTGTTATAAGTTTAACGTGTCTGTATCTGTGTATCTGTCTGTGGTGTCGACGGGTGGAGCGATTTGAATGCGGTTTTTTTGTGTCATAGATAATTTTATCCCGAGTGTTCTTAGCCATGTTTCATGAAAGTCTGTTAAGACGTTTTAGAGATTTTGGACTTAGAAAATGTCGGGGGTTTTTCAACTTTTCTAAGTTGTAGTTATTAAAAGCTTTCGTTTGTATTGCCTATTGGCATTGTTAGTATTGGTCAAACCTTACAAAATAATTTTAAAACAATCTTCCTAAACCCAATAAGGTCTAGGTTTTCCTCTGGGTTGGAAAGTGAGAAGGTAGTGGCTTTCGTAAAACTAGTGCCTAATATACCAAATGACCCCGGGCTCGTTTAGGGTGCAAGCGGGAATAACGGTAGGAGGACGATGATGATTCCTAACCGATTTGGCTGAAATTTTGCATGTAACAATGAAATACGATGGGGTTATCAGCCTAGCAAGCGTGATCGCGTTTATGTCATAAGAACATTCGTCTCTCTTGCACTTACATATTTGCTAGAAAAGGATGAGCGCTTTATGTTCGACATAAACTCGATAATTCTAGCTGTGGTACATCAGCTCAATGGAGACAGAAATTGACCATAGCAAATCGTAATCTACAGAGATAAACATGTCCAATTTGGGTTCGTTATGTACGATTCCCACCGAACGGGCCGGGCTGGGTCGCCTGGCGCCGCGTTGCAACGGATGCGCGAGCACCCGGCGGTAGCCGATCGCGTTTTATATGTAATCGAGTGCAGTAGGCAAAAGCCGGACGGAGCCGGTCAGATGCGACGACAGCCGACCACAGCCGTCCAGGTCCGCGAGGAGCCGACCGGCCGCAAGCATTCGAATATCGTCGATATCTTTATACTATTGAATTTTACATGTTTAACTATTATAAAAATATTGCAATTCGGAAGCTACCAAATTATTATTTGAAAGAAAGAAAGAAAGAAAATACATTTATTTAACGTCACAGCTTAGGCACACAATAAAAATAAAAATAAAGTAAACGGTGGGACTTAAATACGAGGACGTTAAACAGGATCCCCACTCAGCATAAAGCCACTGCAAGACACGTCAAGCAGAGGCGCTGATTTTCGGTGGGGACCTAACTTAAAACTATTATTAGTGACGGCACAAACGCCAACAACTGGTATTAACTAAAGAAAGAAAACACAATAAATAAACTGAAACAATCAAAATAAGTACTTAACAAAAATTAAAATAAAAAATATTTAATAAGAATATAACAGGATTACCTACGTGATTACTTAAGCCTATGAGGGCACGCAGAAGGTAACAAAAAAAAAGAAATTAATTATTATCAAATAAATGCTATGATTGGATTTGTATCCCCAAAAAATATGCATGACACTTCGTCTTAAATGTAGAAATTGTCCCTACGGCACGGATTGGTGGAGGAAGATCATTCCAGCACTTCGTGGCAGCGTAACGAAAACTACCACGAAATGCCGCTGACTGGTGCCCAGGACAAACTAGTTGAAGATACCTGGCTGATCTAACTTCCAAAGACCTTGCGTTATGCGCCCATGTCAGCTTATTGTAAAGGTACGAGGGCAACTGGCGGTTAACTACACCAAATAAAAGAGATGCTAAATGTAGTCCTTGGCGGAATGACATTTTCATAACGCGATTTTGATTTAGGTAAGGCGTCACATGAGCACGTCGGGGGATGTTGAAACAATACCGCATGCAAGCATTTTGTACTCTCTGGACCAACCTCTGCGTCCGTGCCAGGAGACACGGTCCGTATACTGTATCACAGTAGTTGAACCGCGAGAGTACAAGTGCATCGCATAACCTCACCCTAAGTTCCACACTGAGAAAATCACGTATTTTATAGAGTACCTTAAGTCTATAAAAGCAATTCCTAACGACATTGAGTACATGATTTTCGAAGTTAAGTTCTCCGTCCATTAGGAGGCCAAGATTCTTGGCCTCTTGAACGCGCTCCAACGACTCGCTTTCTAATCGCACTTCAAAATTACTTCTGCATAATTTAACTATTTGCTGCTTGGTGCCCAGTATCATGTATTTTGATTTGATAGGATTTAAAGCAAGTGCGTTTAGGTGTGACCATACAGCAATACGTCCGAGGTCGTCGTTAAGTTTGTTCACCTCTGAGGCTATGTGGTTCACGCTACACGGGATGTACAATTGTCGTCAGCGTAAAGATGATAGTGGCAATGTTTTATAACTTTTGTAATGTCACTACTGTATAGTATAAACAACACGGGGCCCAATATGGAGCCCTGTGGGACGCCTCTGTGCACCGGAAGAATTTCAGAAAAAGTTTTTTTACCACTAGGATCTTGGAGTTGAACAAGCTGGCTACGATTTTCAAGGTAGCTCGCAAACCACTTCAGTGTACAAGTATCAAAACCGTAATAAGCCAATTTTGACAGTAGAAGCGAGATATCTATGGTGTCAAACGCCCTAGTAAAGTCCAAGAGTGTAAGAATTGTGCCCTGCCCTTTATCACGGGCGGCCAATATATTGTCGGTCACGTCGAGTAGAGCAGTTGCTGTGCCACGGTGCCTACGAAAACCCGATTGTTGCGCTGGAAGTATGTTATTCAGCTCTAAATATTCTGTTAACTGGTGGCAGACAATTTTTTCTAAGACTTTAGAAAGGCAGGGCAGTATGCTTATCGGTCGGAGATCTTTCATCTCTACCGGATGGGGGACCTTAGGTAAAGGACGTACCAAGGCAATCTTCCAAGAATCGGGAAATGTGTGCGTGGCGATGGATCTGTTCATTATTGCTGTTATAACTCCTAGGGTACGAGGCAAAGTGAGGAGGATCATATCTAGAGTCACTCCATCAATGCCTTCTGCGTTAGATTTTAAGGTCTCCATAATCGTAGAAACTTGAATTTCGGAGACAGGTTTTATTTTGAAAACTGAAGGACCAAAACGATCAAATTCATAAAAAGTGAGGTTACTAATTGAAACTTGATTATATCCGGATAAATTAAGAAAATGTTGGTTAATAATGGCAGGATTATTGAAATGATATGGAAGTTGTTTCTCTTTGGAGCTGTCGACAAGTACGTCATTCTTAAGGTTTTTCCATAGAACTTTGGAGTTGTTTACGTAACGATTAATTTTTTGGGCAAAGTATGCACGTTTTTCATTATATAGGGCAGAGATAACAATATGTTTCATGTCTTTATAGTACTTTTTGTGCACTTCAGACTGGGTTTGCTTATACCTAACGTGGGCGTCGTTACGTAAACTCATCATTTTCCTTACCGTATGGGTAATCCAGGGACTGTTATGCGGCTTTAAGTAAAATGTTCTGAGCGGAGCATGCGCGTTAAATAAGGATATCAGGTTAAAGTTAAACATTTCAAGCATTTCATTTACACTACATAAACCGGCGATGTTTTCCCAATTAACATTATTAAGATCTCGTTCGAAGCAGGAGGAATCGATGTCTGATAAGGGCCTGTATGAAATCAATTTAGGTGCTGGTTTTACCAATTTAACATTAAGTTGACACGTAACAAATGCATGTGAGCTAAGATCTGGTATAAATTGAACTCGAGTAAAAGACACAGATGCGTCAGTGCAAACCAGGTCTAGCAAGGTACTGCTATGCTCAGTGAAGTGAGTCGGCTCCTTTATATGCTGCGTAAGATTAAAACATTGCAAACAATTCAATAATTTTTTTGAGCATGCGTCATTGATATTCAAGAGATTAATATTAAAATCCCCTAACAATATAATAAAATCATACTTCGCAAATGAGCTTAAGGAACTAGTCAATCCGTCAAGAAAAACATCAACATCCTGCCAAGGAGGGCGATAGGCCGTACCAATAGCGACCCTCGCACCCTTTACTTTAAGACTCAGCCACATTTGCTCGACTGGCGACGTGGGATGGCTACAGACGCGCGCGTTGATACCGCGTCTGACGTAATGGTTGATGATTTATGGTTATTATTATTGTTTTGTTTCATAGTGTCATGTAGTAAAAAACAAGTAAGGTTGGAATAAAGTTTCGAATTGGAGGTTACTTTGGGAATGAATTGTATCGAGCGAAGTGTTACGAATCGTATGTCGAAAGCTGTGTTATTGAAGATAATAATAATCAAGAATGATATATATTTTTCCCAGGTCTAGAAACATCATGGTTTCGTAGGAAAATAGGATAATTCTAGGGGTAGTTTTGTATATCTGGCTAAGTGAGCGGCCGGAGTTAACGTCGATATTGAAGCTTCCTAATAATAAATCCTTTGGCAACTTGCAAAAAGCGCGCGGGCGCGCTCCGGCCCGGGCCGGTCGGTGAGAATCGTACAGTAGAATCCCGACTCTCAACAAATGGTTGATGAGCTGACTGTGCAAAAAAAGTAAGGGCAGTTGACAATAAAATATTGTAGGAACCTAAACAGACACTTTTGACGGCTTATTTTTCATGGAATGGGTTTGTGATGTGAGTTGAATGACATTATAATAGTATTGTTACATCAAACTATGATTAACTTAAATACAAATTAGTTGAAACAATCCACTTTGAATAATGTATTTACTGAAACTGAATACATGAACAATGTGAAAACCCAAAGTCATTGAAGTACTTGATTTATTTGCTTAGTTGTTAAGTATACAATTTAATTTACATTACTTATTTCCACACTCCTACTCCTATACATAAGCTGTGTATGAGTGTATGTGGCATTTAAACATTTACAAACGAGTTCCTTTGTGAGCCGTATAACACGCGAACCTATCATTTTTAATAATTTTTTTTGAACCTGCTCAAAAAATTTCGGTGTTCTAAGTTGAAACACAGAATTTTGTTTGCTTTTTTGCAAGGAGTGATTGTCCTTCAATAATATATTTATAAAGACTTTTAGAATACATTTGTTATATTATATACTAGTACCTGAAGAGTGAACATTGTGTTGCTTTAAAATCAAATGAAACAAAACAAATGCGACTGTTTGATTAAGCATGAATTTAATTGAAAATAAAAGTAACATCTAATCAAAATTATATTTAGTGAAAAATATGCCCAGCCCCACTAAACTTTTGTGTAGTTAGTAAGTTATGTTAGTTAAATATACTTATAATACAATTTTTTAAGTAGTCTTAGAAATCAGCTATTTAGATATGATTAGCCATGAGCAGTTGATTTACCTCCATCCATAGAAACAGCATGTTTTTAATTTGTGAAAGAAATTGAATGTACTATACCTATATTAGCATTTTCACTTCTTTAACTAATCTGAGTCATAAATACTTTACAGAGAAAATTGTATACTATTAAAGGAGCATGAATGTAGGGGTTTACCAGGGCAATAATCGATCTAGCTAGGTCTCAGGTCTGGGAAAATTTAATTTCTTTATATTTCCCGAGCTGAGCTCATAAGTTTTAATACTTATTTTGTGAGCAGTGAAGGCCTGTGCCCAGCCGTGTGCTGTGTACAAGCTGATGGTGACAACATATTTTATGTGATGTCATGGATAACCTATGTAATATGAATATTCCAACTAACTAGATTGAATGACCAAGATGGGTGGTCTTTAAAAAAGAAGAAGGTGGTCTTAATATTTAGTATTATCAGTACTACTTGCAAAAAAGGATAGTGTAGACTACAAAATTAAAATGTTTACTAACAATTCCTTGAACCTACAGTTTTAGTGACAAAAAACATTTGAGTGATGGATGAAATATCATGAACATGCACTTAAAATAAAATAACACAGTTTAATTTAGAAAAACCCATTTTAAATCATTTTAATTTTAATCAAATCAATTTAATATATATATATGTGAATGATAGTGTTGTGTTTGTGTCAGATGCTCACGAGTCATTCAATGCGGTATAACAGCTAAATATAGCTTACACCTGATGTTTCTTATCACATGCTCTATCCCTTTACACATGATCCAAAACCTATAATAGGAAGACGAGCACGTAATCCAGATCAGGTCTAAATATAAAACAAGATCGCCAATCTAAGAAAAGCTAACTAAATATAGTTTCGCCATACTTTGGAAGGCGGAAGATTAAAGTTGGCCAAATATAAACAATAGATACTTATAAGTAAAATACTCACCCGCGTAGGAACGTAAGCCTTATTCGGCGATGCCCTCTCGTTCATCCATTTCATATTTTTCATTTTCTCCCACGGAATATCGTAGTGGAAATAAACCTTACTTTCATTGAACTTAGTTTTAAATTTCATTATTATCACAGAAAATAAACTCAGAACGTCACCCATTTTTAGATTCTCCGCGACGAACTGAAATCTAAATGGTTAAGCGACCAAAAACATGACGGGTTACTTTGTGGAAACGTTGAGTATCATGTTATTTATTAAATTTACATTTTCTTTTGGTTCAATACCTACGACCTCATAATATTCTTACTACGCGCGGCTACCGCGGGTCGATTCAGCTTGACATCTGTCTGATAGACAACAGAACAGGCCAAGAGACGAATGAAATGAATGAATAGCAAGCAGTGAGTGAATGATACGAAATAGGGAGGCATTTTTTTTTAAATGTATAAACATTACAACAGGCCATAAGCCCTGGATGCGTGTTCTTTAAGCCAAAGGGTGGTGCTTTGTTTTGTGGGGTAGGTTAGGGTCCACCCACGCCTATCGACGCGGAATCGGCTTTCGCCGAGTATTTTGTACCACACTCCTCGTGTTTTGTTCATTATCCCGTCGATGGACGTCACTTCGCGTCAGCCGAGCCGATCGACGTCTTTTTCGCTCTTATTGCGTGGACATAAAGATTTTTTTGATCGGCTAACGCCGATTCCACGTCGATAGGTGTGGAGAGACCCTTAAAATTATACTCAGCTTGAACAGTCAGCGTCATATAGTTAGTAGCAGCCAGGTAGCCAAATATTTCGGTACACTCTTTATTACTGTAATGCCTCGGCCACACTTCGCCCGAATGTTGTTGCCGTCCTTGCCTAACTTATATATACTTTAGAAAAGGACGGCAACAACATTCGGGTGAAGTGTGGCCGAGGCATAAGAATAAGGGAGTGTGTGTTACGATATATTTGGCTACTCCTGCTACTAACTATATGACTATGACTGAACAAGTATATAAATCCTATGTTTTTGAGGGTGTAGAGTGAGAAATGATGAATGCAATGATGGTAACTGATCTTTGATAAATATTTAATTAACAAATAATTTAAATAAGCACATCCTTACAAATTAAAATTAGTAAAATACAATTTTAACTAATCAAGTGAAGCTAAAACATGTTTTCAAATAACTGTAGTAGTCTCTTTATTTCAGCAATCCTAGCAGCTTGGGCTTGCACAGGGATCATGGCCTGGGACACCTCTTCACCTTTGGCAAGGATAGTGTACATGCTTTTAATATTATTGTCCATCGCATCACAAGTCTTTCCTACTGCATCTTTATACACATCCATATTCTCTGCAGTCAGTGATGAGTTAGAATGCAGTATACTTGATAAGTTCTCTATTAAGTTGTCTACCGACTGAGCGATCCTTTGAGCTTCATATTCTAGATCATTCAACACTGTGATATCAATCTGGCCGATTTGAGGAGCCAGTATTTGCCTGTAGAGCTTGCCTGACGGTGTACTGGATCTAGATGCACTTGAGCTTCCGAAAACTGGAGTCTCGCCTCTTTTTGTTATAGGACTGGACAGCTTTATCTTAAATTCCAAATCATCTGCTACATAATGTGTCATGTCTCCTTCATACCTAACATGCCCATCAATGTTTAAGGGTTTTTTTTCCTGTTTACGGTTCTCTGACGGTAAGTCGTAAGGCCTGGATGGACCAGCAGATTTCCCTGGCTGCTCTCCAGTGCCCTGGTCAGAGTGAAACGATATTTCGCTGTAGGAAGCCGTCATGCGAGCAGAAATCTCGTCTTCCATATCATCTTGTTTATTCGGCGGGTCTTCCATCTCTGGGGAATTGGGCTTGTTAGTTTCTTCAGCCATATTCTTCTTCGTTGTTTATTTAAAGTGATAATAAATATACACTTGTGTTATGTATGATATTAAATAATTTGAAATGTTTTGCTTTTACACAAATAAATAACATTGACATTTGACTGATGAATGAATGAAACGAATGACAAGATCGTTCAATAATAAAATTTTGTCATTTGCACATCCCTTAGCTCAAATAGCTTGGACATAAAGTCTTGCTACATACTCGTATAAAAGACCTCCAATTATTTTAACATTTTGAGTATTTTCCACAAGTTATTTAAATTTTAATGCTGTTGTTCTTTGTCGTATTTCCAGTTTCAAATAAAATTTCTTTGCGGGAATTTTTGACAGTTGTCAAAATGTCAATAAAAACATAAAACTCACTGGCGGTACAGTAGCGAGTGTGTGTGTGATTTTTGGAAATCCTTTCTTAAATCTTGCGTTAATTTTACAATGACTGAGTTATAAAACATTAGTGTTCCTTTATTAGGGTAAAGCAAAAGGCGAGTTTGATCGGTGAGTGTAGTCATCGCATTTTGCTGGGGTCGTGCTCGTTTCGACACGATCGGCCGTTTAACATGGCGTTCGTCGACATGTGCGGATGAATTGCTTTATTCTTTGTCGTGTTCATTTCTTTTTCGGAGTGTTTATACAGTGTTTTAATTAGACAATCCTGTATGTAACCGTGTTTGTGAGTTACATAACGAATTTATGGGTTTGGGGTGTAAGTTGACGGGAGTGAAATAAGTAACTGCGATGGTGAAAACCCGCCGCAGTAATGGAGAAAACGGGGAAGTGGAGGAAGGGACCGAGGGCCAGAACGACGTCGCCAGTGTCTCTGACGAGAAGGTGAATTGTTCTCGATGATAAGTTACTTGGAACTTCACTGTTCGCCACTTCCTCGCCTAAACATATACCCCTTGGCACCACAAAACGCAATCACGCATGAGCTTACGCGCTATCCTATTGGAATAATCCTTGGTTTTCTAGTTTGCGACTTATAGTTTCTTTGTTGAATATGAAGCATGATCATTATAGTTGCATCCTTTGTTACCCTATATAAAAATAAAATACACTGACATAAAACATTGTTTTGATTTTGGATGATAGTTTCTGTTTGTAGAAGATAACTGACTTGTTTAATGTTTGTAGGCTTCTAATTGGTCGCAACGGGAGCTGCGGAGTGGCCAGTTTAAAGTTACAAGGAAAATACAACACTGGCCAACCAAGAATTGTGAGTTGATATTAACTTCAATGTACAGGTTAAACAAGCTTGAAATAGCATTTTATTTGAAGCTGAGATCTTTATAAAGATAATTCTGTGTACCTTTAAAAGGGATTTTGAGTAACATGATTAAGATGGCTTAATATTTAAGGAAAGCAATGAAAACCATGTCATAACATCATAATTTCTTCAGGCTTCAGTGTTACTACTGCATTATAAAGCTTCTTAGTGGCAAATCATACAAGCATTTATTTTTCAAGAGTGTATTTGTAATGGACTCCTATAATGTACGGGCCAGGGCAGTTACAATTAATGAATGAGAGAGTGAAGTGAATGACGTTCTCCCTTTCAACTTGGGCCAAAAAATTTATGTATGTCTGGATATCCAGATACAGCTGTTCTCTAGAGGTTGCATTTCTCAACCGATTCTCATGAGACTTTCTGAGCATGTTCAATAAGTATAAATATTTTTTGTGGTTATATATTTTTTCTATTAAAAGACAATCTGGGGAGTACTGCAGTTCACAGAGTCACTGGGATTAAATTTGTGGTTGAAAAGGTGTTACAATTGTTTGTTGCTTTCATTGTTTTTTTGGTTGTAATTGTTTTTCTTCATTATTGAGGAATCTTCAAAAAAGGTAAGGGTAAAAGACTATGGGACAACAAATTAAACTGAAATCCTACTGATATTGAAATATGAATATGATTGGATGTGTCTTACTGACACATACAAAATGGCTGAACATATTTAGATTAAATTTGACACAGATATTTAAATAGCTTATATGATTAAAACAGAAAACATTATTCTCAAAAGATCTCCCATCATGATGTAATTGGGGCTGTCACAGAAGTTTCAGAAGAAAAAGACGCGGGCAAACACTAGTGTAGAATCAATTTAAACCTAATTACTACATAATTTGCTACTGTTAAAAGTGACGAAAGCCATGATAAAAATTTATATTATGTACAAAGTCAGCAACCTGTGGTTGCAAACAAAGTTTATTAACAAGGAAAATACTATGGTCAGTTCCCACATAAATACAATAGATTAGGTATCTGCAAAGTGCTTGACTTTAGGCGGCGGTCTGGACACCAGCTGGCATCTGGACGACAAGCGTGCGTTCATAGATTGAAAGCGTCGCCCTGCTGCCCGCTGGCGTCTAGTCCGCAGCTTAAGGGACACACTGGACTCTAGATAAATTTGTGCAGACCAAGACTTTCATGGCTGATGTTTCATAACACATGGAGCTCTCCTATTTTTTCCCCAAAAGCGAGATTAGATGGCCTTGCAGACCGTGGTTCAAGGACTATGGATTAGATGCCCTATGCATACAGTACAACAACACATTCGGGATATTGATGGTGCCTAGGTGGTGTAGTGCGTCTGGTATGTTTGCGGATGCCCGCACAGACGGGTTCCGGGTAAAAAGATTGCCTCACTGCTGGATGAGTGAGGCAAAGCTCCAACAGCATCCTGAATGTGGTTGCAGAAAGTTTGGATTGTAAAAAGTGTGGCTCAATTTGAACACTATTACTCAGTTAATAAGCCTTTACTAACAAGCTATTAATGAAGAGTTTTATTATTATTATTAGATAAAAGTATATTTCAAATAAATTGTTAAAATCACGTGTCTTAGAAAATCAACCAGTGAGTTTTATCACTATTGCTCAGATCACCGTATCAAAACAATACATAATTATTTGTTACGCAATTGTAATTGTTGCGTAATTAAGTATTTTGTCAACTCCTTTACCTTATGCAATAGAAATAGTTTTGTATTGGTGTACATTCAAGTTCATAAACATATATACGTTCCCATAGGTTCAAAACTATCTGCAACCTTATGTCCTTTACAGTAAAGTCGCGTTCACATATTTATGATCTAGTCCACTTTGTCTGACTCCGTGCACATATTTTCGAACTGGACTGTACACTTGAACCCTTTATGATTTAATACAAAAAAAATCATGTATCAACTAAGTTCTGCATCAAAACTGGTCCAATGCAACCACTCGGTGTTTGTCCATATGTCGAAGGCAGATTTATAATCTATTTTCAATTACAGATAGCAGAAGGCGCCGCACGATAAAAATGCCTCGTATTGTGTTCCCGGAAAGCGACACGGAGCCTGAAAAGTATTCTAGACGGTAAGCGCTTTTATTCTCTGCTGCTCCTGTGTTATCGCGGTGTGTACGTACAGTGATTCCAACATTTAAATGTGGAATAATAACAATATCTGACTTGATAAAATTATAGGTGTGTAAAATTAAATTATAGTGTGTACTATTATGTGTTCGGGCTTATGACGAAGAGCCTTTAATATAAATCTGTCAGGTTGATAAGTATTGCGATTTGTGGGACCAGCCTCAATAAGAGAAGTAAAATTACACAATAAGTGTAATACATTTCTTTCTTTATATTCTACATGAGTAATTGAGTAGGTATAAAAACTTGATGTAAGTATAGTCTGTTCCAGATAAAATGTCGCAAATTATTTAAACCCAACTGTTACCAACATCTTATGGTTTCATTATTTACAAGTCGGGTTGTAGAACATTTACGCACGCTTCAGTCAGTTTTATAAAATATCTTTGTTATCTCTCCCTTTTTTAAGCAACGAAAGAAAGTTGTACAACCCCACGTTACCTGCATTTTCGTAATTTTGACGGAAACAAACCATACCTACATCAAGATCAGTCTTTCTCAACCTGTGGGTCGAGATACGCGGGGGTTAGCGGGGTTAGCGCCTCCCTTTGCCAACTATCAGTTCTAAAATCCTAATCCGTCCATACTAATATTATAAATGCGAAAGTGTGTCTGTCTGTTACCTCTTCACGCTTAAATCGCTGAACCGATTTGGATGAAATTTGGTATAGAGATAGTTTGAGTCCTGGGGAAGGACATATCCCGGAAATCATCCCCTAAGGGGGTGAAATGGGGGGACGAAAGTTTGTATGGAGCTGCGATATAACCGAGTTCCACGTGGACGGAGTCGCGGGCAGAAGCTAGTGTACTTATAGATTATATCTGTTCGCAGATCGCGACAGGTGCGTGTGTTTTTCGCGGACGACAATGACTCGACCAACCGCAGCCTGCGTATACACAACAGCCGCGCCCCGAGAAAGAACTACATGGAGGATAGCGAGGACAAACCTATACAACAGAGTGAGCTAGCTTCATCCTTGTCACTTTCTCTCTCGACAGTGGTCTTAGGCATTACAGGTGTTGGTAGCAGCACAGATATAGATATACATAGATCACGCAAATGCATGTACTTAGCGTCTCCGTATTCGGTCGCCGAGTTGGCACTCCGACTGACATTTCGCGCGCGTCTGTTGGTAGCCGGTTGTCTGTGAATATTTAGAAAATGCCTTATTGCAGAATCGATTTTGCGCGGACAACTGGGAATTCACATCACTAATTCGCCCGTGTGACGTCTCAGTAGGTAGAAAAAAGTGACACGGTCGGTTTTCATACAGATTGAAGTGTTTAACTCGTTCACGTGCGCAACGTCTATAGACGTCGCGACATAAGGCTTAACTACGACTTATTTTAGGTACCTATATCTATATATGTGGGTAGCAGGCTAAGGGCAAGTTAGACAGGGTCAGTGACTGACTTCGAATTCGAGACAAGTCAACGCTGACTCGAGAAAAACCCTATGTAAATTGATGTGAGGCTAGTGCAGCGGTGGGAGGTCAGCGCTGACTTTTATATTCGCACACGAATATTTTGAGGTCAGTACTGTCTTGTGCACTTACCCTGTCTAAACCTGCCTTAAGAGAGGAACGGCACTGGGGCCAGGGGCGTCTCTAGCCCATGTAGCAACCGTGTGCAAACATTTCTCTAGCGCCCCCTAGTGAGCGCGCGGTCAAAATGGAACGGTAGCTGGCGGCGCTCGGCGCCCCCTATTAACGCTGCGCCCGTGTGCAACGCACAGCTTCCGCCATAGGTAAAGACGCCTGACTGCGGCATATCATCTCGCTCTTATTTAGAGCAGCCCAAATGGGGAAGTATATACCACCTTACAGAAAACCGAAGCCATAATAACGCCACTACTTGGTCTGTAACTATGTGTTGTTGCGTTCATGGTGGTGAGTAAGGTGACCAGAGCTCCGAAGGATGTGTTGGCTCAGCCTGAGGCATGCTCGCCCCGCGCGGCGAGCTGCTCGCGAGCCAGTTTGGTGCACATAAACATGCGCGGGCGATGCAGCGTGCTCGCGGCGAGCCGACATTGTGCGTCGTCCAAAATGGCGTCGGACACGATGACAGCCGTGGTTGCGTTTATCGTAATTCATGTGGTGCACATTTACTCCACCAAATTACATCGTTCTGTACGCGGCACGCTCGGATACACGTCCAAATTATGCGAGGCACGCACACTGAGGCGCCTTTGAGGACGGGCAAAAGACCGACTCTAGACGAATCGCCGCGCGTGACACAGCACAGCGCGTGAGCGCGTACGATTTAGAGCAATATAAGTGAGCCGCGCGTGCCTCACCTCAACCCGAGGCTGCTCAAATTCGTACGCACCTTATCCTCGTGTGTCCCCGCGTACTTGTACAAGTACAAATTCAAATCAGGTTTTGAACAGAATTAACGAAAGTATTTGGGACTTACGAGGATAAAATTTGCGTGTAGCGATGCTACTGCAGCTTTTATCTGGTCTGTCCATCTCATTGGTGATCTGCCTCGTGGTCTGGTGCCTTCGACTTTTTCTTGGGCCGCAAGTTGCTCGACAGCTAAGTGAGGTATATGTCAGTAATTCAGTATACATAGTTGGAGCAGGTTCGAGTGTTCCCGAACGAAATTTACTCCAAGTAGTAGGCTTATATAATTACACTTTACTTACTAGTAAATATATAACATAATCATCAAGCCCGGTAAACATTATTAATGCGCATGGCGTCTCGTCGCATGTTCATAGTGCGATTCTGGTCATAGAAAATAATACCTACAATTTGATTCGACTCGACACGCGTCGCGTTTCGGGTCGTGTCGCGTTTTAATATTTAATGTGCTGGCACCTATTCATTACGCAAATATCCTTTTCTATGTATCCTTCCTATGTATTTCTGAAATACATAGGAAGTTTGTGGTTAAAGTGCGCACCTATCCGATAGTTATCTATATGGGCCACAGTCTCTATATACATGTCGTACATATTAGATAGTGTATAATATAGTTGAGTTAGGTGTGTCGTCGAATCCGACTCGGCTGGGCAGCTTTCGGGAAGCTACGGCAAATCGTTAGGTCCAATATTCCGCAGTGTCTCAAGACGAAAGTCTTTGACCAGTGTGTGTTGCCAGTGATGACATATGACACCGAAACGTGGTCGCTTACTATGGGCCTCATAATAAGGCTCAAAGTCACCCAAAGGGCAATGGAGATGGCCATGTTGGGAGTTTCTCTGCGAGATCGCATCAGAAATGAGGCTATCCGCAGCAGAACCAAGGTAACCGATATAGCCCTCCGGATCGCTAAACTTAAGTGGCAGTGGGCGGGGCACATAGCACGTAGAACCGATGGCCGTTGGGGCGGAAAGGTTCTCGAGTGGCGACCACGTACCGGAAGGCGCAGCGTGGGTAGGCCCCTGACAAGGTGGACTGATGACGTGGTAAAAGTTGCGGGAGTCCGCTGGATGCGGTTGGCGCGGGATCGGTCGCTTTGGCACTCTTTGGGGGAGGCCTATGTCCAGCAGTGGACGTCTTTCGGCTGCTATGATGAGGTGTGTGTAGTTGTATAAAAATATTGTAGTTGTATATGTCGTAAGTACTGCTTACTTTCTCACTTTAAACTACAGTACGGTTGTGCTACACTACAATGCTATCGCAATCACAAAATTATATTTTCAAACTGTATCACTTGTCCAAATTTTCATAGAACTCTGTTATAATAACAACAGAAAGGCCTGTTGTTGTTGTAGAGTTCTATGCTAGGTCAGCAAAATACTCGTAGTTACCTATTTTTTGGTTAACGCATTTAGTGAAAGAAATTTCGCTGCGCCACGCTTGTAGAAATAGCAAGGGAATCCGTATGTAGAGGAATGCGACTATACGTACAGAGCACCTAGCTTATAACATGCAAACACCCGAAGAGGGTAGTGCCCACGAGCTGATCTATAACCCCAGGATTCCTGGCACTGAAAGAGTCGTATACGGCGTACGAACAGTTCACATAATCCTCTTGATCCAATTTTCACACAAATGTATATTATTTCTTTACACGGCTCTAACGCGATATTTAATTACTAATATTTTTGAAATGACACGCTTTTTATCGGCTACGCTCCGAGATGACATTAGAACCGTCTAACGGCCTCCACACACTGTTCGCGGTTGCGGCACGAACGCGGGTCAGGCGCGGGCCCGCGTAAGATGTAAAACATTAAAGGCGGGTTGGACCGACTTACGATTACAGACCTATCAACGTTAAATATGGCGCTGACAGCTGTCAGTCCATAGAAACTTGTCAAAAGTTCCGTGAATTCAAATTATACCGAACACCGCTTACGATTACAGATGGTTTGGTGCAACTCACCCTAAAACTATACTTCGAACACACATCGAACGCGGTCCAGATGGTTTGGTGCAACTCACCCTAAAACTATACTTCGAACACACATCGAACGCGGTCCAGATGGTTTGGTGCAACTCACCCTAAAACTATACTTCGAACACACATCGAACGCGGTCCGAACGCGGGCCCGCGGCGCTAATGCCGATTTCACAAGGGGGCAGAACAGTGAGGTTGAACAGTGGGCAGTACAGTACTGCTACTGTTTGAACGCACATAACAGTACTGACTACTGTTATGTGCGTTCAAACAATAGCAGTAATGTGCTGCCCACTGTTCTGCCCCCGTGTGAAATCGGCATTAGTTAGAACTGTGGCGGCGCGGGTTGTGCACCGCGCACGACCCGCGTTCGATGTGTGAAGCCCCCTTAAGTAATGATTTAAATATGCATACAAAACATGAAAGTTTAAAGAGTTGTTTACACAGATGTTAGAAGAAGCTGCCGCAAACGCAAGCTCTTACACCACAACTTCAACGAGAGCTGGATCACCAACGAACTGAAGGTCAAAGGCTATCCGGACCTGTATGGCTTCCCTGGGACCAGTTCCTCTGATGAGTTCACTTCAGGGGACGAAGCCAGAGTGTCAAGGAAGAAAATGGTCACAGTTGGACAGGTAATACAATACAACACGTAAAGTACGATTCTCACCGAATGGGCCGGGCCAGAGCGCATTGTAATGTAATAACATGCAAAGGAATTTGAACCGTCTATATAGCAGATGCAATTCATATTTTTTTACAATCCCCACCGACCGTGTAGGTAGCTGCCGCTTCGCAGTGGATGCACGATGCATTCAAATATGAAATGTAATTACTGTTTATGCGGTTCATATTCTTTTGCATGTAGAATGCGCTTCCGGCCCGACTATGTGGGCGGAATCGTATATAAGGGTAAAGATAATATCAAAATGTTTTGTACCTTATCTGTACGTGATAAAAAAATTAAATGTGAATTAATCGATATGATACAGAGAGAGAACATAATGGAAAAATAAACAATCTTCGTTCGATTAGGATGGAGGGAGCGCATAGCTCGCCCGTTAGAGTGGTCCTAGAAGGCTGTGAGCCTTTCAAGAGAATACAGAGAGGTCGCTATTCTTAGCGGGAATATAGTTGAAAGATACGCGACTTAAGTCACTGTCCTCGTAGCTTAGTGGACAAGGCACTCTAGCGTTAATAGAGTCCTGTCGGGGGCTACAGTCGAAGATGGTATATTTTTCCATTATATTCTTTCTCTCTGTATCATATCTTTTAAAATATGATCGGGGTAACTTCCTCCTCGTTAGAAATCATATTTGTTACGAAATGGTCAGAACTCGGCGTACCGCTGGCAGGGCCTTCCTTTGCTTCCATTTGGTGAATACGGCGCCAAGGCGCTACGACCACAAGGACAATGTACAAAAAAAAAGCACGCAAACTATTAAACATAAATAATACAATAAATATAGACTTAAAAAGACACCTTATTAAATTACTGGCAAAATTACAACAATAAGATTGATTCATGAAACCTATTTTAGCTAAAATTCGTTTTATGAATACGGATGTTAACCTCTATCAAGAACAAATAGTAATGTATTTTTTTCAGTCTCACGGCATCCCGCAGCCAACCAACACTGATGAAGACACACAACTGTCGCGCCAAAGGAGGACTTCGGCAAGGTTCAACAAGAAAGCAAATGTAAGGGTAACCTCTTGATTTTTTGGCAAAAAGTGTTGTTAGACGCGTCCTTAATCCATTCACGAAGCTACAAGTTACAATTTTTAACCCCCGACGCAAGTAGAGTGTTATAAAGTGTTCTGTGTATCTGTCTGTGGTAGCGTAGCTCGCTAACGGATGGACCGATTTGAATCCGTTTTTTTTGTGTCATAGATAATTTTATCCCGAGTGTTCTTAGCCATGTTCCATGTAAATCTGTTCAGCCGTTTTTGAGATATTGGCCTTGGAAAAAAATGTGGGGGGTTTTTCAACTTTTCTAAGTTGTAGTTATGCTAGTTTAAACTGGCAACACTGACTCGCTTGTCCCGCGGTGATACCACGACTGACAGTCTAAGCTCGCAATATGTCCCTCTCTGTCACTTGGAAAAGCAAGTGCGACAGAGAGATACACGAACGAACGACAAAGCGTTTCATAGTAGCCGCTCTGTAACCAGTGACCATTTAAATGGTTGTCTATTGTTTGCCCGACATTCATATACTATAATAATCATATGCCCGAACTTCGCTTGCCCGAATTTCATTTGCCCGAATGTTTCGTTTACCATAATAGTTAATTGACATACTCTTGTTTACCCGAATATTGGATGTCATAATGATACGAATGCCATACGTATTGTTTTCCAGATTATTGTTTGCAATAATATTATTTAATATAATATTTAAACGCCATACTGAACATGTATTCGGATTAAACTTTGTGAATTTGTTAGTTTTTCCGCTCTTTTATAAAAAAAAAATAACCTTGAAGACGAAAGTCCGTCTTCCGTTTTCTAACCTATCCGCGATCCGAGTCGGTTTTGCCACTAAGCCCCTGTTCCCTACTGCCTACGATACACCACTATCTTGGCATTGGTTAATCTCAGAGAAAAGTTTATTTTTACTAAGTGGCAAAACCGACTCCAATCGCGGATAGGTTCGTAGGCAGTGCAATACGTACCCACTATATTACATAATGAATATTATGGTTGTTGAGATTGATGGCAAATGTCATTATGGCATGTGATAGTTATGGATTACAATGATTATGGAAAATGAGATTATTGATATTGATATTATGGAAAACAAAGATTCTGGCATATAATTAATATGGCAAACAATGAGTATGGCATACAAAATTATAGAAAACAACATTATGGCAGATAAAAATCGGGCAAATGACATTCTGGCAAGCAAGAGTATACCCATTTAAATACCTAAATCGCTATATGTTGGCTGGTAATATATGAGAAGTGCAGAAAGTATTTCGTGATCAGCTCCACTGCATCATAAGCTACAGTAGCTAAGTGGTTCAGCCATGCGGTTGCCAAATGGCGGTCGCGGGTTCGAATCCCGGCTCGTACCGATGAGTTTTTCGGAACTTATATACGGAATATCGTTTGATATTTGCCGTTAGCTTTCGGAAAACATCGTGAGGAAACCTGCATATGTCTGCGAAGAAATTCAAAAGGTGCATGTGAAGTCCCCAACCCGCACTGGGCCAGCGTGGGGACTATTGCCCTTTCCCTCTCATCCGTGAGAGGAGGCCTTTGCCCAGCAGTGGGACAGGCTGATTTATTATTATATTAGTCGGCAACATCTACGAAAACTCATCGAAATCTGTGAAATTATTTATCTGCAATTGGAATTTACACTTTTTTTGGCCAACCTCCATTCCTGGCCCCGTATCATGGTCGGCCTCATCACGCGATAAGTGACAAGTTAGAGCGTCAGTCTCGTTCTGTCGAATGGTGTCAACCAGTGACGGACGCTCTATCTTGTCACTTATCGCGTGATAAGGCCGACCATGATACGGGGCCTTATTCTGTTTCATGATTTATTTAAAAGAAACGAAATCGCTATATGCATGCCTATCTTTCCTATCTTTGAGTCTATTAAATACTGGGTTTTAAACCGCAACTAAAAAAGGGTTTTTATAAGTTTAACATATCTGTGGGATCATAGCTCCCAAATAGAAGAACCGGTATGAGGCGTGGCTTTTTGAAGTGAAAACTTCTTTAGCGGCGCTGTGCACTTTTTGGGATAGGGAAAAATTGTTAAACTCGCTACAGGTGTAGGAGCGTAGCAGGTCACGTGACGGTAGGATTTAGTGTTGCCAGTTTACAGGCCGGAATACAAAAAGCGCGAGTTGCGCTTCAAAACGCGTTTTTTTTTGCAAAATTTAAATTATTCACGATTTTTTAAGCAATTCGCAAGTTTGCCGGCACTCCCGGTGCCATCCGGTCTTTTTTTAAGAATTTTTTTTTATTATTAATAGTATAATTTATTTTGTTTCATATTTATAATTTATGTAGCTATTAATAGATATTTTTCAACTAGAGACAACGGTTTTCCCTTCAGGATGCCACAGAATCGGATTCCGATGTGGACAACGACCAGACAGTGATAGAGAAGAAGTCAGCTGTTGAGGCGAGTGAGGACGCCAACATGGATACCAGCGAAGTCAAGCAGGAGGAGATGGCAGAACCACCGGATGAAAATGGACAGGATAGTGAGAGGTTAGCGTAGACTTCTGATTACTGCTGCCCTCGCAATAGGGAAGATGCAGCTATATATGTGTTAAGGGGATGCCTTGATTTGAGTCGAACGCGCCCCCTAGAGAGAGACACACGAAAAAAAGAGATGTAACACTCTTCGGGAAAGGCTTTTTTGGACAAATTTCGATAAATACTTAACTTAGTGAAGTTTTATCTAAATTTCATCAAGTGAGATTTAGATGAGATAAAATACTATATAATAATAACTTGATTGTGTCGTAAAATAATGTATCGTTTGAGTAGGCTGAGTAAAAAAGGAAACAGACCTAACTTTGTTTTTTTTTTCTATCTAGTAAATTTTAAGCAATCGATCAAATCAGATAAATAATCATATATCTGAATATTGGACCTTATTGTTTCTTAATGTAGTCAGAACGGCGTTTCAAAGCACGCGATAATTTCCAATGCACCGCCTTAAGGGTTATTATGTGTTTTTGTCAAAGAACAGCCCGAATACTTCGAGTTACGAAGTGAAGTCGTAGAGAGACGAACAAGACCACATCTTATGGCCCTTCCGTACAAACCTCCCAGTCACAAGTACATATACAAAATAAATGTTTATAATATAACTAAATATTTTTAATAATTTACCAAATGATTTAAAAGCATTATTGGGGAAATATTAAGACATAAATCGCTGATGGATAAATGTTTTTACAGTGTAAGGGAATATATATATATATATATATATATATATATATAAATCTACTGACATCTTACTGACTCATTGTCTTATTATTATCATTATTTTTAACCCCCGACGCAAAGAGAGGGTTGTTATAAGTTTAACGTGTCTGTCTGTGTATCTGTCTGTGGTATCGTAGCTCCCTAACGGATGGACCGATTTGAATGCGGTTTTTTTTGTGTTGTCGTGTTTATGTTTCATGCCGCCGTTTTTGAGATGTTGGACTTTTCTAAGTTGTAGTTATATAACTGTATTCTTGCAAAAAAAATACATTAGTAATTTTTATTAATTTTAGCAACCAAGGTCCTGCCCGATCCACCAGAGGGCGCGGCCGTCGCGGGCAAAAGAAAGAGGACAGTCAACAAGACACGGGTATGACAACCTTTAGCGTGTGACACTAAAAAAAAGTTTAAATGGTTCATGGTGATGACAGGTTGTCATTGTCATTAGTATTGAGATGTCGTGATTGTATGTTTTGATAAATTATTTTTGTGCCGTTTTATATGTTTTATGTTTGTGTATGTTGAAATTTATTGAATGAGTGCTCTATATAAAACACAAAATACAAATAAATAGTCTGTATGGGGTCGAAAAAGGGGTTTTGGTAATATCCAGGTGTGTATGAATTAATATCATTTAAGTTATTTGTTACAAGAAACGTTTGTCATGTTTTGGTAAAGGTTGCTGGAGTCCGCTGGATGCGGGTGGCGCAGGACCGGTCACTTTGGCACTCTTTGGGGGAGGCCTATGTCCAGCAGTGGACGTCTTTCGACTGATATGATGATAATGATGATGATGTTTTGTACAATTGGACATAATAGTATATCTAAAATGTTTTTCATAACGTAAGAGTTATTTAGTTAATAGGTTAATCGCTCCTGCACGGACCAATCAGGAGCAGGGAGCGTTTTATGTGCGATTCTATATTTGAATGAACTTGCGGCCGGTCGGCTCCTTGCGGACGTGGACGGCTGTGGTCGGCTGTCTTCGCATGTGACCGGCTCCGTCCGGCTTTTGCCTACTGCACTCTATTAAAACGCGGTCGGCTGCCGCCGGATGCTCGCGCACCCGTTGCGACGCGGCGCCAGGTGATCCGGCCCGGCCCGTTCGGTGGGAATCGTACATTAAAGTAATGCGGACGGGTCCGTATGGACGACCGTCAACGCGCACAGTTTCTTCATACATATTGGTCGTGCGGAGCGATCCGTACTGACGGTCCGCGCGACACTAAAACCAGACTGACGTTTTAGTGATTGGCAAACAACATTTATGTAACTAAAATTCAGCACACGAAAATAAAATATTACTTCGATCGATAGTGTATTGAGTTGCAACCATGAGTTATAAAAATGCTATGGTATTACCGTGAATGCTTAAATAAAAATTAACTCGGTGTCAGTTTTGTAACGGCAATTAAGCATTCAGTGTACATAAAAACTAACTTTTTCTGTTAATTTAAGAATAATATGCCTATACACGTTAATGAAATGGGTGCACGAATTATTGAAAATGCTCAAATGTACATATTTGCATGCTGTTTGGAACAGCTGGAAAAGGTGAAACAATAATATATTTACTCTAACACATGTAAACATACTCTTTTCCTGCAAATTGATTTGATTTGATTTGAACCATGCATTCTCCAGTAAATAAAGGGTCGGCAATGTACATGTGAACTCTCTCACTCACTCAACTCACTCTTGCAATGGCGTATATTCTACGCTACTGTGTTCGCTTACCATCAGGACAGCAGTAAGCTGATTTGCCATTATAGTATAATAACAATTACTGCACCAAATTCTTAGATTACGTTTAACATTATATTACCGACGACTGGTTAGCCTATTGGGTACGCCGCCGTACGAAGCTGAAGGTCTTGGGTTCGAATCCCGGTAAGGGAAAATATTTGTGATTTTACCGCCACGAAACGGAGACTACATGAATATACGCAAAACAATACGAACATAGAGGAATACTCACTCCACACTCTCGTATTCGGCAAGTGTCGTGTTGTTTTGAGAATGTGGAGCGGGCTTTAAGGGAGAACTTTCAAAATTGGAACACTTTAGCCAACATGCAATTTGAACGGTATTTGGGTTGTGGTCGGGTTGTATAGTGACGGAGTCCTCGTCGGAATCGAGTTCGGAGCTGACGCTGCGGCGGGCGCCGCGCCGCTCCACGCGCTCGCGCCAGGCCAAGCCGGCCTTCGTGCAGATCGCGCAGCGGGAGACGCGCGGCCGAGGTGAGCGCTCACTCTCCCTTCTACGTTCATTATGACTGAGGTCTGAGATGATATTCGAGATCAAAAGTGTAAACAGATGTGTTGCCACCATACAAAAATAAATGCAAGCAATGGTTAGTTAAATATCATAATTATATTATATAAACAACTTACTGCCTTATTCATAAAAAATCAAAAGGCCTACAATATATAAAAGGCCCCTATATATTTCGTCCCTTTCTTACGAAAACAACAAAGTGAGAGACAAACAAATTTTAAAGGCACTTTAGCTAAAATAGGTTTGTTGAACGTTTATGAATACGGCCATTAGTCATTAATTAAGTATCTATTGTACGTACCTAATAATAGTAATTTAGTTAAAATAGAACTCCTGTAATAGTTATTTACTTTTATTTACGATACAAGTGCCGAAAGTGGGAAATTCGTATCAAGTGGTGATAAATTAAAACACGACCGAAGGGAGTGTTTTAAATCGACAAGAGTTGCGAGTTGCCTATTCGCACGTGTATCGTACAACATTTTACTGTACATATGGCTCTTTAAAGTTTGGACATATGCACGGAAAGTGCTCTTTTCCGCACTAGTGCGGGAAAGTAGCACCATATGTACTGTAAAATATATATTTATTAGTTATAAAGTGAAAACAGCGGCAGTTAAACCTTTACGGCTTTGTCCGCTGTACAAATGTTTCCTTCTGTATTGTTTTGTTATAGTAAAAAAAAAAAAAGTCTAAAACCATTGAAATACTCATAAATATTATCATATTCAGACTTAAATAATATCGTATAAATAGTCCAAAATATTTTACTAAATTAAAGAGCCAACATGTATTTTTTAATTACGTATTGCCGTTGTTTAAATAAAATATGTGGAGTTTTAATTTATGCTGATGGTAGTGGTGACAAGTTTTAAACATTTGGTTAGTAATTAAAACAATAGACAGCTGGGCCCTGGGGCAGTGAGGCTCTCGGGCTGTGCAAGGAGTTAGGCAGACGATTAAGGGACAGGGGCCTTGACCCCCGCTCTGGGTCATGGCTCGTCCAACAGGTCTCCATTGCTGTTCAGCGAGGCAATGCCGCTAGCATTTTGGGGACCTTTGGTTCGGGCTTGACGCAGAGCGGGATGTACTCGTAGTATTACTTTTATTTATTTTTACGTATTTTAATTTTATCATTCTTTACACCATTGTATTCCGACTTGATTTGTAATTCATATTATGATAATGTCCATATTGTTATTTTAAACTAATTAAAGAAACAATTACCGGTTTCCTATTAGTTTCATTGGCAAATATTCATAGTGACTGATAAATCATTTAATATTTCGGAACATACAAAATATGGACCACCTGCGTCTGGCCCCTTAGCTACAGCATTGTGAACTAAATCCCATAGAATAAGTTTGGGCACAGGTTAGGGGCACTTCGCCAGGAATTACAGGACAAATGGTGACGCGTCAAAAATGGAGAAACTGTGTAAAACACGTCATTAAAATAGAAGACAAAGTGTGCCGACTCGACCACCTGATTGACAATGTCAACGATAGATTTATTATAAATGTAAATTCTGATTCTGATTCCATTACGTCGTCAAGTGAATTAAAAAAAATGAAGTGTTTTATGTCCTCCTTGTATTCCTGTCAAAATATTATAGTTATCCGAAAGTCTTTCGGCCTATAGCTGTATCTGTCAGTTAAAATCATGCATAATTTATATTTGGTGAACACATTGGACGAAAAAGATTTTATACCCTTGCAATGTCACTTTGAAATTGACAGTTGTTTGTTTACATTTTTGATCTCGAATTTCATCTCAGACCTTAGTATTCGCTTATGCGCCGTCGCCTAAATAAGGTATGCATGCACTTACAAGTGGATTGCTTAAACCTATTATCTATTCAGTGCGTACTTAGCGTACGAAAGTTTACTCACCGCGTCCGTTTCGAAACATAATCGTAGTAAAGCAAAACTGGTACTAAAATCGCCCTAATATTCCTCCCGCCAGATTCGAGTACCAATTTCTCAAATCGCAATTGTGGCCCATTTTTTATGTTTTGTCCGAATTTCGTTAGTGGTGCCGAAAGGAGCCCTCGGAGCGGGCGCTATGAGTAATCGGTTCTAGGTCTATTTGTTTGTGTATTTGTGTTCTCGTATGTGTTTGTAGTAGTGTGCTAGTGTGGCTCGGAGGGGATGTTGTTATAAGTTATAACACAAGAGACCGAAAGTCAATGAAAAAATAAATCGATTTTCAAGAAAGTTAGATTTTATAAAATTGGCGGAAATAACCGACGCATCAAGTCATAGGCATGCCGAGGGTTAGTCGGAAATAAATTTAAATTTAGGTACTTGTAACGTTTGCCTGTTTACTTTGTGTCTAACCTAAACCATATAAGGTTAATCCCACTCAAGAATGACGGTGAAGGTTAATGCATATACATACATATCGCATGTAACATAACATGTTTGAAACAAAGAAAACAAATGAAATGGTGCGTTTTGTTTCAGCAAAAACATTTACGATAAGGAAGAAACCTTACTGCCTCCGCGAGAGGAAACCCAAAATCCTTCGTAGAAAAACTATCAGATGTAAGCCATCCCTTTTTTTAAACGTATGGATATGAATGCGAGAAAGGGGTGGTATGTTAAAATAAGTTTGGGGTCAATTTTTGAGAATGTTTCTTTTGATTTGTAGACAATGATATTAATGCATAATGTGAACAATCCATTCACCTGATTACAATCGAATAAGGTACAGCCACGATCATAAACATGTATACACTTTTCGACCTTATCTCTAGGACATTATTGCGGGTTTGAGGATAACCTAACGTCTCCAAATTCTGAAAAAAAAAATCATGTGTAGCTTTTTATAAAATGGCCCCGTCATACGAAATTCGATTGTGGTAGTGATTCGATTCGAACGCAGCGGCACTACCACAATGTCCATTCCCTCACCTCCATGTGAGGTGGCCTGTGCCTAGGGGCTGTCCTTAAAAAACGTCATTTCAATATGGGAGGGGGGGGTGGCCATTCGATGATTTATTAGGGAGGGTCCATTTCACGGAATAAAAGGACCATGATAGGGGGGGTCAAAAAACGATGACGTAATTTATGGACAAGCCCCTAGCAATGGGAAGAGCATAGATTTGATGATGATGAATTGATGATATTGATTTTGTTAGGGCACTGTTTATTCAAAAGTTGTTCACAGCCCAATCCCCGTCAAGCAGCAGCAGTAGCACATGTAGCTCCGACACGGACGAAGACCTCAACGTCACTATGAAGAAGAAGACCAAGGGCAGGTTAGTTGGGACGATTTTCAACCTTATACGTTAAGAGATAGGGCATATATTTACACCTCTGCCACACACTCGTCGAGGATTTGCTAGGAAAGTAGTGGATTTTGGACGCGAGTCAAAGGAGCGGTAATAAAGGCAAATAACCTAGTGCGGCCTATTATTTATTTTATATTTCCACCTTAATCAATACCGAAGCCACAAAACAACTACGTCCACTGTAGGCAGGCGAGTTCTTGGAAATATTTTCGACCTTATACGTAAAGCAATAAGGCTCAGAATGTCATGTCGCTCATATTTGGAGCAGCCCAACTGAGGAAATACTTAATTTACAAAAGATGGCAGTCGTGCAGTCAGCATCCAAAGTAAACGAAGACGTCAATTCCCAGTCAATTTAATTTACTTTAAAACAAAGTTTTAACCGACTTCAATTTAGTGCTCTGCTTAGCCACGAGAACATTTCCACATTTTTTTTACAATTTACCACATGAACTGATTTCCGATAGCAAATGCGTTGATTACTATAGCTACTACCGCAGACTGGCTAGTTTTACGGACTTCTCGAGAACCTTCGTATTTTTGTTGATTCATTGCTTCTTTTCAGACAAAAGTCCAAGTCTACGGACGACAAGAAAACTGATAGGGCACTGAGAGACATACAGCCCGTGGAGGTCGATGGAAGTGTCCGATTTTCATCTGTAAGCAACTATTTTATCTACAAACATTTAAATCTATACTCTGGCCAGCCATTCATACATACACACACATGAATGCATCTGTGATCATTTATTTATTTTAATAGTCGAGTGTAAATCTTTAATTTCTACTGTGATGTTAGACTGGCCATAGATATTTTGGCAAACTATTCGAAGCACTATTCTTTGATTTTGATTACATCATTTTCCCAACAGGTCGGCGGTTTAGAAGAGCACATAAAATGCCTCCGCGAGATGGTGCTTTTCCCCCTAATGTACCCAGACTTGTTCAGCAAATTCAACACCCGTCCAGCTAAAGGCGTCCTGCTCCACGGTCCTCCAGGCACTGGCAAGACGTTGCTCGCTCGAGCTTTGGCCAATGAGTGCAGTTTGATAGGAGGCAGGAAGGTGGCCTTCTTTATGAGGAAGGGAGCGGATTGCTTGAAGAAGTGGGTCGGGGAGAGCGAGAGGCACTTGAAGCTGCTGTTTCAACAGGTATGTTTCAATACCTCTTACCTACTTCTTATTGCCTGGTAGTTTTAATGGCGTTGAATGCCGCCGGGGGTAGGGGAAAATTACCCAGACCAGACTTGTATGGTAAAATGAACCAATGGTGTCTTGTTCCACGGTCCGTTGGGCACTGGGAAGACTGTTAGCTCGAGCGTTAGCCATTGAGTGCAGTCTGATAGGAGGCAGGAAGGTGGCGTTCTTTATGAGAAAGGGAGCGGATTGTTTGAAGAAGTGGGTCGGGGAGAGCGAGAGGCACTTGAAGCTGCTGTTTCAACAGGTATGTTTCTATAAATCTTACCTACTTATTGCCTGGTACTTTTAACGGTGCTGAATGCAGTCGGGGGTAGAGGAAAATTACCCAGATCAGACGTATATGGTAAAATGAACCAATGGCGTCTTGTTCCACGGTCCGTTGGGCACTGGGAAGACTGTTAGCTCGAGCGTTAGCCATTGAGTGCAGTCTGATAGGAGGAAGGAAGGTGGCGTTCTTTATGAGAAAGGGAGCGGATTGTTTGAAGAAGTGGGTGGGGGAGAGCGAGAGGCACTTGAAGCTGCTGTTTCAACAGGTATGTTTCTATAAATCTTACCTACTTCTTATTGCCTGGTACTTTTAACGGTGCTGAATGCAGTCGGGGGTAGAGGAAAATTACCCAGATCAGACGTATATGGTAAAATGAACCAATGGCGTCTTGTTCCACGGTCCGTTGGGCACTGGGAAGACTGTTAGCTCGAGCGTTAGCCATTGAGTGCAGTCTGATAGGAGGCAGGAAGGTGGCGTTCTTTATGAGAAAGGGAGCGGATTGTTTGAGGAAGTGGGTCGGGGAGAGCGAGAGGCACTTGAAGCTGCTGTTTCAACAGGTATGTTTGCGATAACTCTTGAGGAGTTCTTATTTCCTGGTACTTTTTCAAGCATTACAGTGCAGCTAGTTTATTCATAAAGTGATAAGAACAAAGCAGTTTAGTTGGGGGAGGTAGATGGATTGTCTGAAAAAGTGATAACGAGAAAGCTAGAGGGATTTGTAGCTTTACTGGTTTACCTTGGTACTTTAGATGTGATAACATGTTTACAAAATGTTTTCATTGATGGTAAATGGGGAAGGCTGATATTCTATGAGGGCCGGCGCGAAATTTCACCAATTGGATGGGACAAAGGCTTGCCCTATCTATACTCTTGGGGAGTTAATCTTCTAGTAGTTTTGACTTGGCAACATCGGTTGTTTGTAAAGTAAAGACAGCACCCGTTTTTTTTGTCTCGATGCTAACTTATTCCAAGCAACTACTACGGCGTAGCAGTATTTCCGCCTTGTAGCGAAAATCATAGGCCTTTAATAGGTTAAAACAATGTGTTTTTTCGCAGGCCAACAAAATGAAGCCGTCCATAATATTCTTCGACGAGATCGATGCGCTCGCCCCGGTCCGGAGCGTGCGGCAAGATCAAGTGCACGCGAGCGTTGTTGGCACGCTGCTCGCTGAAATGGACGGATTATGTGACAGGTATACAGATAATGAGATGAGACTATCAGACTTACACACTATCAAAGCTCGTAATAAGACGATAAGAGAGATACACGCTGTATCGGACTGAGTCCGGGTGCGGTCGGTTGCATATGCGGAAAAATATTGTAATCATACTTACAGATATGCCTGTGTAGTCGATACAAAGATGCAGAAAGCCATTTGGTTACCTGGGTGTTGCTTTGACTCCCAGTGTATAAAAATTTCGGAGAATCGTTATCACACTACCAGCCGTTGTGGAGAACCTTGGCGAAGGCCATTGTTCAGTAGCATCACTGGTCTTTGAATAAATTGATGAACATGTTGCATTTTATAATTAACGTTTCATCATCATCATATCAGCCGGAACACGTCCACTGCTGGACATAGGCTCTCCCAAGGAGTGCCACAATGACCGGACCTGGGCCACCTGCATCAGCAGGTCGCGGGAGTCCCAGTTTACCAGGTCATCAGTCCACCTTGTGGGCCTACCCACGCTGCGCCTTCCGGTACGTGATAGGCCGGTAGTATGATGTGATCAAAGTTAAAACTTAACCTTCCTTACAGGGGAGAAGTGATCATAATCGGAGCCACGAACCGCTTGGACGCCGTGGACCCGGCGCTCAGGCGCGCGGGCCGCTTCGACCGCGAGCTGCACTTCCCGCCGCCACACGCCGCCGCAAGACGAGATATCCTAGACATATACACTAGTCATTGGAGGCCCAGGCCTTCTGATGACACGTTGGACCATTTGGCGCAGGTCGCTAGCGGCTATGGAGGTAAGCCTTACAGCACAGCAAGCCATATAATATCCGTATTACGAAGGAATCTCTGGCAGCAGAGATCCATACAACAGAACTGTGATCTGCGGTTGCCGTGACCGCATACTGCTGCACGTCACGATAACAACAAGCCATTGGAGGGTCAGGTGACGACTAAAACCTCCGTTATTATTGATCATGTCAGAAGTGACATGATCAATAATAACCTAACTAATAGCGAGTCACCGTCTGCCAGAGATAAATATTGAAACAGTTTTATTAGGCAGGCGTCCATTGTTTCACCCAATTGCCCAGCCACTAGTCCATCATTTCAACCCAATAACCCGTTTTATTTAGATTCCATCAACCATCAATAGTCCCTATACACCCCAGCGGGTGCTGTCTCTGTGTGCATCCCATGACACGGGCAGGGACAGCATCCGCTCGGTGTACTCCTTGCATTTCATTAAATTGTCAAAAGGGCCTCTACGTGTTGGCTAAGTTGGTACTTTGTAGGTACCTAGCTCCACGCACGCCTCCCAAAGGTCCGGGACATCATTGTCCCGTGAACGGGAAAGACCTAACTACACACACACACACACTACACACACACACACACACACACACACACACACACACACACTACACTAGAAAACAATACGCTAACAAAAATTGTTATTAATGCATAATATTTAGCGCTAAATGATTCAGATGCTAATGTAATTATTTCTTACAGGTTCAGACTTAAAGGCGTTGTGTTCAGAAGCAGTATTGAAAGCGTTGCGAAGAGTGTACCCTCAAGTATACGAAAGTGAATACGCGTTACTAATAGATACGAAAAATGTAAGTGTTCTTTCGTTTTTTATTTATTCCATTGAATAACATTTCAGTGTCATAAATCACTTATTGCATGCAAATAAGATCGAATTCCAAGCCTCAATTCGAGTTGAATTGCAATTCGTATCTCCCCAAGAATGTTGCTATTAACATTCTTAGGGATCGCCCATTTTGAACATACAATATTTATATCTGTTTCTTTTTTGAGTGCCTGTGACGAACCGTCAGAAATACAGTAAATATCAAGTTAGACCCAAGTAAAATATTCATTAAAATAAGTTAATACCAATGTATTTAAACTCCAACAATCTCTTTAGTCAGTGTCAATTTCGCTCGCTTTACTTTTGCGATAAAGCCGACTCGCAAGTGTAACATACTCTTCACAGGTGGAAGTGACACGCGAAGACTTACTATCAGCCATGCAGTCCCTGGTCGCGGCTGGCGCCCGCACCAGTCCCTTAGCAGCCAAACGGTTGCCTGCGTACCTGGCGCCCTTACTTCAAGAACAAATACAGGCAGCAGGAGAGCTCTTGCAAACTGTGTTTGTGCGGGATAAGAGGTGAGAGATACTGAATAATTAAGCTGTATACGAGGCTTGCTGTAGTCCCCTAAGAGACAAGTGCAAGTTTCGTCACACCGCGTTTGTGCGGGATGAGAGGCGAGATCGCACTGTCAATAGTAGTTCGATTAGATTAGGTTTATTAATTACACGATAAAAATTACTATATAAATTTGCATAAAATTTACATGAATTTCTACCATGTTTGTCAATTTTAATAATAAAAACTTGAGTCTACTGTAAATACAAAATATTATGTTATTCTCTCTCCCGAAAACGAAAGTCATTCGTTACTCATTACACACAATAACATATTTTCGAAACTATTGATATTTCAAAAAAAATATCTCAAGCAGTATTGTCACGTTTAAAAACTAATAATGAAAGTATTTTTTTAATTAAAGGAAAAAAAATATTTTTCATGCATTCATGGCCCGTTGCTACTAACCAACTAAGCTATCGGAACAATCCGGTTCGGCCCCCAAATCCTTCAATCAGTTCCTACCTACAACGCCTTAGGGAGGCCAGAGCGACATCTACCAGAAGACTTAGGCTTCCTAACGGCACCAACATCTCAAATTATATTGAGAAATCGTCAGTAACGATGCGCCACCCCATGCTCTAGACTTCTCTATGTTTATTTTTGTTCGCTGCAATAAGGACGTTGCTCGTCACAAGCAAGTAATCCCTACAAATTCCATACTGTGGTATACAGGAGCGTTTTTGAAGTTTCATAAAATAAAAACAAAAAGCAGCTAACCTTTTCTTTGTCGACAGGATCGGTGACGTCCCGCTCTCTCCAAGCGTGCTACTGATCAGCGGCGAGTGCTCCGAGACACACATAGCGCCCGCGTTGCTCGCTCAACTAGAGCACTGTACGGTGAAGGAGCTCAGTATGAGCACTCTGCATTCTGTGCACGCGTTCACGCAGGAACAGGCGCTGATCACTGTAAGTGACATCATTTGTTAAGTGACATCATTTGTTTCCGACTTATAAATGGATCAAAGATGTTGATAAGCTATCTAAGCTGGCGGTTTGGGCGGGTGAAAAATAGATTAAAGCTAGGTATCAGTCTTGCTGTCTTGGAGCGTAGTGATCAGCGGCGATTGCTCCGAGACACATAGCGCCCGCGTTGCTCGCTCATTTAGAGCACTGTATGCTGAGGAGCTAAGTATGATCACTCTGCATTCTGTGCACGCTTTCACGCAGCAACATGCGCTGATCTCAGTAAGTGGCATCATTTGTATGTTTGTAAAAAGTTTCTCTAACGATTACGATTGGATATATTATCCGGGTTGAAAAACCGATCTAGTTCTTACTCCCAAGAAAATTTGCTTTGTGATTGGTAAATTCACACGAGAGAACGTTGATAATGTAACCCAGTGGGGCATGGAGTTCTCATTGCTTCTTAATCTCATTATTTTCGAAATAATGGCATTTAAGTCTATCTGGATACTATACAATACAAATACTCTTTATTGTACACCTATTTCTATTCTAACTTCTGCCGTCTTGGGTTTTGATTGAATCATATCTGCTCTATTTTGCATTAATTGCCCCGTTTCCTCCGACAATACGTCTTTACCCTTTTTAGGGTTCCGTACCAAAAAAGGTACTAAAGGAACCCTTATGGTGCGACTCCGTCCGTCTGTCTGTCTGTCACAAAGTGAAATATCTCACGAACTACTTAAGGTATCAATTTGAAATTTGGAATGGTTTTAATTGAAAGTCATCCACGTGCATGGAAAATGAAAAATTTTAATATATATTTTAATTTTCCATAAAATCTTACGAATTATGAGGAAAGAAAAAATTCAACTATTGGGTCAAGTGGGGTATCATTTGAAAGGGCTTGAGTTGCACATTTTGAAACAGTTTTTCTTTTTTTTCTACACAGGGAAAATTTTGATCTATGAAGGAAAATGTAAAAAAAATACCATCCCCCCCCCCCCCTTATCTCCGAAGTAATTCAAGCGAAAAATTTGAAATAATTACTTGTGATTAAGATAAACATAAACATTACGGGAAATGTTTTTGTTTTTCTGTATCTAGCATATTTATTGTTTTATTTACAAAAACCATTTCCTAGTTAAGTTTGCAATTTAATCAACTTTATAAGTATTTTTTTGTTTTGAAATTCCTATAAGACATAATAGAAATACCCTTATTTCAAATTAAAAATAATAATCGAGATCTGTACACGTGATAAACAATAATCGCTAAAACACCAACATGCATACTAAGCTGATTGCCCTTGCACGTTAGTACCAAATGGGGCCGATAGACGGCGCTGACCCCATTCGCGTTGTTAAGATTTTTCTAGAATGAATGGAGTTGGGACGGGTATATTTCAATAGCAGGTCAAAAAAAATCGCGATTCAATTGTCTTGGTAGTTTGATGGTGTTGGTGTAAAAGTTACTCTTGTTTTAAATTGAATTCTGTTGTGTTGGGTTAAAATAAGTAAATAATTTAACAAATATTGGGACATTTACCTTTACCTTGAGTTAATTGCTAGTTTGTACGGAACCCTCGGTGCGCGAGTCGGACTCGCACTTGACCGGTTTTTTTTAATTATATCTCTTGTTCTCTTACATTTATTAATAACTTCAGTAAGCTTATTTTATGTGTCTGGTATGTTATCTTCGGATAACTTTCCTTGTAAGTTGTTTAATTCTTGTTTAAGTTAGTCAGCTGTTATATGTGACTTTTGGTCAGTGGTCTCTTTATACTGACTGATAAATCAGGTGACGGACAAAATTAGGTGTTATAGATATTAGTCAAGCTCGAACTATTCGGTGGTTGGTGTTAAAATTAAGGCTGGCTACTACGCTACAATCTTCAAATGATCTGCTTCGATTGGTCAGAATATAGTCGATCACATTTTTATAGACATCCAGGTCCAATAGCTTTTTTCTTTCTTTTTATAAAGTGTATTTAAGATTACTAGATTTGGTTCGTGGGCTAAGTTGATTAGTTTTTCACCATTCCTGGTCCTTTTCTTTCTACAGAATTGACCAAGGACGCTTTCTTCTCCTTTTTCCTTGTCCCTATTTGGGCATTGAAGAGTCCCTCCGAGTATAATATAATATATAGATAATTAGGGTAAGATTGTTCGAGTCTAAATTGATGATTGTGTTGGTGAGTTTATTATAAAAAATCTTCGATTACATTTTTAGGTGATTGTTCTGTCGGTGAGTATACTTGAACTATTGTCCATTCAGTGTTATCTATTTTGTGGAAGTGTGATGTTCTGTACTGCTGCTTTGTTTTCCGGTTACTGTACGTTACTACTTTTTTGTCTGTGCTTCTACCAGGGAGTTGTTTCTGTTTGACATGTGGTTAACCCATTCGTTCGGCAAAGTCGTACACAAAATCTGTCCAGTTTTCCAGATCCGGTAAAATGATACCTGCTCCTCAGTCCTGTAGGCGAGTGTCCAGTAGTGCAAGTGACTGTCGATTGCCCTAATCCAGGATGTAATGTAATTTTTTTTAAAACGATTATACTCGTCTACCGGATCTGAGAGCATATCGCACGGGGCCCAACTTACAAAAAAAAAAAGCATATCGCACAAGACGAGTTAATTCGTCATCCGGAACGAAAGGCTTAATTTTGGATTGTTTAGCAGGCTGGTTAATTTTTTCTTGATTTTTGCCATAATTGAAGTTGTTGTGAACAGGGATGAAGATGGTACCCTTTTCCTTTTATCCTTTTTTAACCCCCGACGAAAAAAGAGGGGTGTTATAAGTTTAACGTCTATCTGTGGTATCGTAGCTCCCAAACGGATGGACCGATTTCAATGCGGTTTTTTTTACGCATAGATAATTTTATCCCGAGTGTTCTTAGCGATGTTTCATCAAAATCTGTTTAGCCGTTTTTGTGACATTGGACTTTGAAATGTAAATGCCGAGGGTTTTTTAACTTCTCTAAGTCGTTGATTCTATATTTTCTTTTATTAACAATTTGTGGTGTGTATAATGGCATATTTTCCTGCCTCTCTTGCTTCTATCAGTTTTGGTATGAGAGCCTTTCTTTCTTCACACACTTCTTTTGTGAAATCATGATTTATCTTCTAATTTTTTGGTGAGAGTTATTTTGATTGGTCTGATTTTCTTCTCGATCTTCTTCCCCAATCTTTCGCTCTGCTAATTTCCCATCTGTCCCACTCAGCACTCTTTAGTTCTTTGTTAAAATTGTTTAAAGCTTCCAAAACTATTTCCATTAGCTCGGTGTCATTCCTTTCTCTTTCTTCTAAGCTATGAATGATCACGTTGTTTCTTCTTGATTCAAATTCCAGGCTTCTTTTTTTTGATTTTAGTAGGCCATTTTCAGTATTCAGGTTTTCAGTTGCCTGGATGATTGGCAGTAACTTTGCCTCTATTGTTCTCAATTGGACTTTTTCATTTGTTACATCCGTTTGTTTTTCGAATTCTTCCTTCATTTTATTCCATAAAAGATTCATTTGTTCTTCCATGTTTTTTGTTGCGTTTCTTTTTGGGATGCAATAACAAAACGTATAATTTTTGCTTAAAATGGAACGTCTTTTACTCTATAGGTTGCTGGCCATGCCGATATGTCACTTATGTTGATGTTAATTTGTGATGACAACACTGACCTCCCGCCGTAATGTTGGCATGTTGGTGTGATATTTGACACTTGACTTTTGAGGTTGTGTTTGTTACTGTTTTTTCGCAGATTTATGTCGTAATCTTGAAGAAAATACTGAATTTTCCAATACATTTCCTTTTTAAAGTTCTTCTTCATAGTATTCTTCACAACCCGATTGTTTTTGTCTGGTTTGCACTGAGATAACGATTATTTTTTACGGTTATTTTTACGAACAGCACTGACAATCAACTTAATAGTTAGAACGCCGGAACCGGATACTACACAATCATACATATATACAAATATCGCAATTAAAAATATATAATACATAAACAGTCAGCCAAAAAATAATAATAATAAGAAGGGATAGGGGACAGACAAATAATGTTTTTTAAAAAGGGATTTGAAGTTGCCAGTAGATTTTGCTTGTCTAATGTCCAGAGGGAGAGAAATCCACAGTCGAATAGCCTTAAAAGTGAACGAACTATTCTAAACTTAGGAAGATGACGAAGGCACAGTTAATAGCAAATTGTTGGAAGATTTAACAGAATTAAAATGACTAAAACGCTTTTTGAGATAGCGGGGAGTTGCAGGGTTAAAAAGGACACTAAATAGAAGGGAAATAATGAGAGAGTTAACGGCGATAACGGATAGGGAGCCACTTGAGTTTGGAACGGAAACTAGAAACATGGTTATATGACCATGAAACTCATATTTGCGTAACCCAAATATGAACCGAATGCAGACATTCTGGAGACGCTCAAGCTTATTAAGTAGCTGGATATAACATGAACGGACATTTTAGGTGCTAGTAAAAAAAAAAAGAAAGTGTGATATTTCAAAAATATTACGTGCGTCTGTCTAATAAAGTCTGCCAAAATATACGCACTGTGAATTAGAAGTTACTTTCACACTGAAAATCAGCGCCTTGGTGTGTCTTGCCGTGGCTTTATGCTGAGGGCGACACTCTATATTTAAAGTAAGCAAAGTATGTCGTTACAGTTGTTCTCTGAATGCCGTCGCGCCGATCGCGGCTGCGTGCTCTTCGTCCGCGACTGTCCGGGCGTGTGGGGCATGCTGGGTGCTCCCGGGGCCGCGCTGTTCGCGCAGCTGTGGCGCGCGCGCGCCGCCGGGGACGACACGCTGCTGCTGGCCACCAGCAACGTGCCGCAGAGGAACCTGCCGCAAGAGGTAACTGCCGCATGAGGTAACTCTTCGTCCGCGACTGTCCGGGCGTGTGGGGCATGCTGGGTGCTCCCGGGGCCGCGCTGTTCGCGCAGCTGTGGCGCGCGCGCGCCGCCGGGGACGACACGCTGCTGCTGGCCACCAGCAACGTACCGCAGAGGGACCTGCCGCAAGAGGTAACTGCCGCATGAGGTAACTCTTCGTCCGCGACTGTCCGGGCGTGTGGGGCATGCTGGGTGCTCCCGGGGCCGCGCTGTTCGCGCAGCTGTGGCGCGCGCGCGCCGCCGGGGACGACACGCTGCTGCTGGCCACCAGCAACGTGCCGCAGAGGGACCTGCCGCAAGAGGTAACTGCTGCATGAGGTAACTCTTCGTCCGCGACTGTCCGGGCGTGTGGGGCATGCTGGGTGCTCCCGGGGCCGCGCTGTTCGCGCAGCTGTGGCGCGCGCGCGCCGCCGGGGACGACACGCTGCTGCTGGCCACCAGCAACGTGCCGCAGAGGGACCTGCCGCAAGAGGTAACTGCCGCATGAGGTAACTCTTCGTCCGCGACTGTCCGGGCGTGTGGGGCATGCTGGGTGCTCCCGGGGCCGCGCTGTTCGCGCAGCTGTGGCGCGCGCGCGCCGCCGGGGACGACACGCTGCTGCTGGCCACCAGCAACGTGCCGCAGAGGGACCTGCCGCAAGAGGTAACTGCCGCATGAGGTAACTCTTCGTCCGCGACTGTCCGGGCGTGTGGGGCATGCTGGGTGCTCCCGGGGCCGCGCTGTTCGCGCAGCTGTGGCGCGCGCGCGCCGCCGGGGACGACACGCTGCTGCTGGCCACCAGCAACGTGCCGCAGAGGGACCTGCCGCAAGAGGTAACTGCCGCATGAGGTAACTCTTCGTCCGCGACTGTCCGGGCGTGTGGGGCATGCTGGGTGCTCCCGGGGCCGCGCTGTTCGCGCAGCTGTGGCGCGCGCGCGCCGCCGGGGACGACACGCTGCTGCTGGCCACCAGCAACGTGCCGCAGAGGGACCTGCCGCAAGAGGTAACTGCCGCATGAGGTAACTCTTCGTCCGCGACTGTCCGGGCGTGTGGGGCATGCTGGGTGCTCCCGGGGCCGCGCTGTTCGCGCAGCTGTGGCGCGCGCGCGCCGCCGGGGACGACACGCTGCTGCTGGCCACCAGCAACGTGCCGCAGAGGGACCTGCCGCAAGAGGTAACTGCCGCATGAGGTAACTCTTCGTCCGCGACTGTCCGGGCGTGTGGGGCATGCTGGGTGCTCCCGGGGCCGCGCTGTTCGCGCAGCTGTGGCGCGCGCGCGCCGCCGGGGACGACACGCTGCTGCTGGCCACCAGCAACGTGCCGCAGAGGGACCTGCCGCAAGAGGTAACTGCCGCATGAGGTAACTCTTCGTCCGCGACTGTCCGGGCGTGTGGGGCATGCTGGGTGCTCCCGGGGCCGCGCTGTTCGCGCAGCTGTGGCGCGCGCGCGCCGCCGGGGACGACACGCTGCTGCTGGCCACCAGCAACGTGCCGCAGAGGAACCTGCCGCAAGAGGTAACTGCCGCATGAGGTAACTCTTCGTCCGCGACTGTCCGGGCGTGTGGGGCATGCTGGGTGCTCCCGGGGCCGCGCTGTTCGCGCAGCTGTGGCGCGCGCGCGCCGCCGTGGACGACACGCTGCTGCTGGCCACCAGCAACGTGCCGCAGAGGGACCTGCCGCAAGAGGTAACTGCCGCATGAGGTAACTCTTCGTCCGCGACTGTCCGGGCGTGTGGGGCATGCTGGGTGCTCCCGGGGCCGCGCTGTTCGCGCAGCTGTGGCGCGCGCGCGCCGCCGGGGACGACACGCTGCTGCTGGCCACCAGCAACGTGCCGCAGAGGAACCTGCCGCAAGAGGTAACTGCCGCATGAGGTAACTCTTCGTCCGCGACTGTCCGGGCGTGTGGGGCATGCTGGGTGCTCCCGGGGCCGCGCTGTTCGCGCAGCTGTGGCGCGCGCGCGCCGCCGTGGACGACACGCTGCTGCTGGCCACCAGCAACGTGCCGCAGAGGGACCTGCCGCAAGAGGTAACTGCCGCATGAGGTAACTCTTCGTCCGCGACTGTCCGGGCGTGTGGGGCATGCTGGGTGCTCCCAGGGCCGCGCTGTTCGCGCAGCTGTGGCGCGCGCGCGCCGCCGGGGACGACACGCTGCTGCTGGCCACCAGCAACGTGCCGCAGAGGAACCTGCCGCAAGAGGTAACTGCCGCATGAGGTAACTCTTCGTCCGCGACTGTCCGGGCGTGTGGGGCATGCTGGGTGCTCCCGGGGCCGCGCTGTTCGCGCAGCTGTGGCGCGCGCGCGCCGCCGGGGACGACACGCTGCTGCTGGCCACCAGCAACGTGCCGCAGAGGAACCTGCCGCAAGAGGTAACTGCCGCATGAGGTAACTCTTCGTCCGCGACTGTCCGGGCGTGTGGGGCATGCTGGGTGCTCCCGGGGCCGCGCTGTTCGCGCAGCTGTGGCGCGCGCGCGCCGCCGGGGACGACACGCTGCTGCTGGCCACCAGCAACGTGCCGCAGAGGGACCTGCCGCAAGAGGTAACTGCCGCATGAGGTAACTCTTCGTCCGCGACTGTCCGGGCGTGTGGGGCATGCTGGGTGCTCCCGGGGCCGCGCTGTTCGCGCAGCTGTGGCGCGCGCGCGCCGCCGGGGACGACACGCTGCTGCTGGCCACCAGCAACGTGCCGCAGAGGGACCTGCCGCAAGAGGTAACTGCCGCATGAGGTAACTCTTCGTCCGCGACTGTCCGGGCGTGTGGGGCATGCTGGGTGCTCCCGGGGCCGCGCTGTTCGCGCAGCTGTGGCGCGCGCGCGCCGCCGGGGACGACACGCTGCTGCTGGCCACCAGCAACGTGCCGCAGAGGGACCTGCCGCAAGAGGTAACTGCCGCATGAGGTAACTCTTCGTCCGCGACTGTCCGGGCGTGTGGGGCATGCTGGGTGCTCCCGGGGCCGCGCTGTTCGCGCAGCTGTGGCGCGCGCGCGCCGCCGGGGACGACACGCTGCTGCTGGCCACCAGCAACGTGCCGCAGAGGGACCTGCCGCAAGAGGTAACTGCCGCATGAGGTAACTCTTCGTCCGCGACTGTCCGGGCGTGTGGGGCATGCTGGGTGCTCCCGGGGCCGCGCTGTTCGCGCAGCTGTGGCGCGCGCGCGCCGCCGGGGACGACACGCTGCTGCTGGCCACCAGCAACGTGCCGCAGAGGGACCTGCCGCAAGAGGTAACTGCCGCATGAGGTAACTCTTCGTCCGCGACTGTCCGGGCGTGTGGGGCATGCTGGGTGCTCCCGGGGCCGCGCTGTTCGCGCAGCTGTGGCGCGCGCGCGCCGCCGGGGACGACACGCTGCTGCTGGCCACCAGCAACGTGCCGCAGAGGAACCTGCCGCAAGAGGTAACTGCCGCATGAGGTAACTCTTCGTCCGCGACTGTCCGGGCGTGTGGGGCATGCTGGGTGCTCCCGGGGCCGCGCTGTTCGCGCAGCTGTGGCGCGCGCGCGCCGCCGGGGACGACACGCTGCTGCTGGCCACCAGCATCGTGCCGCAGAGGGACCTGCCGCAAGAGGTAACTGCCGCATGAGGTAACTCTTCGTCCGCGACTGTCCGGGCGTGTGGGGCATGCTGGGTGCTCCCGGGGCCGCGCTGTTCGCGCAGCTGTGGCGCGCGCGCGCCGCCGGGGACGACACGCTGCTGCTGGCCACCAGCAACGTGCCGCAGAGGGACCTGCCGCAAGAGGTAACTGCCGCATGAGGTAACTCTTCGTCCGCGACTGTCCGGGCGTGTGGGGCATGCTGGGTGCTCCCGGGGCCGCGCTGTTCGCGCAGCTGTGGCGCGCGCGCGCCGCCGGGGACGACACGCTGCTGCTGGCCACCAGCAACGTGCCGCAGAGGGACCTGCCGCAAGAGGTAACTGCCGCATGAGGTAACTCTTCGTCCGCGACTGTCCGGGCGTGTGGGGCATGCTGGGTGCTCCCGGGGCCGCGCTGTTCGCGCAGCTGTGGCGCGCGCGCGCCGCCGGGGACGACACGCTGCTGCTGGCCACCAGCAACGTGCCGCAGAGGGACCTGCCGCAAGAGGTAACTGCTGCATGAGGTAACTCTTCGTCCGCGACTGTCCGGGCGTGTGGGGCATGCTGGGTGCTCCCGGGGCCGCGCTGTTCGCGCAGCTGTGGCGCGCGCGCGCCGCCGGGGACGACACGCTGCTGCTGGCCACCAGCAACGTGCCGCAGAGGGACCTGCCGCAAGAGGTAACTGCCGCATGAGGTAACTCTTCGTCCGCGACTGTCCGGGCGTGTGGGGCATGCTGGGTGCTCCCGGGGCCGCGCTGTTCGCGCAGCTGTGGCGCGCGCGCGCCGCCGGGGACGACACGCTGCTGCTGGCCACCAGCAACGTGCCGCAGAGGAACCTGCCGCAAGAGGTAACTGCCGCATGAGGTAACTCTTCGTCCGCGACTGTCCGGGCGTGTGGGGCATGCTGGGTGCTCCCGGGGCCGCGCTGTTCGCGCAGCTGTGGCGCGCGCGCGCCGCCGGGGACGACACGCTGCTGCTGGCCACCAGCAACGTGCCGCAGAGGGACCTGCCGCAAGAGGTAACTGCCGCATGAGGTAACTCTTCGTCCGCGACTGTCCGGGCGTGTGGGGCATGCTGGGTGCTCCCGGGGCCGCGCTGTTCGCGCAGCTGTGGCGCGCGCGCGCCGCCGGGGACGACACGCTGCTGCTGGCCACCAGCAACGTGCCGCAGAGGAACCTGCCGCAAGAGGTAACTGCCGCATGAGGTAACTCTTCGTCCGAGACTGTCCGGGCGTGTGGGGCATGCTGGGTGCTCCCGGGGCCGCGCTGTTCGCGCAGCTGTGGCGCGCGCGCGCCGCCGGGGACGACACGCTGCTGCTGGCCACCAGCAACGTGCCGCAGAGGGACCTGCCGCAAGAGGTAACTGCCGCATGAGGTAACTCTTCGTCCGCGACTGTCCGGGCGTGTGGGGCATGCTGGGTGCTCCCGGGGCCGCGCTGTTCGCGCAGCTGTGGCGCGCGCGCGCCGCCGGGGACGACACGCTGCTGCTGGCCACCAGCAACGTGCCGCAGAGGAACCTGCCGCAAGAGGTAACTGCCGCATGAGGTAACTCTTCGTCCGCGACTGTCCGGGCGTGTGGGGCATGCTGGGTGCTCCCGGGGCCGCGCTGTTCGCGCAGCTGTGGCGCGCGCGCGCCGCCGGGGACGACACGCTGCTGCTGGCCACCAGCAACGTGCCGCAGAGGGACCTGCCGCAAGAGGTAACTGCCGCATGAGGTAACTCTTCGTCCGCGACTGTCCGGGCGTGTGGGGCATGCTGGGTGCTCCCGGGGCCGCGCTGTTCGCGCAGCTGTGGCGCGCGCGCGCCGCCGGGGACGACACGCTGCTGCTGGCCACCAGCAACGTGCCGCAGAGGGACCTGCCGCAAGAGGTAACTGCCGCATGAGGTAACTCTTCGTCCGCGACTGTCCGGGCGTGTGGGGCATGCTGGGTGCTCCCGGGGCCGCGCTGTTCGCGCAGCTGTGGCGCGCGCGCGCCGCCGGGGACGACACGCTGCTGCTGGCCACCAGCAACGTGCCGCAGAGGGACCTGCCGCAAGAGGTAACTGCCGCATGAGGTAACTCTTCGTCCGCGACTGTCCGGGCGTGTGGGGCATGCTGGGTGCTCCCGGGGCCGCGCTGTTCGCGCAGCTGTGAACGGCTAAATAGGGTAAAAATATTAGTAGGCACCCCATTTTTCAGGGTTCCATAGTCAACAAGGAACCAGCCAGCCAACAAGCAAGCAGCAGTAGTTTCGCCATGTCCGTCCGTCTGTCCGTCTTCGGCTTAGCTAAGTAATCCTTACTATTAGAAAACTGTAATTCAGCATACAGCGTGGAGGACACCCTGCCGGCTAAATGGCTACTACTGGGTATGTGAAAAATTTGTGGCAGTAGTACACATAATTAATTAGCTTCCGCATAGATAATATCAGTATGGAATAGCATGGAATGGATATGGATTTAAAAGGAAAACTATCATGGCTAAGCAGGCATTACTAGTTACTACTTACAAGGGTTAGGATTCTGGCGGCAGTTTAGCACAAGTAATGCAGTGGAGTCGCCATTGTATATTTTTTTGAATAAATGAATAATTGAACAATAAATCTATATTACAGTACCGGCCAATAATATACAACATTTGCGTTTTATTGTATAAACGTGTATAGAGTAAACAATTTAGGTTTGTTGATACATCGCATATTTTACATAAATTATTGACGACAACTGCAATGCAATACTGTAATTTTATAATATAACATTTAAATAAATTTTACGTCACACCTGGCCATAATGCGAGTTTTACTGCACGCTGCGCGTACGGGAAAACTCGCATTGTGGCCAGGTGAAGACGTAAAATTTTGTACGCAACACGGGCGGTAATTCGTAAAGCCCCAGAGCGCATATTTAATGTACTATTACTTGTTTGCTAAAATGTTTTTGTATTCAAGTGCGTGAACAACTTGCAACTGGAATTAAAATTTCAAAATCTTGCACATTATCTTCTTCTGATGTTAAACGGTTGTCAAGATTATGAAAAGCATACATATACTATGGAAATTTGTTACATAATATCTGGCGTTATACGGTTTCTAAACTTGTGAAAAATCCATTTATTTGGCGAGAACGATCTCTCTACATCCACCGATGTTAAAGTAGCATGCTTGGAAGCAAAACATGCTACTTTATAACAATATATTATGTTTATTTTTTATTTTTGACCCTAGAGCTAGACTAACCCGACACTATACCGACGACATCCCGGACATCAGCCTGTACGAGATTGTAATGGCTCTTAAACAGCTCAAGAACAACAAAGCACCCGGTGAAGACGGAATAACAGCCGAACTTCTGAAGGCGGGTGGAAAACCGGTCCTTACGGCCCTTCAGAAGTTGTTCGATTCCGTCTTACTGGAAGGGAGAACTCCAAAGGCATGGAACAGAGGTGTGGTGGTGCTGTTCTTCAAAAAGGGTGACAACACTCTGCTGAAAAACTACAGACCCATCTCACTTCTGAGCCATGTCTATAAGCTGTTTTCGAGGGTCATTACAAACCGTCTCGTACGCAGGCTAGATGACTTCCAACCTCCCGAACAAGCCGGTTTCCGAAGAGGCTTTAGTACCGTAGACCACATCCACACGCTTCGTCAGGTTATACAAAAGACCGAGGAATATAACCTGCCTCTCTGCTTAGCGTTCGTGGACTACGAAAAAGCCTTCGATTCGATTGAAACCTGGGCTGTACTACAGTCTCTCCAGCGGTGCCAAGTTGACTTTCGCTATATCGAAGTGCTGAAGTGTTTGTACGAGAGCGCCACTATGTCAGTCCGACTCCAGGACCAGAACTCGAAACCTATTCCGCTGCAGCGGGGAGTCAGGCAAGGAGATGTTATTTCTCCAAAACTGTTCACCGCTGCACTGGAGGACGTTTTCAAGACTCTGGACTGGAGAAGGCTAGGCATCAGCATCAACGGCGAGTACATCACTCACCTTCGGTTTGCTGACGATATAGTAGTCTTGGCTGAGACCATGGAGGACTTAAGTACGATGCTCGATGACCTCAGTAAAGCATCCGAGCGAGTTGGTCTAAGAATGAACATGGATAAGACGAAGATCATGTCAAATGCCCATGTAGTACCAACTCCCATTACAATCGGACACTTTACGCTCGAAGTTGTAGACGATTATGTATACCTAGGACAGACGATCCAGTTAGGCAGGTCCAACTTCGAGAAAGAGGTCAATCGTCGAATCCGACTCGGCTGGGCAGCGTTCGGGAAGCTACGGCAAATCTTTTCGTCCAATATTCCGCAGTGTCTCAAGACGAAAGTCTTTGACCAGTGTGTGTTGCCAGTGATGACATATGGCACTGAAACGTGGTCGCTTACTATGGGCCTCATAAGAAGGCTCAAAGTCACCCAAAGGGCAATGGAGAGGGCCATGTTGGGAGTTTCGCTGCGTGACCGCATCAGAAATGAGGCTATCCGCAGCAGAACCAAGGTAACCGATATAGCCCTCCGGATCGCTAAACTTAAGTGGCAGTGGGCGGGGCACATAGCACGTAGAACCGATGGCCGTTGGGGCGGAAAGGTTCTCGAGTGGCGACCACGTACCGGAAGGCGCAGCGTGGGTAGGCCCCCGACAAGGTGGACTGATGACCTGGTAAAGGTTGCGGGAGTCCGCTGGATGCGGGTGGCGCGGAATCGGTCACTTTGGCACTCTTTGGGGGAGGCCTATGTCCAGCAGTGGACGTCTTTCGGCTGATATGATGATGATGATGATGATTTTTTATTTTTTATGAATTAATTTACTTGTATGAATCCAATAAATTTAATAACCTATACATTATTGGTTTATCAATAATTTATTCATTCATTCAATCAAAAAAAAAATATCAACGACTCCATAGCTGTCTGTTCACCCCAATTAACGTAACCAAATCGAGCGTAATTGGCGAGCTAAGAGTCGCGTAATTTCGGATCGCCCATAGATGGACATTTCGGTTTGCCCATACATATATGGGCGGACCGAAATTACGCGACTCACATCTCTTAAGTCACGCTCGTCTACCCTCACCCTTAGGGCACATCGGCATTGATGCTAGGAGGATAGATGGACATGGACAGGAATAACAGAAAACATCATCAACCTCTAAATAGGCCAGTCATTTCATCCAAATAACAGAACCTACCCATGAATAATTAGTTCTTGGTTTTTTTTTCGTAGGTCCCTCGGGGGGAGGGGGGGGGGAGGGGTCACTGGGAGTGAACTCCCCCCCGCCCGACAAAAAAAGTTAAAAAAGTAGACCGAATCGGGCTTCTGCGCATATTAAAAAATGCTTTTTTCCAATAAACTGTTTTTCTTGAATAGCTCTGCCATTTTTTAATTTTACAGTAAAACCGTTAGGACAAAAATTGTAGAAAATTTGATTTTGTACAAGTTTGGTCCTTACAATTTTTAATCATTATCTCCTATGTTCCATAATATTATCATTATCTCCTATGTTCCACGTTTTACCGCATGAATGAAGAGAAACAAAGTTGTAGAAAATCAAATTCTGAACAATTTTGGTTCAGAATCAGAATCAGAATCAGAAAAGTATTTATTGCCACACAAATAAGAAAAAAAAAATACAAGTAAAAGATAATACAAAACTTACAAACTAAATACAAACAATAGAAAAAAAGAAAAAAAAGAATTAGTGACAATGGGTCCCAGTCTCAGCATGTGCTGGGCGAGGCCCAGCGCTGGTTTTCAGACTGGTCCCGTGAGATCGGTCGCAGGCTAACACATTACCGTGCTTAGGTATAGATATTTAAAAGAACAAATTTAGAAAAGATAAAATAACAAAAAAAAAATAAAAAAGAAACAAAGACGGGTTGGAAAGCAGTACAAAATAAAATAAGAAGGGGGATATCTAGTTACTCTTATTCTTTATTATTATTTATTATTGGCTTTTGAATCTATAATTATGTATTGTGCAAGATTGGGTCTGTGTGCATGAGTTGTGTGTAAGTGTGTTATGTGTGTCAATGTCGTAAGCAAGAGAGAGTATTTAGAGCTTATTTTGTATCTCTAGCAAATAAGCTTGGACTGATCGCTTGTATGCTAAAAACCCTATGGGTTCTCGAAGGGGTGGCGGCAGGTCGTTCCAAATCTTAGTAGCAGCAAATTTGAAGCTCCCTCGGAAAAATGCTGTCTTGTGCAGAGGTGTCGCAAGTTTAGTGCATCGTCGTAGTGATTTAGAGCGGCTGTCACTCACCCATTTTAGCTTCTCGAATAGGTAGCTAGGCCGGTGGAACTCTAATACTTTCCGGACTGCGCAGGCGAGGTGCAGCTTCCTTCTATTATCCATGTTGAGCAGCGATTTTTCATTTAAGAAAGGAGTTATGTGTGACCGTTTGGGAACATAGTAACAGAAGCGTACGCACGCGTTTTGCACCCGCTGTATGGACTTTTTAGTCTCTGCTAGAAGTCTCGGTGCATATACTATGTCCGCATAGTTAAACTGTGAAAGTATCAGAGATTCCACAAGAATTTCCCTGACTTTAATGGAAAGGTATTTACGGATCTTGTACAACACTTTTAACCGATAAAAAGCATTTCTTATCTTCAAGTTGACATGTTCAATATACCGTAGTTGTTCGTCCATTATCATGCCTAAATTTTTTGCCTTATCTACTTGGGGTACTGGCTTGTTTCCTATAACAACTCTTGGACTTTTCTCCTTGATTTTTGACCGCTGCCATTTATTACCCAGAACTATAAACTGGGATTTTGCCGGATTTAATATAAGGTTGTTCTTGGATGACCAGTCAGCTATGATTTCCAAATCTTCGTTGATTTTATTTAAAGACAAGTCTAGGTTGGTCGGCGCAAAAGAATAATAAATTTGGGTATCGTCCGCATACAGGTGCGCATTACAGTGCTTAAGATTTTTGACCAAATCAGCTGTGTACAATATGAAAAGCAATGGACTTAAAATTGATCCCTGGGGTGTGCCGCGGCCAATTGTGAGCGTTTTTGATTTCAAGACATCTCCGTGGTCCCCTTCTATTTCAACATATTGCTTGCGCTCAGAAAGATATGATCGGAACCATTCACATGACGGCGCAGATACGCCATAATAAGCCATTTTAGAAATCAAAAGTGTCGGGTTGATGCAGTCGAAAGCCCGCGAGAAGTCCAGTAGGACAAGAATGGAACCCATTCCTTGATCTGATGCTGTAATGATGTCGTCAGTAACTTTCGCCAGTGCTGTAGCCGTTCCATGTTTGCTACGGAAACCTGACTGTATAGAAGGTAGTAGGTTGTTATTTTCCAGGTACTTTGATAGTTGATCGCAAACAATTCTTTCCACTACTTTAGAAAGTACTGGAAGGATACTTATCGGCCGCATGTCCTTATACTCCTCAGTCTTGTTTGATTTTGGAATTGGCTTTACCCGCGCAAGCTTCCAGGTCTCGGGGAAGATCCTGGTAGCTATTGATGTGTTAATAATGTGCACTATTATGGGCAGGGTGGTGTCAAGAGTTAGGCGAATCATGTCTATCGTCATACCGTCGTGGCCACTCGCTTTCGTTTCTATTGACATGATGATTTTTAATACTTGCGTTTCAGTACAGTTTTCTATATTAAAAGTTTTGTCAATCATTTTCTGGTCGAAAGAAGCCAGCATTTCGTGGTGAGTGTCAGAATTACCGGGTATTGCTAAGAAAAACTGGTTTATGTTTTCCGGGTTGCGGAGTTGTTGGGGTATGGATGGGGTATCATTGTTACCTAGACACGACGAGTTCCTAAGGTGTTTCCACATTCGTTGTGGATGGGATTTATTATTATTTACATAGAAGGTAAAATACGCAGTCTTTTCCCGTTCCAACGCTCCTGTCGTATAATTACGCAGGTCTTTGTAATATTGCTTGTGAGGCTCTTTTTTAGTTTTTTGTGCCTTTTTCATAGCATTATCGCGTAAACTCATCATGATTTTGATATTTTCCGTAATCCAGGGATGTGATTTGCAGTCGGTACGCATTCTACGTACGGGTGCGTGAGTGTCGAACAGGTTTGTAAGCAAATGATTGAATTTTTTACCTTGCTGTCCACATCCGGAATGTCCATAATTTCCCACCATGGAGCACATGCCAAGTCGGCTTGGAAAATGTTCATATTTATCTTACCCAAGAGTCGTTTGTAGATATATTTAGGTGCCTGTTTTGGCTTAGCTAGCAATAGTTCGGCGAGAATCATAGCGTGGTCACTAAGCTGGGAGTTATGGTGCACATGTATTGCCCTACACACGTCCGGGCAGTCTGTAATGAATAAATCCAGTAAAGATGAGCTTTCGTGTGTGATTCTAGTGGGTTCATTAACCAGCTGCTCTAAACTTCGCTGAGTTAGGAATGCTCTTAATTTTTTAACTTTAGGGCTGTCTTTTGCCTGTATGTTTATATTGAAGTCGGTCATGAGATACATACATTTACAGGTTGCAAACATGTCGAGGGATTCATTTAGAGCGTCAATTGCACTGTCAACGGACACGGATTCCGGTCTATATGCGGTGCCGATAGCAACGCGTCCCACGCCTCTTATTTGCAATTCTAGCCACATTTGTTCCAGGGTGGATGGTGGGTGTTGTTTTACCTGGATTTGTAGATTTTTTCGAACATAGAAGCCCACACCACCTCCCTTGGTTCCAGCCGTGCGTGGATTGCTTTTTAATGTATAGCCGGGTATTTTGGGAATTAATTTATCCTCATCTTCACGCAGCCACGTCTCGTTTAAGGCTAGAATGTCCGGGTTGCAGCGATCTATGGCTGCAGCAAGCTCGTCTTGGCCAGTGTTTAGGGAGCGCACGTTTAATAAGCCCAGTATCAAAGGGTATGACTTTTTGCTATTCATTTCTGAAATGAATTCCTAACACAACAGAGGTGGTGCATAGGTTATACAAGCGAGTAGGGATATGGTAGTGTACTGTAATCCATAGTTTGACGATTGGTGTTTCTACGACTATATTTTGTAACACGCAAGCGATGTATTGAAATGGTTCGTAGTGTACTGCGGCATAACTTAATTGATTGGGATGTTCAAGACGATAATAACAATATATATATGTGTCAATGCGGCACTTTTTTGTACAAGATGGTAATTTATGTATCAACTGTACTGTATTCATTAAAATTAAACTTATGTAATAAGCATCATAGATGAATAATTGTAGTTCTATATTATTTAGTAACATGTTTTTATAATTTAAACTCTTTAAGGTTAAATTGGTTAATGTACACAAAATACAAAATAGAAAAAAAAGTAGAAAAGTAAACATTCCAAACATAAACATAAAATAAACCTTATTTATTTGTAGGCACTGTGGGATCCACTCCGAAAACCCGAACAATATCCTTCACGTTTTGAATTCGAACCGCTCTGCTGTCATTGCCTTCGGTTTTCTTAACATAAACTCGTCCCTCTCTAGTCCATATATACTTATAGCTTGCACTGCGGCCTGCTTGCCGTGCTTTCCAATATAGGTTGCGGTTGGCTTTTGTTAGCCTTTCATTTACATAGACTGAGCAGGGATTATGTTCTGGTAGCCCGATATTACTTGAGTCGACCGAACGGCGCACCCGTGCATTCCGTAGTAGCTCGTCGCGTAGCGGGCGTCTCGCAAGGCGCACCACTAGAGGGCGCGGGCGGGGCCTTGCACTGTGTACGCCGCTGGCCGACGCCGCAGGTCCCACACGCTCCACACTAACGATATCCCGCACCTCCAGCTTCAGACCCAACTTTTGCGATAAAGCTTGTGCGATATGTGTAGTTGATTCTCCTTGATATTCTGGTATTCCCGATATTTCCACATCATTTAGAAGTAAGGCTTGGTCCCGCTCGTTTAGATCGGACTGCACTTGTTCGATTGTATTTTGTAACTCTGTAATGGTACTCGTGGGGCCTGGGTTATTTTTGATAGATAGGAGCTCAGCGTTGAGCCGAGAGTTCTCTAGTTCTAGGTTTTTGATTTTTTTATTTACACTGGATAGCTCCACCTGGAAGCTTTGGATTTGGCCGCTTAGAAAATCTGTAGTCTCTGTGAATTCCTCCTTAATGTGGTCCATAACTCGGGTGAATTCAATTTTCATTTCTTGAAATATTTCTTTCTTTGTGCTACTTAATTTAGAGTCAATCGCCGAACCTAGGTCGCGTTTTACGGCACCTAATTTTGTGTCAAGTAAACTGGCTAGCATGTCCAGGCTAAACTCAGGTGCGGCAGTGGAGTTGTACGTTAGGTTCGGGTCCAGCATGCTGCGATTGATGTTGCTAGTTTGCCGCGTCTCGTTCTCGTCGCATATCGACATATCTCCTCCTTCGGACGTATTTGGCGGCGAATGTTCATAATGCTTGCGTACCGGGGTCCCTTCGCCTCTGTGGCGTCTAGTGACATTATTGCACGAAATGCAACGCCAGGTGTGTTTTTCATTATGGAGCTTTTTCAAATAGTACTCGTCCGGTATACAGAGGCACTTATAATGGTAGCCGCATTTACATCCCGAGCATATGAGAAGCTCATATTCTTCAACCGGGAGATGGCAAGCCGAACAGTTCATGTTGTAGGTACCTAGGTTATTTAAATATCACCGTCCGATAAGCCCGCACCGCAACAGCTGTCCACTTGGGGTGAATGACCTGTTTACCGGGCGACCTTGAGCTTGACGCGCGCCGGCCGATGTGCACCGGCTAATGACACTGCACTTAAATAGTAATTGTTTATGGCTAATTTCTAGCACTGATTGTTGCTCACTCACTGCACCAATTGAAAAACTGATTGTACTGTCATTTTACTGGTTTTGTGTAGAAAATTTTGGTACACGTTTGAAGTTTATAGGTTAACTACCTACCTTTTCCCCCCCAAAATCGATATTTTGGAAATAAAACCCTGAAAACGCGACAAATTCAAAATATTATCATTATCTCCTATGTTCCACGTTTTACGCGATGAATGAAGAGAAACAAAGTTGCAGAGAATCAAATTCTGATCAATTTTGGTTCCTACCTTTTTTCCTCCAAAATCGATATTTTGGAAATTAAACTTAATTAATTAATTACCCATTTCAGGTTGTAGGACTTGTTTCACCAGTGTGCCCCAGACGCTGGCGGCACTGGGTATAGTAAAAAAATAAAAATAAAGAAAAAATGAAATGAATGTAACTTAGTTGTACCAAGCATTAGCTTGTGCTACTGCTAATGTTAGTGCTTCACTAAATTATTGGAATTTTTTAGTGCTTTCCACTCCCCGGTAATAAAAGCTTGTTTTTAAAACTTTTTTTTTGTATATTTTTGTTTATTACTTTTTAGTAGACCAAAGGTCTCATCAAGACGAATCAAACGAGCCCAAACTCGATGGGGTTATGTGGTTTTATTACGGAGTTCCTATGGCAATCTTCCAGTTCCATCATCAGAACCAAAATTGTTCAGAATTTAATTCTCTACCACTGTGTACTTCTTCATTCACGCCGTAAAACGTGGAACGTAGAAGATAATGAATGATAATATTTTGAATTTGTCGCGTTTTTAAGGTGTAACTTCCAAAATATCGTTCCTAGAAGAAAAATTGTAGAGACTAAACTTGTAGAAAATCAAATTTCCTACAGTTTTTGTCCTCACGGTTTTACTGTGACCTACAAGAAAAACCTTTTTTCAAATATACGCAGAAGCCCGATTCGGTCTACTTTTTTAATGTTCACTCCCAGTGACCCCCCCCCCCCTATGAAAAAAAAATCCAAGAACTAATTATTCACGGGCCTAAAAGTCCAGTGCAACTTTTAGCACAAATATGCGTATAAAAGATCGACCATATGTGTGTTATTTTCATGAATAAAATAGATAATAATTGTTAATGATAATAATAATAAATCAGCCTATTTACGTCCCAATGCTGGGCACAGGCCTCCTCTCATGGATGAGAGGGAACGGGCAGTAGTCCCCACGCTGGCTCAGTACGGGTTGGGGACTTCACATACACCTTTGAATTTCTTCGTGGATGTATGCAGGTTTCCTCACGATGTTTTTCCTTCACCGAAAAGCTAACGGTAAATATCAAATTATGATATTCCGTACGTGCCGAAAAACTCATTGGTACGAGCCGGTATTCTAACCCACGATCGCTGCTTGACAGCCACATGCCTGAACCACTAGGCTACCGTAGCTTTTAAATTTTAATGTCAATTAAATTAAGTCAATAATGAATAGTAATTTATTGACAGGCATAAAATACTACAAATGCACGGGAGTGCCACATATTAGCCATTACCCTTTATTATTAGTAGGTAGTAGGTAGGTATAGGTACTGAGTATGCTTACGAAGGAACAGGAGTAATTACGAGTTTGTAAGCATATCTACACTTAATCTTCATCTTAAAATTCTCTGCATATATATGTCTTGCTCTAGAATTAATTATGTATTCGTGTTCAATATATATGTTGATTTTACATTAAACAATAAATAAATAAGTACACCCAAATTTGGACAGTACGGCGATTATCAAAATTCATTTCGAACGAGAATGTACCTACAGCTGTCACCCGCGCACAGTCCCTCCCTGGGCGCATAATCGGTAGATAAATGAGTTTTACTTACTTTTTCTTCATGCAAGCGTTTAGCATTGCTTTTTCGCCAACCTCTTCTACTCTTTGATTTATTTACTATGTTCCCCATAGTGAAAAACCCAAAATTTGTCGTTTACTTTTAAAGTCCGTGCGTAACCAAAAGCGACACATCCTCCCCGTCCAACAGCCGAAGCAAGACTAAAGCGGATAGGGGGAAAGCGTGGCGGCTCTAGCTAGAATGGGCGAAACGTGCGCGGATGTAGTTATTTCCGTTGTATTTCTAAAATAATCCATATTTTGAAATTGAAGAGCATATACGTCATAGGAAACATGAAGTTTTGTTATTATTCAAAAACTGTTGACCTTCCGTGAAGTATTTACGCCGTACTAATGTTATATTTTCTTTATTGGAGGTAACTTTGGATTTAATTTCTATCGAGGAAAGTATACGACATCGTATTTCTAAAGCGGATGACTTATAGAGTGAATCCTTAAATATCTTATATAGGAATAGCAAAACTAAAGGTTTAGTAATAACAATACAGCAATGTATCAAACGAACGCAATAATTTCGTAATTTCCTCGGTGCACCCTTAATCCTGACTTTCCAGCTTTCGTATTTTTTTATTATCATAGTATATTATTGTTTCCAAAACGGATGATTATTTCGATAACAAAAATAGAAACTATAATAATTATAATTTTGGATGTTCAGTCATGTGGTGCGTCGACAACCCTATCCCACTATGATTGTCTTTTGCCAAAAAATTACAGCTAACGTCTTCACCCCGGCAGTGGACCTTCTGTACCTTCAGGTACTTTTAATTATTTTCACAAAAGTTACGTCCAAAAAAACTAGTTTTTTGTCCAAAATTGCAAAAGTTTGATGCCATATAAGTATCTCGAAAACGGAGAGTTTTGGAGTAAATATGGGATACTATTGTAATACGATAAGGTCGATAAGCCATAAAAACGCGAAAAATAACGACGCTACACAGATCAAGACATTCAGTATACAGTACATTCAGACAATACAGATCGAAGGTCATTAAGAGCTAGGAGCCCCGGAAGATCAGAGCTGCTGCCGCGAAATGAAAAGTAACTTTGTTCGTGTATCCCCCTTTCTGTCGCTCGAGTGATCAAGTGCGACAGAGAGGGAGATACACGAACGAAGTTCGTTTTCGTCTCGCGGTAGGGCCTCTGATTTCAACATTTCGTATTAGTTATAATACGAAATGTTGTACGACGAACCTATTGTAATATTTTGTGTACAGTTTTTTTTAGGGTTCCGTACCAAAAAAGGTACTAAAGGAACCCTTATGGTGTGACTCCGTCCCAAAGTGAAATATCTCACGAACTACTTAAAGTATCAATTTGAAATTTGGAATGGTTTTAAATTAGAGTCATCCACGTGCATGGAAAATGAAAATTTTTAATATGTATTTTAATTTTCCATGAAATCTTACGAATATGAGGAGGGGGCAAAAAAAAATTTAACTATTGGGTCAAGTGGGGTATCATTTGAAAGGGCTTGAGTTGCACATTTTGAAACAGTTTTTCTTTTTTTTTCCACGGGAAAATTTAGATCTATGAAGGAAAATGTAAAAAAAAAATACCATTCCCCCCCTTATCTCCGAAGTTATTCAAGCGAAAAATTTGAATAATTACTTGTGATTAAGATAAATATAAATATTACGCGAAATGTTTTTTTTTTCTGTATCTAGCATATTTTTTGTTTTATTTACAAAAATCATTTCCTAGTTAAGTTTGCAATTTAATCAACTTTATAAATATTTTTTTGTTTTGAAATTCCTATAAGACTATAGTAGAAATACCCTAATTTCAAATTAAAAAATAATGATCGAGATCGGTACACGTGATAAACAATAATCGCTAAAACACCAACATACATAACAAGCTGATTGCCCTTGCACGTTAGTACCAAATGGGGCCGATAGACGGCGCTGATTTTTCTAGAATGAATGGAGTTGGGACGGGTATATTTCAATACCAGGTCAAAAAAATCGCGATTCAATTGTCTTGGTAGTTTGATGGTGTTGGTGTAAAAGTTACTCGTTTGAAATTGAATTCTGTTGTGTTGGGTTAAAATAAGAAAATAATTTAACAAATATTGGGACATTTACCTTTACCTTGAGTTAATTGCTAGTTTGTACGGAAACCTCGGTGCGCGAGTCGGACTCGCACTTGACCGGTTTTTTATTCCTAAAATACATACATACATTTACGCCTTTATTCCCAAAAGGGGTAGGCAGAGCACATGAAACTTATGTTCCAGCGCCAGTTTTAGCGTAAAAGTTTTAGAGTGATATTGCAGTGATAGGTTGGTAGCCCATCGCCCAGAATACACTTCAACGCTGCTTCCTTAGTCGACTTTTACGACACCCACGGGAAGAAAGGGGGTGGTGAAATTCTAACCCGACACCACACGGGCACCTAAAATATATATATATATTTTTTATTTGTCCGCAGCTACGAGAACTGTTCCCCGTATATAAAGACTGCGTCTACACGGTGCGGGATCCCAGTTCCAGCGAAGTGATCTCTTTCTTGAAGCCGATCATCACCGAAGCTCCGTTAGAACCACCCGCCATAGAAAACCACGAACCACCTCCTCCGCTACCACGAGGTAAGTTCAACCTTATTTCCAACTGCATAGAGTATAATTCTGTTGTTCTTTCATTTATTTATACGTATAGCATATACGTATACTGAGTCGCTTCAAGGTCAAAAATTCTTCACCCATTGGGCTGGTTCCTTCATGACTCACTGCTATCCACTAAAGAATAGTTTTCGTCGTCGTAATATTTAAAAATACTCATCTGTCTCAGTCTGGAAAGTTACGGGTGTCGGCTAGATAAAGATGGCAAGTCAATAAGGAATCGTTTACCGTGGGGTTCCTTGGAGAAAGTACCGCAGTAGACTTTTCGACTGTTACAATAGTGACATTATCTTGATCGAATCGTTTTCTCCCAACTTGTACCACTTTTTAACCGACTTCCAAAACAAGGAGGAGGTTCTCAATTCGGTTGTATTTTTTTTTAATGTTTGTTACCTCAGAACTCCTTCATTGATGAGCGGATTCGATAATTTTTTTTGTAAGTATATGTTACCAGATGGGTCCCATTTTTTTCAAAATTCAGTTGGATGTTGGGATCCATGAGAAATTGAGGGAACTCCTTAATTATATTAGGCACGCGTGTAGTAATTTTGGTATTTTCTATTATAATATTTACACCCGGAAATCATAAATTTGGTGGAGTGGAATTGATGATGAAGGCCACAGATGACTTAAAGAATTACTCATTAATGTACTTAAAAGTAAAAAAAGTACGTCACAGGTTCTGATAAGATTCCGTTGAAATAGCAACTAATGAAGTGCCAAAGATGATCCTTGTGGAATCGACGGAAGTCCTCATATATTATCGGACCACATACAGCGATTGGGTTTTTTTCTCTAATAATCGAGGCATTTGCTCTCGGATATCAGTTCATGTGGTAAATTGGAAAAGAAATGTGGAAATGTTCTCGTGGCTTGGCGTACTAAATTGAAGTCGGTTAAAACTTTGTTTTTAAAGTAAATTATTTATTAGTTCGCCTTGGTAATTTGCTCTTGTCTGACATAATACATGCCTGGTATTCTGTACAACTTTCATGTACATCTTATTTCCACCACCTTTTTGCTGCAACATGCCTTTTTATTATTAAAAGCTTTTATTTAACTTGCAATGTATGTTGTCCGGGTGGAATCTTGCAACTGATTTATGAAGCAGATATCTTCAACCGATGGAGCTGATATTTTGGGTAAAGGTATAGTTAAGATGACATGTCAATATTATTGTACCATCGACCTCGATACAGGCGGCCATGAGAATTCAGTTCTCAACCGATTTAACTCTGTTGAGTTTGGGCTCGTTAGAATCGTCCCAATGAGTAGTTGATGACGGTATACAGAAAAGTACAGTCAGCAATAAAATCAGGTATCAAAAATGAAATTTTGGACAGACACTTATTTTTCTCAAACATGCAATGAAATATTGTTGTTTTGTTTTTCATAATGGGCTTTGAAGTGTCATGTTTCGGGCGCAGCGAGACGAGAGACCCGTAATGGCATTTCATACTAAATTGGAGGCCTGCAAAGTGGTATTTTTTAATTTCCAATCCACAATATGTGGCACAGGATCACGTCGTTCAGCCATGAAAATTAAAGTATGATTAGGTACTTCTTTTTTTTTTAATTTATTTCATTGCATGTTTGAGAAAAGCTCTGTATATACCTCGGCGTGAAAAGGGGTTGCCAGCCTCATAACTTTCCGTCCTCGCTAAGCTCGGCCGTCTATATGTACTCGGCCGGCAACCCCTTAATTCCCGGCCACTGCAGTAATGTACTAATGTAATGTAACTGCATTCTCTCAGCACCCCCGCCACCGCCGCCTCGTGAGACCGAAGAGCAGATCTCGCGACGCAAGCGCAAGGAGGACTACAAACTGCGCGAGCTGAGGATATTCCTGCGGGACATATGCCGCAAGCTGGCCTCCAACCGGCGGTTCTACAAGTTCACCAAACCCGTGGATTTGGAGGAGGTACCAGTATGCCAATCTATGTGCATATTATATAGGGCAATGGAGAGGGCCATGTTGGGAGTTTCTCTGCGTGATCGGATCAGAAATAAGGCTATCCGCAGCAGAACCAAGGTAACCGATATAGCCCTCCGAATCGCTAAACTTAAGTGGCAGTGGGCGGGGCACATAGCACGTAGAACCGATGGCCGTTGGGGCGGAAAGGTTACCGATGACCTGGTAAAGGTTGCGGGAGTCTACTGGATGCGGGTGGCGCAAGACCGGTCACTTTGGCACTCTTTGGGGGAGTCCTATGTCCAGCAGTGGACGTCTTTCGGCTGATATGATGATGATGATGATTCTTAACTAGCGACCCGCCCCGGCTTCGCACGGGTACTATATTATACATAAAAACCTTCCTCTTGAATCACAATAGCTATTTAAAAAAACCGCATCAAAATCCGTTGCAAAGTTTTAAATATCTAAGCATACATCCCTATGTATCCCTATGTATCCCTATGTTTGCGTCGGGGGTTAAAAAAAGTCAAGTTTACGTTAGTATACGTAGAGCGTATCTGTGTATCTGTCTGTGGTATCGTAACTCACAAATGGATGGACCAATTTGGATGCGGTTTTTTTTTGTGTCATTGATAATTTTATCCTGAGTGTTCTTAGTCATGTTTCATGAAAATCTGTTCAGCTGATTTTGAAATATTGGACTTTGAAATGAAAATGTCGGGGTTTATCAACTTTTCTAAGTTGTAGTTAAATACTATGTAGTGAAGTGATGCCGAAAGGCATGGTGTTCGCAAGGATTCTACTTAATTTAAACAGCGTGCTCCTGAGACCGTAAGGAGTAAATAATTTGGAATCCACCAGAGCACTATGTATATCGAAATCTGGTCGACTTAAGTCTGTATTTAATATGCTATGAATATCCAATGCGACCAGCATTTTACCAAGCAAGTCCGTTCGCAATAGGTAGGATTATGACGTAGACATATAAATAATTTATATGACATCACATAAGCCTTAATTACGTGAGCGACCCGTTTCATCATATTTCCATGGAATATGTTTACAATAGGGGTGTAGAAACTAAATAAAATAATCAATAATGTCGTATTTTCTCGAAAAAGGATCAAAAATGTAATCAAAAGAAGAAATAATCAACGCAAGAGGTTAAATAATCACGAAGTTATAAGTGTCCAAAGTTTTAAGAAGGGGTATGTTGTGTCCCTTTTTCGCAAAACGTGGATTGTGGCGTCACTAATAGACGGCATTGTGCCGCGCCCCGTCGTGCTCGCGCCGCCGACGACGCGGCCGCCTCGCCCGCGTCTCGCTCTGCGGCAGCCTCACGGATTGTGACGTCACACACTGTTTGCCTTTTCTCTCTCTAACAAGCAATATTAAAACGGTTGATGCTTCATAATTCTTTGAGATATCTGAATGGAATTTTCGTCACTAGGCATATTTTTTTGCCCTCTTTCTTGTGAAGTAATAATATTTTTCGAGTCTACACCCGTATTCACGTAGGTCGAGTTGTTTTCCAAAAACATCTAATTAAAATGTCATTCGCAGGTAACAGACTATCTCGAGATTGTGAAGCAACCGATGGACCTCGAGAGTATGATGACCAAAGTGGATATGCACCAGTACAACTGCGCGAAGGAGTTCCTCGAGGACATTGACCTGATATGCGCTAACGCACTAGAGTATAATCCGGACAGGTCAGTATTATAAGCGTCTTGTTTACACGACAATTTGGACCGTAAACAGCACAGGCGAAAACGTATAACCCCAAGGGTATGTCCTAAAACTACGACCAAAACCACTGGCGAATTCAAAATTAATAATATTTATTCAGCAAATGGGCCACGAGGGCACTTTTACAAGTCAAAATGTCTATCTATAGACTCACAATAGTATGAGTACATTAATCATAATATAATTAACGAATGAGCAGCAACATCCCTGGAGTACGATGGAAATACTGCGATCGCCAACCCGCAGCCAAACGTGGCGATTGTGGCGTTTTACTGCCCATGAAAAGTGTAAATTGTACATATATGGGTATGGGTGGTAGTCAAGGATCAGACTAACGCCCGTCTTTTTCGAAACATGACCTTGTTCCGTACAGCCGAGACTTCCTTAGCTATATTGATTATAAAAAATATTATTAGGTGTTTTGTAGATTTATTATACTTACTATAATTTATACGTATTCTACAATTTGATACCGATGTCTGTGTTCGAGAAAAAAATAATACTCGCTAATAAAAAATAATGACCAAAATGTATTCCAAATTTTAGTGCACAGTCTGTGGACATTGGCCACATGTAATCGTTGACCAATAGTATACTGTTCTTCCAATTTTCTTGTGGCTCGGCGTTAATCTTCTTCTGAATTTCTTTTACAGTAATATAATCAGGATTTCTATGTCAAATTGCTAGAAATTTTGAAGTGTACATCTAAGATTCCCAGGTATATTTTGTAAAACATTATTTATGTAACAACAAATTTTGTGTAAACGTGTTAATAAATAAATAATATAAAATATAGTATCGTAACATCATAAGGATGTCTCACGGAACATGGTTATTTTTTTTAAATGACGGGCGTTTGTTCGATCCTTGGTGATAGGAGAGAAACTCTTAGATCGTATATTTTACCGCACTCTTGCTTTCAGTGCCCGTTACACGAAGCTACTATCAGATACAGACATGCAGATCAAGCGGCCAGTTGTTATTGGTCAAACGTCTTTGTGTTGCCGGTTTATTTTACCAGTCTTGGCGTATAATGTATATATGTGTATGTATCATTAGGAAAGTTGAGGTGAATGACACACACAACTCTTATTACCTATAACTTCCATTGTGTGTAAATGTGTAGCAAGTGTGTGATCAATCGTTCACTCAGTGACAGATTACTGAACGAATATTTTTGATGGCATATGGTCTATGGATCAATCAGCCATTTCTCGTTGTTATTTTGTTCCGTCCGCCAGGAGTCAACATGACAGAGTTTCTTAGAAAATACGGCCCATAGAAAAGAGATTTAACCCAACATTTGGAGGATTTAACCCATAAAATCACCATTTAAAAAGTAACCCAAGACAACCCGTTGCAATAGCGACAAAAAACAGTTGATTCACGTATATGCTAATCTCACGTCTGCATTATGTTTTTTAATTGTAATTCAGAAAAAGTTTGTGATAGGACTAATGTAAAAGCTATATCTTTCTCTTTCATAATGTGTTCACGTATCTCTTCTCTCCACATTGCCTTGCTGTCGCCAAAGGGCTAGAGGGATGAATAGGTATGAAAACGTAAAGCTTGATAATGTAGCGAATTTTATACCAATTATATTTACATTTAAGAGGAAATATTTATGTATATGTACTTATTCTACATCCTCTAACCTTTTGTATGTAGGGCTGCCATCTCGACTTTTAAAGGATAAATATTATTTTTTTAAATTATTTTTATAATAATATTTCATAATGTTACTTTGGATAAGTCGCTTAACACATTCACTACGAACAATTTCTTAACGCTACGCTCGTAGCCGATAACATGTGAAAACCCGTATGTATAAGAAAGCGTCTGCGAGGCAGAGCGCCAAACTAGCGGGATCCTGACACTTCATGGCATTCAAAGTGTTAAACGGGCCACATTTCACCTGGACACTAACCCTTTAAGCGCCAAGTACCAATGAAGTAGCCGCCAACTATCGAGCCCACAGATGACAATTGATAACATTTCATAATTTGTAATGTAGGCTAAATCGAAAACCATTTCGGTAAATATGCTTCCTGTGTGTAGTCCGGTATTTGTTTTATTTTTTTACCTATTAATTTCTGAGAAAATCACGAAAAAGTGTAAACTGGAAGTGCGACGTTATTATTACGGTCGGTTGTCATAGACTAAGTAGCTACGATGCTGGAACTCGTGGAAACGAACGGTAAATAAATTACTAGTATGTAAACAAATTTTGACTGTGGCGTTTTAGTCATACTTATGATGTCATTACTATGGCTCATCACTTTACGACCTTTTGGAATTCGTTGCTTTTAGATTTGATATTTTTGAATGAAAAGTTTGTTTTCAGGTGAAATAAAAAAACATGTACTCGTATATCTTAAAATTTGATTTTCTTTCAGCACATGCATAGTGTAAAATTGAAAAAATGGAATGTTGTCAATTGTTACTTACGTGTATGACCATGGCGGTCAAAGGGTTAAGACTAACAGTTCAATTACTGTACCGGTACAATTACCGTTAAGAAATACCATACAAATGGCAGCCCTAGTAACATGCATGTTAGTTTGTGAAGTATGTAACAACATGACATAATTCAGGTATATTCTAGTATAAATTAAGTAGCTTTACGTAGAATACTTACGCTTGTATTTAATTTTCTTACCAATGCTGGTATGTCGTCCCAGAGAAAATGAAAACTTATCCGAGCCGCATGGTTAATATCAGATTGTATTTTTGCTTGTAGGAAGTCTCAGGAGGGTATTAAAGTATGCTTAGTTGCTCTTTCAATATTCGACCTTATCTTTTAAGATACTTTAAAATCCAACAGAACGTCGTCAGACAAGCAGATCCGCCACGAAGCGTGCTCGCTGCGCGATCATGCGCACGCGCTTATAGATGTTGAGATGGACAGTGACTTCGAACTCGAGTGCCAAGACATCGCGCGCCGGCGCCAAGACGAGGGCACCGCCCCCGACAACGATCTGCCCGACTTTATATACACCGCCTCGAACCTGCGTGAGTATTGTTGTAGTAAAATGATATCTAGGTGAAAATATGGGGAGTAATGGTCAGTTCTACTCTTGCATGCGTTAATCGATGTTGAGATGGCCAGCGAGTTCGAATTGGAGTGCCAAGACAACGCGCGCCGACGCCAAGATGAGGACACCGCTCCCGACAACGATTTGCCCGACTTTATACACACCGCCTCGAACCTGCGCGAGTACTGTTATAGTAAAATGGTATGACGGTGGAAATATAATCGATGTTGAGCTGGACAGCGACTTCGAATTGGAGTGTCAAGTCATCGCGCGAGCGCCAAGACAAGGGCTCCGCCCCTGACAACGATCGGGCTGACTTTATGTGCCATTATATGCCGCATCCAACCTGCATTATAAGCAGACCGCTTAATTCGGTCCTCGCCTGCGCGACGTGCTAGAGCGAAGGTAGGACGATAAAGGGGCGCGGGCGGCGTGCACGAGGCGAAATATTTAAGCACTCGTTCACTCCTACTGACAATCGATGACGCACCCTTTATAACCGACTTCAAGAATAGAGGAGTTTCTCAATTGGTCGGAATCTTTTCTTTTTTATATAAGTTGCGGGGAAGAATATTTTTCAATTCGTTTCAGGCGTCTTTGAGTAATCGGGATTATTTTAAAAGACTGCTGGACCGATTTGCAAAATATTTATTCTTTTTAAGAAGGGGTATCCAGGTGGTCTCATAGTCATCAGGTCCGGATCTGATGATGGAATCTCAAGGGAATTGAGGGCAATTCTCAAAATTTACAGGCACGCGTGTAGTGATTTCGTTATTTTCTATTATAACTCGCAGTAACCCTCGAATAACGCAATTTTGGTGAATTGGAACTGATGATGAAGATGAGTAGGTACCCAAACACAAGACTTTGTCTATAAGAAATGCTAATTTCCAGATGTGACTGCGAATTTAGACGGCGTGCCTGAGGGCAAGTCGCCTCGCACGCCGGGCCCCGAGCGGGACAGCGTCAAGCGCAAGCGACGGCGCATGAACGCCTGGTCTAAGGGGCTGGTCGTCAAACGGCAGAAGACGCAGAAGGTAGATATTAGAGATGGACCGACTATGGGTTTGGCCGACTAGTCGCCCGCCTGGAAGGCCGGAGTCAGCATGGCCAATCGTGGACTTCGGCAAACTTCGTCTCGCTTTGCCGTCGCGCTGTCTGCGTGCGTTCGCGTCGTAACAAGTTTTGTTTACATTTTACCAGCGTGTTTCATTTGGTGAGCAAAATAAAACAGAAAGTGATTAAACTATCGACTAAAGCAATTGATTTGTATAATGTCGAAAAGGAAAGCTTCTCGTTTTCCTGGGATCCATAAAGTGCCGCCGACTAATCGACGCATTTTGCCGACTACAAATGATGCCGGATAGTCGGCTTTCCCGACTAGTCGGTACATCTCTAGTAGATATAGATTTGTCATCCTTATTAATAAACCAATTTGTCCTTGCTAGTTAAAATATGTTTTGTTTCCTTCTTTTCAATACATATGTCCAAGTGACGGACAAAGCATGCGTGGCATAAATGTGTTTTCGTGAATAAAGGTATCTTTTTCTATAAAACTGTTAACCCGAACAAGAATGGTGTTTATTTCATGTATTTTTATAAGTTCAAACTCAGTCACGTTAGTCGTTGCATTTAATTTATTTAATCTTTTTAGAAGAGTTGATTTCAAACTTCTTTTCCAGACCTTCAAAGAATCAATAATAATAACCGACGAGGAATCCAAAGAGAACAAACCCATCACATCCACTCCTATGACGAACGGCGCGAGCTCGGGCTCCGACGACGAGCCGCTGCGGCGGCCGCGGGACGACTCCATCTTCAATCTGTCAGAGGGCTCCAACCACGTGCGGGAGAGGTGAGTGATCTTCAATCTGTCTGAGGGCTCCAACCACGTGCGGGAGAGGTGAGTGATCTTCAATCTGTCTGAGGGCTCCAACCACGTGCGGGAGAGGTGAGTGATCTTCAATCTGTCTGAGGGCTCCAACCACGTGCGGGAGAGGTGAGTGATCTTCAATCTGTCAGAGGGCTCCAACCACGTGCGGGAGAGGTGAGTGATCTTCAATCTGTCTGAGGACTCCAACCACGTGCGGGAGAGGTGAGTGATCTTCAATCTGTCTGAGGGCTCCAACCACGTGCGGGAGAGGTGAGTGATCTTCAATCTGTCTGAGGGCTCCAACCACGTGCGGGAGAGGTGAGTGATCTTCAATCTGTCTGAGGGCTCCAACCACGTGCGGGAGAGGTGAGTGACCTTCAACCTGTCCCAGGGCTCCAACCACGTGCGGAAGAGGTGAGTGATCTTCAATGTGTCCGAGGGCTCAAAAGTAATAAAAATACAAAACTGGCCAAGTGCGAGTCGGACACGCGCACGCATGGTTCCGTACCATTATCAATTAAAACGTTTCTTAGCTCCCTGAAATATTTATTTCATTCTGTATTTTTTTGTATTTGTTGTTATAGCGGCAACAGAAATACATTATCTGTGAAAAATTTAACTGTCTAACCATCACGGTTCATGAGACACAGACGGACGTCTGAACGTCATGAACCGTGATGGTTAACCTTGAAAAACAGAGAATTATTGCAAAGTCTATAATTCATTCCTAATTATATTTCCAGCCCAGCAAAGTCAACGGAGAAAGTTACGGCGAAATCATCACCAAAGAAAAGGAATTCGGGACACGAGACATCCAGTAGAGGTAAATCTTTGGTTAAATAATCGAGTATGACGTCATACATTATACAGTGTGTAAGGAACGGTGTAACAAAAACTGAAATAATTAAATTCGGGTGTTAGTGCATTTTTTTCGAAAAATTGAGTGTATAAAATTGGCGCAGTACGCTATACATCGTTACTTTCTTTTTATATGCTATAAGATTGATCACATTTTTACTCTTTTATTCATAAAACCTCAGCTAACTAAATATTTCGTCCCTATCCCACAATAATCATACAACTCGTTAGGATGCTGCAGAATCCAGTAAGTAAGCCTTCCTGGCCAAGTATGAGTTAACCGGTTATATACGAGGCCAGGATGGCTTTCTTGTTGGTTGAGGCTTGTATAATGCTTTTCTCAAAAATGAAAGAAAGCTTAACAACAAATTCGTTTAATTAATATTGAAGGTTACATTCATATGAGGGCAATTACTGATAGATATATTGTGATCGATTTACCGGAAGCATAGAATACACAGCCCATAAACTTGTTGACTGCATTGTGTGGTGAAGAAAGCTGAAATATGCCAAGAATACACTTTCAGACCAACTGTTGGCTTATTTTTCTCCCTTCCACTTCATAAATTTTACATAAGTTTTCATATATCGCTCCTTGGATTTTGGAGGAAGTAAATTGTTTTTGCTAATTCGGCCTCAGCTTTTAAATCAGGAGGAGTGCCATCTATTTCCGAATCAGATTCGCTTGAACTCATTTTTTGGGATTATTTATGTTCACGCGCTAAATTAAAACACAATTGTCGCAATTGAAGGTGACATCCCGCCAATCGTTGTTTTTTTTACTAAAAAGTTTGCGTTTAATGGCTTAACACTGGTACTGTTTTTTTTCTAAGTAGATCTGAAGAGGATGACCTACATTACATACTTACTTGACAGTAGGAGATTCAAAATTTAAAATCTCGCTTCTTACTGGACAGTTGTGAATAAGTCTCCGGTAGAGTTCACTTTCTGGATACTTTTTAGAGATGTTATGGCAACATTACATACCATTTTTGAGAAAATGTAATTATTATAAAGATCTCACAATAATGCTGCACAATGTGCCCTACTGGAACATTGATACACGTCCGACATTATTAGGGCAGTGTTGCCATGTGACATCTTCCCTTTTTTTAAAAGAAGTCTGAAGAATTCAGGTGAAGAAGGTATGTGATCATAGGTAATGTCATTAGAGTTAACGATGAAAATTCTCAATGTTTTATCAAGTCAGGATAGTGGTCAGAAACTCTGGTATCAGTTGTCGTTAGGCTGTCACCTAGCATCTATATTAAACACTTGTTTTTTCTGTTTGGCAAGCATTTTATATATCTCGAATATTGTGCAATTTATGATACGAAACATAGTTTATAATAGAACAAGTTTACTAAGCAGAAACGTCCGCTAACCAAATTCCAAATTTCTATTTCAAGCCTCCCTAAGGTGTTAATACAATAGGGGATGGGATCGAAAGATTCGTCGCCATTAGCGGACCCACGGTAGCTCAATTGGCAGACCGATGGACGGATTCCAGAGCTTGTGGGTTCAAATCCCGCTAGTTGCGAAATTTTTAAAATGTCCACCGTCATCGAAATTTGAAAATAGTTTATGATGCTGCTAGGCTTACTTGAAACATCACTGTATTTTTTCTCCGGATATTTTCACACAGACTAAAACCTCACATAACTCCATCTCTTTCAGACACCAAAGTACTGATAAACAAGACTGAACTAGATAACCTCCTATACAAGAACGTGAAGACACTCCGGCTCATCGGGCTGGAAGCGTTGCTGGACTTGCACGCGCAGCTCGCGGCAGCCGTCCGGCGCTACAGTGCTCGCGCCGACCGCACCAAACTGCCTCAGGAGCTGCAGAGCATTGTCGGCCGGTACGCGCAGATCACGAGGAAGTGAGCCAACGTGAGGTCCTGTTGCTATTTGTGTGAGTGATTTTGTTGCGGCGTGCAGATTGAGGGTTCGGGGACTAGTAAATGGTATAAGACTGGAGCCTCAGACAAATTGCTGTTTCGTGGCGCGCCATAGCGCAATCGGTTACGTATATTACCTATGAAACCATTCGTATTAGTAACACAACACAACCTACTAATGTGAATATAATCATTCATACTATAAAGCGGCAATTACACTGCGTCGTTCACCTAATGCGGTCGCCGAATTCATTTTAAACAACTTAGGCCAATAAACGTCGACATCACATTAGTCTGTCCGCCTACTACTAAGCGTTGGCAGCTGTCGATCGCTGAATGCGGCCGAATAACGTGTTCTTTACACTTTTGCGGTCGCCGCATGCAGCATGCGGCGAACGACGAAGTGTAATTGCCGCTTAATATTATAAATGGGAAAGTGTATGTGTATGTTTGTCCGTCTTTCATGGCAAAAGGGAGCGACGAATTGACGTGATTTTTTAAGTGGCGATAGTTGAAGGGATGGATAGTGACAAAGGCTACTTTTCGTCTCTTTCTAATCCCCCACTTCCCTAAAATGGGGGGTGGAAGTTTGTATGGAAATGCGATACAAACGAGTTCCACGCGGACGGAGTCGCGGGCAGAAGCTAGTAGGTAATATACGTACGCTACGACACACCCCGACACAGCAGTTTGAATCTGGCTTTATGGTGCTCCGACACGTGTTATAATTTTTTTTATAACATAGTGGAACAGTCAGCGTCATATAGTTAGCAGCCAGAGTAGCCAAATATTTCGTAACACACCCTTATTCTTACAGTAATAAAGACGTGTACCAAAATATTAGGCTACCTTTGCTGCTACTAACTATATGACGTTGACTGTACAAGGATAACGCTATGTAACTATGATGTTGAAGAAAAATTGTTGATGTTATGTAACATTTTATAACCTCTGTGGGAGATCACCGTAAATATAAGAAAAGCAAAATGTATCCGAAATACGAAGCTACTAAATAAAAAAATATAAACGCCCCTGACACAAACATGGCTAAAGGTGGTATTCCAATTGTTTAAGACCTTCGTCCAATAATCATTGCGTCTCACGTTTTTTGAAACCATATGTGAGAGGACAATTATCCGTCCAAAGTATTTGCATCTCACATTTTGCTTAAAAAACTGTGAGACAAAGATTATTGGACAAGTGGAACCACCCTAAGTACCATCTAGACAAACAAGAATTTCGATAAAAAAACCGAACACAAATCGGTTCACTCTTTTGGGAACTACGATGCCACAGACAGACACTGATACACAAGTTAAACTTAAAACTCCTCATTTTCGTTGGTGTAAGAATGGTGGGTAGCCGTTTTAGTCGTCAATATCAGAGACTAGAAAGTAGGTCAGCATTGTTATATTTTGTATGAGACGGAACACCACCACTTTGGTTACATTCTGTATTCATTAGTTTTCATCGTGTAGGTCACAGTCTCATATATTTTGTATGATGTTGAAACCCCTATTGTACAGCCCCATTGTAACTGTTCAGAACGAATTGTATGATATTGAGAGCCTTTATTGTTTACTAGTTTCTGGTTATAACTATCAGTGTTAACGACGTATCTGATTAAGAACACCTCGTATGCTTTACAGCTAACATACATACATACATTCACGCCTTTATTCCCATAAGGGGTAGGCAGAGCACATGAAACGTATGTTCCAGCGCCACTTATAGCATAAATGTGGGTATAAAATATCGACAAATTGTGATATTGCAGTGAAAGGTTGCTAGCCCATCGCCCATAACACACTTCAACCCTGATCCCTTAGTCGACTTTTACGACACCCACGGGAAGAAAGGGGGTGGTGAAATTCTAACCCGACACCACACGGGAAACAGCTAAATGTCAATTATATGACAACAGACAACACAGCTTCGCGCATCTCTGGTGCGTATTCACCCTGGGGATTAATAACTAGCCTAACTGTGTTAAAGAGCCTTTTATTAACATGTTCGCAACCAAGAACCCGCCTGGCAGGCACTCGTGATGTTTGCTCAGATGCCGGCTCAGCCCGCTAGGCGGGCAGTAGTATAAACCTACACGCCTAGCGAGTTCTGTCGGTTTCTGGCGTATTGTTCCATTTTTACTCCGGTTGCGAAAGTGTTAACAGAAAGGTTACTTTAGGGTACTATCACACATTTCATTTGCTAGGATATCAGGCATATCAATTTTATTTAACGTTTGCCCTACAGTTCAGTTTAAAAATATGGGTGCAACTTATACATAAATATGTCCCATAGCCCTTATGTCGGCGGATTAAGATTTCCGTACATTATTCAGAAAGGATTAAGTCGATACCAGTGGCGTGCCTAGGGTTTCGGAATAGGGCAAGCCGAGACATATGTTTTTGTAGTTTTTACGGTTATTGTGGATAAATCCATCTTGCCTCATTATTGATCAATCTTCAGTTGCATATATATGCACTTGCTAGCGAGGACGAGCTCACCAAAACACACTGAAGGCATGCTACTACTAGATATAATTTTAGAGACATATCTACAATCCAATGAGTTTTGTAACTTGATTTATTATACTGTCTTTTATGCGATTTACGGATTTACTACTCTGAGAAATACACAAATCAGGCGGCAAAACCTGGCGAACAAATTAGTTGTTTCTTCTGAGCAAAGTTTAAAGAGTTTGCCTTTCCCTCACCAAGCAAAACTTGCACACACTTTAAATTATCACAATCACAAGGAACTACTTCCTCCATTGTAAATCCGATTAAACAATACAAAAATACAATAATTGTTTGAAACCTACTATTTCACTGCCATTTGAATTTAATATTTCTAAGAGTATCAATGACGTAAACTATATCGTCAAATTACGTGTAAGTGCTTTCAAAATAGGCATAATAGCCCTTATGTGTCTAGACATTAGGTTGAGTTTAGAACTTTAAAGTTGTATTAAATCTATATCTTTCATCGCTAACGCAAGTTCCTTAATCTAGCAAAAATCGACATAATAATCGCAACAGGACTTTTGGTGAGACTGAGAACGAACCTTAAATGTATGTACGTAAGAGTTTATATCGAATGTCATTGAGGTTGTAATTTATTGGATTCTTAAGATTGTCGATGAATATAAAAATGTTTGCTGTAAGCATTTGTAAAGTTCCGTTCCCGTTTTATATCACTTTTCGTGAATACTTCGATGCCCGTTACTATGCTAAAGATCACAGGTCCTTATCACACATTAACACTTAGAAAAGGACAGTGTGTAAATTTGGCATATTAACATCTCTGATCTAATTGGTACAAGGTGGTGAAAGAGGGTACCTGAGATTTAAGCCGGTATTCATAAATAAAGGAAATCAGAATCAAATCAATCAAACGAATCAGTTTATCCAAAATGGTATAGGTAATGAAATTTTGTAGGGTTTCCGTGAAATATTTGCCAAGACAGAATAAAAAAAGCAAGATACCGAAATTAATGAATACCGGTATACGGCCTCTGGATACAACATGGCAATATGATCATGTTGTAAGGTATATAATATCTTAAATTATTAGAAGACACTGCCTAAAGCACTATTTAAGTATTTATAAGTGTTATTTACGACTTGTAAGGCGATCCGACTAACCATTCCTAATTAGCCAAATTGTGTGTAGACACGGTGAATACTTGAATATGTTGCGATATGTGCGTACACATTCTCACTTTGTTGCGAATTAATGGCAATAGCCGTATGTACACCGGACGCATGCCTCGCCGCGTGCGCGCTCAGTGTAGACGTGCCTCGGGCGAGGAGTGCCTCGGGAGAGGAGTGCCTCTGGAGAGGAGTGCCTCGGGCGAAGAGTGCCTCGGGCGAGAAGTGCCTCGGGAGAGGAGTGCCTCGGGAGAGGAGTGCCTCGGGAGAGGAGTGCCTCGGGCGAGGAGTGCCTCGGGAGAGGAGTGCCTCTGGAGAGGAGTGCCTCGGGCGAAGAGTGCCTCGGGCGAGAAGTGCCTCGGGAGAGGAGTGCCTCGGGAGAGGAGTGCCTCGGGCGAGGAGTGCCTCGGGAGAGGAGTGCCTCGGGAGAGGAGTGCCTGGGGCGAGGAGTGCCTCGGGAGAGGAGTGCCTCGGGAGAGGAGTGCCTCGGGAGAGGAGTGCCTCGGGCGAGGAGTGCCTCGGGAGAGGAGTGCCTCGGGCGAGGAGTGCCTCGGGAGAGGAGTGCCTCGGGCGAGGAGTGCCTCGGGCGAGGAGTGCCTCGGGAGAGGAGTGCCTCGGGCGAGGAGTGCCTCGGGCAAGGAGTGCCTCGGGAGAGGAGTGCCTCGGGAGAGGAGTGCCTCGGGAGAGGAGTGCCTCGGGAGAGGAGTGCCTCGGGAGAGGAGTGCCTCGGGAGAGGAGTGCCTCGGGCGAGGAGTGCCTCGGGAGAGGAGTGCCTCGGGAGAGGAGTGCCTGGGGCGAGGAGTGCCTCGGGAGAGGAGTGCCTCGGGCGAGGAGTGCCTCGGGAGAGGCGTGCGGCCGAGCATGCGTCCGGTGTAGACACGGCTTATGAGAAACGTGTGCATACATTTAGAGAAACACTCTTATAAATAATTAATACATGCAGTAAATGTAACTAAAGCAGTAATCAGAATAAAATTATTGCAAAAGGTCGTTTAGTAAGGAATTCTATCAAATCAAGGGTAGATAGTTACTTTCTACAGACCAGGCTAGAGAAATAGTGCTTTGAGAATAATTAGATTTACACGAATGAAGAATTCCTCAACTTGATAACTAGTTTACCTGAACCGAATCTTTATTTTCTTACTTTCTTTAAAACGATGTGTCTATTCCACAGATAATATACGTGTATAGACTAATACAATTGGTATTTTAACTTACTGCTTTAGTTACATTAACATTATACTCTGATTTAGGAGAGGTTGTGTCCAAGTAGTTTGCCCTATGGTCTGTGATATGTAGTGGAGTTGTAAGTAAACTGTAAAATATACATGTTGTCCACGCTTCGCCATCTGCTTATTTATTATCATCCTTTCGTGTCCCTTAACAAATGTTACCCAGTATGTAAGATTAGATATAGGTTTCATTGCTCACTAATATGTGAACCAACTTTTAAAACTGGAACTTTCTTAACCGCTTGCTTCCCAAAAGCCTTAAAATCCTTGAAATTAGTAGTTTCTAAATTGATGCATTTGATGTTTCGCACTAACTAAACAAAACAAGCTATAATTTACTTCCTTTGATACTTGATTAAAATTTAATTGCCATCTTTTCGTTTATGGCGAATTAAATTCAATTTGAAGGTTGTGGTAAATTGTTTATTTGATTTTGCGTGTAATGAAAAAGCAAACAAAGCCAAAATCTTGTTTCTTATTTGCTATGAAAGAGTTCATGTATTTTAGTTTGTTAGTATCGTAAATATGTTTCATGCAAACTGCTAGTATGCACCCGTACGACGTACGAGACGATAAGTATGCTTCAAATAATATCTGCTAATACTCGTTACATCGTCCCTTATAATCAGAAAAGTTTCAAAAAGTTGGTTCACTTAAAAATATCACTGTAACCGTGTGGAGTAGTCTAAAATGGATTCAGTCTTGAATCTGTTTATTTTGTAATGGCTGTATTGTTCTAACTATGTAGTGTGCTCTCATTTGCTAGCATTTTTTTGAATGAACATTATATCAAACTTAAATAATGATTATCCAACCCATATCAATTACGTTTTTCTATTATTTTTATCGTTTTGTTTGGGAATTAAAGCATGTTTTGAAACCAGTATTTGTATAGGGTGTATGTTAACATTATATCGAACAATTTGGCTTTTTAGGCGAAACATTTAACTCGATTATATTTTTATTTAACGACCAAATAAGTGTACTAAGCAAGTTAAAATCGATTTAAGTATAAATAATAGTGGATTGTTTTTTTTATTATTTAGACTAATAAAATTTCGTTTTACGGTTATTCATTAAATCTGATAGTTAAGTGATTTTAGTTTTGGTACTGTTCTTATGCTTTACGCTATGGGAGAAATAATTCTGAAGATATTAACTAATAATATTAAGTTTTCTAACTTAATGCCTTTGTTTTAAATTAATCTATAGTATTTTTTGTATTTATAGCAAGAATAAGGGTGAGTATACACGGGATGTGCCAAGTTGTATTTCCATACAAGTAACACCTAGTTGTCAACCATGCAAACGTAACTTAGCACATCTGTGGTGGATATTCACCTTTCGAATCCCGTGATTGGAATTTGGATTGGCATCACACCTATATTAAGTTTAGTATCAAATTTCTTAGTTAAATTATACGATTTGTGTACTTATGGAAAATAATGCGCTTATGATTGATAATTTTCCAACGCAAGCAGTTTCAAATAGTTCATTTATTTTCTATAGAAACTTTTCTTCTTTCTAGTATTAGGCCTCAATGGCCCGTGAAATTAAAGAAAGTGCGATGTAATGAACTAGAAATTGGTTTTTGATAGAGTATGAATGTATAGTATGATAATTTAAAATAATTTTATTTATTGACCTCTCAATCCCTTGATTATTATAATGGCAATTCTTTAAGTTAATGTACTTCGAAATAGCTATACTGCTTTTATGCCTACGATGAAGACGGTTCTTTGCCATCAAATAACTTTTTATTTGTTTACCATTTTCTTCGAATTTATTAAACCAAATTGTATATGGTACTTAATTCTGTTCGATTACGACCTACTAATTCATTTGATAATTTTGTATGATTAATTTTTCTTATATTTGACACTACAGCATTTTATGCTTTCAACATAATCGCACTCATTTTATTAATTCGATTTAAGTTCACTATATACTTAAACTTAATTTTCTCGTAAAAATAACATTATATTTTGGTTACGAGTAATCTTTCTGACGAAGCTAAAATACTGTAGTGTTAATAATTATTAAATCTCGATAATCTAAAACGCAGTGTGATATTGAAGGAATAAAACGCAACAATATGTAGCGAATTACAAAAATAGTTACCTCATTCCGATTAGGAATAAAATACATTATAATATGATTACAGGAAATGGCCATACTATAAATCCGTGTAAAGCATATTTCTGAGTCTCGTATGAGAATGTCAGCAGTGTAGTCTCGTAATTTTCGTGTTTTAAATTGATTTTATAAACACGAAAAGTATCAGTGAGAATTGTTGTTGAATTCTCCTCTTCAATGGAATCTAGCATTCTAAATCCGTACAGAGTTGCATTTGTTTTGTTTCGTTCGATTATAAAACAAAACAAATCTACTCAATTTCCGAAAACAGTTGATTCAAATTTCATTGCCAATTTTTATTTGGCAAAGGTTGCTGAAGCCTTTAATTCGCATTTCTACTAACAAGCTCTCTGATAATTGTAAAAAAAAAACATTACCATCTTCACTCTCTGAAAAGCATTATGGCATGTAGTAGTGACTTTAGGCCACTTCTCTGCAGGCATTCTCATATGTAAAAAGTATGGCGCTGTTTGTTATAATTGTAACCTATTTTATTGGTTTTGGACGCCATGTTGATATGCGGATTGCGTTGACACTTGCATTTGCTCAAGGGCGGGTGCGACGATTGTTGACGCTCTGTATCCACCGTTAGTGTTTAATTTTGTATGTAAAATTATAATAATGAAACTGTGAATAAAAGGGTACGATTTCATGTGATATAAAAGTTTGTTGTTTTATTTATGGGGGAAGTATATATCCAGGAAGTAGAAACCTTGTTTTCCATTTCTAAAGTCGTAGCATGATTGTCATTCTATCACTTGTCGCTATGGATAAGACATCTGTCGCGTTCCGACAAGTATGCAAGCGCGAGAGTGACGGATGTCTTATCGACAACGATAAGTGATAAAATGGCAACCGTGCCTTGCTCACAGGAAGTAGAAAACTTAATATTTAGCATTTCAGAGTCCAGAGTGGCTACCGAGAAACGAAAACATAGTTCGTTCGTGTCTCTGTCTGTCTTACTTGCTCATTAGAGCGACAGAGAGGGAGATACGCGAACGAAGTTCGTTTTCGTTTCGTTGTAGCAGCTCAGAGGGGCTACCGCGAAATGAAAACGAACTTCGTTCGAATATCTCCGTCTCTGTCGCTCGAACTAGCAAGTGCGACAAAGACGGAGATACACAAACGAAGTTCGTTTTCATTTCCCGGTAGCCCCTGAGAGAGGCCCTACCGCGAAACGAAACTAAGTTCGTTCATGTATCTCTGTCTGTCTCACTTGCTCAATGGAGCTACAGAAATACGTGAAAGAAGTTCGTTTTCGTTTTGTTCTAGCAGCTCAGAGAGGCCCTACCGCGAAATGAAAACGACTTAGAGCATTAAACCAACCGGAGTAGCCATTGACAGGCGTTCCCCTCTGCCAAAAGTATATGACCAGTGGACACATTGGAGTGAGTGGTACACATTGTATGGACTGACGTTTATCTGACGTAGCTATTTTCAGGTTAAGCATACATTTGACGTTCCCCTCCCCCGCAAAAAATCGGCAGACTTCTTATGTATAGAAAATGACTCATGGCCACTCCGGTTGGTTTAATGCCCTAAGGAAAACGAAGTTCGTTGGTGTATATATCTCTGTCTATAGTACTTGCTCATTGTGACGACAGCTCAGCCTAGCTAGCATGATTGAGTTTATGTCGGATATAAACATTTGGTGCCTCTCGCACTTACATACTTACTAGTAAGAAACGAATGCTTTATGTCCGACATAAATGCGATCATGCTATAGCAGGCGCACATTTATAAATTACTAGCTACCGCCCGCGACTTTGTCTGCGTGGACCCGGTATAAAAAGTATCCTCTATTTTAGTCCAGGTTGTAAACTATCTTCGTGCAAAATTTCATCCAAATCGGTTGAGCCGTTTAAGCGTGATTGAGTAACAAACATCTAAACATCGAAACTTTCGCATTTATAAAGTCGCGGGCGTAAGCTAGTATTATAAATGCGAAAGTTTGGATGTTTGTTACTCAATCACGCTTAACCTTTTCACCGCCAAACACGTGAAATCACGTCATCGACGATTCGTGACACCGACGCCAAAGACGCATTTGCCGTCATCATTTTTTATATTTATGAAAACCTACTCTGAAATAGCCCAATTTCATGTTGGCATTATTTCTTTATCCATTATTTTTTTACCCTTGTGGCGTGAGGTGGCACGGCAAGTTGCTTTACCATCTGGCGGTGAAAAGGTTAAATGGCTCAACCATTTTAGATGAAATATTGCACGAAGATAGTTTGAAGCCTGGATTAAATTATAGGATAGTTTTATCCCGGGTCCACGCATACAAAGTCGCGGGCGGAAGCTTGTAGTTGGGCATATTCAATATTTTATGGCCCTTAAACGGATAGTAATTACTTCCCAGTTAATTCATATGCGTTAGGTAAATCACATGATCAATCAGAGGCTCTAGTATTAGTTTTACCGAAACAAAACTTTACGATCGCGTTTGCGTTTTACCCTCAATTTGTATGGGATTTGACAGCTAAACGCGAACGCGATCGTAACGTGTTGTTTCGGTAAAACTTATACTAGACCGTCAGGTTTCCTAGTTTTTTGTGACGATCTTGCTCGAGATGTATTTGTTGGTAACAGTCATTGAAATCTTTCGTAAAGGTGGGCTTAGACCAAATGTTACAAACGAGAATGCTGGCACTGACGGTCCATGAACACAAAACAGTATTAAGCTGTACTTCTAATCACACGGTTCAACTCACGTATTCAATGTCATTCCGGGAAGTTTCGAACTCTCACATGATGATTCACATGTTTCGAACTCTTCGGGAGTTCTTCTTCAGGATGAGTGTCGCTCGAAGAAGAACTCCCGAAGAGTTCGAAACATGTCGCCCGGAGTGACATTGAATACGTGAGTTGAACCGTGTGATTAGAAGTTGTTTTAACATGTCTCACGAAAGTTTAAATTCGAGTATTAAGCTGCTTTTCCACCAGAGGGCGTCGTCTCGTTTCGCCCCTCCGGTGGAAAACCAGCTTTAGGGTTGGACTTCTCTCAAGGTTGCACTTTGAGCGTTGTTATGCCAGACATTTCACTCTTACACTAAGAGTGTTTTAAGATCTCGATTTCTCGATCGATCTCACTGTTCGTTTGAGTATTGGCTAAAAAAATACCTAAGACTCTTCAGAATGCATGTTAGTTCGCATAGTGTAAACCCGCCTTACCTAGGACGGAAGGTTTTGACGCCTTGGAAATAAACAACGAAGCGGGATTTAATATTTTTATTTTTTACAATTTATTTACGTCGGTGATCGTAAACGAATTTTACTACAACGCTCCATCATTTCAATTTAAATTACACGATAGAATGATACTAGAACATAAATATTTTTTCGTATTATTTAAGATCAAATAGATAATCTTTTTTACATCCTAATGTAACGATATCATTTAATTTAATTTGTCATTATATTAAGCAAAAATATAACAAATTAAATTACTCAAGTAATAATTAATTATAATCTTTATCGGAGAGAACAATTATCTAAACGCTAAATCATTGCAATTACAATTTATAAATACTCGTAACAAAAATGAAGGAACTAAATATTTGAATCTACTAAATTAATACGATCACATGTTTATAACTAAACATAAGTATTTACGTCATTATATATTAATTCTTTACGTCCTTACATTTGGCTCCTGGTTGATTACTTCTGTACATCGTTTACAATCGAAACTGTGCCTTAAAATATACAATTTTGTTAAAGTGCTAGTTGAAGATAGGTTAACGCAGTCGGGAGGAACTCGAAACCGAATAGTGGAACTAGAAATTTCCAGGACAGTAACCTATTTAGTTGCGCGGGGTCGGTGCTCGGACACTCGTCAAAACAATTACTCAACCATAGTACGTATCATTAACAAATAACAAAACTTAATTAAAACGCTCAATTAAAAACTTTAACAAAATCACTCTTAATACTGCTGAATTTGTACGAATTAGGTAAATAATGTCCGACAACACAATGTACAACCACAAGTACTTAATAAAATAAAATCAGGGCTCGGCGCAAATGTTTGTCATCGATTCGCGTTAAAATTCGTGATGCAAACATTCTCTCGAGCTGTTGGCGTTCGAATGAACCCACTTATAAAACCTACTCATTCATTGAAGCTGTAAAATTGAACTGTGCTGTGAAACTTTAAAATGGTTCGATTTTGATTATATTTGGCACAATAATGCAACATTTCAGACGATCCCAAGACTTCGCTAATACATTAATCCATGACAGCGACTTATTTCATTACCTTACTTTACATTTACAAATTATGACATGTGAACAAGCGCTCAGAGACAACACAATCGGTAACATTAGTAAGCTTCAAAGGAAAATTAAAGCAATAGAATTCTGTTCTGTAAAACTATAGTACATATTCAAATATATAATGTAATTCGTTTATAATTATATAAAATCCCTGTAACGATAATATTGTTATATGACGCGACACTATTAGTGTACCTACGGTATGTCTGAGAGCTGCAGAGTTACTGTGATTATGTAATTTACAGTAGTTATATAAAATAGTGTCGTAAATAGTGTTCAGTCTTGTCGGTAGAGGTCGCAGCTCCGCCGCGAGGCGCTCGCTGCTGGGAACTACACCACGGCTAAATACAACGCAATATACTTACATGTGGGATGCCTCGAACAACCATTTCTCAACGGAACAATGATTAGGTACATAAATAAACCGTATATACACAAGTCTATCTAATCACGTGGTAAATCTAGTTACGAAATCATCGGTATACAATTATCTAAAGCCAGGTAGGACCGAGTTTTGTTAATTCTAACTTCATTATTACATATTCACTAAAATCTTGAAAAGCTCTTTTTGATTTGAACATTGAGTGCAGATACCTTTATTTGTCTAACCTGGCGCGCGCGGCGGTTCCTCTGCACTGATGCCCGGTGCACACATGCGGGGCGAATAAAGGGCATGGATACACTGTCTGGACCAGGCAGGCCAAGCGGCTCCTCTAGTGAGGGAAACCCGCGGGCGCGTCCTGTCTGTATTCACTTCACTAAAACTACAACAATTACAAATACACTACTATTTACCATTTTAGACACCGAATGTCTCCTCATTAGTAGCTAGTTTAAATTTATATCCCATTAATTTATCAATTACTATATACATTTAAAATTGTTTATCATCGAATATAACTATTATTACGAAATATTTTACAAACTTTGGTGAATCGCAGAAGAACTCGCACAACATAATATCTACAGGACACGTTTACGGCAAGACTGGAACGGTTCTTTAAAATAATAATACAGGTAACGTATAGAACATTCACCGCAAGTAACAGCGCGAAAACGCAGAAGCAAACAACACAAATGGAATGAGAACGGAATGTCAACACGAGAGAGCTCTACGGCCGCGGACGACCTAACGATAACAATCACAACACCTTTCATACTTATTGCACTCCTTCGGAATAATAAATTATCGCCTATCACTTATACGCGATCTCATATACATTTACAATATTAACACATCTTTAAATATAAATTTAACTAATTTAAGTGTGGACGTCGCTCGGCGCGAGCTCCGGAATGTTTCCAGAAAACTGGGCCCGTCCGCGCGCGCGGCTCGACCCGGTGCGGCGGACATGCACTGACTGTTTTAAAAGCTAAATAAAATGTTTAATGTCTATAGTTCGGAATAAAGTAGCTGCAACAAAACAGATCACAACTTTTAAAACAGCCGTCGGTGAGACGGAATCGCGCTCGGGGCGACCCGCGCGCGGGAAGGGCCCGTCGGAACACGTCAGACGCAAACTTAAGGTGCGCTAGTGCGCTACGGCGAACTGAAGAGAGTTAGTCCTGCCCGTTGTGGTGTAGCAGCGCGCGCGAGTCGGGCGGCTGCGGCGCGTGCGCGTGCGGCGCGCGGTACGCGTCGCCTTCCTCATCCGCAGAATTCTCTTTGGAGCGGTCGCTCTTGCAGTCCTCCTCTTTAGCCACGTTGGCCAGCGAGTCCAGCGCCATCGGCATCGCCTGGTACAGCTCGCGTGTCTTGTCACCAGGCGGCAGCAGGTGCAGCATGTTCAACGGCATAGGGAACCCGGGCGGGAACTCCGGGTAGAAACCTTGCGTGAACGGGTTGAACATGGGGCTGGAGGCGATGTCGGGCTCGGAGCTGGCGGGCCGCTGGCCGCCGCCGTGCTCGTCCTTGTCGTGGTGCTTGCCGGGTGGGTGGTTGTTGTTGTTGTTGCCAGAGTGCATGCCGAGCGCGTCCAACGGCCCGCCGATGCAGTCTTTACGCAGTTGCTCCAGTTTCAGACTCTTCCCGTACTTGCCTCGCACGTACATGAGCAGCGAGTTGTACGGGATGCCGAAGATTCTCGAAGCTTGACTCGTCGTCATCTTCTTGTTCCACACGTGTTGTAGGGCCTCCGTCAGCTCGGCGTTGGTCCACGACCGAGGTGGCCCCCCGCGCGGCGCGCTGTGCTGCCCTTTCGGTCGCCCTGCAAGAACAAACAGTTTTATCGTGTTCCGTGTCGGGGAACAAAACGTTCCGATAGGTAATTACGTAAGTTAGGGGTGATTTACGGAGCGGTGCAGCGAGGGAGGCACGACACATGCCGTGTGCGCATTACCCGAATGCAGCGCCGGCTACTATCTAATAACCGTGTTTTGGCGGAGCAATAGCTCGCGACACACGGGCAATGAGCGGGTTGCGACACGGCGGGTCGTCATTAATTCGCCGCGGCACGCGACTATTAGCTCCCCGGGCGGAGTTTGTCAAAAAGAAAAGCGGACATGCATATGCGCGACGTCGTAGAACTTTATGCTTTTATAATTCCCGCGGAGCACGTTAACTCGATTCCGATCAGATAATCGAGTCGGATTACAACCGGAATGATATTTTTATTATGGAAATTAGTTTTTCTTTTAATAGAGGTTTGAGGTCACGCGATGTTAAATTAAAGACGGTTGGCAAGCGTGGATGCGGCATGCATGGAGCGATGGGCGGCTATCGATCGGTATTGTGGGCCGTGCGAGACGAGCATTCATACGCGGCCGCTGATACGATATCAGATCGTCTTAATAAACATTCAACGGCAGACAAAGCCTGGTTAGCGCTCGTATGTGCGGCGGCGAACTTTGTGCACCATTATGCCTGCATGCATTGTTCCCCGCAGGCGGCCGTTCACCGAGTAATCTCGAGATGTTCACGGAGATCGAACCGATTTGTGTTTCACGTTTCGTGATTTTAGATATTTTCTAGTTGAATACACAGGCTACATTTAAAACAAAAATATTTAGAAAACAAAAGTATTTTAATCCTTATATTTTTAGGTAATAAAAGGTACAACAAACACATTTGAATAAAGACAAAAGTAATGTTGGTAGAAGACATAAAAGGTGGGTCTAATAAGGAGTACAGACGTAACAATCTGACCACCAATTTCTCGTTCCAATCCGTTGTAAATATTTGCATCCATGTTATATGTATGTATGTATACATACGTATGTAATTCAATTATTTGAGTAGAGATAACAACCGATTTGCAACCATCAACGTTCATGAATTCATAGTTGGTTTTTGGTTAAGAATAAGACTTAAACTTTTTAATTGTGAATTTATAGCCTAAAAATACAATTCTGACTTTTTATGGATTCGTTATTTGTTGGTAAGATTGGTACCTACATTTGTAGACCCCATAGAGCAATTACACTTTTTGCAGCGCTGCAAACGCGTTACAATATTGATACAGGTGATTTTGGCAGGGTAATGTATGCTATCGCAGCAAGAAATCGCCGGGTGTTACCGCTGTTAAAACTTGATTCTTGTTAGGTAACTTACATTTCTTTTTGACGTTAGTAAAGAGTTGTGAGTCGAGCGGCGGCGCGCGGTGTTCCACGTCCATCAGGGGGTACATCTTGTCCATGCCGGGCGGGAACAGGCCCAGTGGCGAGTCGATGCCGAACACTGGAACAAGGAGGTACACGGTTAGACATATACCTAATAACATTATTCGGATAAATGAAATAATAGTAGTTTATGCGACTGATCCATGATGAGAGGCCTTAAAATACGAGTGTGGTTTTATGAAACGAGTGTCAGCGAGTTTCATATAGGATCACACGAGTGTTTTAAGGCCTAATTATGTACAGTTGCATACACTACTTTATCTACACACATATCATAAGTAGGTAAGTAACAGCAAAAAACCAACAAAAAATGACAACAGCAATGGCGGCAATTCGTCATGACGAATGGCTTATGGCTTTTTTTAAATCATAGACAAACGAATGAAGTTCCTATACTCATATCACTCGAGATCAAATGTCGTGCGGTTTATATTAAAAAACATACTGAATTGACGTTTCGTATCGATAAATGTTTACTGTGATACTAGAATAGAGACACGCTTGAGTTTTGACAGCTGTTCCAAATTTAAACTCATAACGATACAAAAATCTGTACTGTAATAACATTAAAGTACAGATGTTACCTACTACCACAGAAGTTCTCATAGTAAAATCGGTTGTAATAATGCTGGTCACTTCCTACGGTTTCTGAACGCATTTTAGAGCACTTATGATATGTGCGTAGCTAAATGAATTTTATTCTGCAAGTAGACCGTAATGGGACTTTTACAAGTCAAAATTCTACCAGCGTTTCTGAAAAAAAAAGACCACTGTTAAGAAGAAACGCCGAAACAAACTCAACCGTCAGTCATTCTTTGCCAAAGGAAGCTTATTACAATGATACTTCTTACCTACTTAAAATAAGTCAAACTGAATATGAATACAAAGCAAGAAAACCGTTATAATGCGTTGTTCAACAATAACAATTGTCCGAATAAGCTATACGAATAATTACGAGTAAGCTATTTGGGGCTCTGGTTTGGGCCATGCATTTCTGTCAGTCAGATAGTCCTCGACCCTGTAATAAGCCTTCGACATCAATGTCTTTTTCAAGTAATTTTTAAGAGCTGGAAAGGGTACAGCCAAAACTTCATTACATCCCTTCGAAGCTACGGTAGCCTAGTGGTTTAGGCATGCGGCTGTCAAGCGGCGGTAGTATAGAATATTTACCATTACGTTTTCGGTGAAGGAAAACATCGTGAGACAACTGGTCTAATCCCACTAAGGTCTAGTTTTCCCTCTGGGTTGGAAGGTCAGATGGCAGTCGCTTTTATAAAACTAGTGTCCATGCCTGATCTTGGGATTAGATGTCAAAGCGGACCCCGGGCTCCTTTAGACCACCAGGAATAACGCTAGGATGATGATGATTCGGATACCTTCGATATCTATAATTAATCGTCTAAGATTAGATATTCCTAGTTTTACACGCAATAAACATTTATTTTCTAAATACTAGCAAAGGTTATATTTATGGTAATCGTGGATTTCATTAGTAACCCATATTATAATGAGACGACACCGGGTGGCGCAGGGTTTTAGGAATTTCAAAGTATTATCTTCGTGAAGTTTAGACTATTCTAGAACGTTTTCAATAGCCAGAGTGTTCTAATAACATTGGAAGAAGTGGACAAACAAATGAATAAGACCAGATTTTTGGCCGTGCACAGGAATTGGGCAATGGGGCTGGTTGATTCTCACTGAAAGGCGATTTTACGCGTGTCGTCTACATACCTACGATCTCAATCATATCATCGTCAAGGGGAAAGCGACGACGGCGTAGGAACCCGCACTACCTACTATCTACTATACGTAAGGTTTCGGTGGCTATATGACGAGTAGCCGATAATTTACTAGGTACCATTATGTTAACTATTTTAAAATAAACACTCAGTACCTAACTCATTGATTCAGCAATTCTTATGTAAATTACATTGCAACAAATAAAATAATGATGCTAGACTCCACTCCATTCGTGGGTAACGTTATATTCTCGACTTAAGTTGTCAACTCCTTCTGACTTGACCAAGGCTAGCTCACGGCTAGCTATAGTGTATTGAAGACAGCGTCATATTATTCGCGTTAGTAAGGTAGGTAACCTATAATAAGTTGCATAACATTATGATTACCTACGTATAGTTCATTCCATAGATATCATGATAAAATAAATGGAAATGGCAGCCGTACTTGTAATTGGAGCGGTATAAGTAGATATAACCCGAGCACAAGTAGTGAAAGGCGCGCTAGTAACTCCGCTACTCGCCGCTGGATGGCGCCACCAGTCGCATTCTCCAACTCAATCATACAAAACTGCCGTAAAAAATCTGCATTTGAAATTCAATCATAACAGGATATAAATACGGGTGAAGATAATAAATCGTGTTTTATTCGCAGTTAAGTGAATCCCGAATCATTAAAGTGGCGTCATTTTTTTTACCAGTGTTTTCACTAGTGTGTATATTTCACTTGAATTTTGCATTTTTCACTACAAATAATTATTTACATATGACAGCGAGTTAATAAGTTTGCCTAATTATGGTATGTATGAGTGTGAGGTGAGAACTTTATTCACCGAGGGCGGAAATTTTTTTTTTCGAATTACAGTAATTTTGTGTGTATAAAGAGAGATAACCGATTTGCAACCAAACATGTGATTTAACCCTACCTACCCTGTGATTCATACCTATTTATCTTATTTATTAGATTTAGGGAAGTATTCATACTAAAATACAAACTTATTGTTTTGAAATAAGACATTCGTTTTGCATTTCTGACTTCGAACTCATTCCAGTTTTTTTATGAATGATAAAACAACTTCACACAACAATGAACTTCATCATAATTCCATTCATTCTAATGAATTAGTCTAATAAGATGAATGAATGAATTATCAAATGGCTGGCTCAACCCGTTCCTGGAGACTAATTAAACGGAGACATATTAAACACAGACTAATTAATTACCCAAATGTACAAAAATAACTAATTTGGAGGTAATGGCGAATTTGCACTCACCTAATTGATTATTAGTAATTAAAGTTTGATTCTTGTTAGAAACATTCCATGATTGGCATTTGAAAGTTTGAAATTGAAAACACTTTAACGAGTTTTTATTTATGGTCACTGTATTGTATGCTTCTGTGTGGCTTCTATTACTTCCAAATATTTTCCGCACCCACGCAAAACGTTGAGCCATGTTTGATATCAGCTTAGCTGGCATAAATAAATAAATTATAAAAAAATATTAAAGGACAATCTTACACAAATCGAGCTATTCCCATAGTAAGCTCAACATAATGCTTGTGTTATGGGTACTAGAAGACGATATATGTAATACTTAAATACACAGAACACATCCAAGACTCGGAGACTAATATTCATGCTCATCACACAAATATTTGCCCTTATCGGGATTCGAACCTTGCCCCCGTGACTAACCGGTAGTCAAAATGCGGCCGTCGCATAGTTGCGTTAATATCGGATATAAAGCATACGTCCCTTTCGCACTTACGCCCTTGCTAGTAAGGGACAACTGCTTTATGTAATACCTACATGAGCGTCTCTAGTCAAAATATCAAAAATAAAATAAGATTATCTCCAATAAAAAAAAAAAACAGTTTAATTTTACCGGATTATTATTATATATTACCTAATTATTATATTACTTTTTAACAATGTTTTATCAAATATTTATTCTTATTTCTAAGTTATTTTAGCCATTCACACTAAAACTACAAGATCATTTTAATAACAATGTTTCATCCATTTACACTAAATTAATTTTATCAGCTCAATCGAGATTCGATGTCGTCACAATTAAAAATTGTTTTACGAAAATATCCTTCCACTTTTGAATTGAATTGTCATAAAAGCGACCACGTAACGAGGATTACGTAAATGCCAAATGAATAAAAACCGAAACTTGAAAAACTTTTTGTTATGCTTTTGAACTCGAATATTCACTCTTATGTAGCTTCTGCCCGCGACTCCGTCCGCGTTGAAGCTATATATAGCCGCTAAGGTATATCGTAGGCCCATACAAACTTTCACCCCCCATTTGGCCCCCTTGGGTGATGGGATATGTCCTTATATCATCTCAATCGGCCCAGCGGTTTAAGCGTGAAGAGGAAGCAGACTGACAGACAGACACACTTTCGCATTTATAATATTAGTATGGATTGCTTGATCTTTTAATGCATTATCAATGACTTCGCTATTGCTCTGTAAAGTGAGCAGGAAAAGTAGCTACGCGAATCTAACGTTAAAAATGTCCCATACAAACGACTCTATTGCCAGGAGAATACAAACAGTGTAGATAATTTTGAGCGTGTTTTGCGTAGCTACTTCTCCATACACCTACAATGTTCATGAAAATCTTATGTTCAAACCTAGAATTCACTAACAGCTGACGTAAGAAGCTTCCAGAAGGATAATAAACGAATCCATGAGCTTTATACAGCTGCATACGTAATCTCGTGGGTATATTAGAGAAGACTTGGTACGCCCGCGCTAGCTTCCGAGCGAATTGAAATTACTACTTGTTTCTTTTGCTTAAATCCATTGGGAATATACTTATGGGAAGTGAGCATTTCGGTATTTATTCCATATAATTTTACAACTAGGTACTGCGACTCTCTCACACAGTTCGATATAAAGTAAACACTAGACAAAAAATCGCTACGGATTGCATCGAGCATACTTATCTAATCGGTAAATTTTATGTTAAACTATAACTTGTGCCCGCGACTCCGTCCGCTTGGAACTCGTTTATATCGTAGCTCCATACAAACTTTCACCGCCCATTTAACCCCATTAGAGGATCATTTCCCGGATAAAAACTATCATATGTCCTTCCCCGGGACTCAAACTATATCTAAATCGTTTCTGCGGTTCAAGTGTGAAGAGGTGACAGACAGACAGACAGACACACTTTCGCATACAGTATAATGTAATTGTTTAACGGGGCTGAGAGTTGTCACCTCATAGAGAACTGATACATTTCAAATACAAACAGATTTTGGCGGATGTAACTTAAATATGATTGGGTAGTGAGGGTTTGTAACAACCGAGACTATGAGACATTAGTTTTGTCGATGACTAGATGAGTGACCACCTATGTGCTAGTTTGATCTAGACTCAGCTTCGGGCCTATCGCAGGATAAATAAATGGTCACCATCATCAGGCCATTTATTTAATCGTATGGCACACATTATTTTGGCCTTTGAAGTTTGTCACTCTTTAGTACCACCCAGGGGGCACGTGCAGGGTTGTGGTAGGCCATTAGTGTGGTACTATAATCTCTAAGACAATACCTAATAATGGTAATGACAAGACGATATAATTTCACTCCTCCAATCATTTACGACTATGCAGATTAGCGAAGACAACGACTATTTTCTTTGAAATCAATGAAATAAGTTTATACTGTGCAAGGTTTTACGGCGAGTGCTAAAATTGTGCTATAATCCTAATGTCAACAAGCAATCGTTTCTTCAGAAGCTTTAAAACATACGAGGGCTGTTCCGAAAATAGTTAGTCAACAGCGTACTATTAATCGTATTCATATAATTTTACTGTAGCTCAAAGGCAAATTTCATTACAAACTTTTTCGTGTAAATGTCACTAGCCAGTGACATTCCGTTATTTTTTTATGAAATCAGAAAAAAAACATGTCTGCCACTTTTTGCTCGCAAAAATGGAGCTAACGCGGGAAGCATTTCGTGCTATGATATATTATGATTATAAACGAGGGCTAACTTACAAGGATTCTCGTGAAAATTTAACTAGTGTTTTTGGGGCATTATCCCCATCTCTTGCCACTGTCAGTTACTGGTTCCGTGAATTTAAGCGTGGGCGGAGCGACGTCAAAGATGAGCCTAGACCGGGGCGACCGCCAACGGCAGTCACTCCAGAAAATGTTATCAAGGTGGAGTGGCTAATCAAGGAATCTCGAAACATTACCCACCGAGAAATTCAGGATGAACTGAAGATTGGATCCCAGGCAGTTTCTACCATTTTGCATGACCACCTTCAAGTTCGGAAGGTTTCGTCTCGATGGATACCACATTTTCTCACACAGGAGCAAAAAGATAGACGTGTCGATTGGTGCAAATTTATGCTAAAAAAATTCGATAAAGGCGATTCACAACAAGTGAGCTACATTGTGACATCCGACGAATCTTGGATATATAGCTACGACCCATTTACAAAACAGCAATCCACGCAATGGGTCTTTGAAGAAGATGATTTACCTACTAAAGTAGTTCGCGGCCGAAGCGTCAACAAAAAAATGGTTGCTGTTTTTTTTCGACGTAGTGGACCGGTAGCCGTAATTCCACTTGAGGATCATAAAACAGTTACCAGCCAATGGTACAGTGAAGTTTGCTTGCCACAGGCCTTCCAGGAGCTGAACGTCAGCCGTCCAAGTACTGGAACCCGGGGCATAATTTTTCATCAAGATAATGCTCCGGCTCACACGGCTGCCAGAACCATGGATTTTTTTAGCAAATCAGGAGTGCAACTGCTACCACACCCTGCGTACAGCCCTGACCTGGCTCCGTGTGCTTTTTTTCTGTTCCCCACGTTAAAAAAATCATTACGTGGGCGACGATTTTCGACGGCGGATGAAGCAGTAGACGAATTCAGGCGACTTTTTTTTGACCTTCCGCAAGAACAGTTTTTTTCCTGTTTTGAAAGTTGGTTCAGTCGAATGCATAACAGCATAAATGTAGCAGGGAAATACTTTGAAAAACTGTAATTAAAGTTTTATTATATTCCTTATAGTTTTTGTTTAACTAAAAATTTTCGGAACAGCCCTCGTAATTACACCTTCATAATTGCACCTTTAGCAGCGTTACTGCTTCAAAAACAAATATTAATAATTACACCTGTCCTTTAACTGCCAAAACGCAACCATATTGCGACAGTTTTATACCTGTGTTGAAACATAGAGTAGAGTTGAAACATTGCGAGCGTCTGTGAGATGTAAATAAGGCGAGGTGTCCTGCCCCAATGCGCTGAATCGATATCCTCGGCTAGCTTTATTACTACTCGCTATCGGGCTTTGTGAGTAACAGGTATGTCTGCGCTCGATGTTGGAAACTTAGATCGGCGGAGCGTAGAATATGTTTTGTTTAAAAAAGGGTGGTGCAATTTTGTTCACGGCGATTTAATTGCAGCGTTGCTATCTGATCAATACATCTAAATACCTCGTTGCATACATTAGGTAATCTCAGAATTATATCCTACTAATACCTATTATGAATGCGAAAGTTTGGATGTTTGTTACTAAAACGGGTGAACGGATTAAAATGAATTTTAGGTTACAAATAGAGTATAGCCTGAATTATCATTATCATCCATACTAATATTATAAATGCGAAAGTGTGTCTGTCTGTCTGTAACCTCTTCACGCCTAAACCGCTGAACCGATTTGGATGAAATTTGGATAGAGATAGTTTGAGTCCTGGGGTAGGACATATGATAGTTTTAAACCCGGAAATCATCCCCTAAGGGAGTGAAAGTTTGTATGGAGCTACGATAAAACCGAGTTCCACGCGGGTGGAGTCGCGGGCAGAAGCTGGTATAGAATATTTGTATCCCAGTAAAAATCCAGAGAAAGGATGTCAACGCGAAGTCAAGGAAATAGCTATTAATATTATAAAGAAGAAAAATCTGTGAGAATGTAACTTTGTAATCACCGGGATTACTCACCCGATTTCTAAAATTCTTTTACTAGTAGGATATAGAATGGATGTTTGGGATGGGCATATACTATATCTAACCCGCGGGGCCCTGCCTTCTTTGCAATACGCAGGCAAGAAGATTTTATGTGATTGGGAATTGACTGAAAATCAATTGCCAATATTTCAAAATATGCAATGACGCCTAAATCGAAAAGCATTTCGGTAATTATGTTATCTGAACGTAATAAAGTAGTTTTCTGTGTTTTTTCCTGCTCGCTTTTAAGAAAATCGCGAAAACGTATAAAAGTGGTTTTCACCGCGTGTGACGTCAGTATTATGGCTGCCATAAGAAAGGTGTCCAAACTGCCATACAGAGTTGTAGTATTGACGTCATAATTTACTTACAACCTTCTGGAATTCGCTACTTTTCATTTTGATAGTTTTGAATGAAAATTACAATTAAGGGAGAAATAAAAAAACACGTGTCGCTTAAAAAAACATTTTCTAGCGAACTAAATCATAAAATGGCCTACATGAAAATATGAAATGTTGTCAATTGTAGGTACTTACAAGATTTGAAATTTCAATTGTTTGTTTGTTTTACTGTACGTATTATATTTCCAACTAAAACAAGACTGAAGTAGTATCATCGACCAATTGCTTTCTTGCTACTATTAGCTACGTATCATAAAGAAACTGTCAAAGAAGGTTATATCCGCCATATTCATAAAACTTAACAAACCTCTATTAACAAGAATATCGCATTCTCAAAACACAACTGTGTTTGAACAATGTAAGAAGTGACACATTAACATTTACGAAAAAACCTTACAGGGACCATGTTCCCAGTGACTAAATTTGTTTTAACACATCATAAAATTGTAGTTAACCTACCTATTAAGGTTTCCAGGGGCAAGTTTCGTTCACTCTGTTGTCATGTTTAATATAAGTCATGAATGTGTATTTCATCGTCAATACAGGGAACCAGACTAATCATCGAAACCGCAATGTGCGAAGTTAAATGTCTACATTAACGCTGAATGGCGGCGTCTGCCACGTTATTCCACGTACATCTTAAGGGTCCCAGCCTTACAAGACTTACACGTACAGTGAAACTAGAGCCTTCACCACGGAACCATCAAACAGATCCCGTTCAGAATTATGGAGTTGGTCTATTACTTGCTTAATTGTAATCACTAGAAGCATTGGAAAGCCAAGAAATTTTACGATACGTGGCTACACACGTTTCAGAACGTTCTAGAGGGACCTAAGTACGCTAATTTCGTGCCGCCATATGCTTTTCTGTGTTGGAAGGCCGGGCCTCTAGGTTTATAGAGGTAGGAATACCAAACAGTTAATTTGTGTCACTGGTTACAGTACTCGTTAGCTCGAGTTATTTGCATAATTGCCGACAATCAATAAGCCTACATTCATATTGGATGGAAATTGCTTAAAAATAACTGAGATCTGTATCGTTAGATGTAATTATTAGCTGTATTCACATGGTTTTGGTGAACTAAAAGAGTATTCAGATGATATTAGATATTAGTTTCCCGCGGTTCCTAATGTTGTTGGTGTGGTAGAAATTTTAGGCAAAGCTATAATGCTTAGTCTGATAGGATCCCTATACGATTCTAACTAGCACTTATTTAGCTGGTAGTTATGTTAATTTTATTTCTACAGCTGGTTTGGTTTTTACTTTATGAATTATGATTTTATTGGAGTTTTATTGGGTCTCATTGTATGTGGCAATTTTATATTATTACGTAAACAAATATGTAAAACAGGTACAATGGTTCGTTGACTTACAATTATAATTAATCTAAACTTACTGTAAAGCTGTTCTGCAAGCTCCGACCGTCGCCATGGTGCCAACGGTTGGTCTGAACAGAAATATTAACTCTCTTACTCATGTCTCATCTACGTAATTCGCTAGCGAGTTTCGCAACCAACAAAAATAACCGTGCACGATTTCCTTATTGAGGAAAAAGAAGTTTCAGTTCAAAAGGCAGTTGTCAAACGTTTCTACGACATTTTTACAAAGAACTCGTTACAACACGATTATGTAATGCAAATAAAAGAAAACCTGCGACATGAAGATATCAAGCGCCTGACCAATCGATTTCATTATATCACACGATTTCCAGAACGGGGAACCTTGCGGTCAATTAGTCGCTTGGCGCTTTCTACTCCCCCTCAGCAAACTGCTCGACCATAAACAATGATTTTCGAAACACTAACCGGACTGCAATACGTTTAAATTCGACACGACATTTTTTCCGCAAATCTGTCATTTTAAGCATTTTCGCAAGCGGTACGACGCTCCGTAAACGCGTGAGTTTTTATGTTCACTCACTATATATACTTAACCACTTAAGTCGGTTTTGAGTTGATAAAATCGTAACCCGCTACGTAAAGCCCCAGCTGTTCGCCCCAGTAACTGACGGTGTAAACAAATTCGCACTTGGAAGTTATCAGACAACAAAGTTAGCGATCGATCGTGCCCCATATGCACCACGCGTAGAAATCGAAAGCGGCAACTTAGTCGGCAACCCTTGCGTACAACTTGTCAGAGCACCCCGGTCATTGAGGAAAGAGGAACGTCTGCGTCTCGCTTACGCGTCACGCACATATGTTGTTGTGTCTCGCTCGTCACATGCGTAGAGGGTCGTGTCGGGTTAAGGTGGCACGTGTCATGTGTACGGGCCCATTCAGGCTTCCGCCGCACACACGGGCGGGGGCGCGCCTGTGTGGGAGTCGCCGAGTGTTGTCTATGGTCAGGCCGCGCGTGCTCGCCGTTTATTTTGCAACGAGATTTACAACTATAACTGTAAATTAACTTTATCGAGCGGACCCGAATCTAGGTCGTATGGAATCAGCATTAATTATCGCTTTAATCTAAGACCGATGTCGGCTGTACGTACAATAGATCACATGATAGATAGGGCTCGCAAGGACACGGGAACGATATCGCGACGCCATAGCTGCCTCTCGCCTACTAGGTTAATCCATTGTTTCAGTGGGCACACGCACGCCGATGTGGGGAACAATTAACTGGAAAGAAGTCTAGGCCGATGATGCCGCGGCGACTATCCTTGCATTGTTCGCGCCATCGCGTGTCCAATATAAGTCCTCATTACATAAATAATATAGGGTGTAACGAATACTCGCCGACACCGTCTCAATATTTATAAGGCTAACTTTGATTGCAGCTATTACTGTTCGATAAGTCGTTACCTGTAAATTGGGTCGCGCGAGGACGCAGTTTCCTCATGCCATGACATGACACAAACACACGCATCGGAACCGTCAGAGAAGCCGTGCAAAACAGTTTCATATAAAAACCATTCCCGTGACTAACAATGACGTGTGACTCATAATTGCCGGCTTAATTGTAATTTCATAATGACAGTACACCGTTTCCGAATTAGCGTTCACGTTTGATCGTAACAAGAACACATTAGCTGAATCACACACGGCCCTGGGAGAGTTCCATACAAATACTAAATTACGGCTGCTAACGTGTTAATTTCGTAAGCTCGCACCAATTTGGGCTTTAGCTATTGAAATGTATTTTCGTTAACTTCCCATGTTACATCCCGTGTGAAGTTTTTGGCTGGAGCGCTTTCTATTGTTCGCGCCGAAATGAGAGGTCGATCTCATTGTCTATGCCCAAATAGTGAAGCGCTTTAATCACTCGATTCAACTCCGTTTTCGATGCTCGATTTATTGGGCGCATGACGCTGAGCGCGGACTTCATTGTTATTTTAGAAATCGGAGCGGGCAACTAATTAATTTCGATATTAAATTTATTATCTGGTAATAACGTGTCTACAGAAGTGAACTGTAAAGTTCGTTTTGTTTGCATTCTCGTCACGTCTGGCACTTATAGTAATAAAGAACGGAGTGGGTATGTGCTCTGCGGTTTGTCGATCGTATCGGTAATAGTTCGCTTCCGTTGCGTATGTAATGTAATCTATCATGTGAAAGAGCCAAAACGATTGCGGTTATTCGCAAGAATCGATTTAAAGTGGATAAAGCTCGAATAAAAAATCGATTAGTTCGTTACACTTTGTATAAAAGACTTTCTCTGTGCATAGACCATATAAAAGAAACAAGAATTTGTGTCCAACAAAAACGTTGTCAGTATTAAGAGGAAATACTAATAATGTTCATGTTTACTTATTTTAGTCTGGCTGGATTTAATCAAATCATAATTATTTGTCCGTTAAGACACTCATATTATATCTGAAGCTTAATTTAATTCATACAGTAAACAAAACGCAAAGTGACGTGAATGATCTATCTCATATTCCAATTATGAGTCGGTACATTCGAGTATGCAATCGAATAACAAAAGAGTAAATTGTCTACGGCCGCCTATTTATCGCGGCGCGTATCGAGGTATTGATATAGAAAAAGGTTAGATTGATTCCGTCCAAATTGCTGTTTACGTGTGTGGTAGGCCGCAATGATTTGTGCACCGCCATTGTATTATATTACTCATGTGCCTGACTCATGGTCGCCTCGTAGTTAATAACATAGATACATTCGTAATTTGTAATGAAATTACCAAGAACTAAGGTACTTATTTCAAAGTAGCTTTTGGTTAATGAGGTTTATTGTAATGTGAATGCAACATTGCGTATGAGTAGACATTGTTGCCGTAGCCATAAACTCGATTTATGTTTCATAAAAAAAACAATTGAAAGTCATGCTCGTGTTCAAAAGTCCGGTTGCCAGTTGTGGTTACGATTGACAATTGCATATCGCGATACCAACTTACAAAACGGAATATTTAATTAGCATATATCTAATCTGTGTTATTTTACAGAAACATGTTTGAGACACGCCGCCAAATTGTGGTTTCCCACTGTCCGTACGAAACTTTATAATCACAGATCTGTAATCCGATTTCGTTTCCTTACCGACCTTTGCGGCTATAAAAAAATCAAGTCTGCCGGACGCTCGTCCCTTTGTATCGTTTTTCGTTACATTAAGTAGGTTGCGAAGTTCAGTAGCGGAAAAGTTTTTTATGAAGGTATTTTCCTTGATTTCGGCCGAATAACATTTATCTGTGGTAAAGGATCCCTTTCAAGGGTCAATAAATCTCGGTATGATGAGTGGCGGCGGTGAATTTGGAGCAGTTTAACGGTCCGTCCGTTTTTGCCTTTCCCGAGGCGCGGTGCATCGTGACGACGACGTGTCCGGCGATTTCATGTGTCGAGCGCACTTTTTGGTCGCCGCACTGTATTTTAATTGCTTTCTAAACTCCATTCGTCACTCAATTCCCATGGCCGCCGTGAAATTGACTAGCACACGTAGATGCATGACATGTAGTTTTTTCGTGGGGTTTTTTGTATTTATCGAGAGAGAGATCTGGCGTATGCGCCGGTCATTGTGTCGGTGAGAGGCCGCGTTTCCGAACATACTCGTGATCTTATTTCGATTCTCATTCACAGAACGCTCATTCAAATTTTGAATTTTACGGGTAGAATCAATTATGGACGTGTGACGAAGCCGCAGAGGTATTGGTAGCTACTGGGAAGTGTTCCTGCGAGTTAGTATGTGTAGGTAATAACGGCGAGCACAGCGGGTGTAGATATGAAAGATATGATCATGCATGCACATCAATCTCGGTCGGGATGGTTCGTCGGCACCTCTTTATCGCTAACAAAAAACGGAGTTCTTTCTCAGGCCGCGGACAATGGCGCCCGCGCATATCACTTGTTATTAAATTCGTATAAGATTAAACCTAATATATGATTCGAGTTCCGGTTTCGTGTTATATAACAGTTTTTTGGATGTTTAAAACGGTACGGTAATTCGTGATTTGGAGCAGATTCGAACGAAATCTGAAAAGCAGAATCTTTATGTATAAGGGTAGCGTATTTTTTTTTCCAAGCTTGGGTTTTTAAGCGAGACAGCAATAGTTAAACAATATTTAAGTACTTACAGCTACTTACTGTTGAATGAGTACTTAATTATAATTCCCACATTTACGAGAGCGGTTTGACTTTTTAATTTTAATTCTTAGCTCTTTCTACATAAATAGGTAGGTACTGGCTGTTTATAGGTTTTTTTTTATATTGGGAAGTCCCTATGTTAGATTAGAGCGGGAAATAGTTGGAAAATGGAGTAATGTGAATTTCATGTGTTAATAAACATGAATATTTATGTAAAAAAGAATAAAATAAAAATTCAGGAGTTTTTTTTTTACTAAAACTCACTGATTTATCAAACCGCCCTCTCGCATTCATGGTAAAATAGAAAAAAAATGCTGTTTCTATTGACATGTAGGATCACTTTTGCCCACGACGGAATGGATAAGGTATAAATTTGCGTTCAGGGTGAGAGGCTGTTTGTTTGTGTACCTACACCAAAGTTCCCATTTATCTCCCAAAAAGCTGACTGATTTAGATACGGTTTTCAGTAATGGGTTTGAGTTTCATCATGAACCAAAGAAGTAACCAAAAACAGATATGTAAAGCAGAATTTTTCTTTACTTTTAGTGTCTACAATGGCAATAGACTTAGCAGTTAGTAGAGTGAAAACTTTGGCTTTTAAGATCATAATCCACCCAGGACTAAATGAGGAACGTAGCCATTTAGGTATAATTTAATAATTAGGAAGAATACAAGCAATATATTGTGAGAAAACATAGCGAACTATACTCACCTGAAACACTACCCAAAAGAAATGACCGAAATTTAAACAAACTAAAACTTCCCTTTTCTAAACTGAAACTGGTCACATCTAGCCCACACTATATGTCAATAAAAATATATAATCTCCTCCCAAATAACATAAAAAACGAGAATAAGCTAAGCCTGTTTAGCAAGAAACTAAAATAATTTGTGGTAAATAAATGCTACTATAATATCAGACAATTCTATGAAGATAATGTATAAAATCTCTTTGGTGATACGTGTGTAAATCATTAATTGTATTTGTGCACGGCAGATATTATTAAAATGTAAAACAATCAATTAATTATTAGGCATATTTGTAAATAATATGTATAATTTTAGATTAGATAAGTATGTTGCCCTATGTGGAACAATAAATATGTTGCCGTGCCCTAACAGGGCGTCACATGAACAGCTTATATTTAAGAACACCTGTACTTTCTATGTGATATGCAATAAATGATTTCAATTTCAATATATAAATGCCAAACATTCATTCATATGTAATCTCTTAAATATCACTTCGCTTCTATTTGGGCAGCTATGTAAACTAGGCAAGTTTGCCTAAGGTCTAAACGGATCAATCTTGTTTACCTACTCTTACCTCTGAGCTAAGTCTAAAAGTTTTCGGAGAGATTACTTCATTAACACTTCAATAATTTTGTGATGTGAAAACTACGACCAAGCTTGCGATAAATCTAAAGTACCTACCTAAGTACAGGTATTGCGAAGAAGTTCACAGACCAAGTGAAATAAAACCTTATGTCAATGTCATAAAGACTGTGAGGGTATTTGTTTTCCAACATGTAAATCTTTAGAATTTAAGCTGTCCAACAACATTGTATAATGACTAGCGCCATTCATAAATGAGCATAACGTTTCAAGTTTCCTTAACTTAATGCATTCTTGCAAAAAAGAGCATTTTTATAGGAAAATTGCTTCTGAGTAAACACTAGATGACTAAAACCTTGAATCGTACGTACATAACGTACGATTCAAGGACGTTGAACATAACGTCACATATGTTGTAGCGTTCCTACAGAAATTAAGGCGGCCTGTATGCCATTAAAATAGCTTTCAATAAGCGATTATTGATACCCCGCACCGATCGTAAAGAGCTTGATATACTGCGCGGACATTAAGCGTCGGCGAGCGCGTTCTTCCAATTACCAGTGAGTATTTGTCATTGCTGACTAACGACGCACTATTCAGTATAATCCGTATACGTTTTGGCGAATGTTATCTGCGAAACGGACTTACATGTAAAAAGAAAAAGTGTTTGGTCTATGGTCTGAATGAAATAATAGATTTCTGGTAGCGGCAGTTGCAGGCTAATTATTCGTGCTGATATATTGTGATCGTTTTATATAGTTTTGTGGCCAAGTCCCGCCATTTCGAAGCTTTTGCAGGGTTAAGTACCTTGATCATAAGAAGTTTGATCTCTGAGATGATCTGTTTTCCCAAGAGACGGTGGCTGCTATTAAGGAAGACCAATCTACCTGTGTTATGTTACGTTTCTTCAATGTCTGCATGTGTTTGAAGCAGCAGTTCTAATAAGCACACTTGTGACCCTTTTGAGTTCGCGCTTAGTCGATTCCTGCTTAGCATAGGGATAAAACACTTAGGTTTGATTTCTTTCATGTACATATCGATACCATAGTTCACAATCGTACTAATTACGGGGACAAAAGTGGTGTAATTAGTATGATAGTGCTCAAATCATAAAGTTACAATTTCAGTGCCAAAAAAATGTAATTAGTACGACTGTGAACTACGGTATTGATGTACAGACTTGGCATTGTTCTACGAGACCCTTCCTCTCCCGCATTTAGTATGGACTTGCGAACAAAAAAAATTTAGCCCGGGAGAGGAGGGATAATGACTTATGTTCGACTGTACTGTGGGTGCACCTGAGGTTTTCTCTTCAACAACCGTATAATGTGGTTTGTAAGATCCTTTACCGTTGCATTCGCACAGGAAAAATCATTGATACCTACCCCAAATACCTAACTGTACTTCAACATATGTTCCAAAGAGGATTCGTCATACGAGTATTTTTCCTTATTATTGTTACTAATGACAAAGGATTTCGTAAAGTTGACACGTTAGACGTCTCTTAGTCGATAAACGTCATACTGTCTGCGCCGTATAATTACTCAATAATCTGCTTACTATGTCTTGAGTAACAATAAGACAAATAAAATCATTAACCGTCCGTACGACTTAAAAATATCTATAAAGTGCTATCGAAAACTGACTCCAGAAACGAAAAAAAGGTCTTCAGCACTGTCAGCGTAGAAGCTTCATAAAGTGGACATTTTGTTTAGGGATAGTCATAGATATATATTATTTCGTAAAGACAACGCGCACGAGTAATTCGTCGAATGCGGTGGCCCGACACTGGCAATTGCGGGCCACCGCATTCGAGTCTTAGTCTTCAGCTGTCACAGTGTGTCACAGTATGTCAAGCGAATATTGTTCGGACAGGAGGCGTATCTTTACTATCGATATCATTGGGAATAGTGAATAAACCTACAGGCCAGGTGGTCAAGCTTTGCTCGAACTACTCCCAGTTTTAGTTGACGACCCAAAGCTTTTGAGATTTCATTTCAACATTATTGGCGTCAAGAGAAATGTCCGGTCTGTTGACTTAGGTATCTCAGATATCTCATCTATTTTTATACAACGACGGTGGCAAACAAGCGTACGGCCCGCCTGATGGTAAGCTGACACCGCAGCCTATAGACGCATGCAACTCCAAAAGAGTAAGATGGTCGTTGCCGATCCTTGATACTTTTGAGGATTCGCCGTGTTGACAGCATGACAGCTGAAGGAACAAATGCCTTCGCTCTCAATTATAACGCTTCTCTGGAGCTCTGGCGACCTTGCTCACCTCCAGGAACACAACACTACTACAGAGCAAGTAGTAGTGTTATTATGGCTGTGGTCTTCTGCAAGGGTACTTCCCCAGTTGGGCTGCTCCACATTCGAGAGGGATGACATTCAGCTGGACCTTACCTCACCTCTGCCTGTCGGAGGGATTTGAGTCGGCTTCAAACCGAAAATTGGCAAGATGTGACACGATCGGCATAAGTAGCATGCTAGGGTCTGAGAGGCCAACAACTTTTAGGGAACACTGAGCCAAAATAGTTATTTTTAGGTTTCTTCTGTACCTAGTCCACAAAGCGCAAACCTCGACTTTCTCGTCTCTCTTTCTTTGTCTCTTCTTAACAGCCATTTCGCGGGCATCGGTTTGCCGATCCGCGGTCACCACTCAACAACATTGCTCCTACAGTTATCGATTCTGCGGCTAATATGGCCGGCCCGCGGCCGTGTGCAAGACACGTTCCATATTAGTAGGACATAATGAAATACGTTATCCATAGGAAGTTAGATTGGGCTTCGGTTGGGTTACACCAACTACACGTTACAGGCCGGTTTACGTTAAATACCGACGACTGTTAAACTTCGCATACTCAAAATTTTAATGGACGTGTAAATGTCAGTAACGTGGCGATTGGAAGCAACCGAGCCCAAAGCGGCCTTTAGTTCTGGCTAAATGCAGTGCACTATAGTTAGTGAGGGGTGAGGAGAGAAGATAAACCATCTCGCTCTACGGAGTGAGTGTAGTCACGAGCGCGAGTTCACAGGACAGGAGTGCATGAGTGCTATCTTTTTGCGAGTAGCTTAGCTCCTGCATTGGCCTCGTATTATCACTATTACCGAAAGTGTATACAGGCCTTTAGGAACCGGCCTCAGTGTGACGCCCTTAGTGGTTTAACGATTGTGTTCAGTTGCAAATGGGATCGAAATGAGGTTGGCCCTCTCTTACCTACTATAATCGGTGCAGTTGTCACAAACACAAAACGGATTTATGGCTCATTTTCGTGTCATTCTAATGTGACCACAGACAATAGGCAACGTTAACTGTTCCTAAATGCTATAGTTGAGGTGTAAAGTTAATATGAAATTTGATTTATTATTATTCGATATTTAAGAGACTTTAATATCACTCATTAGGTAAACTGAACTCTTCTGGTATGTGATATGCGTGTCGTAATTTTCTTGCAAGTAGTATGAACTACAACTTACGATGTGTGTACCGTACGCCTTTGTTTATATATTTTTTATTACCTCCAAAAATTCGAAACTTGATACAAAATGGCTACTACTTAAATACTTAAGTAATACAAACTACCTGCACTCACGAATACTTACCTCAGAATAGGACGGGCGTCAAATCTAACTTGAAACTTTTATACTCAAAGAATGCTTTCACGCTTCGAAAACAACTGAATGCTTTGATTCTGGCCACTTCAAGTTGGCACCAAAACTCTGTAGGTACAATTTTAGTAGGCAAAGGATACATCCATACTAATATTATAAATGGGAAAGTGTATGTGTGTGTTTGTTTGCTTGTTTGTTTGTTTGTCCGTCTTTCACGGCAAAACGGAGCGACGAATTAACGTGATTTTTTAAGTGGAGATAGTTGAAGGGATGGAGAGTGACATAGGATAGTTTTTATCCCCGAAATCATCCCCTAGGGGGGTGAAATGGAGGGGTAAAAGTTTGTATGGAGCTGCGATAAAAACGAGTTCCACGCGGACGGAGTCGCGGGCAGAAGCTAGTAGCACATACAGTCACTTTTATGTAGGTATTACACCATAAAAGAGGTTAATTTAAAACGTTTTTATCGTTGACAGACAAATAAGATATGTAAAACATAAAGTTGAGAGCATTTCCGTATATTGGCAGCGCTGGAAGGTATTTTCTGTCGTTATCTTTACGTCCGCCTGCCTTACATGTACTGAGGGGCTACCGCGAAGTGAAAACGAACTTCGTTCGAATATCTCCGTCTCTGTCGCTCGAACTAGCAAGTGCGACAGAGACGGAGATACACAAACGAAGTTCGTTTTCATTTCCCGGTAGCCCCTCAGTGTACCTAAGATTATAAATATATATAAACTGTATTTATATTTTTATAATCTTATGTTGTCGATATTTGCGGCGAATGGCGGTAATAATCGGTCCGTCTATACATGATTTCTAGATCTACCTTACCCTTATTCAGATAACAAATAATACAACTTTCCATAACAATTTAACGTATTGAAAATGTAAGTACTTTTTAAGGGAAAAAGCGAAATTAACGATCCTATTGTTATTCATAGGCACATACTTAGACGATACGTAGTTAAGGTTATGTGGCACCACCATATAATACTGAGTTTTTTAAACGAGTCTGAATATCTCGAATCGTATTTTAAAAATAGAAACTAAAATTAATACTGTACAGTGTACCTACACCAAACGTTAATTCTTAACTGAGATTTGAAAAAGTTCATATTCCAATTATTTGAGTGGCCATGATTTTGAAGAACGCGGGACGGTTTTTCCAACCGTTCAATCTCACATACATTATTAGTTCTCCTGGTATATAAAATTATGATCACTCTTCTAAAATTAGATTGCAGCAGTGGACGCGTATTAAACGATGATCGGGTACCAATATTAAAAGGTACGCGTAGCGGGTGCATTTGCGCCTGGACTGTTAAACCTACATATTTCATGTGAGCAAGTGTTTAATTATGTAAACGACTCAATTACCTGTAGCCAGTAATAGGATTATGCCTGCACCCGTGTAATCAGCAAGTGTCCAGGTAGTAAATTACATTTTTACAAGGGCGTTTTATTTAGTGCGCAAATTCTGGGCTTTCGTCAAGTTATTGGATCGAATTAAGATGTTGAATTGAATATTTATTGCTATATTATAAGGAAGCGGTAAATATGACGGTGCGGCGGAGCGACCACCCATTCATATTCTCTGGCTATAAGGGCGCGTTTGAGTAGACTCAATGAAGTTGTTGGAACAAAAACTTATTTCTTTAGTGAAGGAAGAAGGATAGTAATTTTTACTTGGTATTTTTATGCGAGTACAACTTGATACGTTAGGCGCCCACTTCTAAAATTACTTTCAAGTAATAAGACAACTTATATTATTTATGACGACCTCTGTAGCCTAGTTGGTAGTGACTCTTCCTACGAAGCCGGAGGTCCCGGGTTCGAATCCCGGTAAGGGCAATTAGCAAGTTATTATAATGCTATATATAATAAAAAGTACTTGTAAGGCATTAAAAAAATGTGTTTTAACTGATGTTATCAGCAGATAACGACTTGGGGACGCGTTCCCGGGACGACGTTTTGGGGGTATTTTGTGAAAAAAAAACAATAAATTAAGAAAAAATATTTTGAGCAGGTACGGGTTGAATAAGTGAATTTGAATAATCTATGGAGCATTATTTGAATAAAAAATAATAAATTTAATTGAATTTACTCCGACACGAATTTGCCACCTTGGTGATTTTGCGCCTTATAAAGTTATGGTAGGGTAAATATAATATCTTCAACTTATGAGAGAAAAGTGAGAAGAGGAAGCGGTACCGTTGAAAGAGACAGTATGACAGATACCTCCCATACATTCTATTGAAATCGCTTTCAATATCTAGTGTTCCAGTCCTTAACTAACCCTTCAATTATCTTTCAATACGCCGATATGCATATCGCTTAATCAATACGAATACGCATTCATTTTGTTTGTCAAAGCCAGCTCACGATGTGGCAACACCGCTCTCACCTTTCACGATCGAGTCACCTGCTAGATAAATCACCTGCAGCGGATAGAAATGTTCACATAAATTATTGTGGCACTATATAACGCATATCATTACCGATACGCCCACCAGGTTTCTAGTATACGGCGGGCTTTATGCGAATTCTGTTTATGTTTGAATGTTGGTACACGACGTTTTGTCCGAGTTTTGAAACGGACAGACAATCTGCAACGGTTTACTGGGGCATCAAAATGTTATGTCTACTAAACCTTTGCTGTGATATCAAGTTTCTGATACATATTTCAGCGAGCAAGTAGCTTATCAATTATTTGCAGGTATTAGAGGGTGCAAGGATAAATCTGTCATTTTTCTAGTGCACAGTCATTGCGTACCCTACCCTAACTTTTCTATAGTTTACTATTTAGGACTCAACTCTATCTCACAAAAAGAAGAAAATAAAAAACTCGCTAGCCATCAACGCATCCATAAAAGCGTAAACAAATAGGATTCCAATTATGAAATTATCCGTCATATAAGTACATGTGTCGTGACGTCATAAAAGTGGGGCCAACACAATGGCTGATTATAATGCCAATTAACGCTTGTCTGTCCCACTGATCTCTATACGCTGCTAGTGAGGCGGGGAAGTGATAATATTAACACAACTGGTCACTACAGCCATATAATTCATATAATAACTATTATCTAGCTTCGTTATTTGCAGAAGGTTTGATAAGTAGGTGTTAATTTAAATAGCTACGGCGATAACAAACAAAGTGTTCCTTTATACCCTCTACTGTTCGTCAAGATTATTAAAACATGCATTTAATAATAATAGTAACAAATGACGAGCGAATAATTTAAGGACTAAAATGTAGGATTATTTTGTAATTTAAACGCATTTTAGGCATAAAATGACACTTCTCAAATTGCTGAAATTCATTAAAGTTTGAAAACGTGACTTTTGAGTGTATATTTTTGACAATTCTGCTAGACCGTGTTTAAGAAAGCTCTCGAGTCTGACAAAGACGGAACGCACGCGAACGTCAAATGAGACGCATGGGCCTCAAGTGCTCTCTGTCACTCTCATTTGGAGTTCTCCCTTTTAACTAACTGAAGCATATCTCAGGTAATGTGTAAGGAAGTGAGTGGGAACCTAAGATAACATTTTCCTTATTAATTTTGATAATGTAGTTTTTTATCTGGCCTATATTAAATGATTTGGTTCATACTATCATTTAGTAATTACCATTAGGTAAGTAAGTAATTAATAATCAGGATAGTATACCATTTTTTTTAATCTCCTCTGTCTTAATAAGTCATACAGTTGTAGACATACAAGTTAATAATCTTGAATGGACTGATCATATTGTGTTTTTTTTTAATATCGTCGTTATTCCCCATAATCGATGCTGAGGTGTTGGAGTGGGTCAGACCAATTGAATGCTAATGCGCATCGTTGTCATCCTCGCTGCGCATGCTACGACAATAAACGCTATGATTAAATTGATTAATAATGTGAAAAATCAATGATAAGTCTTTGCAGGGAAGTTCGAGAGCGTATGGCTAACGTTGTAAAACTGAAGATATGTTCAATTAAATGAAGATGATTTATAATTAGATTTGCAATTCACAAAGCTGCGAAACTGGCAGACCAGATTATCTACAACCTCGGATTATGCAGTTTTTACAAAATTAAAGAATCAGATGTTGAATAAACACAGTCCGTAGGCATACCATGTCTATTTTTTTTAACAGGAGTAGGTTGATGCGGTGGATATCAGCATGGTGTTTTTTTTCTCCTTCTAACATACCTATTTCTTTGGAGACAAAAACCCACTACATTTTCTCCTATTTGCAACCTACGTGACTAGTGATGATATCTACTACTTATTAAAAGGCAGGGACTAATACTTATCCTAGTTTATCATCACTTAAAAACAATCAGATATTTATTCAACTGCCATACCTAATCAGTCTCATTACAGTTGAAAGAGTTTTCTCAGAAAGGACTGAGTTTCCCATAATCTCCTAGGTGCTAATGCTCGGGAGTGGGTCAGGTCGATTGAATGCTAATGTGGTGCGCGGGCGCCGTCATCCTTGCGGTGCGCACACTATGTGCAGAACGCGGACAGTCCTGCGCATTTTTTTAATTTTTTTTAGCAGAAAAAATACTAGATTTTGTTTGACTTCTGAGTTATATACTATTTCAGAAGATTGTACCTAATGTTCGGCAGTAAATTAACGTTCTGGTTTGCTTTATATAGCTTATTATTTTCATGTAATTAACAATTACCTACTTAGAACCTAATATTACCAATACTTTTATTTCCTTAAGCTAATTCGACTAGTGCGTCAAATACACATTTTGAGGGTAATGAAAATTTTACTTTCATTCCCTGAAAATAAGTGCTATTTAAGTGTCTTCATGAAATATATTTCCGATGTTAATTCAAATGTAGTTTAGTTTGTAAGATTTTTAATGGTAAATCATTGGGTTTATTCATAAACTTTCATCAAACCTATTTTAGCTCAAACGTCGTTAAATTCATGTAAAATACACATAGGGTATTTTATGGTTTATAAATGGGGGTATGTTTATAAAATCATTATAACTGAGTATAATTATTATGCAGGTGACGTATTGTTTTCCTATTCATCCTCGCGTGTGCGCGCTTCGTGCCAATGTCGTCGCCTGCACAGTTCTACTTTTTTTTATTCCTCCCTGAAGGTCATGTACCCAATGGTCTGAGACCTCGCGTGCCGAGACATAAGGTTTATGTAAACAATAGGCAACATAGATTCATCAATTTAATTCAAATAGCTGTCCTTCGACCCTAGTAAGGAGAAATTAAAAAACGGTGATTTCTTTGTTGCTAAGTATGGCGAGGTTAATGATTTCAAATGCCATTAGCGTTACAAATAACTTTGCATCGTAAACGCCTCACACGAAGTCCAATGGTGATTAAATTATTTAATACATTCCACAACTGCTAATAGTTCAAAATCAGACCTGTTAATCTCACTTTATTCGCCATTTACGATTTAATCGTACTGTAGTAGCGTGGAAATAAAATAATCACATGTAATATGGGAGCGGTTCAAATTTGGAATTGCTTGACAAGTGCAAGTGAGCACAATCAGGAAGGCCTGTGATTGCGGCGCTCCAACCCCTCATTACATTTACGTACCACCATTAACCATAATAAAGCTCTCATCACACACGGAGATGGAGGAAACAATAAAATATACACTTATATGTATAAAATTTTAACCGCGGCGCTTGATATTACGGCGTTCTAAATTGACTTCAAAGCTTGATTAAAAAAATCTACGAGGAAAACATCGTTCTGTTGACTTAGTTTCATTTAGAGATTTTTTCTAAACGTGTACGTATAAGGAAAACGACACCGGTGATTAAAATTAAATTTGAATGCATTCGAAATTTGATTTCGAAACCGAACAAGCGCGGAAACGTTCAGTAACTCCCCTCGAGTCCCCCACGCACCGAGTGCGTGCAACCCTTCATTACGAGTACTACCTACGGCATTATGGTGCAATCAAGCACTCACATACGCGAAACTGAGGAAACAATAAAACAAAATTGACGTATAAAACCACTCCTTGAACTAATTCCGACCGAGGTTTTAAACCTGTCGTATAAAATACGTTACCGACGTGATTTGTGAACGGTCATGGTATGCTTTGTTATTATGCTTGTCCAATATTTAGATTTCGATTACTTAACACGTTTGTTGCCGTCATTCTACTTTTATACAAATATGACAAAACATGTGGCTCTGAATGTGTTGAACAAAATTTAAAAGAGATGTGGTATATTTAAATCTATGAGTTCATCCGTAATATAATTGAACCCCTAGATTTGTAACAACAATATACTGTGTAACCGGAGGTCAGACGCACAACCTATTATGAATTAGGCAAAGTGAACGGAGGCATCCGGTAAACCACGCACAGTCTAGGTTTATTCATAACCTGGAGCAGAAGAGTATAATACCTATTTATTTCAATGATATATTATCCATTTTTACGCGTTCAGCCAAATACATTAAAATAAATTGAAAAACATAATATATCTGCTGCATTTGTGTGGCATTGTAATTAAAATGCAATCCCTTCGAGCGTCATCAATAAAATTCGCCGTAAATATCACAAGAACCACGGCGTTTTCCGCTGTAAACGCGTTTAGAAATCGAAAAGGGATCATAAAGCAAGATGACTGCTCGAATTGCTTCCTCTTTCATACGAGCAAAGAGACCACGAGCAATAATTATTGAAGTGTAAAATTTACACTGACACACATTTACGAGGACCATACACGGCGGGTAGAATGCAGGCTGTGCCATTTAAAACGATATTTTACGGCCGGGCCAATGTTTGCGATATGCTAAGTTAATGGACTTTATAAAGTTATAACCTTTCACGCGATTGACGAGATAATGCACCCGACGCATGAATAGGTGATCTTAATTTTATCTCAGATGTGAGGTTCCGGTCAATATAATCAGTAGGTAGCTTAAAGCGATAATGTGATCTTGCGATTCCCGCCCGATAGCGGTACACCGTAATTACATTAGCTCACGGCATAATTAAGTGAATCATTACATATTTTCACATAAAGCGGCATTGATATAGGACATTAACGCTAGGGCTTTAGATATGTCACTTTCTCCCCATTAAAATTTAATTGCGATGCAGACATAAACGTATGGCGATGTTTTATTCTAAATATGGTTTGCATTACAATGTCACAACAATGATTAAATTCGTGACTCGTGAGCTGAACGGAATATGTTTTAAGTGAGATATTTTACGTGAGTGTGTTGTATCACGAAGCATGCCATTATCGAGTGTGAGGAAACCTGTGCAGTGGGGTGGCGCGTGATAAATCTCAACTCGTGAACCGCTGGGGTTAAACATTGGGTTATTTAAAGCGAATTTTGTGGGTCGCGAAGGGCAATGATGGAGGGCCGAATTATGGTAAACCTGACAAGTTTGAGACAACAACGAACTTATTTATGCAGTTTTTTTCATTTACAGGTTTTGGTTTAAAAGTGTCGTCATTTAACTCACTTTGTAGGAGCTCTTGGTAGCAATAATTAGTATCTAAAAAACTATTAAAAAGTCAACCCTTTTTCATAGATATGAACACGGCAGTCCTGTTTAAGTAAATTTCGCGTAGGTACGTGACGCATAATGCGTTAATTGTAGGTACTTAATGTTATTCAAATCTCTAATTAGTTATTACCTACAGCAGTCTAGACGTACTAACTCGATTAGAGAAATCATTTAATAATGTGTTTTAATACTTGTAAGCGATAAATAAAGTTGTTTACGTATCAAATAAAAGGCTGTCCAACGTAGCGTTAACAGTAAGATCTTGATGGCGAGGTCAGTTTTTATTTATAACCGATTTACCTATCAGTAGGTACCTACGTAATTATTGTTCATCCAGAACAGCCTTGCTTTTAATTTCGGCCTTAGCTTTTTATATCATAACCTTACTAAACACCTGCAGCTTTTCAATATAACGTTTCTAATTGCCTACCAATATTATGATATTGATATAAGTAAAGCTACTGCAAAACAAACAGGACTGTCCGATATCAAACATGTTGATTTGGACACCATTTTATTTTGACACAAACTCAGTCCTTGCCACTATAAAATACTACGAAATTGAAAAAGGAACGCATACGTCACAACAAATTGAAATCTAGTAGGCTCGAATTGATTGCTTCTATTTTTAGAATTTGTCGCAATTTAACGGTTTTGCGTGCCATGACCGACTAGTTTAGTATCAGTACTTACTGTGAGGTGGCGTGAGGGATAGGGCTGAGACGGCTTGCGGCGGCACCGGCGGGTAGAGATCTTGGTGCGGCGGGAACATGCGGGGCGGAGGCGGCACCTCCTCGGCCTCTTCGGCCTCCTGCTTCGGCGGCGAGCGCGGGCGCGCTAGCCTCACAGCCTTCAGACCACCGTCGCCCGGCGAGCGGCGCATCGACAAGTTCTCCGGCGTGTCGGATTCTCCTGAACGGCGACGCGGGCGAGCTTGCTTCCTCCTGGGTTGAGGGCTGGCCGGGCTGGCGGGCGGCGAGGCAGCCGGCGGCTCGGCCGCCACCGGGCTGTGCGGCGTGCACGACCGCGCCGTCTCCTCGCGCTCATGATCCGCCAGACCCCGCACCTGAAGAGACTCCCCGGCCCGTATCACAGTCCCTAGCTGCTCCTGTGCCACAGATACCTCGCCACGGTACATAAAGTCCACAACCGCCTGCACCTCCCATCCTTGGAAATCTTTCAACACGATGACCGGGTGCTTGCAAGGGTTCTCGCTGAAGATCCGTCGGAACAGCGGGCTGCACGCCCCGAGGAGCACCTTGTGGGCGCGGACCCGGCGCTCGGCGCAGACCAGCGTCACGTCCACCAGGGTCTCAGCGTGGAGCAGAGCCTCGAACGACCGCAGCAGGTGCGCTTGATGGTTGTTCCAGCGTAGGCTGTAGTGTTCCTCCGGTTTCTCTTCCATACTGCGTTTGGACGCGCGTGCGCGTATAACTCTCGCGCACGTAACCCTTTCGCCGCTCAAAGGATAGCGTTGCGGCGCATCGCTCACTAAAACAGTTCCGAAAGTTAGTCAGCACTTGGTTCAGTTCGTAACACTGCACACACACGAGACACGTAGCGGGGAGCGCGGACGTGCGTCTCGTACGAAGCGCGAGCGCGGAATGGCAAGTGAGACGGGCGCGCGGAGCGGCGGTGTCGCGCGAATGCCGACGCGGGCTGCGTGCGCCGGCGGGCAGCGGCCGCCCGTGGGGCCCGCCCCCGGCCCCGCCCTCTCCCCCACCACCCTCCGCCCGCACACACGTGTCACATTACCCGAATACCGACACATGTGACGCCTACTCCGTATGTAAGCCTGGTACCTACTTTCCGTAACGGTGACACACCTCCTTATGTACGTGTCGCTGTTATCTCCTTATCAGCTATAAGTTGCGTATAGGTAAGCTAGCCACATGCGTAGGCTTATATTGGTTATACTTATAAGATAATTATGAGAAGCGTGATAAGAAAGGTTATATTCGGGGGCAGAAGCCCGCGTGGCGGTGCGGTGGTGTCATGGCCAGCTATGTTTATAGCGGGCTGACCTACAAACGGCGGCAGAAGGGAGGCAGACGAATTCGTTACTCCGCGTCCATAGGTGAGCCAGGCTTTGTGAATTTAACTCTGTCGCTGTCTGGAGAGATAAAAGAGATATCATTTGGGCCGCAATGGGACTTGTTTCACGAAGAGGTCCTTATATAAGTCTAGGTAATATATCGTTGTTTAGGTCTGCACGTGTAGGTACCTATATAGGTACTTATGATGGTTCGTGGGTCTGGTCTGGGTGAACTGTGATAATGATAAGTATAACCCTGATATGACGTGTCGTATTAATAGGCTAGATTCCTAAGTTTTTTTTACGATGCCATTCGAACCAGTTTTAAGAGAGGAACAAATGTTTGCATGTTGCTTCTACAATTAAAGGATATATTTAAATCTATGTTTAAATAGAAAAAAATGTGAGAAGTATGACATAACAGTTGTCTATTTGTAGGTAGGTATTAGGTATACTCGTCGTTGTACGGAATATCGTATACCCAAATTGTTGACGTATCTACGTTGTTATTACTGTATTGGTAATGTCCCTGTGTTGCAACCAAACCTACTACCCATCAAACAGTGTTCAGGATATATTTTTTTGATACTTAGGCATTTACTTCAAGATTTTGAGTTTGCGGCCCTTGCTGTAGAGCAGTGGTTCTTAACCACTAGCTGATGGTCCCCGGAAGCACCTGAAGCAGTCCGCGAAGCCATCGATCAAAAATATTGAATAAGTCCCAACGAGCCGACACAATGACTCCCAAACAGTAAGTCGTCCATGGCAAAACAAAAAACAATCAAATGGTCCCGCCTCACTAAAAGGTTAAGAACCACTGCTGTAGAGACTTTGGGTCCCTGGTCATCTGACATTAAGTCAGTCAGTAAGCGGAGACGCTGTTTAATGTCTATTTAAGAGAGAGAGAGAAGAATTAACAAATGTACGATAAATTATAGCTTTGTGTGGTATAATGTATAATTGACTTTTGTTATTATGTATCTTGTAGTAAAGACATTAAGCTAATTTAATTTAAGAATATTTGTACGCCTTGTATCATGGCAAAATAAGGCTGGATTATAACATTAGAATTTAACACCAATTTATACCCTTTTTACACAAATAAACATTTCATTCATTCATTCATTCATTCATTCATTCATTCATTCATTCATTCATTCATTCATTCCAACCAAAAACTAGGCTTTAGCGATTAACTTTGGCAATGTTCACACTTCCATAGGGAGAATGCAAATCCTTAGGTTTAGTTCTGTACCTAAGACCCACCTACCTACTTGTGTTAAGTAAACTTTATTTAAAAAAAATATAAGTATCTAACCAAACAGTACCTAATGTCAGAGACCTTTGTCGACTGCGAGAAGGTATCTCAACCTACCTACTCTAAACAGCGATCTCTTCTGGATTATCTTTATTGAGTTTCCAGAGGAAGTCGAAAGTATGGAAACTTATTACTTTCACTTAGGTACCTACCTGGCCAACTCTACTGTTCCCCCTGTAAAAGAGTTTTTAAGAATAAGTTTGGCCTAGCCAGCCATATCAGAGCTCACAATAGGGCAAATCCGTAATGCTAGGGTCGCCGTCATCGAAATCGATGAGGAGGACTATATAGGTATATACTAACTTTTTTTAAATCCTAAAGTACCTTAGGTAGGTAGGTACCTACTATAATAAATAAATAATAATAATTTGTAAGATTTAAGTATAATTTAATTTAATTTATATATTTGCTATTATGGACTTGTTCTGGAATAAATTATTTTCATTTAATTTCAGCTAGAGAGTCATGTAAGCCTGTTTTTAAAAGGCTCAATATCCTCCCCTTGCCATGCATGTACATTATAATAAATAGATTTGCATGCCTACTTTTATAAGGTATTGACATTATATGGACATTATTTACCATTTACCATACCATCTTTATACGTACATAATTTTAAGCAAATAACAAATTTCATTTCATTTTATAAGATACAAAAAAGTAATTTCAGCGTGTTAGAAAATTCTACCCCTAAGGGGGTTAAATGGGGGTGCAATGTTTGTATGGGGGAAACATTATTTTTTGAACTAGAGACTTGAAACTTTGTAGAAAGTTAACTTTTTAAAATACAAAAAAGTAATTTCAACGTTTAAGAAAATTCTATTCCAATGGGGGTTAAAAAAGGTTGAAGGTTTTGTACGGGGAACACTGGATTTTTTAAAGAGATGTACTTCATTAACCTGTCTCCATTTCCCGATTTCCAGTGCTGAGTTTAAGATTGTTTTAACAGCCTTACGATATTTAACTTTTTTTTAAATCTCACTCATAATAACTAAGATCCCCATTTTCTAGCTCCAAATCCATGCGCCGCTGTATATCTTGCAGTCATTTTTGCCTATGATTAAAATTAGATTAAAGCATCAGGTACTTAACTTACTTACTTACTTAACGGACGGAATAAGTATTAAGCATTCTGCAAACAATTCCCGTAATCTGATTGTTTTTTTTTTAATTCTTTAACAATCGCATATCAGTGTCTGCCACTGTTTGAAATGTAATATGTCTACTTAGACCATTTTAACTAAGAATAAAATTAACTTACCTATTTTATATTTTTGTCATCATCAAATATCTACGCGGACGAAGTCGCGGGCGGCCGCTAGTGGTGGCATATGGGTACCTACATTTGGACTAAATGTAAGTGTTGCCGCGTGTTCCGCGTGATCAGTGATTGAATCTAGTGGCTTCAACTTCCGTTTGCATTTTGAGTTTCATTTCACGTTACAGAAAACACCAGAAACAAACATGTAGGTAACTTGATCTTGTCTAAATCAACCATAAAATCTAGGGTAAGCAAATCCACCTCGTTCTCGATTTAAATCTGTCGCAGAAGCGAGTAATTTAAAGAAATGACCACACCTAAGACAAATCCTGCACGGCATTACAAGATAACAATATCATTGTTTGTCAAAAATGAAAACATACCTACCTGAATGTGTAAAAACCCCCACGCAAGTTTATTCCCGGAGTCTAAGGAGGACATTTCTGCCCCGCTATTTAAAAAGTCGTAACAGCCGCCATGATTGTTCCAAAAAACGCCTTTTAAACGTGGAAAAAAGACAATTAACATGTTTCTACGTGATGCTTACCTAATTCAAAAATGGATTAACCCTCTTTGCTAACAAGGGACATAATGTCTTCTTAAATACGTATTTGTAAGGGATACCTGTCCCACCGTTAGGTTTAACAATGATGTCGGTGTGTTACAACTTACAAGTGCAATAATGTAAATTGTTTTACGGTGTGTTAGTTTATGTTAATAGTGAACTGAGTCATTGCAATATGACGTTTGTGTTTTTTTACGGTGAATTTAGTAACATTCAGTGATTAAAGGCTGTCTCTGAGGTATAAAATAATATTAGGTGTCAATAGAATACCGTCTTTCGATATAACTTTCTTTAACTCAGCCTGTTTCTTCAATAACAAAATTGTTTACTAATTAAACAATCATATTGCAACAGTACAATTACCTGGGCATTTCCACATATATCTAATTAAATAAACATTTCAACCAAATCATGTCGCCATTAGTATTGTAATTACACACATGAAGTCGTTAACGTTAATCCGCAGTTATCGGAAACACACATTACTCCTGAGGGCAGTAATGACGCCATTAACGACCACATGCCGATTTCCTAACGATTAACCGGCGGCACATTTACATACTTGTAACTTGTTAGTTGACGTTAGTGATGTGATTTATTTCATAATTTGTTTTATATTAAATTTTTCATGCCAATTTCAGAAAAAATCTATCACAGATCGGACTTATACATGTAAGGTTCAAACTCTAGTCTAGTCTATATAGCACCTTAAGTGCCTACATCGTTATCCCGAATACCCTGTACATTTGTGGGTGAGCGTTGAGGTGAGCTTAAGGGCCAGTGCCTTTACAACAGAGATGTGCTATGCTCTGTTTTCATACATTTGAAACGTAGCTGTAACTGGAGCTACGTTTCAAATGTATGAAAACATAGCATAGCATGGCATAGTACATCTCTGGTGGAAAGGCACCCTAAAACAAGTTAGAGCATAGTGGGGCAGACGGACAGAGGTATATTCGTCAGTCGTCGGCTGTATTTATACTATTTATGTTGTTGTTTACTCACTTATTGCCCGATTATGACAACTATGTATTTTAGTTCTACTCAGTTGAAAGATATCTAGACGCGGACTAGGGCGTTATCTCATTTTTGTTACCGTTGCCATTTTGTCACTTATCGCTGTGGATAAGACATCCGTCACGTTCTCACAAGTATGCATGCGAGTGCAAGAGTGACGGATGTCTTATCCACAACGATAAGTGATAAAATGGCAACGGTAATAAAAATGAGATAACGCCCTGGTCCGCGACGTTGTTGCGTGACGACATAGGTACTTTTAGACCGTGGGCCCACTCCCAATACACCTACGTCACATTGTTACAATGCATGGCAGCAAGGTCGGGAAAGTTGTGCAGAGCAAGGCAAAAAAAAATTGGCGGTCAATTTGCATGGATATATTTACGTCATGTGACAACATGGCTGCTATTCGCTACGCGCTAATGCAGCTCACCCCGCCGATCACCCGTCGCGAAACTAGACCTCTACCTTCGCTTAGTTACTACGCATCGCAATGTCAAGATATATTTGGGGATGAGCGTTGAGGTGAGCTTAGAACAAGTTACAGAATAGGGGGGCAGTACTAGACATATGGCATCAATTATTAGCCCATTAATCATAGAGAGTCTTAGAGCATTAAACCAACCGGAGTGGCCATGAGTCATTTTCTATACATAAAAAGTCTGCCGATTTTTGCGGGGGAGGGGAACGTCAAATGTATGCGTAACGTGAAAATAGCTACGTCAGATAAACGTCAGTCCATACAATGTGTATGACCACTGGTCATATACTTTTGGCAGAGGGGAACGCCTGTCAATGGCCACTCCGGTTGGTTTAAAGAGAGTAAACCTCAGTCTGTCAGTCTTGAGATGGCCGGAAGTACTTGGCAGACGGCGTCAAAGTTGGCAACTTAATTCGAATTTAACTCATATAAGTATTGCTTTGATTTAAAGTGCCCAATGTCATACACTAGTGCACCGTCACGCATACCACTGTAGGTATGGATGGTCATTCAGGTAAAATTACCAACGTACCAATTTTCTAATTAATTTAATATATTTTATGTTACTAAAGTAAAGGTACGAGTAGGTATGATTATTGAATCCTCTTACCTGGGTAAAGTGTAGGTTTAAGCGTACCAATTATATATAGATATAGGTATAGGTATGACAGAAACAAAGCAATGACATAACAATATACATTATACCTAAGTTCACTCGTTACTTTTTATGGCCAACATAACCGTTACGGTAACGAAGAACGTTGTTTTTAATAACGCATCGTTTATGAGTTGCGAAGTTTAGTGTTGGAAGGGTGAAGTAGGGTTGAGAGGAAAAATTGCCCGAGTCACTATTTTATATAATAACTACCTACATAAATACAAACATTTACCTATTGTAATACTGAAGTCAAACATCATTAGGTATAAGATGTCTTAACAGGGAAGATGCAGCTATAATATTTACCATTATTTTGTGACCAAAATGTTGAAAAAACATAAAATAGTAGCTTCTGAAACGTCTTTACTTCAGTTTATGCTAATTTCAAACAATAATTACGATTTGAAGTAATATGAAACGGAACGTGTTTATTCCAACAAGCAGCGTCTAGTGACGTCACTCCTGTCAAAAATAAAAACTTAGGCAACTCTATGACATCTAGGCACGAATCACGGACAAACAATTATGGCAAGTGACACATATGAGTGACGTCACAGGAACTGTAGATCCGTTTAGGCGCGTAAGTTTAAATTGTCAGTTTATAACAGGAATTTTTGAGGTAATGTTCAAATCTGCCGATAAATATACTCTCTGATACTGCACCTTTGCCACCTTAGTCATGTGTGTGAGTTATAATATTTGAAAAGCAGTAAAATAAAATATTACATTCAGCCAATTGTACCTCTCTAAAAGCCACACAATGTCGGGGAAGGATATAAGTATCGGCGGCCGAACATTATCGGTAGAGTGAACATGCTCTTTATGCTTGTTATGTTATTGTTGTTTCCGACGACATTTTGAGGATGATGTCACATTATTCGGTCTACATTAAGTATTTCGTAAATAAAATAAAATAAATACCACAACAATAACGTGCCATACACATTATTTCCTACGATCACACAACCACCTAGTTGACGACTGATACAAATACTAATCGTGTACTAATCTAATTGTTTACGGCAACGAAACAAAAACTACGAAGCAAGCAATCAAAATCCTATCAGCTTAACGTCTTGACTGCAAAAGATATTATCTCCACGTGAATTCAGCGAAAGCCGCGCCTTTTTTAAAAACCGTTACACTCAGTATTAAAAAAGCTCATGGCTATGTAAAGGGGCTAGACATGGGTCCCTTTTCTAGCAGAATAAGCATGCGTGTTCATACATCATGCCGAATTACCTTTACGTTTGTACCATTAGCGTTGCGATAGCATCTGACCTCACTTAATAAAACGTAACACGAGTTGAGGGGGAGTGTAACTTATTGGTAATGTTGTTGGAAACTTTGAGAAGCGAAATTTATTTGATAATATTAAAATGCATTGGCTTTTATTTTAAGTAGCGAGTCGACCAATTTTTGTAGCATTTTAAATTAGTTAAGTACCTGTCTTAACTAATTTAAAATGTTAAAATGAACTTCTTATAATAGCTAATATAAATTATGTGGGTACACGAAAGGGATGGCAAAACGTTACTACTTAAACGCTGCCATGACTAAACCCTAGCAGTCAAAGCCGAGCAATTTGGTCACACTTAAGAATGTAAACCGACAGTCAGAAACAGTCAATATAAATTATGTAGGTATACGAAATGGATGGGAAAATATAAGTAAATCTAGCATACCTATACTTATATTTACCCATTTTGTCAGGGGTAAAGCACCAAGAACGACTATGGCAGTATAGGGGAAGGTTGCTATCATTGGACCGGCGCTTTGATTGGACCACTTATATATTTTAAAATCTACACGTGCTAGACAGAGCCAAACAAGGTACAAAGTGTCATTGGGCAGCCCGGCTGGCCCCCCTACAAATCAGTCGCGCCGCGCTTCCCGGTGACGAGTGACCTGAGCGAGTATGTTGCTGTTGATGTTAAATAACGCGGAGAAAAAAAATACGACAGTATCTCATTTGCAATTGTTTAAGTGTGCTGATGTATAATGGTTAGACATTTATTAATGATCAAATTTATGACAACTGTTTTTAACGATTTGTTTTCTTTATTTTTTAATATTTTTGTTTGTGATGCGATGGCTAGTTGCTTCAATGAACCACATGTGTATTCTATCATCGGACCGGTCCAATCATGGCAACTTTTTTTTAGATTTTTAATTCTTTACCCACAGGCGTGGTACCTATATACATAGTATACACATTGTAAATAAGTTATATTGAAAGACTAAAATTGAATGCAAAATTTGATTAAATAAATTTATTATAATTTATAATAAAATGTTTTTTTCTCGATTTCCATAAGTTTCCTTGATTGGACTATCGGCTTAAATTTCCTAAGTCCATTGATGGCGACTCAGTGGTCCAATCAGGATGACTCTGGTTCAAAGAAGGGAACAGCCCGGGAAACTCGTTTCACGACCTTTCTCTAAAATTATTATTATACTTTTTCCATTGCAATAAAAAATATATTTCAAGAGTTAAAACTTACCAACCTTGTTTTATTTTTTTTATTTTCTGACGTAAAATGTGTAGATTATAGGGCAGCGAAGTTAAGTGGTCAAGTGCGATTCCTGCGAATGTCATTTTTGTAAGAAAGTGGGAAACGAAACACATCGAAAGGCGAACCGAAAAGATGGAAAGTTGGAATTGGAAGCGATGACCAAACATTTATACACCTGTGTAGAATGGGTGAAAATTAAGTAAGTTTAAACCAATCCTGTATACCCAAGAACACACGGAATATATAAACACGTTCCCAACTATCCGACATCTAGATTAGTCGGCAACTTCAGTTTTACAGCTAGCCTTTATTGCTTGCTCATATAAATGAGTTCCCGGACGTTTTTATATGTGTTTCAAGACGTTTTATTTGGAAAATGTGATTTAGAGTTGAGTTTAGACGAGATTGTGATGAGCGGAATGGAATAAAACAAATGATAAAGTTAAAGTTACAACTAAAACTTCAGTCCGAAATGTATTGAAGCTATGTACGTAGGTACATACTACATAGTCAAGCTATTTATTTAAGTAGGTACGTATATGTAGATGTTAGAATCAGCTGACGCACGGTATCGAAACTGAAAACTGCAGCTTAATATGGTCAATTTCTGCGAGAGACACTATTACTTTTTTCACGATACGATTTTTTAAAAGTAGATTCCTGTAACGACGTTGGACTGTCTCAGCACAAAATGCTGCATGACACTGGGTGGAGGCGAGTATGATAATTCTATCTCTAGAATGAATGAATTGCCCTACTCTACGCTACCGAAATGTGTATGCTGCCTCTTATAGCGAGTTATAACCTATATTGATGACGATAAGAAAATTGGTCAATGGCCCGATAATTCATATCTATACCTCTACCTACCTTAATTAGTAGGTACCTGGCTTAAATATACCTACCAAATAACCTAATGTCTCTATCAAACATAGACTAACGATCGCAAAGTTAACTTCAATCGGCCTCCAATCCAGTCACTTGTACGAATAAGACATAAATCAACTCCTTATGGCCTGATTATTTATAAGTTAACCTTACGCGGCTTCATACCCATTGAACGGTAAGACTAGGCGGTAACCATGTTTAGAACTGTTTCAACCAGACCTTGTAACATCTAAATCAAGCAGCACCTATCATAGACAAAACCCCATTAAATCATTGTACATTCACGTGTATAGCACGCTTTACGTTTGTCCATGGCGGTTAACGACGTGTATGGCCGCCGCGGGTTGTCTATGCTTGCCATAGACAATGCAGATCGGCAACGCGGTAATGAATCAGATGTGTATCGGCGACGTGTGAGAACATACGGCCAAAATACAAGCCGTAAATACTCGCTCGCGTGCGCCCAGATTTGATTTTGGAACGTGATAGAGCTGGCCGGTTGGGGCTGCGTTCCAAATTGGAACGAAACCGGCAAAATCCGCAGGTTTTTGTTTCTTTTTTAAAAACCTGCATTAACTTACCAGGTTTTAAATTACCTACTTAAAATTACCTACTTAAAAATATTCAAAAACTATTTATAAAGTCCTGTTCGGTTGGAATCTAGGACGTTGATGTAAGTTATAAGTTTTTGGAACGAGCGAATATGGAATTCACGCTATTATAAATATTTTGCCAACGCAAAAAGTCATGTTTAAACCTATTATTAGGGCTTAGTTTCTGGTTAGAGCGTATTGGCGTTGTTAATAGTTAATAAATATAGCTAGACTGGGTGTAGATCTATGAATAGGTATAACATGTTGATTCTATAATTTTTGTTCGATTGTTTAGGTTAGCTTAGTACTTACACAAATATGTTGCTACACCCTAGTATGGTCCATGTCTGTACTGATTAGATTTTAAGAACATTCTGTGAATACCATAGTTGCAACAAATAAATGAATATGAATATGACTTCCAACTTCCCAAGCGACTTCGTATGTTAGGTTAGCCTTAACTACTAATATTTAATTAAAATACTTACGTAATACTTTCATTAAGTACAAATTGTAGTAAACGATACGCCTTATCCAATTGATACTCTTAGCTCCCTAAATAAACTGATACTTCCTAACTCTATGGCCAATCGTGCCCACACGACCCGCCCCGGGCGCAGAAAATAAAAGTTAAAAGCATAGAGTTGATAAGCGCCGAATTTTCAATGTTTTCCCGCGAGTCAGTCCGTCGTGTTGGTACACTGTACGGGCGGGGGTATTCATTCGCTTTTATACGTAAAGTGGAGTGCACATGTATAAATAAAGTGGGAAAGTTTGACAGACGCTCCTATGTTATTATGTAGTGTCGAGGGTGGAAACTTGGATGTTGGATTCGTTTTTTAACCACCTGTACAATCATCGGATATTATTAAACGTAGGTACCTACATACTCTAAGGGAAAAGTTAGCCAAGGTAAAAGTTATTTAGTTAGTTAGTGTGAGTTTTATTCAAGGATGCCACCCTATTCTAGAATGTGAAGTAAGATTTTAAGGCAGGTTAAGTATAATCTATTGCTAAATACTTACATTAAATATGGCACAAGAAAAATAAAGTTATTCTTAGGTATGTACCTATAGGCACTACGTCGCCAATCACTCTAAATAGATTAGGTATATTCGCATCAACATAATATTATTATCTTCTATCATATCTACCGATATCGCTCTAATAGGTAGATACTCGCATATGCAAATTTTACTTCTAGTGTCAATCTATTATCTCTAGGGATATCGCACTTATACGTTGCATCATAATAATAATTGCATCGTTGGCGTTTGTAAAAGAAAAAAAAGACAAGTACCTACCTGTCTATGGTATAGTTTATGGTTTATAGGGTACGTGTACACGATATAAAGTTGTGCATCATGATGCGCGGCTCGTTTAGAGCCCATTCACACGATAGCGCGGAAGTTTGTACACGTGTGCTTTTTATTTTCTTTCCTGCTCGTTATTTTGCGGCGAATTTACACGAGGTTAGGCTAGGCTTTCGGGGAAAGTTGTAAAGTGTTTTAGCTAGCTAGTTAGTATTTTGAATCGAAAATAAATAGGGTGTCTGTCTTTGTTTTCGGTTAGCCGATTAAATATTTTGATAAGGTGTAGAGCATCAGTGGCGTGGCGTTTGTAAAAATAAAATGCCTTTGGATATATACTTACATCATTCGCTTCTCCTTATCCCATTTACTTGGGGGTTGGATATTAATTTAGTTTAATACGATAAAAACTGCCATCGAACAATTTCCAACCTTCAAACACTGGTCAAATAGCCTGTAATTTAAAAACTACACTTACCTTTCTGACAATGGCCACACATCCCGTCCTTGAGACTGAGACCAAATGCCAAAAACAATACACGTTACCTGGGTTTTTACCATTTCACACATCTTTCCAAGAATTGTTAAAATCTATGAACAATAGAGCATTTATTACACACATAGCGGTATTGTAGACCCACGTTTGGGACATGTTGGAAAAAAAAATGTCTTTGATTTTTGCCAAGTTGTCTTTGCGTTTAGATCTGCGCGCAGTCGTTGATTTAGTACGTCGCGGTACTATTCCAACATTTTAGCAACTGCAATTCATAAATTGGTGAATAAAATTGGGATCAATGAAGAAAAAGGTCGTATATGCCTGTAAGCTTCGTTGAAACTAGTCACTATTCTGCTGAGAGTAAGAAATGATGTCACTTCATGAGACGGACGTTGTTTCCGTGGTATTCCCAGGACGTTAGTGTCCCAGTGAATAGGTGTTTAGAAGGTGTTAGATGCGAGTCATTGTTGGTTAAACCAATGGTCACACATGCGCGTCGGAGTCGGGAAGACACATGATGAAATATCACGTCATATGTTCAATCAGTTTAATATGAGACTTACAGGACTTCCAGAAAACATCTCTGAAGCAATGATATGATATACTACCTGTTACTAAAATAACGCAAAACCTGAAAACAGTTTGTTCAGAATCGAGAGGTGAATGTAAAAAAAAAGGATTTTTTTTGACGCGTTTTTTATATTTGTACTTACGGCAGGTCGCCCCAAGCGGCTAACGCTCCAAACAAAGGTAAAACAAAAGCTCGTCAAAAAATAATATTTTTTTTTTCTTATTCTACTGTCGATTCTGAACAAACTGTTTTCAGGTTTTGCGTTATTTTATCAACACCTTGTATGAATCATAATTATCTTGGTACCATCTGCCGCCACTGTTGTCACCTCATGTATTCGCATGTTGGCATGTTCAAGTGTCTATGAGTGAGGTATAATATATGCATGATGACACATATATTGGCCACGCGGCGGAACGGCACTGCAATGACACATACGCAGAATGACTATATACAATATGATCAATACAAATACGGTTTTCAGATGACGAGGCCCGTGGTATCCGTCAAAACTGTCGAATTTACAATAAAAAAATTGCTGGTGGCAATCCGAATCGGAATCAGATTTTTATTGATAAAACATTATTTTACATGTGAGGCAGGATACAGAGTAGAGTAGGACCATACGTTTTATTACATGTCAAGGTAGTTTTTATATTAAATAGGTAGGTATAGTTACAATAATATGCGGACATAGATTGCATTGATATAGATAGGGCTAAACGAAATTAAATTAAAATACAAACAAGTTACTGTAAAAAAAAAACATTTTTGGTACAAGCTTTTATCGCCGACAGGACTTTTCTGTATACCATCATCAACTACTCATTAAGACGAAGCCCAAACTCAACGGGGTGCATCAGAACAGCTCGATGGTACCATAATATCGAATTGTCATCCAAACTATACTTATACCCAAAATTTCAGCTCAGTCGGTCACTGGGAAGTGGGTCAAATTTAACTTGCAAGATTTGATGACAAACACGTGAAACTAAATAAGAGCTTATAAACAAGTTACTGTAAAAATTTAAATTTTTGGTATAAGCTTTTATTGCCGACTGTACTTTTCTGTATACCATCATCAACTACTCATTGAGACGATTCTAACGAGCACAAACTCAACGGGGTTACGTTGGTTAAGTACTGAATTCCCATGGCCACCTTCTGCCTCAGATCAGCTCGATGGTACCATAATACTGGTTTTCCAAACTATACTTATACCCAAAATTTCAGCTCAATCGATCACCGGGAAGTGGGTCAAATTTAACTTGCAAGATTTCATTACAGACCACAGAACACCTCCATGTGTTCTGTGATACAGACAGACGGACAACTGTACAGGTGAAACTAAATAAAAGTTTGTAATAAAAATGCGAGTGTTAGTTGAAAAATGGAGCCCCTAATCATACCTACTATGTCTGATACATACACATTAAGTTTAGGCTCTAAATGGTCTAAACAATTTACTTTAAGTTAAATTTCTAAATACTCTTACGTGAAATTGAGGAAGTGATCAGTGGCTGTATTATTGTTAAGTTCAAAGTGGCCCATAACGTATCCTATTATAAGCAGTCGATTAGGCAAATCACGTTAGCGACCGCCATTCCCGTGTACGCGGTAATTAACGAACACGGGTCTATATTGGACGACGCCCCTCGTATTAACTGTTGCTCGATACGTGCCATACGTTACAAGCCAATTAATATAAATTTATATGAGTTTTAGAACTTCGGCCTACGTTCCTGGTTGTTGGTACAGCATCATAATTATAATGAGTGGCAGCCAAAATGTCCAAACATTTCGGTATCTTTATTAGATAGGTAAAACTTTTATATTTGTTTGCTACAATCACACAGAAACAGAAACAACATCGTACAAAAACAAAATTATAACAAATATTCGATACACAATATGGAACAGAATAGACATAATAGTAACATAACAAAAAATTCAACATATATGTCGCGAATAGTCACTTCGCGATGATTGGACTTCTTTGTGGTGGTTCGGAGTGTCGCGAGTTGTGACAATTGATGATATCGCGATGTCTTTAGCCCATGGTTGGAGCGTGTGAGATCGCCTTAAGAGATTATTTAGCCTGGCAAGGTAGTGATTAGATTCAATATTCTCTTTGGTGATTAGTGTCACAGGAGACAGTTTCAAAAGAGCACACCGTTGGATTGGAACATTGAAAGAGCAAGAGAAATACCGGAGTTTGTGACTACGTTAAAGTGGTTTATCATCGAGGTCTGGGGGCTGCGCTGACGGTCCAGTACAAAAGCTAAGTGTCTTAGAATCGTAGTACCATATTCGTTCTAGTTAGAGATATTGTTCCGCTATAATTCTGATCCTTAACATGCATATTCTAGATGGTCTCTCAGAGTGGTATTGACTGATTCCCTTGTAATGTATGATAAGAACTTGCTACCCGTAGCCTGAGCAGGAGTGCAGACCCAGCGTGGTGACACAAAGACGTAATATGTGGATAGCAATGTACCACTAGGATAATACGAGACTTTAAAGACGTTGACACGAGACATAACGACTGACCGATGCTAGTATGACATAGATGAGACATATGCTTTGTAGATATAAAGTTGACAAGAGACAGTATAGTGGAAAGTGGACGTCTATGGTCTCGGCCGATAGGCGAGGACCTGTATAGTAATATGTACATTACATACACTGTAGTGCACACACCTTATGTGACTAACATATGAATAGTACAAGAAACTGGCAGTATGTAATTGAGATGTACGAGACGATTAGTATATCTACATGAATTATAACGATTCCACTAGTTTGGTAGTTAGGACTTATATATGCTATGATCTGAGGCACGCAGTGACGATGTTTTGATGTCACACTTCCCCCCCACAGATGTAGCAGATAAGTCCAGCACAGAGCGAAGCAGAAGTCTATGGACTGCGTAGAGGATTAAGGTAGGATTCGAACGATCTCTCCTTAATCATATCAAACATTGTCGTGACGTCCTCAATATTAAGCAGTCTGATTGTATTAAACGAGAGTAATAACATGTAATTTAACATGTAACATTCCTATATGACTGGACGTGACGACAATATACCTACAATTACAAACCTACAAAGAGCGTACTCCCATCTTAAAGGCCGGCAACGCACTCACAACACCTCTGGTGTTGCAGGTGTCCATGGGCGGCGGTAATCGCTTACCATCAGGTGATCCGTCTGCTCGTTTGCCTCCTATCGCATTAAAAAAAATTGCTGAATGCGATGCAACAAAACAAAAAGGCAATACGCTTCGCTCTTTTTTTATACTGTACGAGTAAGGGTGTGTTACGAAATATTTGGCTACTCTGGCTGCTAATACTAACTATACGATTCTATGACTGTACTCATTGCTTAGGCTATCCACACTTTTCAAAATAGTTAGCAATGTCCTCCCCATAGATAAACTTGGAATCTAATTATGGTTTCAAGTATTTGTAGGATCAATAATAATTATGTTGAATGATGGTCAGATAAGCAATGAAATGTCAAAAACGCTCTGTTTAGAAACGGATTTGTATTGTCAAAATGCGTCCACTTTTTGATCTTTAGATATGTACTGGTCAGGGCTCTGTGAGCTGCAAACCTCGTGACGTGAGTCTATCACGAGTCTTTTGTTTTTCGTGACTTTATCGTCTCTTTTTTAATTTTCCATATCCGAATCGACACGTCAACAGGTCAACACTGTTTGGAAATACACGGTTCCGAGTTCTCCCATTATAATTACTCACTATATCTTGTAGTTTATCAAAGCCGAAATCATTAGTAGGTGTTAACTGCCGTGGATTGGACGGGAATTAATGTGTGGCCATTACATCAGGCATGAGCTACTGTTAAATTCCCATTCAAGTGTAGTTTAACCCTTGCGATGATGCTTATAATTGTTGGGGAAGATTAATTGTTTAGGCCGCTAAGCACGTGCCGTCATGTGGTGATAGTGTTTGTGATGTTTGCGATATTTTAGTTCTTAAGTTATTGGTAAATTAATTACCTATGTACTAATTTGTCTGCTGTTACGGTCTTATACTCTCCTGGCATATATCAATTCATTTGTGAATGTGAACACAGCGGGGGCGGTAGCATGGATCCCATTTTATTACTTATCGTTGTTGATAAGACATCCGTCACTCTCGCACTCGCATACCTTTACCTACTTGTCAGAACGTGACAGCGATAAGTGATAAATTGGCAACCATGCTACGCTCGCATTATAACTACACTGTAACACAATATTACTCACTTAGGCAACTAAAACAAATAATGTTTCAGATCGCAGGTATTTGAAGCCCGAGCCGAAGGCAGGCCGATAGATATTCGACGGGCCTTCAAGCCTTCTATAGGATACTAGCTGTTGCCCGCGACTTCGTCCGCGTAGAACTTGTATCTTAGAAAAATGATTGGTATTAAATTATTGTAGGTGGAACCTTAATTATCGCCGACCCAAACAAAGTTCTACCATCTTATGGGATTATTTCAGAGATAAAAACTATCATATATCCTTCCAAGGGTGTCAAATTCAGCGTACGGAAAATTTCATCTAAATCCGTTCAGGGATTAAGCGTAAAAGGTAACAGTGAAATGAGTTCATTAGTTTAAATTGCTAAATTTAAATTGAAAACTCCGTTTTTAGAAATATAATTATCTTAAGAATCATCAACAGACATTTCTGCTAGAATTGTATTTTTTTTTATAATGTATTAAAGAAAGCTACATTACTGGAAATGTTTGCCTAAATCCGTTCAGTAGTTCACGTTAGTCCGAGCTACCTGTATAGTTATTAAAACCTATCTAATGCTAAAAGACGTAGAACTTTCCATCTCCATCTGCTGTCCCCATTTAACGGTGTTGTAAGAGCATACATATATTTGATTATCTAAAATAAACTTTATAAATTAACAAAATAATCCGCAGTTTAAATGAAACATTACCTACCTTCTTTTCGGTTATGGGAACTGGAAGCTGTTCGGTTCTGTAAGGGTCGTGGTTCTAATTTATCCTTGCCTACTTCTCTGCTACCAGTCGGATTATTTATTTTGGCTTACCATATAATTAGTATAAAAGACCTAAGAATTCCCTTACTTCAAAAAATACTTATTCCTCATACATACTTCCAACCCTTTTTAATCTCCTTACAGGATGAATTTCAAGAAATGTTGTAATTAGTTACCTAGTCTTTTAGCGAAGTTCCAGATCCCTTAATTAAAAATTGTCTTGTTCCCTGTACAAACATCCAACTCCTTTTAGCTCATTTTGGGGACGAGTGATTTTAACCCCCTTATGGAATCCATTTCAAGCAGTCTAAATTATGTTGCCCCCCCAGGGGATGAATTTCAAAAAAAATAGTTTTGGGGTCTTTTAAGATAAAGGCTATAAGACCGAAGTTACAAATCTCTTACTATAATATTTTCTTGGTCTCCATCCCTTGAATGCCGTTTTAAACCCTTTAGGGGAGGATTTTTTCCAACACGCTGAAAGATCTTTTTTATTCGGATAATAATTGTTTACACAACGTTTTAAGTCTCCAGCTCAATAAAGAGTTTTGCTAATCCAAACCTTGCACCTCCTTTTAACCCCCTTAGGGATAGAATATTCTTAAACGCTGGAAGTACTTTTTTATTTGATAAGTGATCTTTCTACAACGTTTCAAGTATCTTACTAAAAAAAGCGTTTCCCATACAACCCTTGCCTTTTAACCCCCTTCGGGGTGGAATAGTCTAAAACGCAAAAAGTCCTTTTTTTGTAATCTAATAAGTAATATTTCTACAAAGTTTTAAGTCTCTAGCTCAAAAACTAAGTTTCCCCCATATTCACTCTAAACCCCAATGTCACTCCCTTAGGGGTGGAGTTTTCTAAGTCACTGAAACGACTTTTTCTATATTTGATTAGTAATTTTTCTACAAAATTTTTATTCTACCTAAAAAACATAGTTTCCCCCATACAAACATGTCACTCTTTTTAAAACCCCTTAGGGGTGGATTTTTCCAAAACGCTTAAATTCTTTTTTTGTATACAAATAAGTAACCTGTCTACAAAGTTTAAAGTTTCTGGCTCAAAAGGAAAAGTTTCCATCATACAAACTTTGCACCTCTATTTAACCCCATTTAGGGTGCAATGTACTAAAACGCTGGAAGTTCTTTTTTGTATCTTAATAAGTAATCTTTCTAGAAAGTTTCAAGTCTCTAGTTCAAAAAATAATGTTTCCCCATACAAACATCGCACCCCTATTTAACCCCCTTAGGGGTAGAATTTTCTAAAAAGCCGAAAGCGCTTTTTTGTTTTATAATAAGTAATCATTCTACAAAGTTTCAAGTTTCTCTTTCAAAAGGGAAAGTTTCCCTCATACAAACTTTGCACCCTTATTTAACCCCCTTAGGGGTGGAATTTTCTTAAACGCAGAAATTACTTTTACTGTATTTTAATGAGTAATCTTTCTACAAAGTTTCAAGTTCATAGTTCAAAAATTAATGTTTCCCCCATACAAACATTACACCCCTACTTAACCCCCTTAGGGGTGGAATTTTCTTAAACGCTGAAATCACTTATTTTGTATCTTAATAAGTAATTTTTCTACAGAGTTTTAAGTCTCTAGTTCATAATATAAAGTTTCCCCCATACAAACTTTGCACCCCCATTTAACCCCCTTAGGGATGGAATTTCCAAAAATCCCGTCTTATCGGTTGCCTACGTCATAAAAGGAAGTCCTGGTGTAAATTTCAAGTTTCTAGTCCCAGTAGTTTCGGCTGTGCGTTGATGAGTGAGTCAGTCAGGACAAAGGCATTTATATATATAGATAAGTAATCTTTCTACAAAGTTTCAAGTCTCTAGTACAAAAAATAATGTTTCTCCCATACAAACTTTGCACTCCTATTTAACCCCCTTAGGGATAGAATTTCTAAAAATCCCGTCTTATCCCTTGCCTACGTCATAAAGGAAGTTCTGGAAAAATTTCAAGTTTCTAGTCCCAGTAGTTTTGAATACAAACTTTGCACCCGGGTTAACCCTTTGCGGTTAACCCCTTAGGGGTGGAATTTTCTTAAACGCAGAAATTACTTTTACTGTATTTTAATGAGTAATCTTTCTACAAAGTTTCAAGTTCATAGTTCAAAAATTAATGTTTCCCTCATACAAACATTGCACCCCTATTTAACCCCCTTAGGGGTGGAATTTTCTTATACGCTGAAATTACTTTTTTTGTATCTTAATAAGTAATCTTTCTACAAAGTTTTAAGGCTCTAGTTCATAATATAAAGTTTCCCCCATACAAACTTTGCACCCCCATTTAACCCCCTTAGGGATGAAATTTCCAAAAATCCCGTCTTATCGGTTGCCTACGTCATAAAAGGAAGTCCTGGTGTAAATTTCAAGTTTCTAGTCCCAGTAGTTTCGGCTGTGCGTTGATGGTAGATCAGGTATCCTTCTTTTATATATATAGATTATCCGATAGAAGGCTTTCTTTATCGCCCGTGGCGAGTAGGTACAACATTTTACGTCCCTTCCAGGAAGTGGTATTTTCCGCGCGCGTGCGGTAATTGCCATTTTATGGACGTAAAAATCGATAGGTACGAGTATGACAGAAGATGACATCAAAACTAACATCGCTGTAGGACCTACATAATTATATTTTATGGCTTGTTTGTATCAGCACTCGGGCTTTGCATCTGCGCTCTTCGGAAAGAGCGGTATTATGAATACATTCAATACATTAGCATCTACATGATACTACAACATCAGAGGCCCAACACGATAAGTTTAGGGTGAATATGTAGGTACTGACATGTCACGTTCATAAAACCTATCGTGCCAGGGTCGCAGCACGAGTATTTGCCGTGGAGCGGTACGTAAGCGACTAAAACATTGATGAATGAATGAATGAATGATAATTTATTCGCTGAATATGGTCACATTACATACGCTACGCTACGCTTGCATAACGCTATTCAGCACATTGCCGTCGGATTTCCATGACATATTTTGACCGCCTTGTTAAAACAGAGTGTTACAAGTAAGGAAACTGTGTCTCGCCTCTGTCATGCCGCCCGCCAATAAAACACGCGCTTTAAGTCCACCAACACACGAATTCGGAAGTCCAGATAAGCATTAATGGATTGGCTGACATAAATGTGACGTCACTCCACATATTTCAAACGTCGCATGTCGGTATCGTCCAATTAAGTTGGCACCCCGATTAGAGTTGCTCGCCACTTTCTTGGGGGTGGTTTTCTTAAGGTGTTGCGGCGTTGGGGGGTCCAGTTCGGCTGGTGTTAATCCAAGGTGGGTTATCAGATAGCTCAAGGGTTACATTTAGCCGGTATGCGTGGACCGACTCACGCGTTAGGGGCGATATGATCGGACGCATTAGCATTTTCGGCGGTTTTCGGCTGTCTATGAGGTCATGTGTAGCTGATAGGTCACACGCGATGGTATACGTCGTTACATGCAGGTGCGCACGCGATTCGGTCGTCTGATGTGTGGTCAAGATGGCCTGGATGGTCCAGTTCTTTCTTACTTAAGAATTTTTTTAACGGCACAAATCGTATAGGCTTTGTTCTCATGACCTGAGGGATAATAGCCGTAACTTTTCGAACGAGCGGTTAAACAGGTCAACTGCCTTATTCCCATAAAAATACATTTATTTACGTATAAAGCATTACGCAATCGGGAAAATGACAGTTGAGCGGTCCTAACGAACGTTCGGAAAGTCTCGTAACCCCTCTGGTGTAAAAAGTTGTCTATGACGGCTTTCGACACGACAATTAGGTACCTATAGCTGGTGTGGATCACCCCCTACCATCCATTGCTTGTAAAACCAGGAACCAAAATCAATTGTAGTTCTAGTAGCAAAAGGGGCATAATGCATAAATATAAATTCTTATTTTTATTCTCATAGTTAATTGATATGTAGGTACCTGCAGGCAGTGGTGGAGCGCCCATACAAGTCGATTCCCACGAGCTTGCCTAAAATTTATTTTTATAGGCGAGTCTATAGTTATATATTGCTATACAAAGCTTGTCTAGAAGAGATCGCTTTAAAGCGATAAGACCGCCTGTTGTTACCATTACTTATTAAGATTTTTTTTGTAAGATGTTTCTCTCTTGTCGTGGTGCAATAAAGAGTATTTATTATTATTATTATATTCTGTGTAAACTCTTTCATAAATATTGTACCGGGTTGCCCAATAGAACATTTTCACGCGCCACCACTGGTACCAGGGGCCGAAGACAAGGTTACAATCGACAAGCGCTAACGCCAATAGAAAACTAATAAAATGTATGGGAATGGAATGACAGATGTCAACGAAAAGTGTTTCGTCGGCATCTGTCATCCCCATACATTAATTATGAAATGTATGAGAATGACAGATGCCAACGAAACACTTTTCGTTAACATCTGTCATTCCCATACATTTTATTAGTTTTCTATTGGCGTTAGCGCTTGTCGATTGTAACCTTGTCTACGGACCCAGGGGTGTCATATCAAGACGAAGATATGTATATCCTAAAACTTTAATGAGTTTTAGCAGTACTTACTCGAAAAAACTGTAACCTCTTCATACCCAACTTGGCGTAAAAAATAGGGTAATGTTTTTTAATTGCATGCAATAAAATATTTCGCTTATCTTTTAGTGAAAGATGAAAGGCACCGACCAAAGTCGTCACGAAAAATATGGGGATTCGTTTACTGCCTTATGAGTACCTGGAACTGGAGTAATATTTACTTAAAATTGGGAGTTGTAGAAAAGACATAAGTTTATTTTCAGCTCTAGGGTAGAAAAGCTCGTTTATCAAGGGAACAGAAATAGAACGGCAAAGGAAATAGATGCGTCTCGAAAAGTAAGTAAGGTAAGTAGGTGTATTTATAGATGTAACTTGGTGTTAAAAACAAAATATGTAGATACATCGACAGTTAATATATACATACTCGTATAATATAAACATATTGTAGTTGTGTTATCTGTGAGGGGAACGGATATAAAACTTATAACTGGAAAAGTACGTGCCTGCACTTCCGAGTTTCTTCAACGAACTTTAAGAGACTGAGAAAGCTGCCATACGTCTACTATAAAGTTCTTACGGAATAGAAATATCATAGAACAACTTATAAAGACTTGAAAATGCGCAAGGCAGAAAAGTGTAAAAATGTAATTATTTTGCATTTATCTAGTACCGTAATAATACGAATAGCTAGAGCGTATTAATATTACGGCATATTATTGTTACTAGCCCTAAATTTAACTCGGTATTATATATAAACAAACACTAAGGGTGGCTTGGTTCAACTTACGATTATGGACCGATCAACGTTAAATATGGCGCTGGCAACTGTCATACCATAGAAACTTGTCAAAATTTCAACATTCCAATTTTAACCAATACCGCGAACAATTACAGACGGTTTGGTGCAACCCACCCTAAATACTAGTATTAAGGCATTTATTATGATGCCTAAAAATGTAAAGCGTCGTACGATAATAAAACTTTAGAAAGTAACACTGCCGTATCTACAACTCCCACTAATCTCTTGCAATCACCCATACACGTAGAGTATTGTTTTGCACCTACCTGTACTTCTTTTGTTTACCAGTTTTTATTGCACGACGTGTAAAACGAGTGTACGGCGGGAATGTTTTATTTAACACTATCCGGTAAAGTAAAGTGTTCCTTCATTGTTCAGTTTCGAAGTATTCAAAGAATTATAATCCGAGATACCTTTTTTGGTTATTAAACAACTATTCTTATCTTCAAGACATTATGAGTAGGTAGATTTAGTAGACAATCGTTTTAGTATAGTCTTTACATGCTTAGCAAAATATCTAAATATGAAAGCTTATCCCCATTGAGATACCCTTTTAGATTGCAATCGGCGACACAACTCAAAATTTTATCTGCTGTTTAATTATAATAAGTTGCAAGTACTTTCATCATATTTTTATTTTAAACTAGCTTCAGCCCGCGACTTTGTCTGCATGGACCCGGGATAAAAACTATCCTTTATTTTAATCCAGGCTATAAACTATATTCGTGCAAAATTTCATTCAAATCGGTTCAGCCGTTTAAGCGTGATTGAGTAACAAACATCCAAACATCTAAACTTTCGCATTTATAATATTAGTAGGATTCTTTCAAGATTGTCAACATTCTAGAACGCGCTTCTGAGGTACATATTAAGTTCTAAATTCAAATCGTATTGGCGAGTTGTTGAGAAACAAAATGTTTGAAACGTCGACCTCCGTTTTTAAATTGCAATGAAATTGTCTTTCACTCAATGGAAACCCAACTTATAAACTCGGAATGAGTTAGTTCAGTTGATGAAACTTTTCAGAACTACCGCAATATAACGGTGTTCGGTATCTTCGTCGATTATCGATCACACAACGATAATGAGTGTTACCAAACATTCGGGGTTGATTCATGAGAGCGATACATCGGACGCAGACGGGGGCAAAGACTAGATTAATGGATAGAAATCACTGTAAATCTCTCCACATTATTTTTTTATGATCTGATCGTTTGGTGATTGGACTGGTATTTTTATTTCCATCATCATCTTGCTAGCGTTATCCCCGGTTGGGCCCCTAAAGGAGCCCGGGATCCGTTTTGACATGCATATTTCCATTGATCATATCTTACACGTGTTTCAGAGTAGATATTTCTGGGTTTCTATTGATCGTACCTTCTCCATGCTATCTAGACCGAGAAAAGCAAGACAGAAGAAATACGTGAAAAGAGATGTTGATCATAACATAACACTTTCTTCAGAATTAAAAAAAATAATTGCTCCGAAGATTATTCTCCTTTAAATTGGAAATTATCTACGATCGCGTCGTGTTGTGGTTGTGGCCACTCGATCGACGACGAATAGTCTGGTCCTCTATAAATAATTGATCGACCAATGTTTGAATGAAAATCGACTAGTTTATGTACCTGGTTTAGGCACTTACCTCATTGTCTAAAGCTCTGGTTTAGTTCATAGTGGGAAACCAGAGCTTTAGCATCACCACCGATATCCCAGAGGAACTCTCACTAGGCATTAAAGAAAGTCGGCATGTCCTATCTGCAGTGCTTATTCTGTTCTCCAGACAGTCAGGTATCGTAATACATCGCGGCACGCGAGCACACACGCGCCAATCACGACAAATGCAAATGAATACGCTTTCATATCCAGCCTGTACAGGGTGTTAGGAAAATAAGGGACATTAAAAGATTTTTCAAGAAACCCAACAGGTTTTTTACTTAAACAGCCCACGGTTTAGAGGGATCCAATTTTCCTGCCTCTATTTGCAGAATCGACCCCATGGCGATAATACAAAAAATCTCTTGAATCTGTCTTTTAAATTGACCCCAATGATGCAAATTTAAATTGGAGATGTATTAGGGGGCATTTTCATTTTATAATATACTTAGTGAAGCAAATCTAAACATACCCTCTAACCATCTTTTCTTTTTAAAATTAGGATAAATTGAAGTGGATAATGTGTTAATTTTATATGTGACATTGTTATTAGACATGACGATCCATTATAATTTGCCAGTACAAAAACATTTTTTTTATTAATTTCGTTAAAGAAAAAAGTGCCCACATAAAAGACCTTGTTTTGCGGTTCCTTCTTTTATTTAGGCATTATAATTGTACCTACGAATGTACAGTATAGACTGGTATGGCTAGTCAGAAAACTGATACCTACATAAAAAGTGTATGGAAGATTTAGGATGATGTATCGTTTTTATAACATTTTCGTAGTCATGACATAATGTTTTTGTATGACAAAAACTCATAACGATTTCATTCTGAAGAAAAAAAAGTACACACCGATTATGAAAATCCCCTAAATCGAAAGATATTTCGTAGTTTCAGTTAAGATTTTAATGGAACAAAAGCGCAATGAAATGGCCATTTGCAAGCTGTCGACATCAGTGGCTATCGTGCGTTAAATACGTGACGAGTCGTCGGTTCAGGGTTCTACTGGCGGTGAAGGTTGCGAAGGTGTCAGGTTGAAATGTCAATAGGCCATTTTTGGAGACTTTGGTCGCGATTTGATTGTGTTTTGACAGGTCGTGACAATGCTAATCTGCTTGTTGATGGCGTAACATTTCATACGTAGGTCTAAGACTAAATGTATTTTTTTGTATGGGAAACTGACAGCTTTTTTCTCCTAACGATCGTTTGAAAAGTTACGTAACTACCTCCCTGGTGACAGGGGTCGTTGTTCTACTTTTTATGATTAGCATTTTGAATAGCAAAGGATGATTCTCGTGTACTGAAAATAAGAAAATAAAAAAGCATTTTACATTCCTTAAAACCTAAAATAAGTAGGTACTTGCAATAAAAATTCACGCAAACACTATTTAAACAAACTCATAAATTTGTATTTGAAATCGGATTTCCATTCTGATAAAATTATATTATTGTTACCTGAAAGTTATGAATAATTTCCTTTGAAATAAATTACAAATAAATAAGTAGTAATTTGCCCCGTGTGGTGTCGGGTTAGAATAGCACCCCCACATCCCCTTTCTTCCTGTGGGTGTTGTAAGAGCCGACTAAGGGAACAGGGTAGAAGTGTGTTGTGGGCGATGGGCTAGCAACCTCTGTCACTGTCACTCTAAAAGTGGTACTGGAATACAAGTTTCATGTGCTCTGCCTACCCCCTTTAGGGATAAAGGCGTGAATGAATGTATGTACCTATGTATGTATGTAAATAAATAGTTTATTCCATTTATGTTAAAAATCATAATAACGTTAATTCCATTCCATTTCGATTGTGATTATTATTAATAATAATAGTTCCGACGTACGGTTTCTACCATATCCTACTCCTACTCATATTATAAATGCGAAAGTTTGGACGTTTATATGTGTTGATGCTTAGATGTTTGTTACTCAATTTGTATGAAGATAGTTTATAGCTTAGATTAAAATATAGTATAGTTTTACCCCGGGCCCACGCAGACGAAGCCGCAGGCAGAAGCTAGTATATAATATGGTATGTTTAGTTTTAAGGAGCCTCTTAGGGTGACATCATTACTTTTCACAAAAGTTTCCAGCCTGATTATTGATTATTACGAATTTGTTAGACTAGAAATTGTCAATGTCATTAAGTAACATAATTACCGGATAAACAGCCATGGAAATCAAAAACTGACAAAAAACGATGACGTAATATACTGATTATAGTAAGTATAAGTACTTAGATACATATTCTAAGCCTCAGTTCAACCTAACGTTCTCCGTGTTAGTTAGTATAGGTTCCTGCTAAAATGCTCTGAACGAATCTGGAAACAGTAGATTAAATTCCCTCCCCAACCATAATTAAGGAAAGAAAAAAAGTTGCGGCTTAAAACACCCTGTAGCCGGAGCGCCGCAAATTCGGGCAGTCCGTGCCAGGCGGTGGCACCCTGTATAATTGCCCGCCGACGTATGCCGTGTATGACGGTTTATAATCTCCGTATATCTAGTAAGTACTGCAGACGGGTAATTTACGAATTTGGGTTTCATTGCACCATTCCGCTAGTTAACATTTTTTAGAACTTTTTGGCTGCTACTAATCGAAATCGCGTGCAAAATATTTATATGCGCGTTATACTCGTTGGAGTAAAATGATCTACCTATGTTATGTCATGTTGGTGTATGCAGTGTGTATAGTTTTCGACGCTTATAGGGGTATACTATTCCGCGAATGCTTTATTGATTCTCATTCGCCAGTTTCATTGGCGCACTTGCTTCTGCCCGCATGGAACCCGTTTATAACATAGCTCCATACAAACGTTGAGCCGTCATTTCATCTCCTTTGGGGTCATCCCAAATGGGTCAAATCATTTTCCGGGATAAAACTACCCTACGTCCTTCCCTGGGATTAAAACTATCTCTATACCAAATTTCGTCTCGATCGGTTCAGCGGTTTAAGAGTGAACAGGTGCCAGACAGACAGACATATCTACTTTCATACTCGCACTTTCGTATTAGTATGGATTTATACAATTGTCCCATGGTTGATTCAATGTTTTTTTTTTTTTAGATAAGTCAACACTTATTTATTTGGAACGGTTTGCTCCCCTTATTTGATCGTAAGATGCCTGTAATTGCTGTGTAACTACTCCAGAAATGTAACTTCATTTCCATTTATTAGTTATACTTGTAGCTGACAAAAACGGCTCCCATTCACCAGCAACTCATTCATGACAAATTACTTCTCCGCAATGGAAAGATCAACACAATTGTGACTGCTCACAACGGGCACTAAAGATGATTTTACACTTAAACAAACAGTGCCGACATACAGGTCACCGTCGCCACCGTGGGACTGCGTAAACCCAACGCAACTGTGACCAATCCATTTTCAAGAATCGATTTTTCAAAATAACGGCACTAGCACCGATAGTTACGTAGCAATCTTAGGCGTGATCGATGAAATACACAGTAAACGCTTGTGCATTGAAGCTTCAACTGTCATTTCATAAGGCACGACGTTATACAATTATAACGCGTCCATTTGTCGCTGACCTCTGAGGATAACCCCCCTTGTCTGTGCGCGCTTCGGTTTGTTTCAGTATTGCGACTGTGTTTAGTCGGGCCGGGGTCTATTCTAGTTGGCGACGTGTCATTGTCGCCGGTCGCACGATCCACTGTCCGGCGAGACGTGACGAGTTACGCGTGGTCGCCGTTTTTATTTCTGCCAATGACGGGTGTCGAGGCGTGGTGCGGGCAGTGTGAATCCGCCAGTGAACTAATGCATGCCGTCTGTTTCTTATTGCGAGTGGAAAGGGTTCATTTTGGAGGTTGTGGGTTGTTGTTTTGAGTTGCTGTCGCATAACCGGTCGGAGTGGGAGTGATATGTTTTTTTCGCGTTCACACGCCCCCCGTTCGTAAGTATTGTGGCGAAATGTTCCCGATCCGATTACGTCGGTATTTCGGCACAGATGTTTGTTATATTGTAAAAGAACGAATACTAATTGCGTAAGTAAGTGAAACGCTGTGTCTCACATAGGAAAGTCCCCAGCATTCATATCTGTCATCGTCATCACAATGCGGTCAGAAATATCTGACACGTCTTAGAGATAGAGTCGTGTCAGATTTTCATACTCGCTTTGTTATAGTAGGTATCAATGCTGGTGACTGTACAGAACCCTTTACCTATATGTAGATGATGGTTTTTATATCACGTTTAATAATTCCTCATTCTATAGTGTCACATTTTCAAATAACAACTGCGTTATGCTGTAGATAATTACAGTTCATCTTCAACTACATTAAGGACGGCGAAAGATCAACATCAAACTTTGTCGCGACTCACAAAATGGAATTAACCAATTTGGTTCTCTTTTACCATTAAAGATGCAAACAGAACATCCAAAGTGGTCAACAAAACGGAAGAAATCATTGTCTACACAATCGGTATTCCAAGTTTCAAGTTCATTATTACTGATCAGGTGTTCATTTAAGCGACGTAATTGTGGTTAAAATTTGTAACGTAATCCCGCAAGATATCTCCATGATTCATATTTTTCAAAAGGGCGTATCTGCTTTAAGGCATCTATGGTACATACATCGTTTCGTGGAGGCTCGTTAGATTTTGAAGTGCTTTGTCGGCCATTATGACTCGCATATTGGGCACGCGCCGAAAATACAGTTCAATGGTCACTTATCGGACAATCGTGAAATAGATTTTTTGTGGTAGCGTTGTTTATTACGTTTTTGGCCGTTTGAGGGCTTTGGTTTAATTGTGACTTCTGTGCTAATTCACACCGTTTTTGTCACATTTAAAGTTCCCTCTCGAAAAGACCGAGTTTGCCGGAATTTATGTTCGAGGTTATTTTACTCTAGACTACTCGTCTAAGATTAAAAATAAAAAAATAAATATAAGGGGACAATCTTACACAAATCGACCTAGTCCCATATTAGGCTCAGTAAGGCTTGTGTTATGGGAACTAGACGACGATATATATAATAGATGTAAATACTTAAATACATAGAAAATATCCATGACTCAGAAACAAATATTCATGCTCATCACATAAATTTTTGCCCTTACCGGGATTCGAACCCAGGACCTCTTGCTTGTAGGCAGGGTCACTACCAACTAGGCTAAAGCGGTCGGTGAAGTACCTACTAATAACATATACCTAGCACGTAGAATCGATGGCCGTGGGGGCGGAAAGGTTCTCGAGGGGCGACCACGTACCGGAAGCCGCAACTTGCGGGAGTCCGCTGGTTGCTGGTTGCGGGTGGCGCAGAAGCGGTCACTTTGGCACTCTTTGGGGGAGGCGTATGTCCAGCAGTGGACGTCTTTCGGCTGATATGAAGATGACCTACCTACTAATAGTGACGACCGCTTTAGCCTAGTTGGTAGTGACCCTGCCTACGAAGCAAGAGGTCCTGGGTTCGAATCCTGGTAAGGGCATTTATTTGTGTGATGAGGACGAATATTTGTTCCTGAGTCATGGATGTTTTCTATGTATTTAAGTATTTATTTATCTATATAAGTATGTGTATCGTCGTCTAGTACCCATAGTACAATTAATTTGGGACTAGGTCCCAAATTAATTGCTTTGCTTAGTTTGGGACTAGGTCGATTTGTGTAAGATTGTCCCGTGATATTTATTACTATTATTTTTATTATTATTATTATAAAGAGGAAGTCTGTGAGATTGCAGCTTTGTAAAATGTAAGTTTGTATGTAATGTAGTATACAGTCAGCATCAAAAGCTTTCCTTAGTCAACTAGGTATTTTTCTGTAAGATTGTCCTCACATATTTATTTATTTAATTTACCTAATAGATAATCTTTTGAACCGCCTAACCAATTTCCGAAAATTCTTTCATCTGCATGTGGAATCAACTTTCTGGATAGGCTATATTTTACCCCGCAGGTTTGCTCGCGTTCTCTGTTCTACACTGCCAAAGCCGCGTGGGCAGTAAGTAATAAATAAAGGCTACACGCATGTCATCTCCAGCCGGACAGAACTCTGTACTTCCTAGGCCCGGGCGTGAGCGAGGCCGATATCTCCGTAGCATCAGTCTGTCATTGCCCACAATTACAATCACGCACACCACGAACAGTTCCCAGCCATTTTGACCAACGTAATGGGGAAGTTATCGTACACATCTCGATATCCCGTCATATCTGGATACTATTCACACGTAGCACACGCTCCGAGCGGCGCGCTTTGTCGATTGTATCGATTGTATCGAGTATCGAATAGTATCGATACATCGATAGCTTTGTCGACGGCGGTCCTGTCACTCAAGACGTTTTGGGAGTTTTTTGTGATGCCATCGGTGTTTGTAATGTCTTAATTATTGTTAAGGGTCTTATGGTTGGCTTTGTACCGTTATGTTCTAATAAGACGTGATCTTAATGGATTTTAATAAGATTAAGATTAAGAAGTCGGAATTGGTAAGTACAGATGAAATGATTATGTTTCAAAACCAGACGTTAGGAATACTTTAGTAGTAAGTAGTAAAACTCTTTATTGTAGGTACTCAGTAGACAATAAAAGTTATAACTGCAAGTACTTACTTTACTAATAATGTAGCTAAATGTTTATTCTGTATTTTCTCATATTCATACCATTTAATAAACCTCTGTTAACTTTTGTGTCTTTGTCCATAGATAAATAATTACGAATTTCACTCAATCCATGTCACTTACCATAAATCCTGCTTATTGTTTACGAGATCGGCTGCAGAAAAGAATCGATCAAGTAAACTATTCTGTGTGGTATGTTACTATAACCTCACTTACTCGTAGATTGTAAAAAACCGGCAGCAAATATGCAATTTTTTTTTGAAAGCGTTACGATGAATTGATTCGTCTGGACCGATAGAGAGGTAATAATTTGTAAAGACGATAGATATCACGACTGACAGACTGTGACGTTCGATACTATCGCGCTTTTTTAACACCCGTCATTTGTCTATGATTGTCTATGGGTTGAGCAGAGAAATAAATATCTATTCAGTTTGCTTTAAAAGTTTGTACGTGTTTCTTTATGACTTACTTGAGTCATACACAGATTTAGGTTCGCGTCTTTCCTGTGGACATTATCAAAGTTAAGAGCTACGAAGCCTTACTTTTGTTTGGACTCTTCACACACACACACATCACATCATCAGCCTATATACGTCCCACTGCTGGGCACAGGCCTCCTCTCATGTATGAGAGGGAACGGGCAGTAGTCCCCACGCTGGCCCAGTGCGGATTGGGGACTTCACATACACCTTTGAATTTCTTCGCAGATGTATGCAGGTTTCCTCACGATGTTTTTCCTTCACCGAAAAGCTAACGGTAAATATGACATCATATTCCGTACATAAGTTCCGAAAAACTCATTGGTACGAGCCAATGAGTTTTTCGAACCCACGACCGCCGTTTGACAGCCGCATGCCTGAACCACTGGGCTACCGTAGCTTGCACTCTCTCTCGTGTTTGGACTCTTAATCCGCATAAACGGCGTCTCCTCTTCTATATTACTATTCGATAAAATCATTATTTATATGCACTTGACCTCTTAATAATTGACCATAGGAGAGACGAATTTTGTTTTGGTTTTGTTTATGACTCACTTGTAGTATGACAATAAAGCCTGTTCCTATTTAGCCCTCGCTATGTTACAGATTTTCAGTGGAACTAATTTATTTTAATGGCAATGTTTTTTTTCCAACAGACGATGGAAGTCATTGAATGTCACCGATGTAAACAAAATGAAAATTATTCTTCATATTACAGAATACTATTCGATTTTGCTCCCGATGCCAAAAAACATTTAAAACACATTCAGATGGTTGCGGCAGAAGGACGAAGGATTCAGCCGCATTTCAATAAACAATGTTTTGTAATTAGATGTTGACATGACGGGTACTGATATTCATAGTGCGGTTGTAATGAACTGGTTATCTTGGTACTAAATATGTATATTAATTATTAAATTAATATTTTTTTTCTCGTTCAAGGCGTCTGTCAAGTGCTACAATCAAAAATATATACAAAAAGAATGAGCCCTTACCGCCATTGCCACCGATACCAAAAAGAAAACTACCAAAAAAAGAACACGGATAGACTTCTTCGATAAATGTGCCATAAGGCACATAATTCATGCATTCTATATTATATTTTGACGGATAGGTAATTATTCATATTTAATTATCAACTGGACATGCTCTTCCGATTACCTCAAAACATAGTTTCACAATCTACAAGTACATAATTGTATATCTCACTCGTTCTTGCACGATGCCAATACACATTGTCCCGACTATTCATGACGTACCTACACGTATTATTGCCATATGTAAGCTGTTTGTAGCGACACTATATCAGGGCTAAATAGGAACTTGTCAGGCTATACAATAACTTTGGAACTTGAGCTTGAAAATCAGATTGTAACAATATCAAATACATTTTGGTATTCTAATAAGAATACCAAATACATGGCTTACAAGATTAATTTATGAGATTCTTTAAATAATCCTGAAATGACTAGTCCGGCTAAGCATCATTGTCACTGAAGCTGAAGCAAGATGCAGAAAACCCTATCTCTTTTAAAAGTAGGTAGTACCTATTCCAAAGATGAGTGTGTTTTCAGCTTCTCTGCTATTGACACGATTGGTGGCCAGACTGAAGTAAAATGAAACCAGTAACCTGACTAATCAAACAATAAAGCCCCATCGAACGGGCAAAATAAACGAAACAAAAAACAAAACCGCGTTCTAATTTCAAAAAGCAACAGTTACGCTGGATTACGCAAGGGCTATCGCTGGCCACTCAGTCAACGACCCCGGAACATTAAAAAGTTCCGGACAATGGCAAAAGTAGGTAAATTTGAAAACAGAATGTCAATAGCCGCCGGCCGGCCGAACCTGCCCCACGCGCCCTTGACTTGAGATAAAAAGGGGGAGATGACCGCCCCCCACTGCCCTCTGCCCGGTTTATAGCCGTTTTTATCGAGACAACTTTAAAAGTTCAAGTTAGTTTTTAATTGTCTGGGAAGTGTGCAAGTGACTATTGTTTATGGTTATGCGAATGAAAATTTAAACAACCGTAGACAATGAGGCGGCTATGAAAGCTTTATATTAAAACTTTTTTAAACGATTCTGTTGTATTTTAGTTTGCTATGAAAACTGCTGAATTTAACATATTATTTACTACACGTAATTCTGTCTATAACTAACCTCAAATCAACGAACTTACTTCAAAAACTATGATTTAATGTTGAGTGTTTTATTGCATTAAATCTGAAAGACAGATAATCACAGCATCATAAACCACCTAATAAATCATTCACTCCGCAGCACAGATAACAAAAAGTATCAGCTGATCATAAAACTGTCCCCTCCGGCCGCTGGCCTTGATCTCGCGACCCCACTATTGAAATTAAAAAGAATTTCCCCGAGGTTACTGGCACTCTGCACTTTTAAAAATAGAATTACGAGTTTCGTAAAAATGGCTTCCCTTTTTTCTAAGCTTCGAAGCGGGGGTGGTGAAATGTTTTGGTCGTGCTTGATCAAAACAGCTGGCCAGTGTTACGTGTATATATTTTGGTTTCGTTTTTAATGTTATTGGACGTATTGGATAATATATATGGAATAATGTGAATAAAAATATGTATTAACTCTATACCCATGACTAACTATGACACTGAAGGTGCCGGTCAATGTACGGCCCAATAATCGGCGTCGACTATATTTAGGTTTCTTTTGAACGCAAAAAAAGAGTCAGAAAAATAGATGGACGTGGATTATCGTGCCGCACATTAACCGGCACCGATTTTGCCTATAAATATCCCGAGGCTTTCTTTGGAGCAAATGGAATATTTTCTCTGTCAGCAAAAATAAACTCGTCTGTGCAGTTAGGTAGGTAGGCGTAGGGGAGCTACTTTATATTAGAAACGCCTTCACTTATCCATACCTAAACAAAGTAAATCCTAATTACATTTCTTGATTTACGAGCCAACGAAAGGATCTAAGATTTCAACACCATCGTTACGTGAATCAGTTACATCACTTTTCAGCATAACGTTAAATAATGTCAAAACACGAGGCAGTTACTTAACCATGGCGAATCAAGTCTTATATGTTCATAGTTAAGGCTTGTTATTGCGTGCTTAGCATTGTGGATAATTTGGTAGATCTTTGGTTATCAATTGAATGTCCAAGTTGTAAAAAGTGTAGCTCGAGTCTCACAGTGCGGTTCACCAGGGGCCAGGCCAGGAAATCGGCTTGAACGATTTTGGGTGTACCTAATCTCTTGTTAGAAGTGCTAGCTTACTGTCCAGTAACACTGTTTAGGTATTAGTTAAAGCTTTTTCTATTAATGGAAAAGGTATTGGCAGGCTGGCAGCCTCACAGAGTCGGAACCAGTTACTGAATTCAGTACCTGCAGAAAACCGTATCCCGCAAAAAACTGGACGTCAGCGGCCGCGCGTTACTTTTCCCTGATAAATAAACAAACAAATGCGGCTCGCGTCGATTTCGTTTGTACATAGTAATGTATCATAATGATGAAGATCATCTTCATTACCATCATAATCAATTCATCATCAACATCGTCATCATCATCATCATATAATTATTGTACTTGTTTCAGGAATATGGAATGAAATTATTTATATTAAACTAAGATAATTTAATAAATAATAAATCAGCGTATATACGTGCCACTCTTCCTATAATGGATGAGATAATGGATTGTTAAGATAATTCAATAATTATACAATAATTATGAATTGTAAAATTTATACATTGTAATATTTTTTTGTATTATCGATATTTGTAAGTAGCTTTGTAGGAGATAATCTCCGGAACTACTCCTCAGATTTCAAGCGTTCTTTCACTTGTGTATCAAAAAAAAAAATGTGTTGAAGGGGCAGGATTTCAGGATGGACGAAGGCTAGATTTTATCCCACGGCCCGCCCCAATACGCGGGCAGATCCGCGCGTGTAGCTAGTCTAGTGTATTACCAACTCGCTACTTCTATAGCTCTGGTTATACAACCGAGGACATTGTCCACTGCCTTCCATTCAGGCGGACTTTCTTAAAGAAATCACGTCGGCCACCGGAAGACGATTCGACGCGGCCAGACACCAGAACATTCCACCAACTACGCACGACAACAAAAACTGAAAAACAACTCTAAATCTTCCACGCAGAGTCCAATTTCTAATGCTCATTTTTTTCAAGATCTAGGGTTATGTTTGATTGAATTTGGATGTTGTTATCATTGTTTTATGGTTTAGTTTTGCTCGTGTGGTTGGTAGGGGTGTGTAGGAATCGCGCAGTCATTGCGAGCAGATGCGTTCCGCCCTGATAGGTGTGGTTTTCCAATGTCTTATGTTGAAACAGTAGTAGTGTTAAACGGTTCTGAGAAAAATGATTTATACTAGACGAGAAAATGATTTCTGTAACAATTACGAGTATACATTGCACCTTCACTCACCGTTATCATTCACTTTCCAGAAAATAATAAATCTGTACCTATTTAAAGCCCGGCCTTTTAAAATACGAGCCCAACTGGGTACGTTATGGTTAATTAATCACTTCAGGCACATACAAAAATGACCTTCCCGTTACCGAACTTGAATTCCGACCATAGAGTAAAATATTGGAGTTTTGTCATAAATTTCGAAACGGCACGAACCCGCATAACTTCGCGGTACATGTCGCTACGAGCCTTCCTAAGGTGTAAATACAATAGTGGAAGATTGAAAAATTCGTCGCCATTAGCGGACCCACGGTAGCTCAATTGGCAGAGCGATGGACGGATTCCAGAGAGTGGGTCAAAATCGTGGCGAATAATTTTTCAATTTTCCACTGTCATCGGGAATTTGGAATTTCGGTAACGGACTTTTCTTCTTAATAAACAGTTACTAGCTTTCTCATAGTTGTAGCATCGCAAGGAAATATGGTTTCCTTAAAGAAAACAGCAGCCATGATTACACCAATACTTGCTTTATAGGTATTATGGTGTTGTGTTCTCGTTGGTGAGTAAATATAAGGCTTCAAGAGCAGAGTTTCTGCCGATTTCTAAAAAGGTGCTTATTTGTCTATTTGTCTATCACGAGACGGCGCGCGAGCTGTGTGGCGGTGAGATGGACTATCCGTCTTTTTCTAATTAGAACACTAAGAAAGAGACGGGCACCGTCTTGTGAGCTGTGCAGTCGAAATTCCTATTCCCGTTGCCATACAGTCACGGTCAATGGAAACAGATATCCGCTCCCACGGGCCACCGACTATGAAACTAGGCACCTTGTCTAATTAGTCGATTAACCCACTCATTCAACCAATTAGATCTAGTGTGACGTACTGATCCGGGATTTGAAATTCGGGCCGCAATTCGACGTTTCGATTTTGAGGACCGACGGTTAGCCTTAGTGGGCAAGTGACGAAGCTGAAGGCCCGGTTCGAATCCCGGAAAAGGCAAATATTTGTGGGATGAGTCTTGGATGTTTTCTATGTGTATAAGTAATTATATCTATTAAATATATGAGTCGTAGTAGTGAGTAACCGATGATGATGACGACCTCCGTAGCCTAGTTGCCTGCTTACGAAGCCGGAGGTCCCGGGTTCGAATCCTGGTAATGGCATTCATTGTGTGATGAGCACGAATATTTGTTCCCGAGTCATGGATGTGTTATATGTATATGTATTTAATTATTTCTTTATCTATATAAGTATGTTTATCGTCGTCTAGTATCCATAGTACAAGTTTTGCTTAGTTTGGGACTAGGTCCCAAACTAAGGTTGTCCCCTAATATTTATTTTATTTATTTATTTATTACATTCATCTAGCTCTCGACTGGGGCCACTTTGCTATTACTCATTACGTGTAAATAAGGTACGAGTATATCAGTCTTCGTACCGTCCCAATCAATGGACACACACTGCTCACGGGCGGTCGACTATGAAACTGTTCGACACCTTGCCTAATTAGTCGATTAACGCACTCAATACTCGCCCAATTAAAACGGCTTCTGGTGAACTGACAAGCCTTCAAAGCTTTGATACGAGCTTTCTTGTTGTTTGGCTGCATCTGTTTGAAAAAGGATTGGTAGACTATAGTGGTAATTAGTAATTTGGAACCTCGATTAGTAGATTTAACATATGTAATACATTTTTGATATAAATTTACTTTTTGATATTTTCAATTTTACATATTTTAAGTACCTATCATCATCAGATTAGTTTTTTAACAAAGGAACTGGGATTTATTATTATATGACAACAAGAATGTAATATAAAAATTAAAACTAGAAAATAAGAATAAGATAAACAAGAAAGAAAATGGAATATATATAAGATTAAATTCGTATTCATTCAATTGAATTCATAATATGAACAGTTTGACAGTTAATAGTGCACTATAAATAAATGAGTATTAGCAGGCGTCAATTGAGTAATTGAGCATCCTAAAGGTAACTTTTAATTTAGTCTAGAATTGTTCATACGGAAACTCAAGAAACGAGCCAATTCGTAGCGTTACAAGTGATCGCACATACGTGTGACATGTGACATGCGCGCCGTAGCGCTACGCGCCGTAGCATGCGCCTACGCAGCTACGGCCGCATGTGTTATGTACGTGACATGCGACGTACGACACGAGAGACGCCGTGACGCGACGCGAGTACCCTCCTCTTTCTAATTTGCATACCATTCTTCAGCTTCTTGATGGTATCCGATTCAGCTGAAAGGCATATTTATGTAATTACGGCGACCACGAAATATTATTGCACAACCGAGCTGACCCATGATCGGTATTATCACGCGATAAGTGACAAGATAGGAGTGTCGTCTCGTTCTATCGAACGGTGCCAGCCAGTGACGGACGCTCTATCCTGTCACTTATCGTGTTATAAGACCGACCATGATACGGGATCTCATCTGGTCAAGAAGACAGAAAATCGCCACAGGAACCCCTAAACTACCCAAGATAAACCCGCCCTTTCTAAAAACCAACTCGACGATTAGTTGATGACGAGGCAAAAAAGCACAGTCATCAATAAATTGTACCGATATAATATTATAAAAGTTTGTAGTAAATTTAAATACGTACACAATTAAGGTTTTTAAGTACACAGAGGAGTTAAATTATTGTAGACAAAGGAAGACTCTATGTCTCCATTAAATTCATCCTTTAATCATGATAACGTATCAGTGTCTGCGTAAAATAATGCACATCGAAACAGATTCTTTATTCCTTTACCTCGTAAAATCTCAAATTACACTGCAAAAGTTCCCTGTAAGCTTTTCAATTAGCGTCGTCCTTTATTAAAAACAGCGCAGCGTGCAGAAACCATTTAAAATCCCCCAATGTCGTCTACACATCAGCGACCAATCAAGCCTTCATTACAGACACAATCAATATTCATATCCCATGCGGAATCTCCCAGCCAAGCCCTGCAAAAAAAACTTGATAGATGATCCGCATATCTCCCGCATTTCGCGAAACGAAATTAAAAAGAACAAGCCATATCACTTAGCGCACACAAACGCGGTTTTTATTAAAAAATTCTACATATCTCGCGACTTCGGCGCCTTATCTCAACCCCCCGCCCCCACCGAAAAGAGATAGACAATAAAAATACGGCGAAAGAACGGGACGGACACGCGTGGAAAACGAAAATTATAATTGCCAACTGTACGTAAATTAACACCGTGGATTTGGTGTTTTTATCTCGTTCTTTCGCTTTGGCGGGAAGAGTTGTAACTGTTTGTGTGTGTGTGAAAGAATGATGCATGCATGCTCACGGACGCAATAAGGACAGAGGAAAAATCGAAGGAAGCGATGCGAGGCGATCTGGTTTCCGCCCTTTCAGCTGCATTGGGCATAATGCATAATAGGTTCGGAAGAAAACAATTCGTCGTGCATTCTGGGATACGCTCAGTGGTATTTTAACATAGCGTATTTTTTCAAGTTTCTTATGATAATGTAACTATTCTTTGAATACCATTTGATCGGGCTATAAGTATTTGTACTATGGTGAACTGCAGAAAGTAGACGTTTATGAATGTTAGTAATTATACAGTGTGTTTCAGCGGCTCTATCATATTCGCTTCCGTCACATACACCATGGTGGGGGTATGGTGTAAAACAACAGTAAATACAAAATTCTTACTATAAACAAAAGTCATGAAAATACTCAAAAACATTATTTTCGCTATTTTGAATATTTTTAAATAGTTGCATATATGGGCAAAAATAAATACGCGGTTTGACAATACAACATCGTGACAATACTTGTTCATATTTCTCTACAAACTTCATATTAATGAGAGCGTTTTTGATGTTTTATAAGAAGTTGCTGATTTGACCATCAGTTAACATCCCTATTATGATGATAAACCTGCAGTTTTAGTTCTTAAGTTAGCATCGACAGTTAAATTTCTAGGCTCTTATGATAAGCTCGAGCGAGTTTCTCTATTGCTTTATGATTTTCGTGTACTGATGTAATATAAAAAAAATTCGTTTTGCAATTTTGAAACGTGTCTTAAAAGTCCCTAACTTAAGCGTTATCTAGTAAAATCCAGTAATACCATTTTCCCGAGAATAAGACTTAGATCGGTTGGAGGAAATCGCTAGAGCCGTTTTTTGAAACCTATAATTATAAGTATGTACAAACAAATAAGCAATGACAACTGCTCATTAAATAATACTTGATACAACGTAAGAAAAACCGTATTCATTACATAACTTTTTATTTAACATGGTTCCTGGTGATCATCATGCCCTACATTGAAACAAAGGTTTTAAACCAAAATGTAGAGAAACATTATCTTTTTCCGACTAAACAAATAGAGCCAGCCAGCTCGCGGGCGCTCTTTTCAGCTTGCATTGATAATGGCAGCATGCAACCACGTCATATACCAACTTAACTATTATCCATGAGAGCTCTTATATCGATCGTAGAAAGGTCTATTTTGGAATGATAGATGGGGGGAGTAAGTTTGTCGGATAAATTTTCACTTAGCGTTATAATGGACGCGATTATTTCATATGCTCAATAGTTTTCTCGAGTACAATATTTATTATAATGCGAATATATGAGCGATTTTCTTGAACAAGGACCAATACGCTGCTTGACTACAGTACAAATAAATGATTCTTAAACCGGTGAACCGATTTAGATGAAATTTGGAGATAGTTTTGATCCCGGAAATCATGCCATAAGGGGGTCAAATGAGGGTGAAAATTTCAATGGACCTACGATATAAACGAGTTCCACGCGGACGGAGTCGCGGGCAGAAGCTAATAAATCTAAATCACTAAAATACTAGAACAACATCACGCCTCATTTTATTTTTGCCTACCCTGCCAAAGGGTCCAAATTTAGGAATTATTTAGTTTTTATTTTTAGGTCGTTTTTAAGTTAGTTTTGGTTTTAATTTTAAATCTAGTTTTAATGTACTTTTTGTATTTGTATATTTTTATGTGTTTTAATAAACCATTTTTTGTTTTGACGTAACTTTTTTCCTTACAAATTTTGTTGTAGAACAGTGTTTTTGACATTGAAAGTTGCTGATTTGACTATAAGTCAACATCAATATTCATTCAGTACGTATTTGTTTCTCTGTTTGTCTGTTTTATAAAGTGCCTGTTGAGAATGGCGGAATATTGTCTATTTTTCAAGATGCCTATTTAGCAAGTTCGAAGTTTGCTTGAAAGAATGACTTAACTTATGCTCTATATAGAAAACAGTGACATAAATTGAGGGGTAATCCCACACAGCAACAAAACACTTATTTGAGCTTATCACACAAAAATCAATACTTAATCAATAGAGTCGAATTTTCGTACAGTACGAAACTATTAATTAATACTCATTAAGCAATATGCGCTACTCTCAAGGACGTGGAGTACGATGGTGTTTAATTTTATATATTCTTTGAGGGTAGTTTAAGGGAAACACATAAGTATATGAAGCTAATGAAAAGGGGTGACATATGTAGCTACCTATATCATCGCATAACAATGTGTAGCTTCTATTGGACAATGGACGCACACATATTTTCTGTTGAAAGTTCGTCAGTTGTCTGAAAGTACCAGTTAAACTCTTTAAGCAGTATCTAATCTATCTCCTTAGTGACATTGCCGGTATGGCCACGCACAAAACAATGGCGAATGAAGGTTGACCTCGTGGTGTCCCAATGTCTTGCCGATAAAACTGTTCTGTGACTACTTTAGGGCATAAGCCAAAGCAAGCACAGACATCTGTGTATCTTAGGGGTGGAAAATTTGTACCAAGAGGACCAGTTAAACTCTTTAGGCAATATCTCCTGAGTGACATTGCCGGTACGGGCTCGCACAAAACAATGGGGAATGAAGGTTGACCTCGTGGTGTCCCAATGTCTTGCCGATAAAACTGTTCTGTGACTACTTTAGGGCATAAGCCAAAGCAAGCACAGACATCTGTGTATCTTAGGGGTGGAAAATTTGTACCAAGAGGACCAGTTAAACTCTTTAGGCAATATCTCCTGAGTGACATTGCCGGTACGGGCTCGCACAAAACAATGGGGAATGAAGGTTGACCTCGTGGTGTCCCAATGTCTTGCCGACAAAACTGTTCTCTGACTACTTTGGGGCATAAGCCAAGGCAAGCACAGACATCAGTGTATGGGTGGAATATTTGTACCAAAAGGACCAGTTAAACTCTTTAGGCAATATCTCCTGAGTGACATTGCCGGTACGGGCACGCACAAAACAATGGCGCGCGACGGTTGACCTCGCGGTCTCCCCATGTCTTGCCCCCCCCGCCCGGTAGCGCCGCGTGCAATTAATATGCCGAGGCGGCCGCGAGTACAGCGACTGAAGGTTGTTGATACTTGAGGGTAGGAGGGTTATCAGGCGACAGTTTAGAAACAATAAAAAAATCGTTTTTTTTATAGGCTACATATGATAAACAGGTTTACGAGTTTCAGCCGTTCCATTAAATTCAAGCTCACATTGTACCGTGTATTAAGCTCGATAGAACTGATGAGACTTTCAAAAAGATGGTTATGTTTTACAGTTTCAATGGTTAAAAGCGTGTGATTTGAGGCCATGGGTTTGAATCTTTGAGCTCGTACTAATGAGTTTTTCGGTTTTTGCTTATACGTACGGAAACTCATTTTGTGCGAGTTAAGCAAAGTTGGCCTATTTGAGTGGTTAATAACGAAGCTGAGCGTGCTTTAGAAGGTAGGATCGTTGATCCTAATTGTTGTCTATAGACAACAACGGTAGCTACCGACCGCCTGCTGTGTTTAATTTAAGTGTTGTTTTCTCTTAGTGTAGTTTTTTTTGGTGAACAATCTGACTAATCTTCGTCTGCGTGGACCCGGGATAAAACTATCCTATATTTTGATTTAGGCTATAAACTATCTTCGTGCGAAATTTCATCCAAATTGGTTGAGCCGTTTAAGCGTGATTAAGTAACAAACATCTAAGCGTCCAAACATCTAAACTTTCGCATTAATAATATAATTGAAATTGATAACACGGAACACGGCTAACGGTTCATGGAATAATAAACTTTGGAATTTAGATGGTTTTGGACAATCGGTTCGTCGGAATTGGGTAGTACGCAGTTCGGTAGCCCCTTACATTATATTGTGACAAACATAGGAATGAAAGACGTGGGTTATCACTTACATTTTGTGAACCACCATTTAACACAATACAAAAAGCTCAAAAGAAATCCAGCTATGGGCAATGGCTATCGATTCGTGCCGATTTATTTAGGCATACATATTTAAATCATCATCATCTTGTAACATGTTTTTCTTATGTTGTGGTGCAAAAAAGAATATATTATTATTATTATTAAATACATAGAAAATACCCAAAACTCAGAAGCAAATATGCTTATCATACAAATATTTGCTCTTACTTGTATTTGGACCAGGACTATCTGCTTCTTAAGCCCGTCACAGACGTAGCTATAATATATATTAATATGCCAAATATATAATAATATACCAAGGCATCTTACGATATATTTTCCGTACTAGTTGACAGAGTCCACACACGCAGATATAAATATATATTATAGCTAGGCATCTTACGATATATTTTGATATATTTTACGTACCCGTTGACAGAGTCCACACACGCAGATATATAATATATATTTCGGTATCTTACGGTATATTTATATATATTGTAGCTACGTCTGTGACGGGCTTTAGGCAAGGCTACTACCTACTCAGTTAAAGTGTTCGTCAAACAAAGAAATAAGAAAGCTTGAAAGAAGAACTAGATATGTGTCGAAAAATAAATATTGCCTAATTACAAGTACCAAGACTATTCAGTTGACACGTAACCCGTCCAAGTTTTCTTTTGCGAAAGAAGAGAGAGAATTTTTGATCAATAATTGTCACTGGGCGGCCCCCGGCGGGCGAGGGGTTAAGGCGGGGGTGGGGCCGTGGGAGGGGGTAATTACGAGTGCGTTTTGTTACCGAGATGATAGGCGCGAAAAATGGCTTGCGCGTGCCTTTACGTGTCTCCTCTAGTTTTGAATATTCAGACCTCTCGCCCTGATGAAATATTGAATAGACGGAGTAATTTATTCCCCCGGGCGAGTTTCCGAACGTCCGTGGCGTTCGGATATTGAAATTAGGCACTGCTTTGCTTAAGAAAAGCGGTGATGAGTGTCCTATATACGTGATTGCGCGTTTACGAGAACCTTTCTAGATGATGGCCCAGCGGTTCTTATCTCGCTCAGGTTATGTATGTACTTTATTGTATACAAGACACGGGAAAAGTATACAGACAAAATTAAATAATCGGTACAAGGGCGAACTTATCCCTGTAAGGGATACAGCTGTTTCCCACGGACGTCCAGGTTTTTGCCAAACTGTTTTCTGCAGGATCCAGTTTTCTGTAGTATCCCGCAAACAGAATGCTCTTGTGAACGTTACTATATTAGCACGTATACATACATACTACTAAAACGGTATCCTGCAGAAAACCGTATCCCGCAAAAAACTGGACATCAGTGGGAGAGAGCTCTTACAGGGATAAGTTCGCCCTTCCAGTTAACCTTTGAGCAATTGAGAGAAGATAGTTTATATTTTGACACACAGACTTAACCCATTCGTTGCCGAGACGCATATGTTCCATATATGTAGTTAGGACGCAGAAACAAAACATAATATTAACACTAATGCCTTGTGGGTATGAGGTATTGTGTTCTTGGTGGTAAAGTTGCCAAGGCTCACGAGTTTCTGCATTCAATTTACATCAGTCGTTTTCGTTCACTAGCAAGATTGTATTTTTTTAATGAGGGAACGAATCGAACGCAGTTTATTGCTTCTGTTTGGGCCAAAATTCTTTCGTATGTCAGTTAGTTCAGTTATTCTCCTCTGCAGGTCGCATTTCTCAACAGATTTTCGTGACATTTTGTGGGCCGTTTCAATATTTATAAAGCTTTTTTTGTCGTATAAAGTTTTCAAAGTTTAAAAAAGTTTTATAGAGACACTTTTTTTTTCACTTGCCACGAGGCAGGTCGGATTCTTGTTTGCAACCGTCACGCGTCGTGGTATAAAAATCCTTATATCTATATAGAGTGGTTGCACCAAACCGTCTGTAATCGTAAGTGGTGATCGTTAAAATCTGAAGTATTGACAATTGGACAAGATTCTGTTGAATGACAGCCATGCCATCGGCGCCTTATTTAACGGTCTATCGTATCAAAAATCTAAATCAAAGGGCACTTTTACATGTCAAACAATAATCACTACATATCGTATAAAACAAAGTCGCTTCCCGCGCTGTCTGTCCATAGGGACAGCTAGGCTATAGGTATGCTTAGATCTTTAAAACTACGCAACGGGTTTTGATGCGGTTTTAACAGATAGAGTGATTCAAGACGAAGGTTTATATGTATAATATATAGTACCCGTGCGAAGGCGGGTCGCTAGTTTATTTAGAAAAGGGCACTTTTACATGTCAAACATTAATTTACAACAAAAAAAACTCATAAAAATAATCGTTGATAAATAATATGTATGTTGTTGCAACCCGCTCCTTATTGCGCCTTATATTTGATGTGCGTCGTTATGTAGGATCTAGATAAGCGGGGACTTATCCCGGCTCCAACTGAACTTGCTCCATCTTTTCTGAATTATCTTGATTCAGCTTCATAGTTTTTGCAAAGGATTCGACAGTCTGCGATGCGTGAGAAGTTTAATAATGGATTTTTTAAACTCCAGGACAAACACTCTCGCCACCAATAATCGCTACGCGCTACGCTCGTAGCCGAATCTGTTTTCCTCGTATGTAGCGGAAAGCGACTACGGCGTAGGCGGCCCGCTAGGCGGGTTCTTGGTTGCGAAAGTGTGAAGTTCTATTATGTCGATTAGAAACCGGAATTGAAATGTTATAATATCTGCCTTCATATAACATTAGAAAAACCGTGCGTTAATCGTTGTGCGTTACAATAGGAATACCATTCTGAAATGCAAATATTTATTTGTTATGCAAGGCTGCAAAGTTTTTGTTTGGCGCAAGTGCTTAGTATTGAAAGCCGAGCTAGCGAAGGATTGTAAAATTGAACCATGAGCGAAGCGAATGGTTCAAAAGTACAATCCTGAGCATAGCGAGGCTTTCAAGGCACGAGACGCCAAACAATTTTGCTGCCGAGCGAAACACACAATTTTTCACCTCACCACCGCGAGGAAAATTGTAGGTAAGTAAATGTAATGGAAGTAATTTGGACCTTATACTCATTTTCAATAAAGGTTTGTTTAAATCTTATCAAGATCTAGCATTTTATAATTATTCAATCTAACATAAATATTTTTGCATCTTTAAATAACCTCACGCTTACCTACACTAAAAAAGTCAAAGTATTGTTGGGTACTCACGGTTTAAACTAAGACTCAAATACGCTTATTTCACTTTTTCCGCTAACTTAGCAGGCATCAAAATTCACAGATGTATATAGCTTCTGCACTAAAATCTATGAATAACCACAATTATTTTGGTTTTACTGTCTGTGGCTTTAGAACAAAACAAAATTAAATGTATATGAGTTTTTTCTTAAATTAACTTTTCAAACGGTGCGTTCCAAATTTGGAAGAAGCGAAATTTTTAGAAAAATAAAACGACATTTTAAAATTATTTATTCGTATTTTATCCTTATAAGTCAGTCAGTCAGTCAGTCTAAATGTTAATATTTCGTATGTACCTACTTAATTAAGAGAGAATAAGTATTATTAATTTTATTTTATCAAAATAATAACAATTTATTATTGGCATAACACCATCAGTTAGACGACCGGTTAGCCTAGTGGGTAGTGACGCTGCCTACGAAGCTGAAGGTCCTGGGTTCGAATCCTGGTAAGGGCAAATGTTTGTGTGATGAGCATGAATATTTGTTTCTGAGTCATAGATGTTTTCTACGTATTTAAGTATTTGTATCTATTACATATATCGTCGTCTAGTACCCATAACACAAGCCTTATTGAGCTTACTATGGGACTAGCTCGATTTGTGTAAGATTGTCCCCTTATATTTATTTATTTATTATTATTTATTTATTTATCAGTTTCTGGACGCACCTCTCATTCTGTATAGAAAAAAGTTGGGTCTCGCGATCGACCGTCACGTTCCAAATTCAAAAACTCTTTCCACGCTAGCGGATAAAATGGACTTTTGGGCGCAGATTTTGAGCGATAAAGCAAGCCTTTTCGAGCCGGTGAGGTGAAAAAAAAATTATGACTATTGTTATGTTTGGAAAGCACCCAATGATCGAAATAAGTACGTAAAGCTAACAATATTTATATTTGATATCCTGGATAAATGAAGAAAAGTAGATGAATATGTCCGTTAAAAATGGGGGTACAGTATATTTTATTGTGAAACCAATTCAATTCAATAGTTTATACGCTAAGCTTAAAATGAATCAGCGTACATAGATTGACAGGGACAATATTTACTAGAAAGGTTTTTTCACATTCATATCTGTTCCTACAACAGTCAACAACTGTCTGATAGTTATTGTGTACTCATGACTTATCTAAATATAGTCCCTCTAGTACCTATATCTGAACAGGCTTTAACAAGTCTGCAGATATTTATGAGTACCTAGTTTGTGCTGTATCTGCACTTCTTTCTATTCCCAAAGAAAAGGGATAATGCACAACACTTACCTAGTCATTTTTACCTATCCATTTTCATTCCTAAACAATAATAAAGATTTAGGGTTGCAAACCCAATCAACAAAGTACATGTAAATTCCCAAAACTCGAAAACTCCTCGAAAATTCCCAAAAATACGTTAATTAGCGATTCTCACTCCGCTCGCAGAGCCAAAGAACGTAACTTCGTAGTAGAATAACGGTTGTTACGACTTTTTAGCGACAAAGTGTTCTCAAGCGAGGAATGGAAGAACGCAACATGCTATTGCACTTAGGGAATATGCAAATACATGCGCGCGTGCGCGAGTGTGGAGTGGGTATAAAATTAAGTGCAAATTACCTTTGGTATTATTGTTACTATTAGTTGAAAACATATGGAATATAATTTTATGAATGGTACCGTACCTATCTTATACTTATCATTTTCAGCGACGCCTTTGGCCCGCTCTAGCTCACGTAAAAAGGTCTATGCAACCTCTACAGTGCTGGCTGTACAATGCTTTTCTCATTTGAAATCAAGCTGCCTGGAAGACTATAAATAAAAGTAGATTGAAAGATGTCAAAGAGTCACCCCTCAGGTTTATCCTCTCGGCCACGCTACTCGCATAATAATACCGCTTGTTCAGCCATGCGAATAAATATGTTAAAACGCCCATACGTGTTCGTTACTCTACCTCTGAGCACCTCTACAGTAGCAAATATCGAAGAAATTCAAATACGTGCTATGTGAAGTCCCCAACGCAAAATGGTCATCTCACAGACCTCTCTGAGACGCAATTAACTATAGCCTAGCAAGATGTTGAACCAAAACAACAGTTACAATTTAAAAAAAAATGAAGCATTTATGTATGTAAGTAAACAGGTCATTCAGGTTCTGTAGGTCGATCACGTAACGCCATTGTACGTACGTTAGGTAGATCTAAATGGCAAACATATGGAAAAAAATTACAGCTAAACTGTCCTAACGCAACATGGCAGAAAATGCTGGAAGCGAAACATATACATCCAGGAATACACGTCCACATCTCTGAATTCTAGACCCAGCCCAGTCTTTCCAGTGTTTTAAACCATAACCTATCAAATTTTAATTTGAACATCATACCAAGCCAAAAACTGCGCTCCGTATCACCATCAGTCCCTGTTTCGGCAAGAAGAGGGTGGTTAATGAATAAAAAAATCCCTTTTTTTTTCTCCATCGCTCAGTGATTAGTTACCCTCATAATGAGTAGTGTGTGTGTGTGTGCGAGGGGGGTGCGACTTAAAATTTCATATGACAGTTGATAAGGGTTTTCAAGTATCGATCGAGTTTCAGGGGGTACTAAAGTTGATCGAGATGGCGAACGTTTTTAATAGATGCGGGGATTCTTATGCTCTAAGCTTTCTTTTGAAGTCGGGCAACAATTGGTGGAAGAAAATGGATGGCGTTGGTAAGACGTTGGCTAGACCGGGTGGTAATTGAAATTTGCGTATACAGTGGCATTGTATGGGGGTTTTAGTTGGTAGGTTCTTATCTTAGTTTGACGTGGGATTAATGAATACATGGTCGTATAATATTATTTAGGCGCTAACTATTTACATCGGCTTCGAAACCAAATATAAATTTTAACTGACAAGTCTATGAAATAAATTAAGGTCTGAATTCGTCGTAAAATCTTACACTGACAAATATTCCTCACCTCAGAACTCCGTCACTGATGAGCCGAGTCGTATTTTTTTTTAAGTATTATGCTTCCAGGTGGGTCCCATTATTTTCAAACATTCAGTTGGTTGGTGGGATCCACGAGGAATTGAGGGAACTCCTCAATTATATTAGGCACGCGTGTAGTGATTTTGGTATTTTCTATTATAACCTGTGTAATTACATCCGGAAATCATAAATTTGGTAGAATGGAATTGGTGATGAAGACCAAAGACTTGTCCCTTCTTTTTTTCAACGCATTTGCTCTCGGAAATCTGTTCATGTGGTCAGGGTTCAGGTTTTTAATCATAATTTATTTTAAATTATTACTAATATGTAATTTTTTTCAAAGATTATTAGTGATGCATGCTGCTTGCTGATTTGTAGCTATTTGTGTGCCAGGCGGCGAAACATAGAGATCAATAATTGTACTTTATAAGACCTTCATACCTATGTTTGACAAATAAATATTTTTGAATTTTGAATTTTGAGTTCTATGAATGACACGGGAAAACTGAAATCACAATTCAGTTGTACGAACTACATAAGTATTAGGCGCGATCTTTTGAAACGCTTGCAGTTCTAACATTAATGACTCAGATTAAACTTATATGAATGTAGCCCAAGGCTACGCATAAAAAAAACGTTCTTATTATATTAATAGGTAACCCTCGAAATGCGTGTTTCGATAAAAAAAACGAACGACCAATCTTATTATTATAAGTACCTCATACCTGATCTCCTTAAATACCTCCCAAATAAATAAACGCTGGTTTTCCTTGCCGCAAACGGCGTGTAAAGGTAAAGTATCACGTCACACACATATATATAAATGAATGTACCGCCTCGAGAAATGGGGACTTTCTTACTTTTGCCTCCCCATTCGTGTCATATGCGTCCAGAACAACTTGACACGTCATATCTGTTTACAAATACCCGCGCTTGCCTAATTTATATCAATCAACGCGGGTCGCGGGAGGCCAACGTATGCTGGATCTTTTTTAAGAAGGGATGTAAGAGTGACTCAAGTTAAATTAAGAATGTGGAGTTTGTCCCGTTTTTTTACTTTTTCACTCGCTTTGTTTGTTGACGGAGTTTTCCGACATTGTAGACTTTGTGCGCCGTCAGTGTTTTGGCATCCGTAATGTAAGACACATTTTGCTTGGCAATTGGGTATTAGTAAATTAAGTATACTTTAGATAATGACTAGGATTACAACAACATGATCTATCAAGTGGACATATTTTAACTTAAAGTATATTATTTTTGTAACACCATAGTACCTACTTACCTACGTACCTAAATATTCGCAAATTTAGATAGCCTCAATACCAATGTATTTACGCAAATTTAAAGAAATTGTGTCGTTACTATGACTATTAAAGGCACTTTAGAGCGCAGCAGAAAGAAGATCGCAGGTCGCCGTGGCTGAAATCGGTCAATCCATCATCATCCAAATCATCAACTTTTTGTTTAAAATTAGGTACATAGACGTAACTAATGGGCACCTTCAGCTTAAGATTGGTTTAACTTAATTATTCAGATTACGATGACCAGCCACATGTATTATGCTATGCAGAGCAGTCTTGCTATCAGATTCTGGCTGTAAAAACGTCTGAATAAGATTCGTCAAATGATTCCCGGTAACACTTCGTACCTATGTCACCAGATTATTTTCCTCCGCGGGCCTGCGTGTATTTTTTGGATTAGGACCGCTTTGAAGTCATGTTTACGGATCTGATATGCGTTTTGTTGCCGTAAGGGTATTGCGTATTAATAATCTGAAAAGGTGGCTTACATGCCTTTGAAAGAGTATGGTACTTACCTACTGTATTTATTAGCTGCTTAAAATGCTATTCTATGTATATAAACGTAAAAGTCCTGAATGACTCAGTCACTCTTATCAACGCCCAGCCCAATCCGTTGAATCTAGAAAGCTGTTTTTTTCACAGTAGGTATTTTATATGACTTAAGTACCTACTAAGAAGGGATTTTTGAAAATTCCACCCTCAAGGGGGTTAAATTTTTAGGGAGAGACTTGAAACTTTGTGTATGGACTCCTTATTACAATACAAGAAAAGCTATTTTAGGGTTTTGAAAAAACCCACCCCTAAGCGGGTTAAATAGGGGTGCAAAATGCTAGGAGGATGATGCTTGATGGTTGTAGGAGACAGTGCCTCAAAAGTCAACACGATAAAGACTTAAAGATAATTCACAATTCATTCCAGTACGTTATTAGTATTTTTATTAATGCCTTGTCTTGCATCTACCTACTGAAAAAGCATTTTCTATGCAACATTGCCTAGATTGTACCTACATTACACAGTCCTGAAGTTCCAAGAATTTCTTCGTAAACTCATCTTTGTGTAGCTCTACCGGAGATAAAAATCCTCATACCAACTAGTGAACTATCTAAATAAAAATTTCCAACCACATTTTCCCTTTGGATATCTTTCTCGGCGTCGCAGCGTGAAATGGGAAATGTAAAAAGTGCACCAGCAAAAGGGACAAATAGTGCAAAGCAAAAAGGGCATGTGTCCTGCAGCGCCTGCTCAGTCTGTGTAGAATTTGTACAAATAACTCGCCTCGCCGGAAACCAACACCGGCCGCTACCACGAGCCTGCGTGACTCAGAAGTGACTAAAACACTCAAACAGTCTCTTGTTTCCTTTTGCGACAAGAGAGGGATAATTTTGTAACTTTACGAACGAGTACGGACAAAACAAACACTTTTTTCCTAATATAAAAAGTTACATTCAGATCTACCTGTTGTGCGTACACAGCGTTACGCAATCGAGTAGCTGATAGTTCAATTTATGAAAACGCGCTAGATACCTACGACTACGTACGCTATGGACAATACGGTACCTACCTACGCTATGGATCAATATCAATTCTCTTCTAAACAATACTGAAAAATCAGAGGCAATAAAGCTGTGGAAGTTCACCAAAGGACAAAAACAAGCTAAAGCCTTAATCAAAGGGTTTGATGATAAACTGTCTAAAGAGCTATTACAACTCAAAAGGCACAAAACCTGCGCAGTGACGAGAATCCTGACAGGTCACTGCAAACTAAACAAACACCTGTTTCAGATGGGTATGAAACAGGAGTGGTCAAACAAGGAACAACTTGCAGGTTCTGTCAGGAGACAGAGGAAACAGCAACGCACATTCTCTGCTCCTGCGGAACACTCATGCAAAAAAGAAGTATCTATCTAGGGCGACACGTCGTGCACCCAGAAGAGGTACAACATATCACCGCCCAAAGAATCTGGAATTTCCTAGAGGCAACGGGTCTTAACGGTGAAATCTAATAACAAAAGGGCTGCCACAATAGATCACCTGCTGGTCGAAGCGGCAAACAAAGGCCCAAAAACCAACAATAATAATAATAAAAATGGATCAATAAATCTTGTACTATTTTGTAGTCGTAGTGTATGCAATTAGCTCAAACAGCATACGATACGCTGTCTCGTGTGTCCCTGTATTGGCGGGAAAGATGACTGTCACTGTGATTGTCACGTAAGCCGAGGCGAAAGTGACAAAATTGGGAAGTGAAGTTATTTCTGATACGTGAGCTTGGCCGAGCCAGTGTTTGTTAAAGGATTTAGCTTACCCTACAGTACCTATTAAAATTATGGTACTTAGGTACATGCTTTTATTGCCAACTCAATGTCAGTCTTTGTATGGAAAAGTTGACTTGGCCTAACGCGAAATGTTACGTAATTACCCTCAGGCTCGCTGGTGCCACAGTATTGCGTTGTCATCGGACTTAGATAAACTTTTACTGACAACATACTTTGCCATTTCGTGAACTGTCTGCCTGCCTGTCTCAGTCAAGATATCGGGTTCATTCATCATTTTCCTAGCGTTATTCCCGGTTGTGCCCCTAAAGGAGCCCAGGGTCCGCTTTGACACCTAATCCCAAGATTTGGCATAGGCACTAGTTTTACGAAAGCGACTGCCATCTGACCTTCCAACCCAGAGGGAAAACTAGACCTTATTGGGATTAGACCGGTTTCTTCACGATGTTTTCCTTCACCGAAAAGCTAACGGCAAATATTCCGTACATAAGTTCCGAAAAACTCATTGGTACGAGCCGGGATTCGAACCCACGACCGCCGCTTGACAGCCGCATGCCTGGACCACTAGGCTACCGTAGTAGTAGTCAAGATATCAGGTTGCCTGGGGAAATGCGAAAACCCACACATTTAGTTTATTAGAAAACATCCGTAGTAGGGGCCGGGCACAATACCCCCGAAATTCACGTGAAAAAGTTTTTTAGCGCTAGATTTTCAGCATTTCGCGACTATCTCAAAACATTTGAAGTATTTGCATGAAGTATTTAGTGCTCTATCGTGTGACTGGAGATCCATCGAGTTAGACTGGCATATTGATGAGCTGCAAAGCTTCTATTTAGACTCGTAAATACTTTTAAACTTAATGCCACAAGGTCGATGAACGAGTGCGATGCCAAAGTCATTCAATTTATTTAAATAGTATAGAATACCTAACGTAACAAATAAATGAATTCGTATAAAATACGTATTAGCTTTAGTTGGCGGTTGCAATCATTCAATGTGTATTTTGCGTAGCCACTTTCCTGGAACCGGACATAACAGGCAGCCCTTTCCTTAATTTCTTAAAATATACAGCCACTCAAAAATCACGGTTTGATAATAATATGTCCATATGTAGTACCTGCAGCGTGGCGTTTAACAGACATAAAACATGTCAACTCCGAAGGAATGAAGTAATCTGTCCTAAAACATTAATAGTTAGTTGCTACGAATAGCGACTCGATGTTATATCAATACTTGACATCTTTCGAATCGATCTGCGATTTTTATACACCATGATGCTGATGACAGGTGTTATCTCCGTACAGTTTATAACCTTAAAACGTATGATTGTACTGATATTACAGCTGTCATAGCGATCATAATTCGCCCCGATACAAATAATCATTAGTTTTAGCATATTCAATATTCTCTTTGGTTTTAGCGATGCCGGCGCGTCGAACAGTCATAATGTTTTCACCTTAAAAATCGAGGAACGTGTAATTTACGAAAACCTACTTACCCTGATTAGAACTACAGTTTGTTACGAGAACTCCGTGTGACTGGCCTAGAACAACGACCGTGAAGCATGTGATTCGTCACCGTTTCGCATTTTTTGTACTAGGCTTTATATAGCCGGCATTTACACGGCGTATACTTAGTAGAGTGAAGAAATAGCGGTATGGGTAATTAAACGATGAAATTTCGGTAGCTTACCTGATTCAAAGTTGCGATAGGTAATTAATTTGGGTACCGAGAGGTAATTACGTAACTTTATAAACGAGCGTTACGACAAATCAACTGTAATTTTCCTATAAAAATCCTCCTATACCTAACTTACGTGCAAGGCCTTACGCAATCGACACCCAGCTAGTCGATCACGAAACCCATTGTACGTCCGTTAGGTAGATCTAAATGTCATTTTTTTATGGGTATGGGTAAATGACAGTTGGATTGTCCTAACGTACGTTAGAAAAGTAATGTGATTAGCCCTCTTGTATAGCATATGGTAGGAACCATATATAACCTCATATAACCTCAATGTCAAGTTATTGTAAAGTAGTTATTTATACCTACAGATATGTGTAAGATTCGGAACCCTTATAGGATCACTTTGTGTTGTCCGACCCTTTTTCACAGGAACGCGTGGAGGTGTCAAGCTAAAATGTATACCAAATAGGTACTCAGGTCTACTGTCCCTTGGAGCTGTGAAAAAATCAAACTTCTAAACCAACGTAATCAAAAGATACAGCCGTTTATGCCGCAAATTTCCGAAAATTTTCGAAACTCGCAAGGGAATTAAAACCTACGGGTACTTCCCGTGAACTCAGAATCATGAAATTTGGTACGAAGCAACGTCTTAAATAAAAATAAATAAATATATAAGGGGGACAATCTTACACAAATCAACCTAATCCCATAGTACAATCAGTAAGGCTTGTGTTATGGGTACTAGACGACGATATATGTAATAGATATAAATACTTAAATACATAGATATCCATGACTCAGAAACAAATATTCATCACACAAATTTTTGCCCTTACCGGGATTCGAACCCAGGACCTCTTGCTTCGTAGGCAGGGTCACTACCAACTAGGCTAAAGCGGTCGTCTTATAGCACAAATAAAGGAAAAATTGCGAAAATCGTAAATTTTTGTACGGAATCCCCGGTGCGCGAGTCTGACTCGCACTTGGCCTTTGAGTTTGAGGGTTTTTGAATAAATAAATAGCATAAATACCAACCTAATTCAGAATTATAGTCAACTACCACAACCAAAGACAATCAGAACCATCGACACATCTGTCTTTTAAACCACAGCAGGTGCGTGTCGTGGACCGTGCTTCCTGCAATCAGAGCGGAAGGCAGGAAATTTGCGGTGGTCGGGAATGACCTTACAGCTGTAACGAAACGGACGGGGTTAAACAACTTAAATGTGTCTTGTGATTGTGAAGGGTTTGGTGTAATAGACACATATAGCTAATAGGGTATTTGACAACAGTGAAAATAAATTGTTTTTCATTAACAAATGATAAACATTACGAGAATACTCGGAAAGTGTCAAGCTTTTATTAAGTCTGGTTACTCGTGGCGTTATGCCCTTTAACACTTCCACTCATAGAGTAGGTATAGCTCTGACTCCTCTCTGGACGGCCAATGAAGGCAAGCCAGAGCTGAAAGTCCTGCGGGCCCCCTGGGGTTCCACTCCGACCGATGAAGACACGCCGGAGACGGAGGCCCTGACCGACTCTCGGGAGCACTCGTTAATCCCCAACAGCTCGTCACAAGCTGCCCTGCGGGCTTATTAATATTATTAATAGGTATATACACGATGATTATTGATCCGTGATCAGGAGTCGAAAAATATTGATAAACAGCCAAAACGGATTTCAATGGAAGAGGTCTCATGTAATTAAATCACTGTTTAGTTAATTAAATTTAATGATAATGTTAACACTAATATCCACTGAATGTTTGATCACCCTACATTTCTTGAAGTTAAGTAGATACGTCAAACACACATATGTAAATTTTTTGCAAACTACCGAATTGAATTATAAAGTGATTCCTTATTCAGTTTTATTCAGAAAAAAAAAACGTCTGGTTTAGGTAACTTCGAGTTAATCGTGTTTGGTATCAATTACAGAATTAGAAAAAAATACTCCTGATCACGAATTAAGAATCATCGTGTATTTGTAACCTGAATCCTGATTAATATTAATTTAATCTTTATTGACCGTCTTGTTTACATTATAAAAGGCACAATACTTTTTTCTCATATTGAACACCAGAAGCCAAAAAACTCCGAGCTAAATGAAAGTTGAAAACGGTTGGTTCCCATACACGTAGCAATGACTGTTACCACCATGATTGGTGATATTCGTGATATCGTTATGGGTACGTGTGAAACTTTGTATAAAATTATACCAGTGACCGCAGACCGCTGCGGACATGGAGGTTGTTGTAGCTGGATCATTTGAGAGGGTTGTGTGAATTCACGTAATCTCATAAATGGAAGGCTGTGTAGATGGCATGGCAATGGCAACTGAAGATGGTTATTTTATTTATCTTTTAGTTCGCAATCGATGGCAACAGAATAAATAAAAAGTAAAGATTTTTTTGATCTACCGACCGGTTTAGCAGGGTAATATCGTAAGCTCTCTCTCTGGTTAGTATGCGAGAGTCTGTCTTAAGGTCTGTGCCCACTAGATCGTATCATACCATGAACGTAACCGTAACGTCACATGCAAGAGAATGTTCTTTTTATGAGGCATTATGAGATGACGCCCACTAGACCGTTCCGGCACCGGCACTTTTTTATATAAAGAAAATTTTTTTGCCTGACACGTTATGATGATGATTATGGTCGCTAATCAGCGATAGGAGCCTTTTTACAGCCTTTTATTTAGCTTGACCTGTTTGTTTGTGAGTTTGTTAATGAGGGACAAAGCTTGGAACTGAATTTTGAACCAGTTAACTCCAACCGATTGAGCTGAAAAATTACGCATAAGTATAGTTTGGATGCCAATTCAATATTATGGTACCATCGAAGTGATCTGATGATGGAGACAGAAGGGGCATGGCAATTCAGCACTACACTTACCTAACCCCTTTGGGTTAGGTTAGGGCTCGTTAGAATCGTCTCAACAAGTAGTTGATGACGTAGCTTGCACCAAAAATATTTTTTTGACGGAAACTCATTTTACTCATGACTATTTAAGTATGTTTTCCTTTCTCACTTCTCCCACTTATTTAGTAACTTGAAAGGCGTAATTTCAAAAATCCACTACAGTACGTAAAACTGTCTAAAAGTTCCCAAGAGCCGATTTATTAGGAAAACTTGAAGCCAGTAGCAAGTGGAAACTTAACTAATTGGCGTCGTTAGTCGCGAATGTAATGAGGTGCTATTGATAACGGGGTACGATATCATTGTTAGCGATGTTCTAGTACCTAGGAGCTGTACTTGGATAATAATACACAAGAGTAGTTAATTATAATGTTGAAAAGAAGCTGTTTTTCGAGCTTTAATTTTTGGTACTTTTTGTACGTAGTAATGGGTTGGTGTCTTGGTATATTGCGTGGCATTGACAAGATAAAGCATTTGTCTCTTTCTTGGACCCTTTGACATAGTGTCGAATGTTTTATAACAAGATTTATATTAACTTGCCCTGTCGTCAGTATGTATGTATGGGACAATTCTTGCAAGTTAAATTTGACTCACTTCCCGGTGACCGATTGAGCTGAAATTTTGTGTATAAGTATAGTTTGGACGACAATTCAATATTATGGTACCATCGAGCTGATCTGATGACGGAGACAGAAGGTGGCCATGGGAATTCAGTACTTAACCGACTTAACCCCGTTGAGTTTGGGCTCGTTAGAATCGTCTCAATGAGTAGTTGATGATGGTATGCAGAAAAGTACAGTCGGCAATAAAAGCTGGTACCAAAAATTTCATTTTTGACAGAAACTTACTTTGCCGTCAAGTCTCGAAGAATGTGTATGATGAAAAATGAAAATGAAAATGAAAATGAAAAATTGTTTATTTTCCTTTTGTGAGAAAGTACAGTGCCTGCAGTGATTGGGACTTCCTTTTAGGTAAGTAAACCTGTGTTAGGATGCCCCGCTCTTCCATAACTGGTAAGTAGGTAGGAAATATACATATAGAGGTATTGAATCTTAGCTTAATACATTCTTAGCTTAACAATGGGTTTAATTAGGTGCTTATGTTGTATAATTTGGATTTTAGCCTAATTTAAGAAATACTAATACAATACTATATGAAAGGTGTGTGTGTGTGTGTGTGTGTGTGTGTGTGTGTGTGTGTGTGTGTGTAAAATCGAAAATGATAAAGTTCATTGCAAAATGCCGATCCAAAATGAAAAGTCCTGAAAGTGAACGCACTACGAGTAAAGTCTATAAGGAGTTTATTACAAGTAGGTACTTCATTCTGCCAATAGGATAGTTCAGATTTTGAAATCCCGATGAGGTTAATTAAGGACACAAACTATGCTACCTTATGCTACCATAACTTTCCTGGCCATCTAGTAGCATTTTCTGGATAGTTCATAATGACCTGTAATTATAGCATGCATATACACTTCCCACACCGAGTACAAGATCTAGGCAGATTAGAGGGAAGCATGCTGCTCCTATCAAATTTATTTGTAATTCCTATTTCAAGTATATACGCATAATAGTTTATATAGGTACTTGTAATATAATAACATATTTTAATAAAATCAAGCGAAATTACAACAACAACAATGAAAATCCTAAATTAGGCGCCAGCTCTTTGATTCCTGAAACAGGCAATATCTTTTGTTTTCGGTCTAAATATGATATACTTATTCGGTCTAAATGCAGGATACTGAAAATATTTTTCGGGAAGGCAGGTACTTCTCTCCATCTTGCTATTACACGTTTTTTCGCCAAATGCAATGATTTAACCAGTACGAAGACTGTTCTAACAGCTCCCGGATTGTATGTAATATTACCAAAGATTTCAATTTTCACATTAAAGATATTTCTCATTATCATCATCATCATATCAGCTGAAAGACGTCCACTGCTGGACATAGGCCTCCCCCAAAGAGTGCCAAAGTGACCGATCCCTCGCCACCCGCATCCAGATCGCAGATATTTCTCAAGTCGACATAAAACGAAACCTATGATTGATACACGCTAAGGCATGCAGATCAAGCGGTGTTCGAACGAAATTCACTTAGAAGTCGACGTGGTTGGAATAATTTAACCAATAACAATCCGACGGCTAATTTTAGCGGCCAGCCGACGAGTTGCGAAGCGCGTGGGCTTTGTGACACTAGGTTCCGTAGCAAAGACAATTCTGGAGTGTCCACTGACAAGGAAGAAACAAAGATCCAGAAGAAAATACTTGCCACAAAGAATGGTAACCAAGCTGCAAGTAGCAAAGCACTCAGCTGGATATCAAGAAATTGTGCTTTTTAACAAATTGCCAATAGAATTAAAAGAGTTATCTATAAATCATATGCGATTCAAAAAGGCCCTTAAAGCATTTCTACTAAAAAGTGTTTTTACTCAATAGAGGAATATTATAAGTAATTTATTTTTATTTTTGTAATTTTAATTTCTGACTCTGTATGTGTTAAAATTGTACTCTTGATGTTTTTTTTTTACAATTATTTTATTTATTTTTACATATTTGTATATTTATTAATTGTATACGTATGTAATTTGATACTGTAATGTATTTTTTAGATAAATAACTGACAGAATAATTTTGACTTGTTTACGTTCGTTATGATTTAATTTTAACATTGTGTTTTTTGGGTTGACATCTGACATTTGGTTCACTATGTATTATAATATAAATTTTGTTATGTGCTCTTCAGATGTTTGATAATTTTTAATTTAATGTGGTTTTATTATTTTTTGTGTAATTTTAAGGTACATTGTAAGATGTATAATTTTCTAACCGAGAGGACGTCACTGATTTGGTACAGTCGTTGGGTCGGAAATGCAATTTTTTTAAAGTACATGACTTTTAGTATTGCCCGCTGTGCACGTTCTAGGTCAATAAAACGACTTTTAGCTGCACCACCCCAGACAGGTATGCAATACACTAAGACAGATTGTACCAAGGACGTATATATTTCGTTTAGTATGTTACGTGAATTTGGTTGCTTAGTGACTTTTCCTGGTACAATGTGTCTTAGAGACTTGAATATCCAGAGTAGTTTCCTGAGACTTGGTCTATGTGAGAATAACAGTTTAGGTGTTCATCTACTGTAACTCCTAGATGCTTAGTTTGGGAAACTTTTTCAATATAAGGGCAACTACAATTTGGAGTATTTGGAACTGGAGGTTGACACGAATGAATTTTGAGTTGCAAGTCGTATTCAGGTTGTGTACTGTTATTGATACTAAAACATAAGTATTTTGTCTTATTTGTGTTAAGTCATAGAAGATTAAATTTTAGCCACTCTGAAATAAGAGTCAGACTCGTTTTTAAATGGCAGACTGCTTACCAGGAACAACCTGCTTAGTTTGCGTGCGTAATCATTTGTTTGCCTTCAATTCACAAAAATACTTACAAATGAACCCAGTGATACAGACACCAAATGACATATATCTCGCCCTATTTATCACACTTAATGAAATGAGATTTGCGTACGACGAATGTAAATACTGCTGGCTCTGCTTTCAGCTGGCAATGGCAGACGCCAGGTGGACGGGTCATGTTAATTTAGTTTTTCGTCTGGGTTCGAAGGTTAGATAACAATTGGTTCTGCAATGTGTGTACCTACGCCGATTCTTGGCAGTGACCGTACCCAGGGCTTCTAAACAGTACCTTACGGTTAGCTATGAAACTTTCAGACGAGGATGAACGCGACGTAACCTAGTTGTCCATCGCACAGCACACCGACGTCTCAGACAAAGAAAAATAGATAGACGGAGCATGACGAACAACCTAGTCAAAAACAGATGGGTTTAGCAAACGCTCACGTCCACAGATACAAACTTTTTTGTACAAAAAACTTTTTAAACAACAAAAAAATTAAACCGCCGAAAAAAAACTGAAAAGCAAAAAAGAATAAACCTTTTTTATTTAGTATTTATATGCTTGTTTGCCGCCGACTCAAAATTACTTAGGTACACTTAGATTAATTTAAAAACTTAGATAATAAACTAAATAAAAAAAAGGTTTATTATTTTTTGCTTTTCAGTTTTTTTTCGGCGTTTCAATTTTCAGTGGCTTACTCTAGTTAATTACTAACTTAATTACTAGTTACATGAAATATTTTTGATTAATCTCTGCATAATATGCGGTCATACATTTCAATCGGCAAGTGAACAATCAATCATCCCCTGTTTTCCTACCCTTAGGGTTGAAATTTTTATTTAAAATTTTTGTGGGACCAATTTCGAGGTATATGTATGTATGTATGTATGTAAGCACTTTATTGTACACAATAACAGGTTAAGGAATATACATGTCACACAATAGATCAAAGTACAAAGGCGAACTTATCCCTATAAGGGACCCTTTCTACTAAAAAAAGAATTATCAAAATCGGACTACTCTGTAAAAAGTTATGGTCATACATTAAAAAAATATATACGCGTTGACTTGAGAACCTCCTCCGTTTATTTCGTCGGTTGAAAACTTGAAATAGGTGATCTTGACAGCATTGCGACACATGCTGACGAATCAGCTCGTCGGCAGAAGTGCAATTATCTAAAACAATTCTTATATATTTTGAGACGGCGTCGAACGCCGTGAACTGAGGTCGGCATATTGAAGCGTGGCTTGACGTAATAAACGCCATTTGTTTTGTATCACTACATGGTACCCAAATGAACATCTAGAATAACTAGCACATGAATTTGGCTAGAGAACGGGGAGACATTTCAAAGCCCTAGGAGAAAACAAGAGGTAATGGCATCGTAACTCCCAAACGGGTGTACCGATTTGAGTGCGGTTTTATTAATCATAATTCTTATCGGTTGAGATGGTTTCTAGCTATGTTTGTTTAAAAAAAAAAATATTTTTTAAGGAAATTTTCGCCGCTGCCCTGAGATCCCCGGCCGGAACATCTAACGCCTTTGCCTCCGTTCAGTAAAGCAATTTGCGGAGCGTGCCGCGCGCTGCACCCAGGTACTAACCACATCAAGGACGAATTGACGCCCCACAGCCGTGGCGTCCGCGCAGATGTGCTGACTAGTATTTATTATAATGAAAGGAATAGTATGTTTTATTCCAATCATGAGATTGTCCCCTGTTTTTTTTATGTACGCGTATCAAAGGGTCAAGCTCAGGTATTTGGGCCTTTAGATAATATTCCACAGTTATCATTACCGATATTGTTAAAGCTTAAATATTAAAAACTCGCAATAAATACAATTTCAAAGAAATTAGGTTTGTTAAGGATTTTTGTTTGATTGTTGACTATAGGACGAGAAGTTCACTCGCGGCTTATTACTTGTGAAATAAAGTTAGTACTTACTTTTGGTTAAGCGAATCCCATGGATTTCCCAATCGCAACTTTAGCATCCATCGAATTTTTCTTCCCTCTTAAGAATAGCCATAAAAACGGAAACGTATGTACATACTGTAAATAGAAACTAAAAAAAAATATAACCCAATTGAGAACCTTCTCTTTTTAGGGTTCCGTACCTCAAAAGGAAAAAACGGAACCCTTATAGGATTACTTTGTTGTTCCGTCCGTCCGTCTGTCAAGGCCTCTTTTTCTCAGGAACGCGTGGAGGTCTCAAGCTAAAATTTATACCAAATACTCAGGTCTACTGTCCCTTGGACCTGTGAAAAAAATCAAACTTCTAAGCCAACGCAATCAAAAGATTTGCCGTAAATTTCCGCAAATTTTCGAAAGTCGCAAGGGAATCAAAACCTACAGGGTACTTCCCGTGAACTCAGAATCTTGAAATTTGGTACGAAGCAACGTCTTATAGCACAGATAAAGGAAAAATTGCGAAAACCGTAAATTTTTGTACGGAACCCTCGGTGCGCGAGTCTGACTCGCACTTGGCCATTTTTTTAAGTCAGTTTTAAATATAAGTGGTACTTACTTATGTTGCACCGTTGTTTCGTCGACGTAGATTATCGCGAACTTATGTCAGTATTATGGTTATTCTCGACAAAAAGCCATAACGGCGATAAATATGAATATACGAATCGGAATAATATTAGATACCGGCATTGACCAGTAGCATTGTTATCAGACATTCACCGTTACAGTCCTAGTGTCACAATTCTGAACCTTAAACATACCGAAATAAGGTATATGCTATACTTCTTTATGGTATGGAAGGACCATGGCTCAGTAAATCGTAAAGCAAATACAGTTGAATACCTAATCGGCATACACACGTATATCTCGGGCCTCGCTATAAATTGTAATCAAATCACCGGCCGCCAACAGGTGCGGGCTCATTACCGCTTTCAATATTTACTTAGAAACGACGCAGGTAGCTGGCACTCGGCACGATACTGGCAGCTTAGAATTCTTAAGTTTATGTATACTAACTGGCACACTGGTAGGTAAGAAAAAAATATGATAAGCTGTATGTTAACAGATGAGTGAACGGTCTGGCGAGTGAAACACAACTATCTGATAGAATGAGAGATATACAGACTTCTCATTGTAACCGTTAATCTGCGTCCCTGTTGATCTATAAACACAATTTGAAGTTAACGAGAGCAAACCAAGTACGTAATGCGAGAACCTTGTTCCGAATTCAAGCCCTGAGATAGAACGTCAATATTAAATGGACTAGGATCTAGGAATAGCTAAACTCTATAGATCTCTCACATTATACGGTTCGTCATTAGTATAAAGCCAAAATAAATAAACCCAAAATTAACTCAAGGCCTGCACTTGCATGTCAACATCGGTTATTTAATCATTCTAGCCCACTTTCAAACAGAACAAGTTAATTTCTGTTATCGCGGCCATCTTTAATTTTAGGACGTGTGAACAACCCCCAATCGTCCAATCTGAATGAAAATGGACGACATGTTCCGAGCCCGACCCTTTAAATTATAGCTTCCGTGACTGGGTTTGGTTGGAAATAAAGTGTGAGGTTAAGTTGTGCTTTTAAATTTCGTGTGACAGTTATTTTGGCCGCGATAAGTGTTGTGTGGTCCAGTTTGGTGCGGGAATAGATTTTTATTACAAGCTTTTATTTAACTTGCACCGCTTTTTGTGTCAATAAATATGTAAGGTAAGTAGTTGTCCTTCATTTCAGCCGCTTGCGGGTAGCTGTTCAGCTGAATTGGAATACATATTTATGTAAGTTCGGTGATAATGAGACATCGTAAAGGGCTTTGCTGGAAATTTATGCACCAACGCCACCTTGTTAGATTTGTAGATTACTTCCGTACAAACAATAGTTACTATGGCAGCTCAGCTCTAAAGTATCTGTCTTGAGTTACGCGTCCTAGTTTATGATATTATTCGACCATTAAAAGTAACTCATATTTTCTTAGTTTTCATAATTAGATACGCGTTATAGATTAGGACGCATAACTCAAGACAGATGTAGGTACTTTAGAGCTGAGCTGGCATAGTAACTATTGTTTGTATGGAAGTAATCTACACATCTAACAAGGTGGCGATAGTGTGCCATCAAAAACAAAAAGGGCACCAATTTTGAGCAAAGCCCTTATGTAGCATTTTCGGTGCATCAGCATGGCAAAGTTGTGAGCGCGCTGGGCAGCAATCTCGAAATTACGGCACATCTTTTCGTCCAATATTCCGCAGTGTCTCAGGACGAGAGTCTTTGATCAGTGTGTGTTGCCAGCGATGACGTATGGCACGAAAACGTGGTCGCTTACTATTGGGCCTCATAAGAAGGCTCTTCAAAGTCACCCAAAGGGCAATGGAGAGGGCTATGTTGGGAGTTTCTCGGCGCGATCGCATAAGATATGAGATTATCCGCAGCAAAACCATATGTATTATAACCGAGATAGCCCTCCGAACCGCTAAATTGCACGTAGAACCTCTACCCTATTAGTTATCAAAGAAAATTTAAAATTACGTACCTACCGCACAAGAGTTTATGTTAGGCGCATAGCAGTGCATCGGCGAGGTGTTCTCAGAGGCGAAACATTCCATATGAGAACTTTTCGGTAACTTCCGAGAATGTTCTCGAAAACGAGAACTTATCTGAATACTTAATTATTTTATATCATCGATCTTAATCGTAGTTATTATTGTAGTTACATTGCTAGCCACATATTATAACTTTCAAAATTTAAAACCCGATTTTCAGTCAATTTCAGTAAAGAATCCGGATAATTTACTGATGGGTTGGGGGTCCGTATAGGACATATTTTGAGGATGCAATAAGGAAGATACACCATAAACGCTTCTCTTGCATGGTTTTTAATTTTATCATATATCACTCTAGTAGCTACTTTTAAGAACACATGCTAACCCAAAACAGTGCGTGCCGACTTTAAAGATGGTATCGTTTACTTTCATTATTAATTACAAGCAAGGGTTCGGCATAACCGGGGTAATTTATCGTTGGAGACACAGTTTAAACATAGCACGCAGTTACTCAACCGTACACCCACCCTGGGACTACGAATACTGAGAAGGGCTCGAAGCGTTGGGATCGAAATGTACCGCATAAAGTTGCACACATGTGCAGGGTGCTACTTACATTAGTCGATTAACACTTTCGCAACCGGACTAAAAATGGAACAATACACCAGAAACCGACTGAACTCGCTAGGCGTGTAGGTTCATCAGTTGCCCGCCTGGCGGCTGAGATCTGAGCAAACATTACGAGTGCCTACCAGGCGGGTTCTTGGTGGCGAACGTGTTAACACATATATGAGCTCACTAATGCCTCATGGGCCTCATCGCCCAATGTAAATTATTTCATTTAAACGCATACAAAAACAGTGCCAAATCAATTATAACTAAGCATTTCTAATAAATAAAAAAGCAAATGACTAATAGTTTGTGTAATATGGCACAATTCTCTCTGCTGCGATTCCATTTTCGTAATTTACAGAAGGCGATGTACGTAGGATACCTATCGCTTTTGTTTCATAATATCTGTCATTGTCATTTTGAAAAACAAAAAGTAAAAACTTGGGGTATGACAAGTATTCTATGACATGCTATAACTGCAATACGTAACATATTGTCTGGTATATTAATTAGCCTTATTGGCATAAAAAGGATATCTTTACGATATCGCTATTGCTTCATACCTCTGGGGCCGTAGACAAAGTTACAATCGACAAGCGCTAACGCCAATAGAAAATAATAAAATGTATGGGAATGACAGATGCCGACGAAACGCTTTTCGTTAACATCTGTCATCCCCATACATTTTATTAGTTTTCTATTGGCGTTAGCGCTTGTCGATTGTAACCTTGTCTAGGCCCCCTGTTATTTTGATTTCACATATATTATTGAGTGCTTAACGTGGGGATATCCCTATAATATGTCGTCACGATCTGCGAGCGTCATAGTAAACGTCAACCGTTTCATATAAAGGTGCGTTTTGCGGAAATGGAACAGAAAATCCCTCTCTTAAAACTTTGAGATTATTGAATCCCCTGCTTTACTTTTTTCTCCATTCGACAATATTTTTAATCAGTCTTCGGGAAAATGAAACATCGGTTTATTTTATTTCGGGTCTGTACCCCTATTGTTAAGTAAGTAGTAGAAATTAAGGCTTGGCGTTAAGAATCAAGTTCAGATACTGCCCAGCCATGAATACACTGTGGGCACGATACGTGCGGATACGTATTTCGGTAACGTGGTGATTTTTACGAGCGCACGCACGCGAGCATTTAAACTTTACAGTTTCGATTTTCAACGATTTTGAGGGGGTGTTTGATCCGTCGAAGTATTTTTGGCCTATATTTGTACACATCACCATTATATTTATTTATTTATCTATATAAGTATGATTAACGTCGTTTAGTACCTACCCATAGTCCCCATAGATTTGCTTATAGTCCGGTTTTTTTTTCAAAACAAGGTTTGCTATGAATGCTTAGTAATCTTATAAAGAGCTTAAGGTTGTGTGTGTAGCCTTGTGAGGTTATCAATTTGTATTTTGGGGATTATCTCCGGAATTAGGCATCCGATTTTTTTCATGTTTAGGCAAGTACCTATTAGAATAGACTTATTGACTACTACAAGTATTGGCCGAGAGTTTCTAGCATCTAAATAAAATGTTGGAGATGTAAAGAGTCTCTACGGTTAAATAATTATGTTTTAGAGACGTGAAAGGTCTCTAAACGTGTTGGTACCAGATTACCTTACTCGTAATTTTATTTTAAACTTTCTTCGAATAAATAATTTTTCACACTTGCTTTAAAAAAAAAAATATGAGTAGGTCATTTTTGCCCAACTACGGCAAACCCAAAAGAAGGTATATTTTTTAGCAGTCTATGTTTGTAAGTACGTGTCTTCTACCGTAGCGTCTAATTCAAACTATTCTGACTTAGCTAGTAATTTAGTAAACGCTGAAAATGTTGCCATGCAACAAATAAAAGGGCGCATCACACAACTTTAAGTTAAGCAACATATTTGCCACAACGAATACCCCAACTAACGTTAACACTCCAACTGCTGACGTGACTGTCGGCGATAAAATTACAAATCCATCCTTACGACCTTACGACATTTCGGGTTAAAACATTTTCACATAGTTTTCAACTGAAACAATCTTCCGTTTGCCACTCGAGAACTCATCAGCCAACTTTATTGTGTTCGCGTTAAAGACGAGATTGGTATGATTTTAAGTTTATGAACTGTAATCGTTAGGGATCAGGTGTCGTCCGAACGTGAGGGATGCGTAACCAAAAAGTACAAATTACTTGGTCGCAGTTTTTGGTAAAATAATAGTTTTGAATTTGTTTGGACTTTTGGACACAGTGGGGTGATTAGGTACCAAAGTTTTCTTATATTAGGTAGAACAAAAGTTTATGTGCGGCAGTCAGTGTCTAAAAACATGTAGAGCAAATAATTTACTTTAAACTCCAAGGTTTAACCGATTTCCAATCCTTACCTAAATCGCTCTGAGTGTGCCTATACAATATTATGAGTTCCCTCGATTTGTCCCAGATCCCATCATCAGATCTTGACCCGATGGCCATGGGACCACCTGGGAATATATATTTCAAACAATAACTACAAGTTAGAAAAGTTGAGAAACCCCCGAAATTTTCATTTCAAAGTCCAATATCTCAAAAACGGCTGAACAGATTTTCATGACACATGGCTAAGAACACTCGGGATAAAATTCTCTATGACACAAAAAAAACTTAATGAAAATCGGTTCATCCGTTTGGGAACAACGATACTACAGACAGATATACACAGACAGACGCGTTAAACTTTTAACACCCCTCTCTTTGCGTGGGGGGTTAAAAAAAGAATTTTCCAAATTAGTCCACGCATGTTCGAAAAATCAGGAAATATGACACAAAACGGTTCCGACGAATTGATAACCTCCTCATTGTTTGAAGTCGGTTGAAAAGCAAGCAGACGTGATTAAAATAACTTTATGGTAGACGGACCATTCAAAAGCAGATTGGAGGTAATTTTGGGGGCTTATTTAAGGATTGAAAATCTTGAAAATAATGTGTTAATTTTTAAATTATTCCAATTAGAAAGTCAATTTTATTATTATCATAAAAACTGGTAAAGTTAATTTTAATTTTATAGCACAACTTCACTTTACTAGTTTTGAATTAACTTATTCAATTAGCTCTCAGACACCGATGGCATAGTAATGTGTTTTCCAATATTAATCTGATTCTTAATCGGTTTTTAAGTCAAATTGCCACCTTAACTTAATCCAACCTTTACGCATAGGTACCTTAATTGTTATTAACCCTATGGTTACCCTTGTAAAGGGTTAAAAATAAAAACCTCATCGCAAAAGTCAAAACTAAAATACCTACAAAGAAATACAACATTAAAAGCCAATAAACTATGCGAACGTACAACATCCTACAATTCCCTTTCCCGTAGCTAATTACAAGAAACAGACGTAAGCTAGCAAAACAAAGCGGAATTGGCATCCACAAACGAACAGACGAACAGTCTGACGCCACCCATATTTTCAATATAACGACGTTCCTAGATTTACGCAGAAACCCCAGAACGCATTGCGCTGCCATTCACATATCCAACTTACTAATTAAGTCACCAACTGAGAAGAAAGCTGTAACTTTGACAATGTTACCCCATACGTAACAGTCCATACGAAAAACCAGGGTAATCGGACCCCTGAAAACCAGTACGTCTGCTTGGGATCTTTTGACCCTCAATCAATTTGATGGTCCAAGTTAGAGTGGGCGGTGCAAAAAGCAAAGCCGCTGGCATAGATCTATGCCTATTTAGACGCGTCCAAATGGAGTGGGCACGCATGCGCGGGCGCCATATAGAGTAAACAATAGCGCACCAATGACAACGCGCCCTGGATTGTGGTCGGCTCATGAGTAGACAGCGTGTTTAGCGATTACTTGAAGAGTGTTTTTAATGGTTCTGTGAACACATATTTGAGGTCTTTTCTATGGTATCGAATCTTTATCAAGGTAATTATTTTTAATGCAATTAATTTTTCGAAAATATAAATATCGTACATTAACATTATGTAACTCCATTATACCTATGTAGTTCAACAAGTTCTCCAATAAGATTATAATATAAGTGGCCCAACTCGTACCTTGTCAGAATAGGGATGTTTTGATAGTCAAATCAGCTACTTTTTACGAAATGTCAAAAACGCTTTGATATTGAGTATAAAGGGGTTGGGGTAAATGTGTTGTCATATTTTTTAAATGAGCGGCCACTCGTTAAATTGGTATATTATGATAGATCTTTTTTAAACAAACATATTTTGTTATGAAATGTAATACTCTAAAATGCATCGGAGCCGAGATATTTGCAATACATATTTCCGCAGGTCATATTGAAAAGTTATAAACCAAACTAAAACATCTCGGCTCCGATATTGTTTTTTAACGCGTTTATTTTTATATATATATGCGTATTAAGAGGTCCTAAAAAAGATTTTTACACAAACATCCGTGGCCGCTGCAAAAATAAAATGACAATTTTTCTCATACAAGGTTACCCAATGCCCTTTGTACGGAAAGCGGAATAAGTGACGTCACGATTTTCTATGGTTAAGCAACGTCCATTATTTTCAAGGATATGTTTTTCGAGCGTATATGTATGTATTTCGCGGGCTATACTGTCCAAACGGTTTGATAGATATTTACATATTGAGGTGTCGTTGGATTCTTCATTATCGTGTGATTGACATAATATTTGAAAAGACCAGTTGTGTTTTTTGGAAAAAGCTTTTTTTTTTTTCATCTTGATTTTAGGAGCGTAGTCGTTAAACGAGCTTTTGATTTCTCTCGTTGATTTTGATGTATTTACATATCTTAAAAATCGAATTTAAACTTTCGTGAGACATGTTGAAATATTACTAATAATTACATGGTACAACTCACGTATTAAATGTCACTACGGGCGACATGTTTCGAACTCTTCGTGAGTTCTTCTTCGGGATGAGTGTCAGTGTGAGTGAGAACTCCCGAACCGTGTAATTATTAGTAATTACTTTAAAAATAGCAAAAATATGTTAAAGCAAGATTTTCCAAATATTTTAATACTTGTTCGTTTTATTACTATAATATTTATATTTTGGAAATAAAATATTTTAATGAGTTTCGTTTATTGTTAATATAAGAAGAATGACTTCTTTACTGTTGACCTACCGTTGGTATTTTGTTTGGTTTTCTCTTCATACCCACTAAACAAGAAGTGCGAAGACAGTTTAGTTAAAAGTCGCCGATTATTATTTGAATTCAAAGTCATCAATACTGCCATATTGAGCAATAAATTAGGTAGTTAGTGTATTTACCTACTAATCTTATTCATTATGAAGTTCCTTAAATATACGAATACGAAGACACTAATGAAGTAATGAACGCTCCAACGCGCGTATTAGTAACTGCCTTTTTATAAGATTTTTCTTTTCACATTCCCATAAAATTTGCAAGGGAATTAAAAAGCTTGTAAAATAAACGGAACATATAAAACAAACGTATCTACTTAAATAAGTGCGTTTACAGAGTAAAGCAAGTGGACTGCCTCATTAGATGTCTGACGTCATTAAACATGCAATACAGCCATTCAGGCAACGTGTCGCCTGTGGTAGACCTATGGATCTACGATAAGTGGCGGGATTATTTTTGTGGTAGGAACTAACTTACTATGTAGTCTGTCCCGAACTATGACATACATGGCAATTGATGCAATGAACACAGACAGTGATCCTTTTACTCCATAAATTTCTGATGTATTCATTTTTCCTCATCTTTACAAGACCGTATTAAAAATACACAAGTTGTCGTCATACAATTCCAAAATCGAAAGTTACTCCTAGTTGATGCACTGTGGCATAGGTACAGGCGACTGGCACATCAGTTTGAAATTATGCAGAGAGAGCACGAACACACACGTGTGTGTGTGTGTGTGTGTGTGTGTGTGTGTGTGTGTGTGTACACACACACACATCAGAACACGATACCTGTTACGCCCTTGATCGCTTCACACCCCATTTTAGGTACACTCTGTATTAAGTAGTGTAAAGAGCATCACTAGCCGATAGGTAAGACCCGCGACATATAATCTGGAGTTGGTTCGAACCCCAGCGTCAGCCCCAGCTGCCAAAGACTTACGTTTGCATTGGCAGTCACTTGCGTAAAACTAGGTGCTGCCGTGCTTTGGAAGGCACGCTAAGTAGTTGATTCCGGCTGCTATCTATGACAGTAGTCGTGAAGCCGAGTTAGAAGCCTTCGGGCGGCTTAAGAACTTCTAATAGTCGAGTTGCCCACTCACTTGACGAAGGGGGGACAACTGTTACTCGCGTCCGCAGGAGCTAACTACCACAACCCCCCACGTGTCCCCTGGGTGGTACTAAAGAGTGACAAACTTTAAAGGTCAAAAATAATGTATGACATACGATTAAACAAATAAATAGGTGCCAACGAGGACCCCGTGCTCGTTTGAGGTACCGGGAAAATGCTAGGAGAATTATATATTAAGAATTTACTCCTTTAATTGAAGTTCTATCACATTCTCAAGCCCGACACTAAGCCGGTACAGTTAGCACGCATGCTGCCACTTGCCTATGCGCAGTATGCCGGCTCGCCTGTTCATTTACTCGCTACGCAAGTGTGGGAGTTCGGAGATTCTTTGATTGTGCTGTCGGCTCTGAAAGTTGCTTTAGTGTGTGCTGTGCTTGCTATAAATAGCTCAGTGGAGATGTAAAGAATATGTTACTTGTACACAAAGTAGCTTGTGTGACGATAGACACGGTTTGACACCAACCGTCATGATAAGAATACGTCAGATACATACTTATCTGATGTGATGGTCTCTGATGCGGTCTGAAGGTAGCACAAAAGGAACCGTCACGTCAGAACTTAATGGTAATCGATAATGTTCAATCGCGACACGACAAGACACGGCTGACAAGTGTGAATCTGGCTTAATAAAGATCCTAGTTTTGTAACCTTTTCTTGTGTCTAACTGTTTTTAGTCGTGTTTTTTAATTTAGGATCCATTTCGCAACAACATTCTTGGCATCCCTGTACAATATCAAAAATTGTCTTCTAAAGAATCGGGTTTGAATACAAGATCCCACATGGTCGAAGTCCTATTGCTCTAACATAAATAAGATTTTCATTCGAAGTAAAAAGTGGAATTTATCGTCACTTACTTAAAATATCAATACAAAGATAGAATACGTGTGGATGTGTATCGAATATATAATCCCCATACCCTAAAATCATAAAAATAATCCAATCCGACGTATCCTCACTTTGAAATCGAAACCCTGAATAACAAAACATTTTCCTATCTCCATTTTTCAAACACCATTATGTGAGTGCGTATTATTTCCGAAGGTGTATTATTTCTCCTTAAAAGACAATAATTCACGCATTCAAATCGCATGCCGCCATTTTTTATATCGCGTGTGTTTCGCGCCTTTTTCGGGTGCGGGCGCGTCTGTAATAAAATTAGGCATAGGAGCAGAGAGTTCGGAAGGCATAGACCAGCCTTTAAGAATTGGCTATGGTCACATTGTATTCTGGCCGCGAACTATGTCTAACGTGAGACTGTGGCAGATGACTGACCAGAAGCTCATAAGCCAAAAAATCCTGGAGCGGAAATGGCGACGGATTGGACACGCCCTTCGACGATCGGAAAACCACTGGTTCAATCAAGCAGGCTCTCCGCTGGCAATCTACTGCTTAAAGTCGGCCGGGATGTCCTCGGAATAGATGTAGGCGATCAGTTGAGAAAGAGGCTGACTCAGCTGGTCTCGGCTGGAAGGAGCTTGAGGAGATCGCGCAAGATCGTGTACAATGGAGAACTCTTCTGCGAGCCCTATGTCCCTAATGAGGGATAACAGGAACACATCATCATCATCACCATGAAATGCGGTCTAATGTTAAAACTGAATCGAATCGAACTTAGAATTTATCTATTTTGAATTGTAATACCTACCAGTGGCGTGTCGTGTTTGTGTATCAACACATTAAAATTCTCGCCGGCATTAAACAGGGCGTTTAAGCACTGTATCCTGAAAAATATTAGGGCTTATGCTGAAGCATAAGAAGAAAAGCAAGCAAAATAGCCCTGGCAGGTCCAAATAATGACTAGGTACCTGTTATATAGAATGATATAATATAATATGTGAACATAAGTAACACCAAAATGCAAATAGTTACCCGTTATCAACACAACATTAAGAATATACATTTGTTACATCACTTTGAATAATAAATAGCCAAGAACGTCAAGAATGAACTAATGACAATACATAAAGTACGCCACAGGCTGACACATCTAAATCCTGAAACAGAGCCATAAACCAGGTGCGAATTCACAAAAAGCGCTCGACAATGAAAAATATCGCTTCATTTATTTACATTCCAGCTCTAGCGCGGAGCCGGTCTACTCGAACGCAACCATAAATTTACGGATTCATTCCTTGTCTCTGCTTGGCCCAATGTTGATTTAACACGGTTTTAGTCTTATTGATTCTTTATTACGACACCCGTATTGTCTATGCGCACGCAACTTTTGCGTTTTGTTTAATTAAAATAGAATTGACTTTATGGTCTTGATGTATGTTTATTGTATTGTTTGATTACATTGTTGACGGTTATTAATTGCCTATGTAAAGCAAACACTATCAGCTGTAATGAGTTTTTCATGACAATTAGGGTAGGTTCTTACACAAATACAGCCTGACAACTGTTATTTGTCAATGACAAGATAGCCTTGCGACTACTGATCTTGTTATAAATTTGTAAGTCGTCTTATAATTTGATTTTTATCTTACTTTGTCTAAACTCACGGCGAAATATCAGCAGACTGATTATCTTAGTCCTTCACTTTAATGCGTTCTTCCACACGCTTTAGCAGTCATTATGTAACTGTACGTTACTGAAATTAGAAATTGAGATCCGAGCGTTCATCTAATGGCATGGACGTTAGAAAAGTTACGCAATAGGAATGCCGACTGATAATGAAATCAGCAACTTTTTATGAAATGTCTCAAATGATCTGTTAGTATAAAGTTTGTAGGGAAATAGGAACAAGTGACGTCAAGATTTTCTATAGTCAAACAACGTCCCGTCCGTTGTTTGATCATTATTCATGTATTATAAAGTCTTTTCAACCTATTACCTAAATAAGTTAAATCTTGATTTTTTCCTACTATTATTTGTTTATTTCTTTTGTTTATTGGACGAGTGAGCAAATCGAACGAGATCTCCGATTTAGCTTGGAATGAAATTCTTTCGTTTGTACGGATGTCCGGCTGTTCTCCTATACAGTTTGCATTTTTCAACCGATTCTTGTGAAATTTGGTGAGGAAATTTAATAACTATATAGAACTTTTTTATCGATTCTATATTCAATATAGATTGTCAATGTACCTATTTCAAAAAATAAAAAAATATGCAGGATCGCAAGATCGTCCGGGGCTTTCAAAGCCACTAGTTGATAATTTGAATTAATTAATTTAAAATAGAATGTGTACCTATATTAAATATCCTCAAGTACCTACAGTATTTTTATCCTGTAAATTTTTCCGAGTTATCTTAGCCGCAAATAAGGCATAGACATTGTAAAAGTGCTTCTAGGTAACAACACGTATTCTTTATATTCCTATAACTCACTTAAAACCTTATTGTTTCTCACCGGGTTTTTTGCATATCCTTGGCGGTCTGTCTCAGCCCATTGCCTCGTTTGATCGTCCGTCTGTCATTATTTATTTACCCGTAATGAGCAAAAGGAGGAAGAGTGTGGCCACAATAAAAACAGTGCGTAGCTAGTGTTTTTGTATATGAAATGTAAGACTTAGTTATTATGTCGTGCAATGGCCGTGAATGTAAAGGTGACAATGTAAGGGGAAGGGGAAGCAAATACATACATAATGGAAACTATAGGTTTGCTTAGTACTATGACAGCCTGTATGAATATCTTTGTATGACTGTTGGTTTCATAATGAATAAAAACGACATAGAAAAGTTTGTATCCCGAAAATCATCCCCTGAAGAGGTGAAATAGGGGGTCAAACATTGTATAGAGCTACGACATAAATGAGTTCCACGCGGACAGAGTCGCGGGCAGAAGCTAGTTAAGGGATATGTTTTTCTGAAATATGGAATGAAACATTGACATTACATCTTTGAGTAGAGATGAGAAATCTAAGTCCTGCGAATTGACCTTTTGTTACAATATCAAGTTGTGAGACACCATCATGGCGTTAATCCATTAAAAAATATCAAATTGGCCAGCCATCACTATTTTCCCGGCCTCTGCAGTAATGTAATGTAGTTAGCGGGCAATGCTCATCTGCATTACATAATAGTGCGTATAGCATTAAAGAAAAGAAAAGAAAGAAAGAAAATAACATACTAGTGCAAATCTTTACATGAATAAAAGTGCAACAAAACTTAAAACATTATTTTTAAGAAATTCACTTTAGGGCTTGCACTCAGTTTGATGCCGAGCGAGCCAGAGGACACACTCCGTGACGCAGATTTTAATTGAAGCCATTATTTCGCTTTTAGGCCATATTAGGTTTGGGACGCAACAACTGCGAACCATTTCCCCACACACAGTGATCAAAATATTGTAAACTAAAATACGTGTACAAAGTACCTGGAAATATTTGCAACGACATGTTACTAAGAAAATATCTATGACTAGTAGAGATGGGCCGACTAAGATTTTGGCCGACTAGCCGACTAGTCGGCCAAACCCGTAGCTATATTATTACCGAGGCCAGACCGATCGTGGACTTCGGTTAATTTCGGTTGCAATCGGGAAACTTCGTTTCGCTTTGTCGTCGCGCTGTCTACATGCGTTCAAAGTACCAAACGTGATATTAAATCTGTATTTGAGTAAAATATAAAATGAATAGTAAAAAATGGCAGTTTTCTTATTTTATGGCTCGTTTTCCTGTGATCCATAAAGTGCCGACTAATCGGCACATTTTGCCGACTAGTCGCTGACTACAAATGAGGCCAGATAGTCATCTTTCCCGACTAGTCGGTGACAAGTCGGTACATCTCTAATGACTAGTTTCATAAATAAATCGGGTTTGCTCCCGGTACTGGCCATACGAATCCTGTTCCGGGAGCCAACCCTATAAATAAATATTAAGTGACAATCTTACACAAATCGAACTAACCGCACAGTAAGCTCGATAAGGCTGTTGATATAGGGGTTTGGCCGACGATATAAGTAATTCAGTAATTTATTGCTTTCATAGGTACATTATATAAGGTGGTAAATCAAAACAAGATCAGCTATGAGCCCTGCAAGGGCACTGCAATTTACATTCTTAATTAGCGTATTAACTAACTAGACTAATAATAATAAATCAATAATAATTAATTAACAACATTTAATTAATAATAATAAAACACAGCAGATACTACGTACTAGACGTTGGCAAAAAAGCGTACGGACCCTCTGATGGTAAGCGGACACCGCAGCCTATAGACGCATGCAACTCCAAAGGAGTAACATGGGCGTTGCCGACCCTTAATATGATTGAGGATCCGCCGTGTTGACAGCTGAAGGAACAAATTCCCTCGCTCTCAAGTCAACACAACGCATCCTCAGGAGCTCTGGCGACCACCTCCAGGAACACTACAATACTACAGAGAAAGTAGTAGTGTTATTGTGATTTTCGAGTATGGTTGAGATTATGAAAGGCGGCAGACTTTTTTTATTAGGATTGGAATTGGAATTCTAATTTGGACTGTAGAGTCGCTTTTTGACTGGACTAAACTCGACGCCGTATATAGATACCAAAAAAACTACCAGTGGGTTGCCATTAAAATAAAATAATTTTGAATCGGTAAGATTTTACTTTTCTAAATTATGTACGTTTGTTATTTATTTATACATCATTGTAAAGTTAAAATTAAATGCAACCGCCTAAATAAATAATCTTATTGAAATATTAATTTAAAAAATAGATATTTGATTGAATCTGTTTTGTAGAAGAAAAGTTCATATATATTACTGTGGTAATACTTCAGGTTTTGACGACAATTGGTAACTTGGTAACTATTAATATTCTCATAATGTGCGTAAATCTTTTTGATATGGACATAATAATATTGACATATCACCATGTTGTTGTTTTTTATTACTAATACATTTTCATAACTAATAGCTCCTAAGTCCCAGTGTAAAAAAGTAGTGTGTATGAATGTCTGTATGTTCGTCAGTCAATTTCGTAGAAACGGCTCAATTGACTGTGATGAATTTTGGCACATGGATAGTTTAAAGCCAAACCATAAAAAAGAATGTGTAGAATACTTTTACATCAGTCATTCCCAAAGGATTAAAATGTCTCGTATTTAATAATGGCATTGTTGTGATAACCTTAACGCGGAAGAATTCGCTGGAAAAAGCAAGTAGGTACGTAATTGAGTACTTGGGGGTAGTGTTTTGTACATAGACAGATTGATGTACCAAGCCGAGATGTGTTAGGCGATATTCACATCTAAGTAACAAAGATAATATTCACATCAAGTAACAACGAAATAATATATTATCATGCATGGGTTGGTTACATCTGGAACGGTACCATGACAATGACATTTGTGACAGTGACATTCGGCCATCTTTGGTAACTTTTTTGGAATCTAAATACGGCGTCGAGTATAGTTTGATGCAAATCGGTCAACTCAAATCTCAAGTATACTTATACGTACACATACACGAGGAAACAGTTGTTGCGGGGGCAATTTGCTTTCTACACTTACCTTCTAATCAATACCCCAGTGCATCGGGTACGGTTGACCACTAAGTGGCGGGCTGGGTGCATAACGTGACTTTAGAATATATGTGCGCCCATTGATTTACCGTGAAATCATAAAAAATCACATCTACATAAACTTGTGATGGTATGCCACACCTTACTTTTTCCTTTGTACCAGTGTTTGGAAGGCATGAAACGTTTGTATGGGACCTATTATGTTAAGTCAGCCGGATGAGCTACATCATCATCACCATCAACCTATATACGTCCCACTGCTGAGCACAGGCCTCCTCTGGTGACTCAAAGTCAGACATTGCCGATGATCTCTGAAAACGGTCCATATTAATTTACAGCTGAATGTGATGTTACAAAGTGGAGCCCCAATAAAACAAAACTACATTTTTAGATTTTTTCGAAAGTACGAAGAAATCTTTACATGGTTTGAATTACATTTTGTAATTAACAATATATTCTGTTCATTGGATGGTCTCATATACATGTAGTGACAATGTCTTGAAAAAAAAAGGAAACACACCTCCTTTTAAGATAGACTTCCGACTGTACACACCTACTACAGTATTCAAAACAACGTCAACCGATTCAATAACACGCTCGTCCTATCAGCAATCGATCGTCTCACAAATTCATCAAGTGCGCCTGCCCATACTCGGCGTGCGTGTTCTATCTGCGATCGATCGCGCGACTGGTGTGCCGACTAATCGCGACCGGCTCAATCTTAATGAAATCCTAGAGACGGGGACGGGTGGACAACCGTTGGACTGAAGAGACGGCTTTTAAAAAGAGGCAGCGGTGACGCTGTACGGTAGAGAAGGTCCTGTGTTTCCCAAAACAAAAGGTTACAACAGTTTTTGCAGACTTATCACAGGTGGCTCAATCCTATTGCTAGCGATAGCTGGGATCGGTGGACACCCGTTGAACTGAGGAGACAGTTTTTTTTAAAGAGGCGGTGGTGAGGCCGAAAGGCACATACGATCACCGGAGTATCCCAAAATAAAATATTATAACAGTTTTTGCAGACTAATCGCAAGTGGCTCAATCTTAATGCTAGCAATGGCTGGGACGGGTCAACAACCGTACTGACGTTGAGGGTTTTTAAAAAGTGGCGGTGGAGAGGCCAAAAAGCAGGCAGAACAAAAGGTTATAAACAGCTTTTGCCCGCGATATCATCCGGGTAGGACTGTTCCCCCAAAAAGAATCATACACACTTCGGGGCTTAAACGGTAATTTCAACTGAATCGAAGCTTTTAATATTATTTACTGTTGACGACGATGAAGTAAAAAACGCTTTTAAAACGCTGAATATCCACCCATCCGCCTGAAAGGCAACTTAATTAGTGGTATATGGCTTTGTATCCATTCACATTGTTTGAAGTTCTAAAGCAGAGGTAGTTTTCTTATTCACTTCATTATACTTAATAACAGAAAACATGTCACATTTCTATCATTTTCAAATCAAATCTAAGCATTACAATGTAGATAAATATTGCAAGTCTTAATACAGAATGTCATTACGGCAAATTGCAGCTCAAGATCTAGATCAAGACAACATACGTGCCTATCTAAAAATACGATTCAAATAAATAACCTCCGCGTACCGCGTTGAAACCAATTCAACTTCATTAGCATCCATTCCGATAACAAATTAACTATAAAACGACACAAATATCTCGATAAATATATCCCATATGCAAATAGTTGGTAAGTGACCATACTACTCCGACTAAACGGGGGATTTGTCAGACAAATATATGAAACTCACTTGTTATTACGTCATGTAGTTTTATGCGGCCAATACGGCTTTATCGGCGAGTAATTCCAACATTCTATTAAAATGCACTATCGACAATAATATCTACGTGATAAAATGAAACGACGGTGTCGGTGTCTAGTTATTTAACAAAAGTAGGACAATTTATTTGCGAATTATACGCTGAATTTCGCACATGTTTCTGCCTTAAAAATACAGGTAAGTACAATCTGCTCAATAATCTAAAACCTATTGAATTAGGGGTACCTACAAAAAATATGCAGCATTATTAGAGTTTTACGTTCGTGCAAGTTTTTACTTTTTCAGTTGCCCAGAGGCATTTTTCTTGCAATTTCGTCGCTCTTGAAAATTAATGGAAAGTTACTTTTTTCAATGTTATTTTTAAAATGAAAAGTCTACGGCACGAATTGCTAAAGCGAAAACCAAAATAAACACAATCAAATGACTATCCACGGGTAGAGCAGCAAATAACAGATATAAATGTTATAATATAACAGCATGGTCAAAATGTCTGAGGCGTTTTTATGTGGAGTGGCTTACTATGACAAGGTGCACCAATATTTTGCCCATGCCATGACTCCTGCCTTCACGTCACTTTCCGGACTTCAAAATCTAAGCATTTCAAACTCACCTACTCCTCTTGATTAACTACGCCGCTGCAAAGTTCCACTTATGTGGTCAATATCGCTTTCGCGTATCAGAATTGCTAATGGCGAGAATGTGTGCCAGTGGCAGAATGGCGAGAGGAGCCCATTAACGTGGCGACGCCCTGCGGACAATCGGGGAACTAATGCACGCGCAACATAGGTTTACGGTACAACTTGACAGAAAAGGCTGGCTAGAACATTTGATAGCGGTCGTGTGCTTTCTTGGTTTATATGTGATATAACTTAGAGTGCAAATGTTTGAAACTAGAACGACGATCATAAGAGCATTACACACCAATTTGTCCCAATGGCTATGGTTGCAATGCGACGGCAATACATGCCTTTCATTCTAGCTAAATTGGTGTGACATTATAGTTCGTAGTATGCTATAGTTATCTGAGTAAACTGGATTGGAACTTGGATTGCTGCGTCAAGATGGCATCATTCTGTCGGTAAGGAAGGCAGATTCTTCTAGAACAGCCAGAAGCGACCTCAGTGTCAACAATGAGGAAGGCAGATGTGTAGATGACGGTCATTAAATAGTATCTGTGCCATGGTGTAAAAAAAGAGTAAGTATCTATTAAGGGCCCTCACTGTATTCTTTAAAAAGTCTGGTGGAATCCGAGAAGAGAAGCGAGAATGTTGCCTTCATCCCCCGTTTACGCCATGTAGTGTCAAAGTATAAAATAACAAATATACCTACAGTTTTTTCTGTACAAAGTGGTGGTGCTGCGCAAGGCGTCAACAGAAGATTGACGGTGGCGGGAAAAGTGGCTTCAGGCTTTTCATATAAATGAATATATTAATACACAAAAATCGGTTGTGCAGCTGATTGTTTCATCCAAAGGTTGTGTCCCGCTGGGCGCGTACGGCTCGTATCACCGGCATCGCCCGATATTCTCTCATGCTCCTCGTATGTATGAGACTGGGATTAATTTGAGCACAGAATACAGCAGTAAGACTCCTAAAATTACGCTGTCCTGACTTCGAGTTAAATTCTCTTCTTCCTAGTCGTGCTCTTGCTGATTTTTGTTCGAGCACGAATGTGTTCCCTCCTTAGATTTCGGTCCACCGCATTCCTCACAACATGCTAGTTTTTTTGGGTTAAAGTTTTTGGGCTGCCCTTAAAAATGGAACCCTTACAGTTTCTTCATATCCGATCCGTCTACCTGTCTGTGCGTATGTTACAGGCATGTTACGCTCCCGCTACACAGTCGTGTAGTCAAATAACACTACAAAACACAACACATCACACAAAAACCAACAAAACTTTCATCATCATCATCATCATATCAGCCGAAAGCCGTCCACTGCTGGACATAGGCCTCCACCAAAGAGTGCCAAAGCGACCGGTCCTGCGCCACCCGCATCCAGCGGACTCCCGCAACCTTTACCAGGTCATCAGTCCACCTTGCGCGGGGGCTACCCACGCGCGCCTTCCGGTAACTGACTAAAACATTTTCTACAGGGTTTGAGTTGGAAATAAGGTTGAAGTGCGTTAATTGGCGATGGAATAGCAACCTCACCTCTGCCTCTTAATACCAACAATTACACTGTAAATAAAATTTCATGTGCTCTTCCTAACACTTTTGATTTTTATATTTTGAGATTTTCGAAAAATAATTATCGGTCAAATTTGACAGTACTCCTTGTAAGCTGGTGACTGTGTACCTGACCCGCACGCAGCCTGTTTGCAGATAAATGATTAAGATACAGGAGATTTAAGAATATGCGATGCGCGGGAGCGGATCAATTATGGCTACTGGAACCGATCGGTTCGATTCCGTGGCGGCGGCGCTGATTACTTCTATATATAGAAACCCTGATTGTTCTAGTTCGTAGTAGCTTAGCGGTATATGCACACGTATCATAGAGAGTTAGGAAAACAAAAGTCGTCCTTTCTGTGGTAATGTTAAAAATACGAGTAGATTTTTAGAATTCCGGAAGTGACTCCTTAAAAATGACTATTGAAAAACATATGTAGAATAGCTGGACAGCGGGACAAGTGACAAACGATATTCAGCCCAAGCTGAAGCATAGAACTTCGTTAGCTTCGCTCGCTCGTTCGAAAGTATGACCCCGTATAATTTTTTATTACACAATCAATTACTTAAAGTCACTACTTCAAAACACTATAAACTGCTACAATTGCTCAATTGACAGCATTTGCGGCACTTACACATGACAACACAATCACATGTCCTTCAACAAAATGTGACAAAAACAAAAGCACGACATGGCGTCACAAAGTTCATACCAAAAACGTCCCAAGTGCATATAAACTTCATAAACTTTAAAGACGTTATTCCATTGAACCACGTAATCCGCTGATAATTTTTAAAAGTCTTAAGTGTGATCGAGCTCCTAAGTGATTTACGCCGTTTTGAGAGCAATAAGTGCCGGCGCCAGCGTAAACGTTAATGGGATAAAAGTGCAAACAATCGGGTGAACGTGACCGATTCAGATAAGTGGACGTGTGTTGGGTAAGACGGGAATTTTAGTTGTGTAGAGCTAGGAAAGCTCTGGACTTGGCATGTACTTCTTTGTCGTCTTAGTCGAGAATTATCCGCAAAATTGTTATAAAAAATTACATGGAAGACTAAAGAAAAACAATTCCTCATCCAGGTATCCGCTCTACACTGGCTACCAATAAGAAAGCCATTTACTCGAATAATAAATTTAATGTAATACCTGACGGACCGACTTTTGATTGTAAAGGTTCCGTCAGCCTTGCGAGGAAGCAGCGCAGTCCGCAGAGCGGTAGCAGCGAGCAGCACGAATATCACAAGACGGCACGGGAGCTCTCTTTCTAAGTTGTCTAAAAAGAGAGACGGATATTGCGAGAAAAATCGAGAAAGCTCGCACGTTGCCTTGTGATAGCGCGCTGAAATCACATTCAGCGCGGTCGGCAGTTTCAACGCTGGTCGGCGTTGTAGGTAGTTCTTTGTGCCACGCCATACTAATACCATTTGTTAGAACTTCAAAAACACGATGTTATAGAAATAAGAACTCCTTATCGGCACACAAACCTCTCCAAGGGTATCCTGCTGTTTCGGCAAAATATTTTTCGCCAATTTTCACTTCCCACAAAACTTATGGCAGTAGTTTCATTTCCCAAACGAACAGATAGCACATTTTTGTTTCGCATTTTGTTCATTTGGTCAAACTATCATCTGGCATAATTTTGCTTTGTCAAGTGTTATTAAGGCAAAAGTTTATTAAGCAAACACTTTGTTCGGGCTAATATTGTTTTCCAAACAAAACATTTGTTCAAATTTTCATTTCGCACATTAGGTATCAGGGTGGAAAAAATGGCTTGTCATAAGCGAACTCTGTTTTTGGTCGGTTAGGTTGGGGTTCACTTGTGTCCCTCAGACCGGAAATAGACACCCCGCGCAGCGGGGTGGCGTCGGTTCGCTGGAGACTCTCGATGAAAAGAGCGAAACTGACTCGCGGTTTGCTTGCATGCATGCTGCTTATTTGCATTATAATATATTGTTACCTAAGAACATAATATAAGCTTACCTGTAAATTATTTACTTTTGTTTTTTACAAACTACCCGCTTAGCAAAATATGTAATCTCACTCAAATGGATTTAGTATGCACTACACAATTAGGATCTAAGTCGTATGCCATGCAATAATTTGGAAAACGAATGTTATGCCAAATAATACGTTTGACCAAATGAAACTTGACTATGTAAAACTTTGCCAAACAATAATTTGCGAAGTAATATTTTGCCATAGGAGATATTGCCAAGTGATAAAATGCGAAACAATAATTTGACTAGTGATTTTTTGCCAAATGATCATTTGGGTAACATTTTTTGGGAAGTGACACTTTGGGAAATGATTTTTGCCCATACAATAGAGATCCCTCTCCAAGGTTTTGCCTAGATGGGCATTGTAGCTATATCCTGTATTTCTTGTAATGTTAATAAATAAAAATAAAAAATTAAATTATAACAATATTTCCTTTTGCTAAAAAAGAAAATTAGATGTCCGTTAAAATTCCAATGTTATCTAGAATTAGGTACCTAATAGTAATATAATAATTGCACTCTCTGCCCGAGACAATTCACTACACTGTGCGCTACCTTTCTTAATTAAACTTGGTTTACCTACATGCTGACATTATAGACGAGTACTAGAAACTAAGTTATAGTCAGCTGCAGAGAAATCCCCCCTTGCATAAAAACTTCTTCAGCACTCGACTGTACAAGACCGATCGGATATGTATCATTAATGAATTCCTGCATTCGTTAAATATAATTAGGCTTCCATTACTAGGCACAGTTTAAAACAATCGAAAGGGTAAAATTGCATACAAAGCCCAGATATATATCGTCACAATAATTGTATTCCAATTGAACGGTCGCCGTCATTTCCAGCCTCGCCTCATGTCATTACTGCATGCACATTACGCCTTTATGGGCTATTCCGAGCTGAGGCCACAGCGCTGGTTAGCAAAGAAAGTACATTCTAGAATAAATAAGGATTTAAAAAAAGACTGGGTTGCACACCGGGAGTGCGAACTCGAAGAAGTGAAAACTCAATGACATTGTGACAGTTTTTCGATCAGGTCACGTGTCCGTCTTACGAATTATCAATCTGTCGAATCTTACGGTCACGTGACATCTTACGGTCACGTGACCTCTTGCGTGTTGAACATTTTCTACCCATCACAAAAGTGCACAGCGCCGCTAAAGAAGTGTTCATTTCAAAAATATGTTCCACGAAGGTGGGCTGATGTAGCTTAGTTAGCCACAGCCACCATTCTGTAACTTGTTTAATTCTCACTTCATCGTGCACCCGTGCAATATATCTTAATGTCGCGCTTCGTAGTTACTAAGCGTAACCTGAGGTCCAGTTTCCTTAGGCGTGACGTGTGTAGTGAGTCGCGTTAGCGCGGACACAGGCGGCAAGGCAGGCCCAGGCGGAGATGGCGTGATGTCCTGGACGTGCTTGCAAGACGAGTAAACCCCTTGGCCCAGCTGTGGCACCAACAGTTGGCTCGTAAAAAACCATTGCATTCAAAATAACCATTTATGCTCCTCTTGGCAACTAATGCAACTATCGATTGCCGCATTCGATTTGGGGATCTGCGAGTAGATAAAGTCGAAATAGTAATTTTAGATGGAATACTCGACGTCCTCCGTCCTCAATATAAGTACAGTTTGTTCAAAATAAGAAAATATCTACATTTAGGCAAGCCAGCATCAATTTTGGAATACTTGTTTCAAGTGTATCGCTACTGGTCTACTTATGTACAATTGTACATTCTAACGTTGAACTCAGTCCTAAAGCATGAAAAAATTGTTATGTAAAGAATTAAAATACAATATTTCTGAAATTAAAAGCTAATGGTAAAAAGGTGTGATTTATTCATAAAGTAAAAATTGCGCTAATGTTTCTAGTGGGATTTAGCAAACCTCTTTAAGAGCGCGCAAACAAAAAGTTCGTCTTTTAGCTAGCGTAAGGCTCTTTCACAGGCCATATTTTCGTACAAATGATTACATTGTTGAAGTAAACTTCTGTTTTGTATAGATAACCTCTTATTCTAGACCATAGCAACGCTCAACGTGTTCTTGTGAGCTGAAACAAAATCAACGATAATTACTTCCATGTCACCGAAAAATACCCACCAGACGTTCGCTATTCGAACGCCAAGTATGTGTAGAAATAATAATTGTTTCACTACGTTTAAGGGGCTCCCATACGCCAATGACCTTCGATCTGAATCCCTTAGTTTTCTAATGTTTTTTGTAGCTTATTATATTAACAATAACGGCTTCAAGCAATATAGTATCCCATGTTTACTTCAAAGTTCATTGCTTTCGAGATATTTGGCATCAAAGTTGAACAATATTAGGCCAAAAACTGGTTTTCTGGCCATAACTTTTGTGTTAATATGTAAGAATATAAAAACGCATATCAAAATTATAGGTAATTTCAGTATGTATGAGAAGGGGTGTATAAAAGTTTTAATGAGGATGAGGTGTCGGGTTATGTATTTTTACAGACCCTTCTTTAAAAATGGATAATTAATTCTGTATTAACATTTTTCAAGTTATTCAATATCAAAAATGTTAAACAGGAATCACTCTTTCCGATATCTGCACCTGGAAAGCTAGCTTCAATAAACCGAGGACGAGTGTCGAAATGAAAACTACTAAATTTTGTTGATTTTTGACGGGAGCCCCTTAAGTGGACCCTCTGTGCCCATTTATGAACAAGCTGCTACCACAAACGGTTGGTATTTAGACAAGCAACAAAACGCCCTAATAATAAAGGTTAAAGTAATTGTTTTGGTTATTTGAGCACAATTGGCATCTAGATACATTACCTAAGTATGTAGGGATAAGTACTAGCGAGCTTTAGGTATTGTGAATACTCGTAAAATTCAATGAGAATTGTTTTTGATTACTGATATCATGTAAGAAAGCGACGATGCTTTAGCCTAGTTAGTACTGACCCTGCCTACGAGCGAGAGGTCCTGGGTTCGAATCCCGGTAAGGGTATTTATTTGTGTGATGAGCACGAATATTTATTCCCTAGTAATGGATGTTTTCTATGCTTTTAAGTATTTATATCAACTTACTTATGAATATATCGTGAACTACCCATGTAGGAAAACAATGTCAGGAAACCGGTCCCAATATGGTCTAGTTTTCCCTCTGGGTTGGAACTTTGGAAGGTCAGATGGTAGTTGCTTTCGTAAAACTAGTGCCTATGGCAAATCTTGGGATTAGGTGTCAAAGCGGACCCCGGGCTCCTTTAGGGGCACAACCGGGAATAACGCTAAGAGGATGATGTTGTGTAGTACCCATAATACAAGCCTCATTAAGCTGACTAGGGGGCTAGTTCGATTTATTTACTTATTTATTTATTTAAACTTTATTGCACAAATAAGAAGTACAAATGGCGGACTTAATGCCGGCATTCTCTACCAGTCAGGGCTAAACAGAAAAACTTATAGGTGCAGGCAGCTGACCAAGAAAAACACAAATGAAAAGGATAGGTAGCTAATGAAATACATTTCCTAATGTAATAAAATAAATACATTTACTTACATAAATACAAAAAAATATAATATACACATACATATTTACTTTGCGTGCCCAGTGCAAAAAACTATGCCACTAAACTAACCAGAGATGTCGTTGAGAAAATGCTTGCGCAACATGCGCTTGAAGGTGAGTTTCGTTTGTGCTTGTCTGATAGTAAAGTGGGAGTGCATTTCAAAGCCGAATGGCCTGGACAGTGAAGGAATTACTCATAAATCCAGTGCAGTGAGAGGGGACTACAAGCGATTTCTATGAGATTGACCCCTAACATTCAATAAAATGTATTTATTCTGGCATTTAGTCCTGCCGTATGCAAAGGGTCCAATATTTTGTCTGCAACATGGACACGTATAAAGGAAGTAGAATTTCAAACCGCATTGATTTGTTGAAGTTATGTACTTTGGTTCAGATATATTAGCTTATTATTAAACAAATTTTATGTTGATAAATGCAGTAACAGTCATGTTGATATTTTGTAAAGACATGTTTATTTTTGGTCTATTTGCGTGTATAATAGAGTATCAGCTAAATCTGTAGTAGGTCTTATATCTAAAAACAGCTTTCAGTAGAAGCTGCGGGGTAGCAAAGGTTGCCAAATTGCCTCCTGTCTTACTCACACTACGCAAATTAGACAGAAAAGGGTAGATTTTGTGCAGCACGATTACGTCATCAATTCATATCTTAAACGTCCCAATTTCGAACGTTTCACGAAGCGAGCGCGCGTAACGCATTGAATTAATTTTATTGGTATCGTATGCGACGAATGAACATAGAACTCTATAGTATCAGAGGTCTATCCAACTCGACGTATTTGACATTAGGTATGTTGAATGATAAACAAACCAGCTACATTTTATTAACGTCAAAAACGCTCTGTTAGTAGAAAGTTTGTAAGGAATTCACGTCACGATTCCGTCAAATAAAGTCTATTTTTATATCCTTATATGTACTTATAGAGACAAATAAGTTGAACTGTAGTGTTTTTAGAGTATTTTCATCAGTTTGTTTATAAAGATTTATACTTAATTTATTTATACTGTTGTCAACTACAATCGCATACTTGCTCGTGTGGTGTTGGGTTAGAATTTCACCACTCTACTTTCTTCCTGTGAGTGTCGTAAAAGTTGACTAAGGAAGCAGTGTTGAAGTGTGTTGTGGGCGATGGTCTAACAACCTTTCACTGCCATATGACTTTTTGTCGATCTTCTATAGGTACCCATATTGGTGGCACTTGAACATAAGTTTTATGTGCTCTGCCTATACCTATACCCCTTATGGGAATGAAGGCGTGAATCTATGTATTCATATATGTAATTTAACATAACACATAAAATACATAGAGATACCATACTGATACATACAAGCACGAAAGCCCAATCTGTTACGAGTGCATTCAACTAATGTAAATATGATATTCAACCGATGCGTTTATTCCGATAGTCCCTAAGGTGCGGTGCGTATGCGCAAAATAACCGTCGTCGTGAAACTGAAACGCGATGTCGGTCGTTTGACAGTTTGCATTCTGACAAGTCGGGCCGACCGCGTGCGCCCACCTGATCAGTAGCACTGGGTAGCGTGTGTTGCTGACTCGCGTAGTAGCGATGGTGACCATTAATTGAATTTACTTTCGGGATACGGCTAGGAGAACACTTCTGCTAAAGAAGACCTCTGATGGGTGCCGAAAATGCCAACCCGTAGTAACAATTAATACGAGTTTTACCGTTATTATTCGTGACCATTCATGATTAAAGTATGCATATGATGAAGTCTGTCTTGTTTAGTTAGCGAAAGTAGTTAGCTAGTAACTACGAATATACAACACACGTAGGACACGTAGGTACACAAACTTTCTGTAAAACTATGGCTACACGTTGTACTTAGGGTGGACTTCCACCAAGAACCAGTAGGAAGTTATTAGCTTCGCTCACGCATCTCTTTCTATTGGTGATTTTTTTCATCGCACACCAGTCGACTACCTCGCACGGCTCTGGTGGATGCCCTAATACGTTTTCTGGCGTTAATGGACCATTATGTTCGAGACTGTCCCGGCTGTCCCACGATCGTGGCTCGTGTATGCGCGCGCGCCGACCGGTAGCGCCCACGGCCGCGGGACAATGTACCGTAACACTGCACAGTGTGATGCTCTTGCGCAATTTAATAAGCTCATTTAATATGTGCAGGATACGTAGGATATCAAAAGGAAATTCAATAGTACTGATTTAGCTTATTTCGATCATTTAGTGCTTTTCAAACATAACAATACCATTTGTTTACGTTTGGCCATGTTTGACAATGGTTTTCCATGAAATCGCATGGCTATAAACGCCCAATTTTTCTGATCTGGTATGGAACAGGATATTAAATGATCCTATTGCCGTCCTAAAACCGTCCTGTATACCGTCCGTTTTATAGGGTACCGGGTAACACCTGATTATCAGCGCGTGCGCCGGCCGCGAATGATCCGCGATACGTACAATTATAGCTGGGCTTTACGAAATTAATACTTAACTAAGCTAATGTATGGTAGAGGTTTTAAGCGGCAGTTGCGGGGCAGTAATGAATTATATGTAACTTGTCTGTAGGTATTAGGGCCCAGAAAAAAATCAAGTACCTACCTTAATAACAATTGACGCACAATACAATTATTCACCATAGATATATATAGATCGATAGATACTGGCTAGGATATCTTTTTACATTCAGAAATAATGTATAAAACGTAAAATGATAAAAGATATATCATGATTCAAAATAAATAGTCCAAGTATAAGGCCTTACATAAAGTGCGAGGCTTCATCAACTGTCATCCATTGATCGCGACCGCAGGCCGCACCAGTGTGGTTCAGTTCAGGCCTACTACGATGCGCAGTGGCTCAAAGGTTGTGTCAAAAAATGGGCACAAAATGGGCACAAAATTTAAATCATACCAAGCATACAGAAGCAACCTCTCAAAACAAATCATTTATTTATATAGTTAGATTTGTTGAATGCTCCGAAGGTATATCTTGCTTGCGTGACTTTCAAACAATTCCTTGAAGCTTTATAGATGAATAGGTATCTAAAATACATTAGAAACTACATAAATAACATTCCAGCTGGAAGCATAAATACTACTTAGCGTCAGTCCAAGGCAGCGAATGCAAAACCGAGCACATGTGTGCGCGAGAGTTTTGTGAACGAAATCATTTATTTATGAGGATCAAAGTCAACGCTTGGGAGGAACGCACTGAGACGCAGAACGCTGTGGGCTTTAAGGCGAGTTAAACGCAGAGTGTTGCTTTTTGAAGCGTTCATGTCTGGCTTGGTAAATGTAGTGTTGGACGCCTTACGACCAGATGGACCGATATGACTTGAGGAGGGTGGCAGTGACCGGATGGCGAATTCGGGGGAGCGGGTATTGTGGTGTATCTTGCGAGAGGCCTACGTCCAGCAATGGACTGCAATGGGCTGATGTACGTATGTAGGTATCAACGTTCGTGGTCTTCATTGCTGAAGGTCGTGAAACTTTTTGGCGGTCAACCATAGTGGTTCCAGACTTTTTTCATCGTGGTTACGACTATGATGCCTGTCGAGCAACAATCAGATCTGTCCATCATTGGAACTTTAGGTAAAAATTCCTAATATGATCCACAAAACTTTGCCTAAATAAACAGGTCAAATTCAATTAAACAAAATAAACCACCGTACTTCTATCTTATGTATAATTGTGATATTTCACCATTTGAAATATGAAATTACCAACGCGTGGTTATGATTATCGTACTCAGGTACACTCATGCCCACCGTTCATTTTACATAATTTAAGTGCTCTAAATACCTAAGTGATGAATAAAATGAGATGCTGGATATACTTGCCCTTTTCTTCTTCGTAGGTTTCTCTAGGCTGCGGGTGGTCAAACCGCCAGAAGCGCAGTTCTTCACCACCGCTCTCTAAAGGCCTCTATTGCCGTTTGGTTGCATTGCGCCCTGGTTATTGACGCCTTTGGCACCGCGAATTGCGTCATATCATGTGGATCCTGCCTCTTCTCTTCTTTCCTTTAAAGCAGACAACCATTATCATTTTCTCTAAACTGGACGGGTCTCGACAGATTACGTGGCCAAAGAATGTCGTCGTTCTCTGAAAGCATGTATTTGAACATTTTAAGTACATATACATGTCGAACAGGCTTTTTAAAATACGTAGTAGCATGTCGTCTCGATCCCGACCAAACTACAAACCATATTAGTCCTCCAAATTAATTATGTATGTCTCTAATTAATTAATAATGCCTCTGCGCACGCTTCAACAAGCAAAGGAGCTTAGCAAATATGTTCTACAAGAATTTAGGCCACGGTTATAATGAAGGAGTGTGTAATTTGAATAGGTATGCCGACGTACCCGCATAAACGGGCCGCAACAGTATTACTAATTACGGTTACCAAAACCGACAAGACTAAGATCAGAGATGGTATCGGTTACAAACTTGAACAGGATGTCGGAGTAATGAATATTGAACAATTGTTTGCAGAAATATTGTCTACGCTGCCCGCGCTCCGCTCGCGTGTAGCAAAGAAAGCAGGTAAAGCATATGTCTAATCTAGAGAGTTCATTATAGAGGTGTCCACAAAGGTGAAATATTTTTTGATATCGGAGAAGTGGTTCCAGAGATTACAGTATGTCTGGTGACCCTAGTCTAGTACATACAAACAAACAAAGCTATAATCTCACAAACTTTCCCTCCTTTATAATATTAGCATAGATAGATTACGTCCTGCATACAAACTTACAAAGCTACATCTTCGCAGACTTTAGTTCTTTATAATTGTTTTTTATTTTTATTTATTTAATGGAGAAACAAACAGTCGTTTACAGAAATTAATTCTTGAACTATTACTTACATCTTAGACCTGGAGTTTCTTATAAACATACCTATAGATATTAATTTAATTGTATTAACTGCCAAGCACTGTCCATTACGGAAAAAAAGACTGGGTTGCACTCCGGGAGTGCCGGCAGAAGTGAAAACATAAATAATTTTAATTTTGCAAAAAAAATCCCTTCCTCCCCCCTCATTCCCCCTGCGTGCCAATATATCTAATAACAACCTTATTAGTAGTACTCTATAGTTCAACTTAACTCAGCAAAATTGATGAAGGAGACGATGAAATAAAAGACCAATTTGTTTTTGCAATTGCCAAATATTTTATTTATTTATTTGTATTCAGGATAACAACAGCCGTAAATATACAGTTAACATATGTTTCCTTACAAAATAAGAGGCCAATAATAGTTATCCGTTAATTACATCAATAAAAAGAAAAAGAAAAACAGAGATGATTTACTAGTTATAAGTTATAACCGTATGTGGAAGCATGCTGCAAAAAACTAACACCATGATATAGTTAAGATAATTTGAGCTGACCGACTTTGTTGTGAAACAGTCATTGTTAATCTCAGCTAATCTATTCATTTCATTAGTGAAGTTGTTTTACGAGTGGACAAATTTGATACAATTTCGTCGTCTCAAACCAAACCAACTACACCTAAGATAATTATCAATTAAATTGGATAATAGAAAGGTTATATGCAGAAACAGCACATTTAGTAGAAATAGGTTTTCAATAGAAATGAAAAATAACACTATTTAAGGAAAAAATACACAGAAAACTCAGGTGTCTGAGTTAATCAAACCCATGTTTTTCATCATGTACATTGAAGATCTATTTTTTTGTTTGTTTTTTTACTACTATTTATTGTCAAAACGTTTTATTTTGTACATTAACTGATTTTTTATGTTGCTACGTTGTTAGTAGTTTACCAGACGTTATAATTGTTTGTTTAGTTGTTCTAAGCTTTATCTCTTTTGGAATAACGTCCAAATTCGAACTATTCGAATTTACTTAACTCAGCAAAATAGATGAAGGAGACGATGAAATAAAATACTAATTTGTTTTTGCCATTGCCAAATATTTTTCAAAGCTTTTATCTCTTTAGGAATAACGTCCAAATTAGAACTATTCCAATTTGCTCAATAGCAAAACGGTAAAGGACGCGTGGAAAAAATTACAAATTTATTTGCAGAATACGCAATTGCAAAAAGTGTTTAACTCTTACTCTTACGAATAGTGTTCAGTTTTGAATGAAGTCGAATTGGCTAACAGCAAAATATAAAAGTTTGATAAAACAAAATGGAATTTGCATTTACGGAAAATGTGGTACGACCTTATACTGTTAACAATAAAGTACAAATTAGAACTATGTGCCCCTATTCAACCCCCCGTTTCAAACATATCGACCGCTATATTGATACAACTAAGCCTAGCTTATGACGAGTCATTTAATACCTATTAAATAGCTCGTAAATCATCAAGGTATTTTAAACTAATCAAAGCCAAGAGTCTGTTTATGTGTAAGATTACCCCATACTGCATTTATATCGGTTCTAATGCTTACGTTCACTAGTTTTACGAGTTATGTATGATACAAGCAATCAAGGGAAATTTCAATTTCATTTGTTAACATTTAACAGTACCTAAGCTTATTTACATGCGTAGAGTGCGTGTATTAAAAATCACCAATTAATCGTTTAAAACTTTTCATCACAGTTGCTCGAAAAGGGCTTCATAATGCGTAGACATACAGAGCTAATGCCTACAGCAGCAGCAGCAGGGCCTATGTTACGCCCAAGGGCGTAATGGTTTTTTTCTTAAATTTTATCTGTCACTCATGTGGTAGTTACAAAGCAAAGAGGTTTTATATCAAATACGATGTCTGAAAACGTATTTATAAACAAAAAACTTAAAAACACTACTAAAACATGTTAAACAGAATTATTTACAGATTTAATATGTAGTTACTTAGTGTCTATGTAAAATGTTTTTAAGTGTTTTCAAATCGTGGCTATATACCGAAGGGTCTTTGCATTACGCGCCTCACGTCAAATTCAACAAAATGGACGACTGACATATTGCAGTTTTTATCACAATTTGTATTAATTTCATCTAAAATGTATTTGTTTCCTCGCAAATGCGATGAAAAACATTGTGTGTAGGTATAACACGGGCGTAAGAATATTGCATACCCGAGTCATCAAAAGACTTCTGATAGACTCTTCTTCGCAATATTCCACTTACGCCCCTCGTTAAACAATGTCATAATAAATAACCTAACATAATATATAACATAACCTAATAACATACCTTTATCCGACTCTATTTCTGTTAGGAACACTACGATACAACTCTTTAAAAGTGAGGCGGTATTTAGCATTAATTAAATTTGCATTGGGAATAATTCGCAACACAATTGACTGCTTGGGTTTGGTTGGAGAAGTGGTACGGCTATATGCGCCATGCGCACGATCTCGCTTGCGCCACGCGCCCCTGCTGGCCCGGCCGCGCGCGCGCACCGACCTCCTGCAACACGCGCCGCTGCCGAGCGCACTCTCCATCCTCAACTCCGTGCTGGATGCAGCACCACACTGTGATCTTTTCACAACCAGATTAGCCTGCTTGTTGCAGGAATGCAAGGTTTTTATCGAACAATCCTTATCCGACTAATCTGTGAGTATCTACTCATGCATGCCATGTTATGTTTTATTTTATAATATGTTTTAATTTAAGATCTGTAACGCTTTGGCGGTTAGCTGTAAGTTTCAGATGTACTTTTTAATACAATAAACAATAAACGATGTGATGTGGTCAGAGTATGCACTCCACACATATGCCCTTGTGGCACAGACGTGGACCGACTGGGTCACCACGGACTATGTTGTCAAAAAAGTGCAGGCCGCTTTGCAAGACATGCGACTCTTAATGACATAATCCGCCGGTCTCTTGCCACCATCAATGTGCCTGCTCTTCTTGAGCCGCCTGGCATTGTCAGAGATGATGGCAAAAGACCTGATGGAGTGTCTCTGGTTCCGTGGAGTTTGGGACGGATGCTTGTGTGGGACGCTACCTGAGTAGACACACTGGCACCGTCCCACCTCCAACGGACTACTACTAAAGCGGGTGCAGCGGCGGAAAATGCCGAAAATCTGAAACGCATTAAATATAGAGGCCTCGGCAGAGAGTACAACTTTGTACCTTTTGGCGTCGAGACCCTCGGTCCATGGGGTCCCAGTGCGCAAAAGCTATTTGTGGAAATCGCGAAACGTTTGGTTGACGTAACTGGTGACCGAAGAGCTGGCGGCTTTCTCGCGCAAGGCATCAGCATTGCAATTCAGCGAGGAAATGCCGCCAGCATCCTCGGTACAACTTTTTTAGATTTAACTTAGCTTTAATTTAATTTAGTTAATGTTATAGTTATCATCTTGTATATACCTACTTTTAAATAATATATATATACGTTATTTGAAGTATAAACGATGCAATTCGGCGAACGCCAATAATGTGAAGTTCAATAACCAGGTGAATCTGATACCAGTGGTTTAACTATTGTAATACTTTGATTGAGACACTGTATAGAACTGTTAAATAAATATAATCGCTACTTTTATGACAGTCCTTGGCTGCCCATTCACCACCTGCATCCAGTTTGTGTGTAACTTTGCACTCGTAATCAAACATTTGAGTAGGTACTTAGCTATATTCAAATACATTGTGTAGTGTTGGAGCTTTTTGATTACACGTTTGTTACCGGCTTTAGTTACTAGTCTGAGTTTGAATCAATCTGAACCAAATCGTAATGTCTAAGTTTTTCATTAAAATATCGAAATAGATTTAGATTTATTTATTTCATAACATACACATTATAAATTGACTTAAGACTAATTTATTTGAATTTATCTACACTGTCGGTCGTCAAGTAATGAATACAATAGGTATTAAATAATAATGTGTCAAGTAAACGTACTTGACACAATTTTTAATAATATTGTATTGCACAACATTATTATGAAACGTTACAATATTATTATAAACATATAATATTATTAAATTATGAATAAAGAAGTCAGAGCAAAGAATTCAAAAATCGATATCTCGTAATGATCGTCCAAGTTAAACAGGAACGCAAAACAAAAATAAATTTAAACTAACCATGTACAATCATAATATGTCGATAAGCTCGCACACAGAAAAAAGTAGATATAGTAATAAAAAATAATCTCATTTGACTTTTGAATGTGTACAGTTCAGGCAACAACGACGTGAGATGAGCACGACAATGGCAAGAGAGTCACGTAAAACGTAGCAATGAAACAGATCATGCTACCAGGCCAGCTAGGTCTAAATATCACTTTTTGTAGGGAAAATGACAGTTAAGTTGGATGAAGTAGATATATCTCGTATCGTTGTAAAATTGTATATTTAAATATGTACCTAGGTACTCAAACGAGAAGATAAAAAAAAAGAAGATAAAAAATGGTTACTAATTTTTTATCTTCAACCTGACTTTAGTAACTATGTTTGCGATAACCGCCAGCCTTTTCGCTACAAGGGATGGTGCAATACATTAGAAACGTACAGGTAAATAATTAAAATGCGGTCTCGTAAAATTAATTGACAAAACGAGTTAAAGATTTTATTCAGATCCAATAATCCTATAAAATATTCTTGTTCTCCAATTAAAGTAATGATTTAAACGTGTGTTCTTTAAAAAAGCTATTATTTAAAGTTCATCGCATACTGGTATAGACTAATCGTATAGGACTTTGAAAAAGCCTTAGTGAAACATAAACAAGTGACAATTCCCGTGTATACGTATTACAATAATGATCTGCCTACAATAGATAGTCAGATTTCTTAGGCAACTCGCAGCGTTTTCTGAACACATGTGACCGGAGGTTCGTGCCATTTGTATGCAGTACAGGGAGAATTATCATAGCATTATGATACGAGATCCTATGCCACAGATGCGCCACGGGTCTGTGGGCAAATATTCGCGCGGGGACATTGTATTAGGCAATCGTGTACTTAATGTTGAAATATATGTAAAAATTTAAACTTTTTTTAGTCCATGAACTAGGTATATTCAAGATTATTCATATACTTGTGATTGGAAAACGCCACGTGTAGGTATTATACATTTTTACACACTATATAGGTTTCGAATGTTCATTAGCTCATTGAGGACAAGGTAGCATCGGTTACTGATGGTGTTGTTCAGTTACCAAATGCAGTCGTCGTGGTTCTGACTTTTACCGACATAAATCATATACCTAAGTAGTTATCGTATATGCACTTTCTATTTAATTATACAAATTATATAAAGTTGTAAGTATTGCATGAAGAAAAGTTTAACAAGCTCATAAGCTGATTTGTGATAGAAACTTACGAGTATTTAGGCTATATTTTATTCCGTGGGTTTCCTTCGTTCTCTGCAATACTCGGGCGGAGTCGCGGGGTCAGCATATATTGATCAACAAATGTTTCATCTGTCATTGTTGCCATGTTATCACTTATCGCAATGGCAACCATGGTATCCGAATGGTTTTTAATAGGTTCGAAAAAATGTGGGCTGTAGGAGTAGATTTCTTATGAGTATAGGGAATGTGTTCACATTTTAAATTTAACTAGGTTTACCTACTCTTCACATGCAACAAACCATTGACCTCTCTGTCCGATTATTTGCTGCTCCTGATTATGAGTAACGACCGGCGTGTAGTTTATGTTAGTAACGTGTCGACGAGCACTTTGCAATACAGATCAGCGAGTGCAGCGGAGATAAAGAACGGGTTGAGGAGAAAGTTCCTGCTGCCGCACGGAAGCCATTTTTTTACTCGGCTACAACCACACTAAGGGTGCCAGAGATGTCCGAAGCTGAGTTTTCATATATTTGTCACCTAGCTATCAAGAAAGAGAGCTGTCAAATATAACACATTCAATTTTAAATTTATTCGCCAAACTGACAGACGTAGTCTGTTGGCGAGACCGCGCTCATTTTTTACAGGTCTATAATGCACCTAAGTTACTTACTGCTTAAACACATATATAAATCTGACTAAACTAACAAGAAATGAATACTAACTAGGAATGAATTCTTTAGTGGAATTCACCCTTTGGCTCCCTTCATATATTTTATTTTAATACCACTACGATGGCGATCATGCATGCTTAATGGTAAGGAAACACGTGTCTATGTAGACGCTTGGGACACCAGATGAGTACCAAGTGCGTTGCCGACCCTTCTTGGATTTGAGGATTTGTTGACAAATGCAGGTCACTTGCTTCCAATACAGCTAATCCTCGGGAGCTCTGACGACCTGTTTTTCCACCAGGGACACAACGCCACCAATAAAGACTCGGCAACGTACTTACTCATCTGACCCCGTATCAAGGTCGGCCTTATCACGCGATAAGTGACAAGATAGAGCGTCCGTCACTGGATGACACCGTTCGATGGAACGAGACGGACGCTATTATTGTCTGAAGATGTGTGTAGTATAATTATCTTTGGTATTTCAATAAAAAAATACAAGAACTTGTCGTGCGAGTATGGTGAAGCGGTGACGGCCACATCATTTTTAATCCTCACTTCATTTTCAGTATCTTACGTCCGTCTGGAGCGGACAAATTTTTCTTTAGAATGATTTTGTTAATTTATTTACTAAGCATTTGATAAATAAATGAAATGTCCATTAATATTAAAATATGCATTTCCGTTCCGACCAGCCTTGCATCGATTTATGATAATAAGGTTGGTTACACCTGGAACTTCATACCTACTGACAATGGTAGGTTTCACTGTGACAGTGACATTTCTTGGTAGATTTAATAGAATTTAATTGTGGTTCTGGGTATAGAGGGAGACCGAGCTTCAAGACTAATATAGATCTAGTTAGACTAAATAGATCCCTCAATTGTTCCCTTAATTGCTTAACGTTAGACCTGTTTTCAAGAACCTCTTCTTTTAGTAGTACCCATAAGATAATTACTACATTACGTGTTCTGTGGATATACTGAATATGAAGCGCGCAAATACGGAACCCATTATAACCGTCTGTTTTCGGCCCTAGTGTTGCAAAGCAAATAACACACAATTGCACGACACGTCGCCTGCGTGGGAGTGTGTCTGCGCTGATTTGTGCGCGAATCTAGCTGCTCGTTTGCGCAGATTGTTATTTACCGCGCATGCGCGCGTCCACACCGGCTGTTTGTTTTAAAATTACCAGTATTTATATACATACATTTTAAATATATCGTCCCCTAGTGTTGTCTACTATATAATTATCATCATCATCAGCAGCCCAAGCTTATTGTGATTATCATGGCGCTAGCTCGATTTGTGTAAGATGGTCACTGAGTCTCTTTGCCTAGTTGATAAAGACAGTTAACTCAATAAAAGGCTTGTGTCATGTGTACATCTCTGACAATATTACATTAATGTTCCTTTTTTGTTTTGTTTTGACGCTTAGAGACCGTATAGGTACATCTCTACGAACATTAGAATAATTATTTATTGTATTTGGACGCTCGGAGACCTTATACATCTCTGGAATACTGAATTAATATCATTAACTTCTTGTTTATGCTGATACAGATCTTATATCGAATGTAATGGTCACATTTTGCAATTTTGTTTTGTTTTCATTAACTTTGTGACATTTACTTTGTTATCCGTTTATATCGGCCCTTAATCTGCAATTTTTTAATTATTATTGTGTAGGATTATTATTATTTTATTGTAAATTACCGTTTGACTTGTAAAAGTGCCCTTGTGATTATTTGCAGAATAAATAATTGTTTGTTTGTTTTATTTTGATATAGAAAAAAACCTAAGACAATACTCGTGCACATCACAATACTACTCCCTCACCGGAATTCAACTCCAGGACCAGTAGCTCCGTAGGCCCCATTGCACACCCGGCCTAACATCGCACTAGTATGTGGGTTAGTTTTATTTGTATACACGTCAAATGGTCCCGTCGCCAGCTCTGTAGCGCTCCAAAACGTCACAACTTCCACTCACTTTTCCACACAATCTTTTCTTGAGTCATATCTAGTACACAGACATGACTCTAAAATACTATACTTCGTTTATATTTCATTAGTAGAAAATCGTTGCGTTTTCCGTCAATCGGTTTCTTGGATAATCATTTTAAAACAGAAAAAAATATGCCTCTATCAAGTACCTAACTGCCGGCGTGGTTCTGCCCGCGTATTGTTACAGGAACCCATGCAAAGCCGCGGGATAAATTATAGAATCACGAATCTTTAGTTTAATTTTACTTTGTACTTGTTTGTTCGTAAAAAAAAGCTACATTATATTTCCTCTTTATAATCTTAGAATAGATTCATAACCAAAACAAGTATTTTAGTATAGGTACTTGGAATTTTATAACCAAAACAAGTATTTTAGTATAGGTACTTGGAATTTAATAACCAAAACAAATATTTTAGTATAGGTACTTGGAATTTAATAACCAAAACAAGTATTTTAGTATAGGTACTTGGAATCAATTACCGCTAGTCCGCTACAAGTTAGAATTTGAATTGATCAGATATTGAATTTGACTGTTAAAATTCTAAGATCAAAGAGCGAAGTATTAGGCATGTTGTACAATGTATTAACTACCTTACTTTCATAATACATACGCTCTTTTCGAACCAGGGCTAGCTAGCTATGATGTGCACGCGGCTGCGCCTGAATTATGGCTCTCATGCATATGTGTTGCATTCGTTAGGGTTGATTGATGTATGTCTGTTTTATGTATTCTGCTTTGTTAGTGATGAACGCTGCGGGGCAGTTGGTTATACGCGATTTCTTAGTCGGAAAATAAATAGTGTTAGTTTTTGTTATTTAAATGTTAAGTGGGTCCTCGAGCTACGACGGCGATACAATATAACCTGCATTCTGCGTGATCTTCTTTGTGACTGACAAATAGCAAAGGAGCAAATAGCAAATGAGTAGAAAATTGATGTTTGTTTTGCCTGTATTCAAAAGTTAAATATTTTCATAATGTAATAAAGATGTACCTGGCATTAAATATATTAAGAATGCCTTAGGTATTAACTGCCTTCTGTGCGAAAACTTCTCTTTAATGTGCAGCCTTAAAAAGGTAGTATCGATCTATAAATATCGCACTAGAATTGCATAATTCTTCAAACGCTTTTTCTGTTTTGCGATTGTTATGACAAGAAAAAAAACTAAGGCAGCGCAGCCTCCTTTAATGACTTTTCACTTTTTAAATACTGCAACAATCATTGTTTACCATTTACTAGGCACGGAGAAAAGTGAATTTGGTCTTGAAAAGTTCAAATTTTTTAAAGGTTCGTCACTGAACTTCACGTCATTTTAATAATCATCATCATTATCAGCCTGTACTTAATCGCCCACTGCTGAGCATTTAAGCCTCTCTTCGTACGCCACTTATCCCGGTGCCGTGCTAATCTCATACAGAAATGACCCGCGGTCTTTTTTAACCCACTTCAAACAAAAGGAGGAGGTTCTCAATTCGGTTGTATTTTTTTCTATGTTTGTTACCTCAGAACTCCGTCATTGATGAGCCGATTCGATTTTTTTTTTGTATGTATATGCTTCCAAGTGGGTCCCATTTTTTTTTTAAATTCAGTTAGATGATGGGATCCATGAAGGAATTGAGGGAACTCCTCAATTTTATTAGGCACGCGTGTGGTAATTTTGGTATTCTCTATTATAACTCGTGTAAGTTTTTACATCCGAAAATCATAAATTTGGTGGCGAGGAATTGATGATGAAGACTACAGATGACTTCTCGAATTCCTCAATTATGTACTTAAAAGTGCAAAAGTACGTCACAGGTTCTGATAAGATTCCATTGAAATAGGAACTAATGAAGTGCCATTGGTGATGATCTTGGGGAATCGACGGAACTCCTCTAATATTATCGGCCCACATACAGCGATTCGGTTTTTTTCTATAGTAATCAACGCATTTGCTATCGGAAATCAGTTCATGTGGTAAATTGTAAAATAATGTGGAAATATTCTCGTGGCTTGGCGGAGTACTAAATTGAAGTCGGTTAATTAGTACGTCGTCAACCCATCGGGCTTGTGGTCCGACGCTTATTTTTCCTGTAAGTGAGGGAGTCATTGAAATGATGTAGGAAATTTGATTTTATACCTTTCCCCGATAGGCATTGTTTTCTCTCAAATTAACGTACATGATCATAGTAGATAGATAAAAAACAACGTGGACAGGATACCGTAAAAGCATATCGGAAACCGACCCCATTCGTTATCATGCCGCGATGTCTATGCTAATCAACCGGACGGGTTCCAGGCCATAAATAACAAAGTTTTGATTAAAGAAAACCTTTAATAACTGCATGTTTATTCATATGGGAATTAATTAGGAGCCTGCGTGGAGATATGTGGGCTTTAGACGGATTGGTTGACCGTTGCGTTTCCAGAGGGATAATCGTACTCAATCGTCATTTATTAGCCGAAAGACGACCAAGGGACCAATTTTTGACTTTCGCGCTCGAAAATCAAACAACGTTGTTAGTCTCAAATTGGCAGGTAGGTACGTACTTTATACCATTAGAATTGAATACTAGTGGTCAATACCACTCGTTTTTCAATTTTCTATCGCTATTTCAAGATAGCATTTCATAAGTTTTGTTAGTTTTCGAGTGAAAAATTTGAGCGCTCGAAAGTCAAAAATCGGTCATCACTGCTGGTTAAGGCCTTCTCCAAAACCACGTTAACCAGGTTAATCACCTGACCCCGATCACCCAGGGGAATTAGCGGCAATTATTTTATATTCAACTAGGAAAAGATTATAATGTTCGGTTATGGCGCTTCGCCGGACGCTACCGCGTCGCGCTCGCTTCGCTCGGTCGGATCGCGCGCTGTAGGGTCGCAGTTCACCTAACAACGTAACTGTTTTTTCCCCTGGGGGATCAGGCTAGGGGATTGACGTGGACAACAGCCACCCAATAAACATACCATCAGATGAGAGTGGTCAAATCCGCACCTACACGTAATAAACTACCTACTAAACAGAACATTATCTTTTTCGTATTTCAATATGGTTTTCCATGAAATCGCGTGAAGATTAACGCATGATTTTTCTAATCTTTTAAGGAATAGGGTATTGAAAGTGATGAAGAAAATAAGGAGCTACATAAGAAGGTTGTTTTATTAAAAGCTGATGTTCAACGGACTTTTTTAAATCTATTATCTAAGCTAAGTTCTGTTTACATTGAAGTTCTTAGTAAAGTTAACGGAAGCAGATGAGACTTGCCTAGTTAATGAAATTCTTTTAATATGTATCTTATAAGATTAAAATTTTCAGATAATACTTATGTTTGAGTTAATAGTACCATTGACTGCTCAATTATTAGATGAATAAAAACGGCAAAGTAGGTAAGTTCCCAAGCTAAGGTTTCATCGATTTATTTAAAATTGGATCATCATTATGTTTATTAACATATTCAGCAAAAAAAATGTAAGGTTTTTTAATAGGCACAGCAGAGTACAATAATTAAAGGAGTATAAATACATTCTGTAAGAGTCGGCAACGTGCATGTAACACCCCTGGAGTTGCCAGCGTCCATAGGCTACGGTAACAACTTACCATCAGGCCTTAAGCTGGTTTGCCACCGACGTGGTTTAAAAGATAAAAATAAGATGTACTTACACTTACAACGCAAGTAGGTGAAAAAATAATTTAAAAAGTATCGTCGACACCTTTTGTCGCACTGATTTATTTTCTGTTTTGTTTTGTTTTTTATAAGTAACTAAATATTTTTTTCCGTGCGATTTTGTATTTTTTTTGCTACAGCAAATGTTTTTTTCATTTATTTACAAATTGGATTACACAGATGAGTCTACCCAGTTTAACTGCCTAAGCTGGTGGTCCCACGTTGTAACACTTCCAACCCCGGTAAGGGCATTTATTTGTGTGATGAGCTATTCCCCAAATATTTATTTTACAACTAATTTGACTACTTACTAATTACCTAGAACGTGAGCCGGCAGCAGTAATACATGCCGTTATTTGCATACATTTTGCTCGTCGATAGCGACCTGTGCGACGTGACATGCACCTATCTGAGGACGGCAATTAAAGCCTTATTTATGGCACACACTCTAATATACGCAATTAACCGCTTCCTATATTAACTAACTACCGTGGCAGCATAATAAATAGAGCCATTTTTATTGAGAAAAAAGCATGGAAGAAATTGCTGATTAATTGGAGCTTTGACTACCCAAGCTGGTTTTGCTTGAAAAAGATCTACTTGAAAAATAAAAATTCTGTATCTTTTTTGACATGTAGGTAATATGTTCTATGTAAGTAAATAATTTATTTCTATGTTTTCTTTATCAAATATCATGATCTCGAGCCGGTGCTAGGTATATTGACATTGTACTTATAAGTATCAGACAGAATTGGGATTCAGTATTTCTGCATACATATTTCGAGACAGAGATGGCGGGACAACCTGGATTATTTTAAGGATGCTTGCTGGTCAGTAATCGGACGAGTGGAAATCGAGAGGGAAGGCTTTTGCCCATCAGTGGGACATACCGCAGGCTTCAAAAAGACAAGTTTCAGGAAAGAACTTTTCATGCTATTGCTCCTAATATGTACTATGTGTTATATAGACATTCATATTTAAGATAACAACAATGTCAATTATTTATTTCACTCCCTGTGTCATCAATTTGCTCATTACAACTCCTTGCTTCAAGACCTAGACTTTGTATCCACATTGTCTGTGCATACAAACTATGCCGTTAAAGGCACAACTAATGCATGCTTTAATCACATAACATAATATCAAAGCGAGACATCGAGCAATTATAAGTAGTGCGTGCTGCGGCTGCCGTCAGCTATCGACTATCGACAATCGACATATCGACATGCCGACGTGTCGACACGGGTAGATTTATAGCGGTCTGGAAGTTGCATGTGTTAATTAATATCGACCTATTAAGACTAGGAAGTGTTGTGGTTTCTCTTAGAGGAAAAACGGTGGAATGAAAGTAGTTTTGATATGGTCTATTATGTTAATAGCGTAGTGAAATGAAGTTGTCCAGAAATGGCAGAACACAGCAAAGCTACGTACTTATATTTATTTATGATACACGATTGGCATGCATAAAAAACTGGCGCTTACTCCGATCCTTGGCTTTGGGTCAGAAGCAGTAGATAACTATGCGCCGGTAAAAACGTTTAAGATGATTATGTGATTACATAAAATGTAGACACACAAATAAAAATATATGCTTAATAATACTACTATTTCTATCATCGTATTTTGCCATTGTCACAAATGTTAATTTCAACGATTTTAATTTTAATTATTGTTTTTAAGCAGTAACGCTGCTAACGAAAATTATAAATTTTAAATGAAAGGAAAAATTGAAAAATTTAATGCTCCGAGCCGGATTCGAACCGGCGACCACAGGCATTCATGGCCCGTCGGTACTAATCAACTGAGCTATCGGAACAATCTGGTTCGGGCACCAAATCCTTCAATCAGTTCCTTCATACAACGCCTTAGGGAGGCGTGTAGATTTTAATTTTTGTAAGGTACTACCTATTTGGCCTAGTTATTCCAGGATTAGTTGTTTAGATGCTATCAATTTCATTTCTTTGTTAAATCTTTGTTTCTTAACGTCCGATGCAAAGGATGGGTGTGAAACAGTGTGAAATTAACGTGTGTGTTTGTGCGTGGAATTGTTGCAACTTTGAACCGGACCGAGAGGTATGAGTGCGGTTTTTTCTTAAGTCTTGACTGTTGATATGGATCTTAAGTATTATATAAAAAGGTAATGATTTTTTAGTAGTATGATGGTTTCAGGCAAACTATTGAGTAGGTATGGGAAAAGCTTTTTGAGACTTCTGTTCCCATAGTAATTATTTATCCTAGGAACGAATAGTTTACCATTCGCCATATCCTTGGTATTTATTATAGTAGTACTGCCACCATCGTAGTATAAAATAAAAGCTTTAGTTGTTTTAGAAACCGTCTATTATGAACATTTGTTTATTGCCGACAAACCCATCTGTTGATCACTTAGCGAGATGGCGATAAGCCGGCTGGATTTACGCGCGTGTCCCTTCGATTCCCCGTTCGACACCGCATTGTGGGCCCAGTATTCATATGCCAACACTCGATTTATGTCTTTACCAACTTATCTTTACCAACCATTAACTGAAAATAAAAAAAACTACAAGCTCTATCAATTGGGAATAAGAGTTACATTCCCTTGACTGTGATAAAAGTGAAGTGAAAATATTTTGTAAAACAAGCCAATTCGCTTGCCCATAATACGGTAGCTTATTTATTACTGTAGCAATGTTAATTATTTTCCTTTGAGTAATTGCTTATTTGATGGACTTATCTTATATTGCCTGGTGCTAAGCCTTAGTAATTTGATATCGAGTGCATTATCTTTTCTGTTTACGCGTGCGAATAGAATAGAGTTAAATAAAATTTTTAATGCGAATATTTCAAATATGAGAAATCACGATAACCAGATTAGGCTCAAGTGAGAAAATGTTATTTGACACTGCGGAATATTGGACGAAAAGATTTGCCGTAGCTTCCCGAACGCTGCCCAGCCGAGTCGGATACGACGATTGAGCTCTTTCTCGAAGTTGGACCTACCTAACTGGATCGTCTGTCCTAGGTACACATAATCGTCTACAACTTCGAGCGTAAAGTGTCCGATTGTAATGGGAGTTAGTACTACATGGGCATTTGACATGATCTTCGTCTTATCCATGTTCATTCTTAGACCAACTCGCTCGATGCTTCATCGAGGTCATCGAGCATCGTACTTAAGTCCTCCATGGCCTCAGCCAAGATTACTATATCGTCAGCAAACCGAAGGTGAGTGATGTACTCGCCGTTGATGCTGATGCCTAGCCTTCTCCAGGCCAGAGTCTTGAAAACGTCCTCCGGTGCAGCGGTGAACAGTTTTGGAGAAATAACATCTCCTTGCCTGACTCCCCGCTGCAGCGGAATAGGTTTCGATTTCTGGTCCTGGAGTCGGACTGACATAGTGGCGTTTTCGTACAAACACTTTAGCACTTGGATATAGCGATAGTCAACTTGGCACCTTTGGAGAGACAGTAGTACAGCCCAGGTTTCAATCGAATCGAAGGGTTTTTCGTAGTCCACGAACGCTAAGCAGAGAGGCAGGTTATACTCTTCGGTCTTCTGTATAACCTGACGAAGCGTGTGAATATGGTCTACGGTACTAAAGCCTCTTCGGAAACCGGCTTGTTCGGGAGGCTGGAAGTCATCTAGCTTGCGTGCGAGACGATTTGTAATGACCCTCGAAAACAGCTTATAGACATGGCTCAGAAGTGAGATGGGTCTGTAGTTCTTCAGCAGAGTGTTGTCACCCTTTTTGAAGAACAGCACCACCACCCCTCTGTTCCATGTCTTATAGTTATTACGCTTTTAATATAACTTAGCAACACAATTAAAAGCAGGTTTGTATTGCTATGCAAACAGAAGTTTGAAGTTATCCGAATGTCCACTTCATGAATACTTAGGGTATTTACCTCTGATGTGATTCGTGATGAAAACCTTCGTTCAAAGTGTCCAGTTGTAATGTTATTTAGGTTAATTGGTTTAAGTAGGTATATGGTATTTCAATTTTAAAAAAATACACACGAATACTAACTATGATCTGTTACTGACCGCATTAGACGTCTCCCCCAAACTTCTCATGTAAATACCGACGGACATATTTAAGACTACTCATTATCAAACAGTGTTTGGTTGGTGTAATTAATTATATTCATGATTATTTATACATTGCTTGTTCTAGTATCATTAACGACTATCTTTCCTACGACATCTTGCAAAATAAATCCGCCATCAGATCTGTAATCAATATTGGCAACCGGAAATCCCTAATAAAATAATATAAATTTCTAAGCAACTGGCTCGCTAGCCGTAACTTTAGTCAGTAACGTGAGACGGCATTGTCTCCGAGTAATTAGCGAGATTCCTAATCAACAAACTTGTGATTTGTTTATAAATTTGAAGACTAAACAAAATCATAAAATCACTTTAAGGGCTTGATTTCGCCTACGGTGGAAGCTGAAGCGATGAGATATAAATAGGTAGGTTTAATAAATCACCGTAATTGGTGAGTGATATACCTAATTCCATTTTTAGGATATCTAAGGGACATAATTATTATACTAATTTCACTAATTTCGATCACTAAGTTCTTTTCAATCATAACAGAGTGTATAGGTATATTTGTCGAATTTAAACTTTCGTGAGACATGTTAAAATAAAACTTCTAATCACACGGTTCAACTCACGTATTCAATGTCACTCCGGGCGACATGTTTCGAACTCTTCGGGAGTTCTTCTTCAAGATGTTTGTTCTCGCGGCGGTGTCGCTCGTAACTCCCGAAGAGTTCGAAACATGTCGCCCGGAGTGACATTGAATACGTGAGTTGAACCGTGTGATTAGAAGTTTTAGGTATATTTGTGTTTTAAAAGGGTTTCTTTGACATCGCATGACGATCTTCGCCCGATTTTTCTAATCTTATATGGAATAGAGTAGATATTTTATAGTTGTTTTGTAAGAAACAAAGAATTTATTTATTATGCATTATCATGCGTTATAATGATACTGACAGAGCAGTCAGTTTCAGTGTAAGTAATAATTGTAAATTAAAATGTTATTGTACTATCCTAGGTACAAATAATAGGGATAAGCTCGCCTGTGTACTTTGACCTATTGTGTGACATGTATATTCTTTAACCTGTTATTGTGTACAGTAAAATGCTTACAAGCATACATTATTGTACAATTCCTCGACGATCTTTTTTAGATTTAACATAGTTTTAATTTAATTCAGTTAATGTTAGTTATCATGTCGTAAATGATAGTGACATTCACCAGACGCTTCCGATATCGGTATATGAATTACATATTCAGATATAGATAGATTTTAGATAGCTGTCACACGCCTTTATCATACACTTACCTACTTACAGCGGTGAAAACAAACAGAGTTACAAATAACATAATTATGGTTTTGCTTCGTTAACTGAGCGTCTATTCGGACGCGCATTCATTTTCGTCAGCGGACTGTCATACGTAGCAGCGAGAGGCCGCGCTACGACCTGTCGCTCGCACGTGTAACGAACCGCTGCCGCGGCCGCTTAAGATCGTGGCCGACCGTTAACATGTCTCAGCACGAGTCAAACGCCAACCCGTTTCCATTTCAATACGTTCACCCAAATAACCCAGGTGTTGAAATCAACTTTCGCCAAAAGCTGTAAATCTAGGAAACCTAGAATTTATCTCAGCAGTAAAGTAAATCAAAAGGGGCACGCGAGTGAACACTTTCACCGCACGCGACGTCCTAAGTTCGATTCCAGATAGCACTTAATGAGAATGAGTAATTGATTTATCTCAGCTGTGGAAGTGTTGTGTAAAGTTATGAATGTGGTTGATTAAAGCTGCGAATGATTGGTAAGGTTGCGAATTCTGACAGCGCTATGTAGGGGAAGGTTGCTATGATTGGAACACTTAACTTCGCTGCCCTATAATCTACACATTTTACGTCAGAAAATAAAACAAGGTTGATAAGTTTTAACTCTTGAAATATGTTTTTGTATTACCTTATACACAATGGAGAAAGTATAATAATTTTAGAGAAAAATCGTGAAAAGAGTTTTCCGGGCAGTTCCCTTCTTTGGACCACTGAGTCGCCGTCAATGGACTAAGGAAATTTAAACCGATGGTCCAATGAAGGAAAAGAAACATTTTCTTGTAATTAATTAATTTAATCAAATTTTGCATTCAGTTTTAATTTTTTTATTATAACTTATTTCCAATGTGGTCTATGTATATAGGTACCACGCTTATGGGTGAAGAATTAAAAATCTAAAAAAAAGTTGCCATGATTGGACCGGTCCGATGATAGAATACACATGTGGTCCATTGATAGCAACTAGGCATCACATGACAAATAAAAATATTAAAAAATAAAGAAAACAAATGGTTAAAAACAGTTGTCCTAAATTTGATCATCAATAAATGTCTAACCATTATACATCAGCTCTCTTAAACAACTGCAAATGTAATGATACTTTCGTGATTTTTTTCCTCCGCGTAATTTAACATGAACAGCGCTCAAAACATACTCGCTTTTTTTTTTTTGACCTGGTTCTTTTGCCGAAGCCCCAACGCTGTATCGGCTGGTCTTGACTGGCTTGTGGATAAACGCCACTATGGGGCTATCCGACCGCCGAATTGTGTTTTTTTTTGGAAAGAGGACATACTCCCTCAGGTCACTCATCACTGGGAAGCGCGGCACGACTGTGGTTGCGGGGGGGGGGGGGGGGGGAGGGGGTGCAGTTGGGCTGCCCAAGGACACTTTGTACCTTGTTTGGCTTTGTCTAGCACGTGTAGATTATAAAATATTTAAGTTGTCCAATCAAATCGCCGGTCCAATGATAGCAACCTTCCCCTAGATTTGTACGATGGGTTGTTGATATGGGACTACGATTCAGTTGACCTAATGACGGCCACTGGCAAAGAAAGTCACAGTGATGCGGACTCCCGCGTCCTCTACCAGGTGATCAGTCCGCCTAATCTTCAGCATTGTCCCAAGATTAGAGTATTTGACAAGTAGACAGCAGTGAAGAAAAATTATTATCGTTACATTCCCAATATAATCACTCAAGAAAATACTTAGAACTAATCACGCTCTAACTTATCGTTGCAATTTTAAAGTTTTTTTAATACACACAGATCCAACACACGCTGTTTGACCGCAGTAAATCGTCTCCTCACTTTGTTCCTATTTCCCCACAAGTTATACTAACAGAGCGTTTTGACTTTTGACATTTCTAAAAGTTGCTAATTTGACTTTTTGTCAACATCCCTAATGTTTTTTTGTACTGTAGGTACCTTGCTGGCAAGGTAATGTGTCTTAAGTAAACTTTACATAGAGTGCCCTTAATGCATACAATTTATTAAGAAAATGCAGTTGATATCAATTGAGCGGTTTTCCATGCAAAACTTATGAGCCTGCATGTCTCCCTAATCGGACCGGTGTCCTATCTCCGATCTCATACCACTCATATATTAAAATATACCACTCATACATTACCAGTAATAAGCAATAATTATATGTGCGTCTAATAGGTTATTAGAATAATACGTGTTCGAGTTTAATAGAATAAGAGCGGTCTTATTCTGGGCAGATGAAAGTTGCTCTACAAGATAAAACAATTGCGTTGCATGTTGCACAATGTACAGTCGGCTGAAGCTAGAAGTTACCCTTTCATGCATACAAAATTCTATAAAAATATTGGGGTTACAATTAAAACATACGCACACATTTAGGACACTATGAATAATTTTCAATTGTTAAATCATTTCAGCAAACGTTGATATTGCTGGTATGATTAGAAACTGAGGTGTTCCCGTTAACCTCGCATTTTCTTCACATATACACACATTTTTCTTTAGGCACGTACGTAACCAAGCAATAGCGAATGAAAAAACACTACGCTTATATATTAATTTATGCGAGTAAAATATAGGTGATAATTGCCAAAATAGTTAAAATTTCTTTACAAAGCCGCGGTGATTATTTATTAATTTATTTCTCTCAGGCAACGAGGCCCATATTTACAAATGCCTTACAGACTAACATACATATCAATTTATAAAACTTATAACTAAATAGTACAATATCACGTTAAGTCGGGGGGCTTCGCCCTCTGCTTTTAGAGGTATAAGAGGTCACATACAATCCCCTATTTGCGTTACAGCTTCTGAAAATCAATAAGTTTCTGGGCATTTAATACTAAGTCATTTAAACAATAGTTTTTTCCCAGTCCGTGGAGAGACGCAGAATATGAGAAATGTAACAAAACGTGTTTTTTGTTTAAATTGTCAATGATTAAATTCTAATAATCAGAATAGGCAGCGAACCTGTGGCTCAGTATCGCTAGTAATGAAAACCCTTCTCGTTTACCCAATGTACTCACTATTTGCATATTGGCCAGATAAACGGACAGGGGATCCGTGGAGGCTTCTAAAAGAGGCTTCTTACAAAACTTGGATATTGACGCCAACCGCCGTACAAGATTAAAAGTTGGCATACATGTCGACCAACTCTTAGATAACAGTCTAAACTGCAGTAGTAATAGGTTGTCTAGAGAGATTGTTCTTTAGCGATAAGACCGCCTGTTTTTGTATTTGCTGTATTTTACACTGACTGTTTGTGTAGGTACTTTTATCTTATCGTGTAGGCTCAGACAAGAATAAAGGTGCACAATGCACACGAAAAATACCACATGGATTCCAATTCAGTACGTTTGCTCGAATAGATCCTATTAGCAAAATATACGAACTTACTTGAAGTCTGTGATCACTACGTTAAGAGTATGCATCTTGAACTTAAGTTCATTTGAGGCTCGACTCTTTCACTCGAAAACTGTAAAAAAATATGAAATGCTATTTTGAAATAGCGAAAGTTGATTGAAAAACGAGTGGTATTGACCACTCGTATTCAATTCTATTGGTAGAAAGTACGAGTCTGCCATTTTGACACTAAAACGTATTTACTATTGTTTCATTTTCGAGAGCTCGAAAGTCAATAATCGGTCCCCAGGTACCTACATGTTCGTACATACATACATACTTAATTTATTCTATGAGAAACGCAATTTATTGATTCTCCTGAGGACCAGATATGCATTTGTATCATATTGTTGCGATATTTCATTGTTAATTAGACACTGACGTGACAGTTGTGTTTTTTTCCTATTCTATATATACACATGCGTTTTATTAAAAAAGTTGTCATTTAGATACCTACATTGACCGAATTGACAGCAATCACGTGTGGGTTGTCTACTTTTTCATCAAAGCCTGCTGCTAAGAAAATCGTTTCATCGGTGAACTGGTTATGTCGTTTTCAAAATGTCGTCTTGTTCCGGATATCAATAAAACCGTATTCATAAGTACAAAACTTCCAGTTGCGAACCTGCTTACGTGTCGACTCCACACACCCTGCAACCAGGAACGCATGGCATGGGTGAAGCTATCCCGGCTCAGATAATATTGATTTAATTCGCTTGTCGTGTATTAGTTCGATGGCGCGATAAGCGGCCGCCGATGGAAATTGGATCTTATTAGCATAATTTAATAGTACCATTTGCGAGAGATGATCGAGATGGCTTTAAGGCGCAGATTCGTGTGCGCTCTAGTTAGTGGATGAGTCAGTGTTATGCAGTGAGGGCTTACTTGAGTCTGTTGAAATAATATTTGTGGTTACAGTTACAGTTCGAGACACGTTGAGTTGAGATGTGTGATTTTTGTTGAATGTTATTTCCGTGCTAAAATACGGCCCATTATCATAAGATCAGTGCTCCTTGTACAGTATTTTTTCTGAAAGTTAGTATGGAAAAAATCACTGAGGAGATAATTTATAACAGCTGACTTTTTGTGTAACGGATAGATACTCGTACCCATATCATCATTTTAATAACATAATATCATCATTTAATTGCCCAGTGTTATGTCGGGTTAAAATTGCACCTCATCCTTTCTTACTACGAGTCGTACAAAGGGAACAAAGTTGAAGTGTGTTGTGGGTGATGGGCTAGCTATATCACTGCGATATCACATTTTGTCGATAATTTATAGCGACATTTATGCTAAAAGTGGCACTGGAACACACGTTTCATGTAATCTGCCTACCCCTTTTAAGGATAAAGTTATGTAAATAATTACCGAAACACAAAATCCAACAAACTACAGAAATAAAAAATAATAATTTAATTTGTTACTATACATTTGCACTATAATATTCAAGATAAACCATACAAAAAAGACAATGAATGGCTTAATTGAATGGCACACACACACTCATGTACAACCTGTATTTGACAGTGAAGGACCTGTATTTGAGACTGCAGGACCTGTATTTGCCTCTTGCACTACATAGCGAATCCTGGAACCTATAAAGAGTCAGCAACGCGCTTCGTGATTATTTTCTAGTCACAGGCGTTCGAAGGCTCAGGCAAGCTGTATGCTTGCTTGTCATCGTCTTGATACAACAAAATAAATAATAATAAAGGTATTTTAGTATAAAACCCGTATCAAGCTGTAGACATAAGTTGATAAAGACTCATCATCCTCCTAGCGTTATTCCCGGTTATGCCCCTAAAGGAGCTCGGGATCCGCTTTGACACCTAATCCCAAGATTGAGCTGAGAAGCGACTGCCATCTGACCATCCAACCCAGATGGAAAACTACACCTTATTGGGATTAGAAGAGATTGGGAAGAGAACATCGTGAGGAAACTGTTCCTCACGATGTTTTCCTTCACCCTTCACCGAAAAGCTAACGGTAAATTTTCCGTAGATAAGTTCCAAAAAACTCATTCGTACGAGCCGGGATTCAAACCCACCACCGCCGCTTGACAGCCGCGTGCCTTAACCACTAGGCTACCGTAGCATAGTAGATAAAGACTATAGCTGTGTAATAACACATTTTAGCTTACTGGCAACGTTCGTTATTGTTTTGAACCTACAAAGCCACTAGTGATTAGAAGAGACAAGATAAAAATATATGAATTACATACAAAAAAAGCTTACTTTACATGACATTTCATATTCTAAACATGCTCAGGAACTTCGAGCACCTTGTATGACATTACTATGCCACTATAAAATAAGCCTTGCACTTGTCAGCACTAGAAACGGATCTAGATTAGGCACAAAGGCCTGGTCTAATGAGCTGGCACCTGCGCCCGAGCGTGTGTGCGCGCTTTATGCTTGCGGGTACTTTCGCTCACACAATGCATGCACCTACAATTCATATAGAAAGTGCTCTGCTACCACTGAGAGGAAGGACTTGGGGGATTTCGTGCGAAGGATTTTATAATAATATTGGTTGGCACCCTCATCCAGCGGACTTCCGCGACCTTCTAGATAAATAAATAATTAAATCAGGAACAACTATAGATTCGTACTCAGCTTAAAGTTTCTTCTGGTCAAGTTTGCCATGAACCATGAACAAGTCTGCCATGAAATGCTATGAATGGGATTAGATCCGAGGGGCAATAGCGTAAAATCTTGAACGAGCGTTAGGACTGCCTCAGCTACAATTGACACAAAATTAGACCAATTGAAAAAACCATTGACAGACAACCCAATCAATTACAATTTTTCCAAACCAATTTTACCAAGGTGCGAACGATACGTAACGCAATTGACCAGCCAGCTAAGGGAATCAGGCGAGCATGTTCTAGATCAATCTTTTGTTGCTCGTCTCGTAGCGACAAATAATAGAATGATCTGTTCTAATTTTTTTTTAAGAAGAGCCATTTCTAACTCTTTTCAGGAAATATTTTTTTAAAGGAAAACCATGTTTCACTTTTCAGCTAGGGCATAAAAGAGCGAGGACTGTAGTGTGCGCGCACGCATGGAAAGCAGCGGTGCCGCTGACGGGAGCAGACGTCCTGCTGTGTGCGCATAGCTTTACGAAGCTGCCTACGCCCTTGGTAGCTGCTATTAGAACATAACAGTAAGACGCATTCGTAAAGTTGTAAGACGAAGATTCTGACATTTAAAATTATAACATCTTTCGTTCTGTTAAAATTTTGAGGCAAATAACTTTAAAGCCACAGTAGATTTCCTGCATCCTGATATACATCTGCTCGTAGTATAAAACGACGTAAAAGAATGGAAGCCAAAACACGTTTGATATGATTTTCTGGGCTATAGTGCCTTCAAATCGAGTACCTAATTCGCTGAGTTTCATCGAAACATATCCCATGTAAATATATAAGTAGATAGCGCGTTTACACTCTCTAATAAAACGTAAAATCTGATTAATTTTAATAACTTTCCGACAGTTGAGCTTTGCCAAATTACGATAGAAAGCAATGAACGGGGATCATTTGTTTAGAATAACAATAATATAACGAGTGTTTGTTAAGTTTTTGCTTTTAACAGTCAAATTAAACATATTATCAAGAAGCTAAAACTCAGGAAGCTCCTTAAAATCGAGAGAAATCACGTTGTTTCTCCAAACGCTCTCATAAACCTATCCAACGCGTATCTATTATACCAGCGGACTGCCAACATCTCTCTGTCGCGTCCATCGCATTAAAATACCATCCAATTTGCATATTATAAATGCGCGTATGCAAAGTTGGTATCGCGGATCGCTCACTGTCGGGAGCTGGGCTGTCGCCTGTAATGGTGGCGCGATCTCCGATACAGTGTACTGCTGGCCTGTGTTGCCAGTGTTTACATTCAATACTTTGATGTTGCCAGTAATTAATCTATAAATAGGTAATTTTGGGACTTTGTAAGTACGGCGTACTGCCAGCCTGTCCTTACATTATATACTTTGGTGTTGTCAGTAAGTAGTCTATGGTAATGATATTAATAAATTGGGACTTTTTAAGCTAATATGTTAGTGGTAATTTCCGTTACTACTAATTTAGTTTTAATAATTCTTTCACAATATATAGAATGGAGTCTTCATGCTGCACAAGTTACCACGACGATGAAAATATCAAGAGCTACAAAAAAGAATTCTTCCGTCATGTAGCATTTGATCCATGGTGATTGGTGACCATGAGGGCTCACAGCAGACTCTGACCAGCAGAAACTTTCGGCTGCTCCAGCGGGTTCAGGTTATGAAAATAATCTACATTGGTCTGCCAGACTTATAGACGGCTGGTTTTTGCTTTGTGTCTATGTTCTAAAGAATGCTTCTCCAGCATTTCCCTTGGACTCCGCAGTATTCTGTAATCAAATTACACTACTTTCATGATAGTAAATTAACTGATCTCTCTAAATCGGATTGATATTTTCTATGCATACATTGAATAGTGGCAAACCGTACCACTGTTGTTGATACACAGAGACGAGTGAACGAGATATCCTACTGTTATTTCTCATTTGAGAATGATTTATCATATAAATACTTGGCAAGGTGCAAGAATAGTAAAGGTGCCATGTATTTGTTAAGAGTAGAAGTTTTTAATCGAACAAGCGAGCGAGGCGAACGAAGTTTTATGCTTCAGCTTGGGCCAATAATCGTTCGTCTGTCTGATGTCCGGTGTCTGACCGGTGGTGCGGCTGTTCAGGACGCATTTCTCAACCGAATCTCGTGATATTTTGTGAGCAGGTTAGTTAATTATACAGGGTGTTATAAGCACTTAAGAGTGGTGTTACAAAATAGCAAAAAGTGAATCTATCCATGATTCTGAACAACTTTTCTTATGGGACCAACTTTGTGTTATGGTAAAAAAATCCAACTATTTCATTAACTTTGCTCAGTTTAGACTGACAAAAATGAATGAACAGAAGGCGTAGCACGGTTGCCATTTTATCACTTATCGTTGTGGTAAAGACGTCCATTACGCTCTGACAAATATGCGAGTGCGAGAGTGACGGATGCCTTATCCACGACGATAAGTGATAAAATGGCAACCGTGCTACGCCCGCAGGTGTTTTTTTTGCATAGAACAAAGTTGGTCCCATAGTAAAAGTTGTTCAGAATCAAGGATAGATTCACATTTTGCTATTTGTATCACCACTTAAGTAACTATAAATACCTTTTTTTATCGATAGATTTTTAAGAAATAAAAAAAACAGGCTCGCGGGTTCTACCGCTCACAAGAGCTTAATTTTTAAATTTATTTAAAATAATATGATTTCGTTAATACAAAAGTCATCATCATCATCATCATATCAGCCGAAAGACGTCCACTGCTGGACATAGGCCTCCCCCAAAGAGTGCCAAAGTGACTGGTCCTGCGCCACCCGCATCCAGCGGACTCCCGCAACCTTTACCAGGCCACAAAAGTGCTTTAGTGTAATTGATGTTAATTAGTGTGCAAATTAAATAAATTTTCGAGAGACGTAGTTAATACAAAATTTATCTCTAAAAGCTTTAATGACTTTTCTAGGCCATAAATGAAAAGAAATGCTATTTTGGAAACATCCTAAGTATTCTAACTCGATGTGCAACGATGATAAAATATACAAAGTCCGTCTCGGACAGAAAGCAGGTAATTCACCCCATTGTTACACCTGCGACACTCGAACTATTTGTCATGGGTGAGATGAGCATCGAACTTGTGACCCTGGATCGTCGGTCATTGACTTTGCCAGCAAGTTGCAATACCTACCTAATAGTTTACAATACTTATGATTCCAGATGGTTAAGATACGTTTTGTAACGAGTGTTAGGACTTTTGTATACGTAAAATATAAAAATTTACAAGTAAAAAAATCTTTTATCTATATCTAGAATGGGTCTTATATACAAGCTCTTAAACTAAAATTGGTACGGTTCACAGACGTTACCTCTTTGTCATAATTTTAAACGAAGTCACATCAAAACGTCATCATCAAAACAGTAAATTGACATATACGAAGCATTGCGAACTGCGGCTTTCGTCCAAGTAACTGCCCCTGCGCAATCAGGTATCGGCAATCGGCGCACGCGGCGATCGGTCGAATCAGCATCGTCACTGCAGAATGCAGATACAGCAGTCATGATGCAGATACCGTGTGCAGTCAAGTGCGGTAGCGTGTGTAATCTTTAAATATAAGTAACCAGCCCCGGTATTCTATATCTTGTTGTTAGCTCACGTACGCTCACCTACTTGATGCCGCGATTTGTAGTAACTACGCGTAGGTAGAGCTCGAGTTTCGGTGTGACGGGTGGGGTGAGGCGCATGAACCCGTAAATAATAGAGCGAAAGATCTTTCTTAAGGCCCCGTAGGTTCAGCGAAGTTGAGCGAACAGAGTTTTTGAAACAATATAATGCGTCTGTTTATAATAATATGGTTTAAAAAAATACGAATAATAATCTCGAGGCTTTTCTGAAGGGAAATCAGTGTTTAGAAACATGATTAAGCAATTTTCGATCTATAGAAAAAAATTACGAACATAGGTCTAAAAGGGTCTAAAATACACTTAAAATAAGTCTTACAATTTATGCACAAAAGCTAAAAATATTAAAATGGCTTCTAAAAATCGGAAATATCATGTTTGAGGGAAATCAGTGTACTTTTTTATTTAATTAAATGCCAAAAAAAAAAATTAAAAAAACATGATTTCCGCGCTTCCGAGCACGCACTTCCATCTCGCTCACGCTTAAGCTCAATGAGAGGGAGAGAAGACCATGAACCTACGGCGCCTTAAAAGGAAAGAAAAAATATTTATTCAAGACGCTACTTAGACTAAGACATGGATAATAAACATAAAACTATCGCGAAATGTTAATCTAATGAAATGAAAATGTTAATCAGAGGGGGTTGGCAAACAGAAAAATCGTCGAATTTTGTGACATAGTGGTCATGTCGCCGGTGTTTTATAGAATGTTGATATTAGAATACAAGGCGGTATTGTCTATTTATGGTATTGATGTTGAAAGTTGAAAAAAAATGAATATATAATAATTTATCTTAATTATCTACCAAAAACTGTATTTAGGTAATAAAGGATATCTTACACAGAAAAAACCCTTTGTGTAAAAAAATTATAAGAACGCCACTATCTAGGATGAATTAGAAATCATCTTGAATTAAAAGAAGCCTCTCGGACCCAGAGAAAAAATCTTAGCTCAAGATAATTTCGCTTCCTTCGAGATAAATTAACATCTTCCCAATTGGTTCAAGAAGACCTTGCATAGAATTTGTTTGCTGTGTAGTTTTTGAACCTAGTTTTATTTTGAAGAAGACTCGTGTAGAAAACTTTAATTATGCATTCAATTGATCCCGACTAATAGGAAATTCATTTTTATTTCCTGTAACGTTCAATGTCATCCAAAACAAATGCTCTTAAAACGTGACTTTCTTAAAAACATGGATTTAGATTAAAATCTCTATAAACTTACTGCTCAATTTCATGTTGTCTCTCTCAATCTCCAACTAAGTGAAAGAGGGACGATAGTACTCTGAAATTTAGTTTATAGGAAGTTACTCTTATCGTGTTCTTGAAGGCACTTAGCAGCAATAGGCTGCGTCAGACCATCTTCGTATCAGATCATGTGTCTCGGAAACTTGTATGGCTGTGAGCGAGCCAGATAGCATTGTTTTCAACAATTAAATGAGCGGCAAGAAAATTGGAGGATGGTTTTCTTTAAGGAGACATGAGAACTAGGTAACTGATTCGGAAGAAAGAATTCATAGTATCCCAAGCTTCCGCGAATACTTACATATTCCGCCGGGAATACCTTTCCGCGGGAGATGACGGATTTATTCATATATACCTACCTGATTGTGTAGATATTACGAGTAGATTATACTTAGCAAACACGCCTGTTCATAAATTTTCAACTTCTGTTATCATTATATATATACACTACATCGATAGTTAATACGATAATTTAGATTTATATAAGTAAGATATATGTCTTTTATGTAATTCGAGATACCAAATAGTAGAGTGAAGCAACCATTGCACATTGTTCAAATAAACATTGTTCTTTGTACTTCTTTTTACAATGTTTGGTCCAAACGGTGGCAAGCAAGCAGATACAGTATTTAGTTTTAATTCGAGGATTCTTTAGTGCTTTTTAAACTATTTGGGTATCTATAAGGAAGTCGTGTAGCTGTGATCCGAATACAAGTTATAACCCTAAATTTTATTCATCATGATAGCTGTCCCCGTATAAATTTAGTAAGCCAAATTAATTTGAAAAACAATGCAGTGATAATGTCGCATTCTGAAATATCGCTATTCAAAGTGAACCTCATATTCATAGTGAGTGATACCTCATTCCATAGAACATTCGATATCTACGATTTTGAAGGGGAATATTGCACTAAGATTTTTTTTCTAACCACAACACCTTTTGCATTGCGTTTTAAATTGGTTTTTCTTTAAATCGCATGTCGATTAACGCACGATTTTTCTTACCTTATAAGGAGTAGGGTATAAGTTTACATCCTAGTCATAACATCACTTGGCGATGTCACAGATTTTTAAAAAGCAATCCCGAATCGTGCCCGTAGTCTAGTCCAGACATGACACTGTACAGACAGCTTCAGCGCGATCGTTACCAAGCGGGCAAGTTCCCAGAGTGGGATTACAGCAGTTTAAGTTAGTGCCACACGAGGCTGGAGACTTATTGAATTATCTCGACCGCTGGTAGCGGTCTCAACTAAGCTTTAAAGTCTCGTTTAGTATTTGTAATCAAATTTGTTTTCAAACACTGTTGTGTTTGAAACATGTAAATGTTTTTCCTTGAAATGGCAGGACGGTTGACGCAATATTTCTCTTATCTTATATTTATATGGAAGAGGGCAAATTTTTGTACAAAAATAGCTTCGGTGACTAAATTTTCCAAATAATTCTGACCAGGAAAAAAATGCAAAAAGACAGCCAAGGAGTATGTCCACCCTAGTAGATGTTGTAAATTGAAGGGTTGTGTTGTAGCGGTCTTGCAGCCTTAACTTTACGTAACAGTTTGAATCATAAAACTAGTGCTCGACGATCTACGTTTACGAAAGCTCATGATAAAGAATCGGGGATTGATTCGAAATACGTTTGAATAGAGTGAATTTCTAAATTAAATTTATATTCTGTCACATTACACACCTAATTAAAATTAGGTACCTCAACTGAGATATATACAAAATAAAAATATATTATACTACGATGGTGGAACAGCACAAACACACGGTCCGCCCGATGTCAAGCAGACACCGTAGTCTATGAACGCTTGCGACTCCAGAAGTATCAAAAGTGTGTCGCTGACCGTTTACTGATTTCAAGGATTCATTGTGTTGACAGACTTGATAGCTAGAGACGAACTTGGGTTGCTCACACTCAACGTAACACATCCTCGGAAGCTCTGGCAACCTTACACACCAGGAACACAACACCGCATAGGTACCCTATTCAGTAAGTACCCATATGGCTGCGGTCTTCTGTAAGGAGATGCTTCTCCAGTTGAGCTGCTACAAATATTAGCAAGAGGACATTTAGCTGTGCCCAACTTCCCTTAATATTGAATATCTGAATTTATATTATCAGATACGAAGAATACGAATTTCGTTTATACACTGAGTTCACCCGAACACACTGTATAAGCAAAATTCGTCTCTCCTGTGGTCAATAATTCAAAGCCCACCTGCATATAAATCAGGTTTTTATCTAATAGTCATACATAAGAGGACACGCTGTTTATGCGGATTAAGAGTCCAAACCAAAATTAGGCTTCGTAGCCCTTAACTTTTATAGCGTCCACAGGAAAGACGCGAACCTAAATTTGAGTATGACCCAGCTATCCATGCCGTAATCGGCAACGGCGACCCTATTAGCTCATTACGAGCGTGAGCTCTAATATGGCTTGCAAAGCCGAACTTTCTTTTAAAAAGTCTATCGCAGGTAGGGCAGTAAAGTTGTCCAGAATTGTTATAAGTATAATTTGGCCGGGATTTACGGATATGACGTTTCGAATCGAGGCCAATGAGACGAGCGCCTTCAATGTTCTTTATACGCTCATTTTAACACGAGAACGTCATTCTGTCTACTGTGAAGCAAACTCCTCCCATTTGTCAGGTTTTTGCCCAATATGCATAGGCAAAAGCGTGTAGACAACATTCCGAAGCAAGCTTATCAAAGAGCAGCCAGCGATAAAATAATCCACACGTGAGCGCAGGTCTAATCAGTTGTTTACGGCCGTTCACGTGATTGCGGCGCGTGCGCGGCCCGGCAGGAGCCGGCGCGGAAATTATACCCTACACTGCAGTGCAAAAACTCTTCAATTAAAATTTTGATTTCTCTTTTTGATTTAATATTCTAATGCGGGGTCGTGACTCTTTCATTATCTTCCTAGCGTTTTCCGGGTTGTGTCCTAAAGGAGCCCGGCCTTCGGTTTAGCACCTTATTATTAGATTTGGCGTAGGCAGCACTGGCAGCAGTAGTCTTACCAAAGTAACGTAACGACACCGAGGAAAAACTAGGCCTTGTTGAGATTCCGGTTTGTCGCGATGTTGTCCATCACCGAAAAGCTACCTACCCTTAAGAGCTTTCTATCCAGCACGGCTATCGGAGGACGGCGCGCGAGCCCTCTCGATTTTCTCGCACTACCCGTCTCTCTTTTGTTAGAACACTTACAACAAGAGGTAGTGCGAGAAAAATCGAGAGTATGTCGCGGCCGTGACATGATAGACGTGCTGGTCCCGATAGCTGGTCATCACAGCTTTTACATATGTTCCTCTGTTGCCATAGGCATCCTGCAGTGGATAAAATGGAATGGGTTGTATCCTCCAGTCCCAGTGCACACTGGGTATATCTTTGAATATCGTGGTAGACTTATGCAAGTTTCTTGTGTCGCAATTCCATTCATCTTCATTGGCTGAAGGTGACATCTCTAGGGTATCGCTTTAATTCTTGATTTTGTGTGACAGAGACATGAAAGTTGGGAGGTCCTGTTACATTTTAAAATTCGAATTGGGCCCCTGATGTGTAATGTCTGATTGTTACGTCCAGAATTCGCAAAACAAAATGTGTAAAATCCTTACACAATTTATGTGTATACTTTAATGTACCTGTCAGTGTACTCATTTATCTGCGTGTGTTACAGTTATAGTTGTAAATATGGCCGGGGTCTGAAACATTAGTCATGCGCCGGCGCAGGGCATATATCGTGGAGATAGACTATGGTGTGTGTGCGTAGATGCGACAGTGCAATGAAATCTAAATGCTTAGAGGCATAGCCAGGATTTCTACAAACCATGTATTCAATTCAAATAGGCGCGAAAACCACGTTACACAGAAAAAAACATTTAAATCAAGAGATACGAGAAATTTATATTCTATACATTCAATGAAACAGAAATCATCTAGAATTAAGGCGCCGTAGGTTCATGGTCTTCTCTCCCTCTCACTGAGCTTAAGCGTGAGCGAGATGGAAGTGCGTGCTCGGAAGCGCGTAAATCATGTTTTTTAATTTTATGTTTTTTGGCGTTTAAATAAATAAAAAAGTAAACACTGATTTCCCTCAAACATGATATTGCCGATTTTTGGAAGCCATTTTAATATTTTTAGCTTTTGTGCATAAATTGTAAGAAATATTTTGAGTGTATTTTAGACCCTTTTAGACCTATGTTCGTGATTTTTTTCTATCGAGCGAAAATTGCTTAATCATGTTTCTAAACACTGATTTCCCTGCAGAAAAGCCTCAAGATTACTATTCGTATTTTTTTTAAAATCATATTATTATAAACAGACGCATTATATTGTTTCAAAAACTCTGTTCGCTTAACTTCGCTGAACCTACGGGGCCTTAAGGGGCTACCCGAGGTTTCCATCGATTTTTGCCAAGTTTTGAATCGTATCTCCTACTTTTGCACTACAGATAGAAGTATACATCAAACGGTTATCGGTTCTTCAATCTTTTATCTCCATTTTGGTCCACCGGATTTTGAAACAAATGAATACTTAATTTTGTATGATTATTTTAAACAGTGTCTAAAATAACACTTATTTCGTATCTCTATTGACGTGAAAGATCTAACACATACGAAATCTACAAATTTCGGTTCTTCGGTGACGTCCCTAAAAACTGGTCCAGGGTTTTCATTTTAAACCAATTAACACGAAAGTTATGGCCAGAAACCGGTTTTTTGGCCTAAAATTGTTCAACTTTGATGCCAAATATCTCGAAAACAATGAACTTTGAAGTAAATATGGGACACTATATTGCTTAAAGCCGTTATTGTTAACATAATAAGCTACAAAAAACCTAAGAAAACTAAGAGATTCAGATCGAAGGTACGATCCCATACCCCAATTATGGGAGCCCCTTAAGAGGATTCTCTCGAACGAAAAGAAAGTCTTAGCTCAAGATGATTTCGATTCATACGGTGGCGGTGGCGTCACCCCAATTAGTGTTTATTTTGAGCTACTTTCCTACTGACTTACCTGGCTAGTTGGCATATTCAGACAGATAAAAGTTAGATTTTGTACTTATTTTGTCTTAGCGCAAAACCATGTAATATTTGAATGAATGTGACAGTGAAACGAAAACACGAAAGCCACCCAAAAATGTTGCAACTGGGCCATTACGTGCTTAGTAGTAACGGTAAATAACTATAAATGTCAATTTTTATATGGAAGAATGACAGTTGAGTTGAGAGACATACCTGAGATGTCAAATTTTGAATCTGTATTTAACATTATCGCATCTACATCACACAATCATGGAGCATTCCACTGGATTCCTTCTGCATTATCGTGTCCACTTATTTATGAAACTATTTGTATATTCATTGGCACGCATTACTAGTGATGTAAGGTGATGAAGGCAAATATTTATTTGGATGAGTGGGCTAGCTATTTCCTTTGAGCTACTAGTAGCTTGGATTTTCCAAATGCATGCTAGTTCTGCGTTTCTACGTTTAATTTATAATATTCGTGTTCCTTATACGGCACTAACATAGTATCAGCTGCTTGGACGATACGAACACCGAACCATTGGTACAGCTGTGTCATTTTTTTTCGCAATTCATGATTCCAAAAACTATATTCCGCTAAAGGATTTTTAATTGTTTTAGCATATAATACTAACCTGTTTATATATTCCGTTAAATCATGTGGATCCAAATGTTCGTTTGGATTTAGACATTTAACTTTTTGGATCTTTTATGTTTCCGTTGCTTCCTCTAGATAGTTGAATACAAATTATATGTTTTTATTTTTGGCCATATTGCCAAGGTGAAAAAAACTTCTCATCAGTAAATACAATTCGCTCATAAGCTCATAACAGTTAATTATTCCAATTTTTGCTCTTTGTTTTCACCGAAGAACGTCCTCGCGGAGGACAGGGGCGACTATCCGCGATTACTTTGTAACTAGTTAATGATTTTTATTGTAACTAGTGATTCTGTGTATGAATAAAAGGTGATGTTTGCAATACTTGCAATAGTCGATGGGTGAAAGGGGTAGTGAACTATGCGTCTTTTTTTCGGTTATATTATGGAGGCGGCGAGTTTGCAAAACGAGGCCTCTAAAACATGACCTGGAAGAAAGCACCATAGTGCTTTTCAAAAGACCAAATCAGTCTCACAGATATTTTTATTAAAATCATAAACAATTCAGAGGAAAATTAGATAAATAGTTCAGTGTATTGTTTTTATTTAAGTAGGTAATAATTGTTAACAATTTACACACATCTCTGTGCGTCTTACTGTATGCATATGTCTAGTTTTATGTTATTATATTAATCCTTATTTATGTTATGTTATTATTCATTATGTATGCTAAATGGAATAAATAGTTTTTCTTCTTCTTCTTCTCGAGTTTATAAAAAATGAAATATGTGTGTAATATCAACTATATTGCAATTACAAAGTAACTGAATTTACATTAAATTGAAATCTAACGTTACTCCTATAAACTGACAAATGTAATCTAAATTAACATATGTACATTAATATAACTCATAACAGAATCTCCACTACTAATCCTACATTATGCGATATCCCGCTAATCCCAGCTACAAGATGTAGGCTATATGTATGCGCCTGCGCCGTATTTCACTATGACAAAGACAGCGAAGGTAGCAAGAGTTTTATGAGACTTAATTGCATGCCACTGTTTGTGCGCGGTACGGATTGGAAAGGGATAGAGTTACCATTTGAATTATTAGTGGTCATATTATCTGGTAAAAACCATGATTGAATACGCACTATTTTGTGAGGCAATTTTGCAACGACTTTAGCCTATGCGTGCTTTTGTTTTTGAGTATATTGCCTGTTGAGACTCGTGCAATTGTGAGTTGTAGCTTTGTATAACGACATAAATTTAAAATTAAACACCCGCGATGCACGACACATAGCTAAGATCTATTCGTTTGGAAGCTACGATACCACAGACAGATACACGCATAAACTGATACACATGTCACACTTGTAAAACCTCTTGTTTGTTCCAGGGGTTAAAAATGGGCCATGTAGTTAGACTGGAACTGAGCTACATCGCTCGTTATTTTTCATATAATCATTATAAGACAAAATCGTTTGGAAAGATGATGTATGAAAACTGTCAGTGATGTATCAAAAGTTCCGATGGATGTTAAATCCACATGACTTGGCAACTACCTATTTATACAATTACTTATAACAGACCCCTAAATCATTCTCTCACAAAATAAGTCCATCGTGTGCAGGTGTTGACGTCATGACTACCAGAATAAATAAAATACGTAATCACCACGTAAAATCTCACCTTTATTGAAGTGACCAATCATCAACCTGATCACTAGATTATTTTGATTCATAAATATGATCATGTCACTATTTAACCTCATGTTAGCCGCTAGTTTATATACTTATCTAATAAGAATGAAAAACTATTTGAATGTTCTATAATCATCATCTAACAGCCGACACCAACGAGCATCGAAAATGAAGTTTTTTTTTGATATTTAATAAAACATAAAAATTAAATCAGTAGACGGTCCTATGCATCTAAGCCTTGACGTATAATCGTCTCCACGGGAACCCGTGCGGCGAGTTACGGCCGATATACCAGCGGGTGCTGGACACGCGAGTATGGTCGGCACACGTCTTGTCTAGCTATTGGATTGTATAGAGTGCGCTGCCAGTTGTGATAAAAGCGAGAGAAGTGCCATGAATATATTTAAAAAAATGTACTCGGATACAATATCTAGCTATAATGGGTACCGAAATGTGATTTGCGGATGATTTAAAACACCAACATCTCCAAATCATGACACACTGTAACTTACGCAAAGTTTTGTGTTGAGAGTGAGGGATCGTCTCTAGCTATCAACACAATGAATCCTAGAGTTGATAATGGGTCGACAACGCGCTTGTGATTCTTATGGTATCGCAAGCGTCCATAGGCTATAGTTTCTGCTTTCCAACGAGAACCGTATGCTTATAAATTTTTAAATGAAAGGAAAAAATTCAATTTTTCCTTTCATTTAAAAATTTATAATTTTCTTTAGCAGCGTTACTGCTTAATAACAAATATTAACCGTATGCTTGTTTGCCACCGATCCGATTGTTGATCTATCACGAAAAGTACACAATTACGATATCCCCTAGTCTATAATTATGACCCCATAATATCACGCCATACCACTTCCAGGAATATGCATAGTCGTAATACCTACATTATCATCATCATCATCATCATCTGGCTCTACAGGCCGGGTGGCCCGTGGCTTTAATTTATCATTAAAACTATTATATGGTACCTACGATACCTTTTAGCTCTACATGACGTTTATTAACCAACTTGACAGTCTGGTTCCTATTACATTGCTTCTCTATATTAGTCATCGGACAAAAAATATTTTCATATATCTGGTGCGCGGTGCGCTTGAGTTGACGAATCTCTTGTTCTTCATAGGTTGGCTGTCGAGTAGTTGTAGCGGAGTCTACATGTGTTTCTCCACATACACAATTTGCCTAGCCTAGCGCAGTTGACATTGCTGTGATACCCGTATAGCATTCATAAAGTCTCACGACACGTTTAGGAGAAAATGCAATTCTGTAGCATTGAGATCACTTCTCCACATACTAAGGCTCCCTCTGTCGCCCGGTTAATGTGGCAATCAGATAATACTTTTTTTTTTTACAACACTTACTTATCAAAATAAAATAAGCGCTGCAGATTGTCAGTAAAAAGGGCATTGTCATTTATATTACTCTACAGCATCACGCCAATTCAAAGCCATATCATAATACTTAATGATATTGTAGAGTTTTCAAGAATACGGCAGGCTACACCCAATCGGACAAATCCTCTAAATCAAGCATATTTGTTCACAACCCTCTCTTATAAAATATAATAAATAATGCAGATGCTCCGCTAAAACAGTATTTTAATTTAAAATACTACCCTACATCAAGTCAAATAGTAGTCAGTATCAAAGCGGTAACATTACTCAATTAAATCATTCAGTTATAAAGTAAAATTAAAACCACATAATATCACGCCGTACCACAGCCACGGGCATGCATAGCCGTAATACTCATAGAGCATTCATGAAGTTTCACGTCAAGATTTGGACAAATTGAGTGGACAAAATGCAATTCTGTATGATTGAGATCACTTCTCCACATGCTAAGGCTCGTACTGTCGCCCGGAGAATGCGGCAGGCTACACCCAATCAGACAATGCTTGATTTAGCGGCTACCGGGGCCGTTACGCCGCCCACGCACTCGCAATACAACCCTGCACGATACGTGCGTACAGTGTACACTGTTATTTAATATTACTGTTAGGCGGTAAAGGGTGTTAGGTTTTAAAAATCTGAGTAATATTGTAAATGTGAAAATTTCAATGTTAGTCAGTCACGGAAAAATGGAAAAGTATTTGCCCCACAGGTAATTTATAACCGGTCGTTTGCGAAATGTTTAGTACGTACGATTATTGTACGGTTATTTTGAATTCTAATTTAACATTTGTCTCTAATACTGTAAAAATAAAATAAGCAGTAAGGTTTGTTCTAAATATAGCTTAAGTTCCAATGTTATATCATTCATGAAAATAATCCCTTGTCATTTTATCTCAATCTATTTAAATATTAAGTCCATCGCCATCGTTAGAGACATTTCACTTGATGTTACCTACTCGTAAAACCTGAAAATGACTCGATCGTTCATTTTAATTATTTGGTTTAAGTAACATAATTTTATAAGTGGAAATAGCTTCTTTTAGCAATAACTTCCTTATTAGAATTATAATGAATTTCAATAGTTGGGCTTATCAATTGAGGTGTTGGCTTATAGATTAGGTCTGGTTCTTATGGAATAATATTACTAATTGTGATCGATTTGAGCACTAGTGAAATTCATAAAAGGTTTTGTACGTTTACCACATTAAATAATTTTTCATACCAAATACCGAGTTATTTGTGATACAAATTAAGATATTTGATGGGAATAACATTTAAAACAAATGTTTATATGTCGGAAGAAACTCTAGACACTGCACGAAACGAAATGAACATCACCAAAAACAGACATCATAGTAACTGTATTATAAACTCTAACTCCAATAGTTAAATATAAAGATAAAGTAATAGACTTACTATCGAATTACGTCGTTCTTGTCTTTAACCGCTCTTAATAGAGTAACAAGATTTACTAGCATGGTTCAATAAATCTATTGACTAAATTTCCAGCCACGCCCCTGCGGTATCATTACGGCTGATAATTAAAAAGACATAGGCGGGCCAGTTGCCACTGCGCAAGTGCGCAATACGCATGCGCGACGAAATGATCGCGCACACGACTGTAGTTGAGACAATTACATACTTAACCGCTGATTGGCGCGGTGATTAGGTACTATTAGACACTCTTGGGTGGATATTTTGAGGAGTAAGAAATTGCATGAACACGGCAACTCTACTTTATAGGCTCTGTAAATATCTTGCGTATCGGTTTGACGGTAAGTATAATATTAATTAACAATTTGATTCAAATTTGACCTAACTAACTGATTCATGAAAAAAACTTCGATGGATAAGATGTGTTCTGCAAAAATGTCTCAACTGAAATCAAGTTTGAGGTAAACTAGAATTAATCTTTTTTTATTTTCTAAACTAGGTTGGTAAATTATCGTTTTAAAGTCAGCCTATATGACAAGTCCAGATCTTTACGAAGTTTGTGGGGTTACACAACCATCACGTAGTAGTAATTTAGTACAGTCAGCGTCATTTAGTTAGTAGCTGCAGCCAAGGCAGCCGCATATTTCGGTACACGTCTTTATTACTGTAAGAATAAGGGTGTGTTACGTAATATTTAGCTACTCTGGCTGCTACTAACTATATGTAATGCCTTAGGATAGTTCCTGTAATGTTACATGTTTTTTTTCCTTACTGAATAAATAAATAATAATAATAATAATAAATGACGCTGACTGTACATGCCAGCCGGCTATTTGACACCCAGAACTTGCGCCGCGCGTCGCCGTCTTAATCTTAACGTGTTATATTATAAGTTTTGTTTATTGTATGTAGTCTGTATGTATTTGTAAATATGGGCCTTGTCGCCTGACGTAAATAAATAAATTAAACGTGAGAAGGCGTGGTTTAAAATTAACGATCAATCTGAAAAGTGAATAGAATTGAATAGAATAGAAAAGTGTTTATTCAAATAAAAGCACACTTTGCGGAACAAATAAGGTTGTGACTTGAATATAACCATGAAACAATGTAAATGTACAACAGATCAAAAATTATTTCACTTTCAATGTGCGTGCTCGACACAGGAGTGAACGCCCATTGAAACCAAATTGGAATGCAACATATGTGTCTCAAATTGATCCCTAAGTCTCAAGATATGGTTAGATAAATCCAACTGTATTTACGATTCGTATACCTAGGTAATGCGTTTACCGAGCCAAATCGTTTGTTTATTAACGACAGTATGACAACAGAATGTCAAATAAGTCGACAGGTTGTTGTAAAGTGCGAGGCTGGATCTAAACTTAGCAATGGTATTTAACTCGACTTAGTCTGAGGACTCTATGGCTTTTTGCTATCCCGAGAAACAGGGACCTGTTTACAAAATCATACCTACTACGTACGTAAAGATATTCATAACTACAGGCCCGTATTGGACTTACAAAAGTGACGTGTCCCCGACATGGGAACTAAGTAGCTCCATAATGAACTCAATGAGGCTTGTGTTATGGGTACCAGACGACGATATATTTGAGAGATATAATAAACACTTAAATTCATAGAAACCATCGAAGACTCAAAAAGAAATATTCATGCTCATACTTTTCAGCTCAAATAGGCAAAGGACTACGTTTTCGAAAAAAAAACACCGGCATGCGAGTCTATGGCTCACATAGCTATTAGTAATATAGAATGCATGGATTTCCCAATACAACCTACTGTTACTTACTTAGTAAGATAGGGTAGTGTCGGAAGTGTATAAATACAGGGCAGCAGGACTAAGTGTTACTTTACGTCCATGTGAACGTCATTCATTGCAACGCTTCTAGAATCCGTGCGAGCCTAGGGCCTTGTTTATGGCCGCGCCACGCGTGACGCGACGTGTGAAGCGAGCTAGCAGCACAAGAGCGAGCCGGATAAACTACCCGTCTCTTTCTAAGCGGTGAAGTTGGATGCAGTTGTAGGACCGATCACTTTGGCACTCCTTGGACCCTATGTCCAGCAGTGAACATCTTTCGGCTTCATGGATAGTCTATCGTGCGCTTGAGACAGCTCTCGCACGGGCCGCATGGTCTCGTCCTAACTGCTGTCAGGTCCTCACAGATGCATTAGTTAGCTGCAGTGAAACTATCCAGGGGCTGCAGAGCTTCTATGCAGGAGAAGCACGTGTCTCAGCCGACTGTACACAAACCCTTCATATGTTTCATGTCAGCGTTCTGACGCGTGCACCGCCAAATGCCTTGTCCATAAACGGAACCCAAAATGTCTGATTTGTCGGTAGCCACCACAAAACTCCCTGAGCCTGGTTTACACGACAGGGCACCATAATTCCCCACTAATGGAGTCTGCAACTCTGCACCACGCACCGGCCACACATCAACTGCGAGACAGTGAGCCTAGTTTTAGTGATTATCCAATTTGGACTTTGAGGTTAAGGGAGATGGTTGAATTTGCGGTGCGGGTTCGTTCTAGTTAAGAGGGAGTAGACTAGCGGAATGTTCAGATAATTTTATTGTAGATTAAATATCAAATGAGTATCTGCAGCTATAATGTACAATGTTATAGGTCTAAATTCGACATCAGGCCCAGGGCCCGTAATTTTCATGCCGATGACATCAATTTGACGTCACGCTCCATGTGATCCCAAATAGTTTTATTGTAAATTATTAATCATTAGTCGTCAATCATTTTAATCATGTACAAATGATTTCAAAAGTATTCTATTTACACGAGGAATAAATAATACTTACTTGATACGTGAAACGTAAACAAAACTATTTGATTTGTTTTTATACATACATTTTATTAAATAGTATTGTTAACACATTTCCATAATTACGTAGAAAACAATTCCTCTCTAACGTAAAGCACGCTATCCTTCTTTCATTAATTCCCATGCAAAGAAAATCTAAGTCATCTTTGCGTTCATTCGTAATGCAATATTCATAAAAATTCTTTTGTTTTGTACTTAATCGTATTTTGGTTTGTTGTGTCACACATTTGGTTAATTTTTCCAACTTTAGAATTGACGGACACATTTTTCTAAATTTTCTGAATGATTTCTAAATGATTGACGACATGTTAACGACTAATGATTAACAATTTACAATAAAATTATCTGGGATCACCTTATATGGAGCGTGACGTCAAATTGATGTTATCGGCATGAAAATTACGGGCCCTGGACGTCACTGACGCTTGACTATACGTATTGTGGCGAATATTGATCCCTAAGACACCTGTTAAGTCAGTTCATTTTTACGTTTTAAGGTTATAAATTGTACGGAGATGACAGCTGTCATTGGGATGGGAGGGGACTGGCCATCCAACCTAAGCTAAGCTATTTAGACTTGTCAAATTGTAAGCTGTAGCTTTTTATTTCACAAATCTCATCTCTTTGCATCATAGTTGCCAGAGAACTTGGTGAGGTCAACGTATCAAATAAAATAACTCCTTGTGCGACCCCAGAAGAGAAACAAATACACGTAAACTTACAAAAAAAAAACCGCCGGGAAATAATTGTTCACAAGCTCAATAACCTACCGTTTAATTTTTTGCTCTTATTCCAGGTCACACCCTGTATATTATAAGTAAATTCATGCACTCCCGCCTTATCCTCAACCGACAGTCGCACGCACACGTAACTCCGGGAATGAAGACACAAATCGCAGCGTCTGCGCATGCGTCTCAACTTGACGTGGAGGCACTGTTCTATGTCATTCTGGGTTTTGATGTCTTTTATATCCCCGACATTGTGTAGGTAGTGTTCAGCCTGTGCATAACATACGTCTCAACTTGACGTGGAGGCACCGTTTTATGTATCACTGTAGGAGTCGCTTTGCTGTCTTTTTAACCCCGACTTTATGTGGTTCATCTTGATATCAATGTGGAATGCGAAATAATGCGGCGAGCCCTAATGTGTATGTGACCCCTGGATAAATCGAAATAAAAGGCTCCACATCGATCCGTCCGTACAATTGGGCATAGGGAGTCCGTACGATTGGGCATAGGGAGTCCGTACGATTGGGCATATCCTCGCGAGATGTCCGACTTAGCCGAGATCTCGACCGATTAAATCTAAAAGAAGAAATGTTTATTCAAATAAAGCACACACGACAGAACAAAACAAGTTGATACTTAAATACATACAGACTACAAACATGGATATATGTTGCGGTTTTACTAAAATGTATGGAAATGATATGAATTCCATTTCGTGATTAACACGTGAAATAAAAAAAGAAACTGCATGTTAATAAAATACGTTTTTGTAAAATCTCTTTCTTTGTTTTAATTAAATAGTGTGACATGAACAAACATTTTGATGTATAACGTTAACAAAATCATATGACACGCTGTCTTGAAATTAAATTTCTAACTCATCGGGTTAAGGTTTGATTTCCGAAATGGGGTTAATATAACGAAGAGGGTTGCAAAGGTAATTTAATCATTGTTTGCCGTTAATAGTTAGCGAATGCTCTACTAGTTCGGCGTGCCTCATGCGGGTAGATAAGTTGATTATTTAACATTGTATGCGATTCACAGATTCGTCTTAACTTAGTCTATTTTCACGTCGCAGTTAAATTCGCAACATCAATGCCTAATAAAAGCTCTTGATGTCAGTCACTGAGCGGTCCCAAAAAATGTAGACCCTCTATTTTGAACAATTACTAGACGTGAAGGGCTCAGAAATAATGGTTCGTTATCAGCGAAGGCGAGGACGATAGTGAACTAACCTGTCGTGCCCTGAAGCTTAATTTGTTTGAATCATGGCGCCCTGTGGAGACACTGGCACTAAAGGGGGTTTTTGGTGTTGGTTCATTTGTAAACAGCCCTTTAATGTGGTTTGGTACTGATTAGAGGTTCAATTATTCACGTTATATTTTCACAAACATACTTGGAAGTATCATTCGATAATAATAAGAGCCATGAGTACTGGCTTAGGTTTCATTATGACGCAATTAAATATTGCTCAGTATTAAAATATTTCTTGATCTCATATCGACTTAGTGTTAAAATAGGCACATACTTTTCTTAAACATGCAATGAAATGTCGTCATTACGTGCGGAACAACTCGAGATAACTGTAAATGAATTTCATAGGCCTAGGCCTAGGCCGGGAAGTATTTTATTTATTTATTTGCGGCACAGCACCACGACGTTCAGTCATGAATATAAGTTTGATTTCTTGGAGTTTTATTTTATTTATTTCATTGCATGTTTGAGAAAAGTACTATACATATATGTATGTACGTGAATAAGGGTTGCCAGCCTCATAACTATCCGTACTATATGTACTCGGCCGGCAACACCTTACTTCCCGGCCTCTGTAGTAATGTATTTAGCCCAAGCACTTCATTTCATTTCATTTATTTGCCATAAATTGCATGTTATACACAGGATGGTACAGTGGATAAGAGTTTGTTGATTTGTCTCAATACAATTTTACCAATTTGGTGTAGCAATATAATACTAAGAATAATTACATTAATTACACATAAAATATCTCTCTATTATTGATTATTTCTTATATAGTACTCACTCAAGCTATATGGACACAGTTCAACAAGGTATTTTTTTAATGCAATCACAAGTTTTGTAGAGGAAAGGGCCTTAATTTCAACTGGCAAGGCATTGTACACCTTTGCTGCAACGTGGTTGTGACATCTAGAAAATATTGCTGTTCTGCTAGCTGGGACCTTGACGTCATTCACAAATATAAGATTAGATTTAACTTTATTTTCATTAGTATGGAAAAAAATGCAAAATTTGGAAATAATTCATAACAGCAGCTTTTTTGCGTGTAACTGATATATTATCACTTTAGTAATTACGTAGACTCAAAACCCACCAAAATATTAGTCATCAAAAAAATCGATATTTAACCAATTCCTGAAAAAAGAGGAAAAATATTAATAGATATTTTAATTTTTGTTTTGGTTAATTTACAGGAGCTCTTCAAGAATAATAAATAAATCACACAAGAAACATAATGGATGTGTCATTTATTTTTATATATTTACTTCCCGATGGAAATTTTAGTGGATTCTTGGATAAGGCATCTTAGAATAACATTTTAAAATTAAACAAACAAAAAAAACGCTGTTATAAATCAATGTTTGAAAAAAACGTAATTTTCCTGGAGTAATTAGTAATCCTAGAATGCCTATTATTTCATGTATTCATAGGTACTGGTTAGCTGATACATTTACCGTGACGATAGTTTTAAATACTTTTTGTGATCGGGAAACCCATCAAAATCGTGTAGAAAACCGAACGTCATTAATTAAGAGTCCCTAGGAGGCTCGACTCTCCATACAAACTTAGTTTGGTTCTCATGCTGGAATAATATGGAACTTTGTATGACAACAGAGACCCGCCATATCTAGGTCCGACACTAGTTTTTGTTGCTAGAAATTACATACATAAAGAAATTAGATTTTTATATTAATCATAAGTAAGCACTTAATCTCTATATTTTCTGTAATAATTTTATCAACATAATCTACTTAGTTTCGACGCGGGTCGGCAGTTCGGCGCGGTGTAACTGAGTCATCCTTAAGTGAAAGGAAAAGCAATGAAACTAGTGTTTTTAGATTGATTTATTTCAAAGATATACGTGTCACAATATATAGAATCTAAAGATATTAAATTAATTCAGTGATGGTGAGTAAGGTTCCCAGAGCTTCATCCTTAAAGGCCGGCAACGCACTCACAACACCTCTGGTGTTGCAGGTGTCCATGGGCGGCGGTAATCGCTTATCATCAGGTGATCCGTCTGCTCGTTTGCCTCCTATAACATAAAAAAAAATACGTTCATATTCAAAAACAATGGAAATATGTAGTGTTTTTGTAATTACATACCATGCAAAGCGTACCTTTATTTATCCATACAAACCCTACGGTCAAGTACGCGTAAGCATGTGGGAAGCCTGCTACGTCCCAGTAAGAGCATCTGCTAATTGCATCGCGTAGCGTATCGGTGCGGATCTGCATTCCGCGCTGATAAGTGACGTCCTTAGCCAGCCTCTTAACAACCTAATTATAATTGAATCCCAATATCCGCTTCCCTTACCGACGTGCCAGTGTCCTGTAGGGTTACCACGCTATTGGCGAGATTTCTGTGGACAATGAGATAAAGCTTCATTAGTGGTGACTACGACTCTTTCGGTATGTCTGTCTTCTCACTCACATATCACGCAGCATGGAAGACTTAGACATTTTATTAAGAGTTTGATCCTTTTCGGATTTACACACAGGAAGTGAAAAGTTCAAAAATGTATCATAATAATATATTGAACACCTCAGACGTATTATTAAACTTACAATTTGTTTAACTTATTTTAAGTAGTTGAAAACTATCATTGTAATAGGTTTTTTTTAGCAAAAAAATACTGATGGTTGAGTTCGTTTTGGCGTTTCTTCTTAATAGTGGTTTTATTTTTCAGACACGCTGGTAGAACTTTGACTTCTAAAAATGCCAATACGGCCTACTTGCAGAATAAAATTCATTTATTTATAAATCCGTTTGCGGGGCCACTAATGCCACTATGCCACATATATATAGCATACGCATGTTAACCTCATTTAACACCCCTTGTTTTAATTGGTGATGAGTAATAGTTAAGCATTCCATTTTTCCAGTTCTACCACCTATTACATCACCATACTACCCATTGTTATTGATATTGTGAGTTGAAAAAAAAATGTACCTAATACCCGAAACATTTTACCTTTTTTTTTTAGTCAGAGCACCGGGACTTTTTAGTTTTATGTCGTAATAAAATCGATCTTTCTTAGGAAGATAATTCGATTTTTCTGTCATCATCATCATACCAGCCGAAAGACCTCCACTGCTGGACATAGGCCTCCCCCAAAGAATGCCAATGTGACCAACGATCCTGCGTCACCCGCATCCAGCGGACACCCGCGACCTTTACCAGGTCATCAGTCCATCTGCATTCTGTCATAATCATAATTAAAGCTAGGTCTTCCCTTTAATACAACTTTCGTGGGCACCCTGTTCCTATGCCGGTTTACACTTAATTAAGGAATTAATTTGTGAACACGCCAAGGTGGGAGAGAGATACAAGATATCGACTTGTCTTGACCCACTCGAGAAACTGACTTTCGATTTCTATAATAGTTTTCATTTGATATTGATAATACCATTTCAATTAGCAGTTAGGAAGTGTAAGTTTGTACCTACGTTTGTACTATGTATTGTACCTACGTACATCGCAATATATCATCCTGCTCAAACTTGAAGCAGCCAATTCAGAGTAGCTTCAACTTACATAAGACTGTTAGTCAAATGGTTTACTTGGAATCTAGTGTTGTTTCTGGTGGTACACAAAGGACCCAAAAAAGGTTCTGAGCATGATCGAATTCAAACTCTAAATGTCTAAAATACTAACTACTAAATCTCACGTGATTTCCCGTGGATTTTAGTAGTGTTTTGAGCATGTTTTGTGTTCATGGCAAAGAACTTAAGTACAGCACTTTAGATCCGATGGATTGGATGGATTAATTTATTGCAAGTCAAAATTGTATCGTCATAGTACGCCAAGAATAAGGTCCAGTGGCTGTCTCGCCGGTGTAAAGCGTAAATTAACTGTATCTTTAATTGGATAATTATTGAGACTGGTTAGTTTCATACGTTTTATTTATTTGTGTAGGAAACGAGCAAGTTATTGTGTAATTGGCGAATGTAGCCCAAGGCTCGGTAGTGCGTCGCCCACGACTTATAGCATTTCTCCACAGTCCACACCAAAAACACAGTAGATATTATATACAGGGAGTATCAAGAATGGGGTTTGATCCGAGCAAGGTCATATTCGGTAGCGCATTGCGATTCCAAATATGCATTTTATAGATAATGGTACGGAACCCCTCGTGCGTGAGTCCGACTCGCACTTTGCCGGTTTTTTATTATTATTGTTAAAATTGATAATTTTGTTTTTGTTTACAGTGCCAGTCTTTGTTTTTGTTGACATTGCTTGTGTATGACAACATTCACAACAGGCGAAGGGTAGTAGGGTATATTTCATTTTAAACCGCTGCGCGCACAGCTGTGTTATAAAAACAAATGTTTTGTGTATGTTTCATGGGCGGCAGGTGATAATTTTTACGATTTTCATGTCATAAACAAACAATGTCAACAAAAACAAAGATTGTAACGTAAACAAAAACAAATCTAAAATAAAAAAAAGTAACATGCATTTTTGGAATCGCAAAATGTTGCCGAACTTGCCCTTGACCGCTTCTCACTGCATTTTTAGCAGTGAAACAAATCCATACTAAACGTCCAAGTTGACACATTCACAGAAACACATCCCTACAATACATTTAAACGGACTTTGGCGGCGCTTCGGGCACGTATACCACGTGGAACTGGTTTTCAATGGACCGCCAGGTAAAACAATCAGTAGTACGACACCACTCACACCCCAGATTCGGTGAAAACTGCCTCAAATAATCTCACTGGAGCGCAAACTCTCAGAGTTGTTAAAGCGGATTGTTTGATTGTGCCGAAGGTTTCCCCTAGATTTCCCCAGGCCCATTCTCTTCCACTCCAATCGCTTTATTGGTTTCGTTCTATAAAAGCAATGTAATGGAATGTTTAAAACATTAGCGCTGATGCGTTACGCAATCCACCAGCAGGTGTATAAAGGTCTGTAGAGACTCTAGTTGAGGTACTGCTTTAGCTATAATATTTACTGTGACAATCACGATCATGTGCCGTATATTATAGGCATTGTTCGGGTATTGTGTGCTAATACTTCAATTTATTGTGATCGTCGTGGGTATGGGTCAGTCGCAATCAGTTGACCCGCATGATACGTAGTACTTTCTAGTGTCAATATGGAAAGAAAGGGTACGTTTTATGCAGATATTGTGAACAATGTGTCACCCGATGTCATTGTGGTCAACATTATCTTTTGGCAGCGAGATTAGAGCTCACAGAAAAAAAATCCGTAATGGCTCCGCTGTCATCGAAATCAATGAGGAGTATATATGAATTTCTAATAATTTACGAGTAAAATAGGTGTATACCAATGCATTTATTAGGGTTCCGTACCAGAACGGTAAAAAAGGAATCGCGCGACAAGGGTTCCATGTAAACTTCATACACCATACCCCATTCATTCTTGGACAATCTAAACAGCTCATAAGCATAGGAAAGCTACCGTTTTACGGCGCCATCTACTAGTTTGGTAGTATTGGAATAACTTCCAACTTACTTAGTTTGTTTGTTTTTCAGCGATAATTCTTTATCACGTGTACAAACTCCGATAAATAAATAAATAAATAACGGACTTTAACAATACGAAGAACGATTTAGTTTCGTCAAGTCGGCCAGGTCATCCCAAAATTTTCTTCTCACTGTTCCGTCATCCTCTTCAAAATTCTATAATTGCTCGTTTACATTCAAAGCCATTCGACTCTGGAATTCTCTGCCCGTGGATTTGAGGCGACCTAATCTAAATCAGTCGCTTCTTTCAAAGCTCACCTTAAGGAGCACTATCTGTCTCTGCCATGATTCCTCAGATACCATTTTTCTTATTATTATTATTTTTAAATCCGTCTTTATGGCTTGGCTTTATGGCTTCAATATATGTATTTATGTAGGAATTTATGTTTGTTTATTGTATGCTTTATGTGTGTATGTTTATTATTGATGTAATTGTGTATGTTGGAAGTTTACTTCCAATTTTGCCACCTACCTATTATGTAATTTTTTGTTGCTATTTCTCCGCTACCTAAAGGTTGTCTGGAAGAGATCGCTCTTTAGCGATAAGACCGCCTGTTGTCAACATCTATTTTTTTAATAAGTTATTATGTTTATTTGATTCATGTTTTGAGGTGTGCAATAAAGAGTATTTGTATTGTATTGTATTGTAATACTCTCATAGGATTTTGAAGACAAAAACTACATTTCAAAGTTATTTATACTTAATTACAAACATTAAGCAATGTTTTTTGATAAATAAAATCAAATACGCTTGATTTAGGTATCGTTAATTTTTCCTGTAAGTAAGTAATATTCATATTGATGAGAATTAAAATGAATGTATAAAATAATAAATTTCCGTGCCTTCTTTACTATTGTTCCAAATTTTAGATTGTTGGCATTTGCAAGTTCCTGAGCTATTTAAAGTTTTGACAGGCGGACAAAAGGACACACGGACAGAGGCGCATCAGAGTTTTTTTTTTATTAGGTTTGGCTGAGAATTTTTACCGGTTCACAATCTGTTTACAATAGTCTGCGTTATTGCCAAACTTTATGCGGCTTGTTCGATAATAATGTTCCCTTTTGTACATTTATATCATTATTTATTTATTTATGACACTTTTTAAGGTGAGCGTCCCAATTTTGACACCTTAATAGTGTACACCTATTGTTCATCTTTATTACTACGTTAAGATTGAAAGTGACAAGTGCTGGGTCCATCTCAAAAACTAGTTACGTTTACCTTACTGCTTAAAACTTTACTACTTATAATTGACTCGTGTTTCATTTATTGTGTAACATTTAATCAAGTGTAATTACATGACCTCGCGTTGTGGAAGAGTGCCACAATTTCATGACGAACATAATGTAAACAGACTAGTCGTGATGTCGTAAACTTGCCAAATTATAGGGGACTGAAATGTGCCTAATTCGTAAGAATAGCGCAGGAGTTTTCTATTAACAAATGCGGTTTAAGGGTGCGGTTAGAGTAACTGGAATAAAGACAAACCCATCGCTATAGTATTCACCTTAACTTAGAAGCACGGGATACTTACTGAAATATGTGCTGAGACGTTGCATGAAGATGACCAACATATTAAGATCCATCCTATTGGGAAACAATGGCCGATAGCCGATCATAATGGAGGCAAACTGTTTTCATGTGTGTAAAAGATTTCGAAGCCAGGCAATCAGGCATCCTGCATTTCTGCGGCCATACAATATGACGCAGGGCTGCTGACTTGTGATTAATATGGGCGTACATACTGCGTAAATAAATAATAGGTATTCATTTAAATGCTGAATGAACTGATGGTCATGCCGAACATAATTGTCGAATTCGAGGCAACGTGACTTCGCTGGAGATTTGGAGAGGATGGGGACGATCGAGCAGTGAACAGAGCGTATGTGGGTTGGCCCTATGGAAAACGCTCGGTGGGCCGGCCCACGTACCGCTAGAATGACTATTATGAAAGAGTACAGCGCAAATTCGCTCGTTTCCTATACAAACGTTACTACGGGTACTACCCGACTCTCTTTCCATCATTATTCGTGACCGGGATGGTTGGGCTGGAAACCCTGCACGTGCGCCGGAAAATGTCGACGCTTACACATTACTGCCTTCTTCTACGCCACAAGGTAGATAACCCGTCCGTCTTGGCCCAGTTGAATTTATTTGTACCTGACAACTTTACAAAGGCCGTGGGTCGCAAAGGAAGGCGGGCACGGAACCTTTTCACTTTTACGAGCAAAACTCGCACACTGCAAGCCTGCAACGCACCTACTGCCAGAGCCACTGCATTACTCAATGAGTTCCTTGCACAAATCCAGGATGCTGATGTGTTTGCGGATAGTTGGTCATCACTTAGACTTAAAATTATCCGTTTCGCAAATAGTCTCACTTTTTTGTAAAATGTTACAATTAGGTAGTACCTAAGTAGTAAGTAGTTTTAAGTTTAGCGCCAAAGCAAACTTGTAAAATAACTCTCTTTTGGACGTTTTGGGTAACTGTAAGTCCATAAGAACATGATTATATAAATAAATAAATAATAAATAAATAAATAAATGACGAAGCCCTCAAAGACCTAACTACCCTTGGGGCATCCAACTGCCGATCCAAGGTGGCGCAGAATAGGGAAGAGTGGCGTTATCTTGTTTCAGAGGCCATCCTCTTTGGGTCATCGAGTCAGCGTAGTAAAATAGGTATTCATTTAAATGATGATTTCGTGGATATGTCTTTCGCCACATCTACGACTCTGCCAGCAAGGTGAAACCTCTTTTTTTTAAACGAATCGGGACTTTGGCACGGCGCTGTAGTTTCGAGTCGTCCTGTGTAAGACTACAATGACCAGTGATCTAGAAAGCAATGTTTCTATCTCGACAGCTTAACGCCACCTGTGGTATAATTATTATGGTCAGTATTTCGGGGTGAACCATCTACATTACGGACCTATATCTACAATACACGGGGGAAAATCAAGGACTTTGTCACCTCATGACAGCCAGATTGGTAGTTCGTACTTATATCACTTGACTTCTTATGACATTTTTTTTTGTTCGAAGTAATTTGTGGAATCTTCAATATATTCATCAATCTTCATTCTTTCTTCAATACACAAGAATAAAAAACATTATTGGTCATTTGTAGGGTTTTGTAGTCAGCAAGAAACCCTTTAAGTTTTGCTATGTCCGTCTGTCCGCCCAACCGTCTGTCAGTCTGCGGCTTAGCTCAGTGACCCTTAATACTAGAACCTGTATTTCGGCATCGGTATCAATTACGCCGAAAACATGGTAGAATAAAATTCTGAAAATCTTTTGCTTAGGGTAATTACTGCCCCTACACGTAAAGTTGGAATGTTATTTGTTTTATTTTTAAACCCATGGTGTGGGGTATTGTTGGTTAGCTTGTTCAGAAAGCCATTATTTAACTCAGTGGATCGTTTGCGTGATATTGGGTTTTAGAACCCAAATTTTTGTTTGCTTTTTTCCCGGATTTTCTCTAAAAGAGAGCGGGGTCCGCTTGACACCTACTTCCAAGATTTGGCATTTTATTTAACATAATTCTGAAAATTAAAATAACTGCATGTGATCGGAAACACCGACTGATCGAATAAGATTTCCGCTCCCGTTGGACCAATTTTGGTAAGGAACATTAAAAATCAACGGTTTTGTCACATAAAAGCAACTCGCGTCTCCCGCCACCCTGCGCGTGAGTCTGCGGAGCGGCATTCCGCGCTGACCGCAGCCACACGCTCGCGAATTAATCACAATTATGCGACAGCCAGAATGGGAGACATTCGCACTTGTGTCACTAGGATTACGTAATGCGAGCTCAATGCTCCTAGCATTGATTACCTGGATTTACCCTGACTATTAATGTATAGATCATCATAATAATGCTTCAAGTAAATTCTTAGATATTATTTAAGATTAATGCCATACTCATGGGGATTTGATTTCCAGAGTACCCATTTTGATTTCTCTTGACTGAGGTCAATGTCGATTTTACACTCTTTCAGCCAAGTCTGCCAGTTACTAGAGTGATTTTGATTGTGTATTCGGAATATAATAGTAAATTAGACGATAATACATGCGATACTGATAGTTTTGCTTTGCAAAATAACTAACCTCAATTAGTGAAGAACACATTTATTCCACAAAGTGTCAACTAGTCATTCCACTTATACACATATTTTATTATACTTATTACCCAATTTCGGATCTAAACTTACCAACGATCTGCTGCAATTAACTACTACAGATATAACAATAATTGGTTCCTATACAGTATGTTCGTTGGTAAGGTAAGACAGAAGGTTCAAGGGCCATTAACGATACGTCCAAAAAACTGCCGTCAACTGCAGGCAAGTGGCAGTAAATATAGTGAATTTGAAGCCAGGCATTGTTCCCGGGCGGTAGATGGTATCACCCGTGATATATATGTGGTGGCGAAGATGGACTGGCTAGGTGGTCTGGCTATCGATAGAACGGTCGAGAACGTTGGGAGCAAAAATGGTGGCAAAAATATCACACACACACATAAACATGCTTTTACTTTAGTTTTGTACTTTTGAGTGATCCTGTAGTATTTATTATAAGTACCTAGTATATGTTTATTTCAATAAATAAAACATTTGAACAAAGTTCGCATTCTTTGGTCCACATCGTAAGTATCAATCTATATTTATCTAACGTACACTATTCGTTGTTATTGACTTTCGGGTATCTTAAAAAAAGATTTGACAGCAATCGGTCCAGTTTAAAAAAAAGGCAGCTTTTATTTATTTCTAAAATCTACATCCTGGTAGTTTATGCCCATGTGGACTAGGTGGACTCAAAATATCTATGACAGTTTCAAATTTGTCTTTAGTAACAAGACAAGATTAGTTCAGGGCTGGGACGAGGGGCAATTTCAATCTGATGATGATGATTTCTAGATGACGGCACATAGTTTGCAGAAACACCATCGACATAATCGTTTACACTTCTAGCATAGGTTACAATGTATCTCCCCCGCAACCGTTCCCTAGGGCTATAATACTAGAACAACGCACTGACCCACTAAAGATGAATCATACATGGTCGTGTTCCCATATCTAATAAAACCACTTTCGAGCGATCTCTCTTGCCAGGAGGTGTGCATTGTTATCTGCGTATTACTATTATGTACGGCGTGGCTGCGCGGGCGCTTACTGCATGCGAGGACGGGGGCACATTAAGGGCTGATAAGAAAAATTGCAACGGAAAAAACATTTTCGAACGTCTTAGTTCCGCGAGCGTTTTCAAGTAGCGTTTAATTTCAGGAAATCTCAGAAGGATATAAACAAAACTAAAGATGCCTAGTGTAATAGATTCTATTAAAGGAACACAAATATTAAATTGTATAGCGAGTTCGTCTTTCTGGGTGATCGGCTAGCAGAAAGCCTTAAATCGAGGAAAACTAAGTTTACGTCAGGATGTTTTGCGGCAATGGTCTAAGATATATGTCACTGGGTCTTTTTATAAGTGAGGAGGTTTATCGATACATGGCTGTGTTACTATATTTGATGAAACCACTTTCAAACAACAATTAAAGAGTAATTTTCATTAAAAAAATTTAACTGTGTCCGCGTTACCCTTGGATTCACGCACTTCTCACTAATTAATCGGATAATACTGATTTTATTGATAAAATCATCGGCGATATAGGCGCATCAAAATCATCGGCGATATAGGCGCATCAAAATCATCGGCGATATAGGCGCATCAAAATCATCGGCGATATAGGCGCATCAAAATCATCGGCGATATAGGCGCGTCAAAATTACATCTGTTGAAATTATTCAATACAATAATTGACACCCTGCCTAGAGCACTGAGATGTTTACTACTTAACGGGAGTTTAGGAGTTGCGTTTATTAGTTTATTGTCGTGGATAAAACGTTCGTCAACGGCAAATAAAACATCAGTTTTATCCTAACTATAAACAACATCTTGACCACGGACCACTGTATTTTACAGCGCATTACTGATGTAGATTTCCTAGTATATCCCTGGCTTAAAATCAGGTTGCACCTCCATTGGTCCATTCGATGATATAATATTGCTCTAACGCGGATATTGCTAGATAATGCCATGTTCTACTTATTTAGGGCTGCCATCTTGTATACAGAACAATATAGTAATCTTGGGCATATTTTATAGAGTCGATTTTTAAACCCACAGTTATACCTAAGATTAATAATTATTATTATTATATTCCGAAGGGTAACGGCAGCGGGCGTAGCATCGTTGCCATTTTATCACTTATCGCTGTGGATAAGATATGTAAAGGCCTCCACCCACCGGACGCGTGTCGTGCGCGGCGCGTGTGCTGCGCGGCACACGCGCAAGTTGTAAAGCATTGAAACTACACTTCAAACACACATCGAACGCGGCACACGCGCGGCACACGCGCAGCACCCGCGCGGCACACGCGCAGCACCCGCGCAGCACCCGAGCAGCACCCGCGGGGCACACGCGCAGCACCCGTGCAGCTGCAGCGCAGCACCCGCGCTGCACACGCGCAGCACCCGCGTGGCAGCGGCGCGGCAGCCGCTTGCACACGCGTTGCTACACGCCGCCCGCTTCCGGTGTGAATATACCGCTTCAAACGCGCCCGACACACATCGAACGCAGCACACGCGCGGCACACGCGCAGCACCAGCGCAGCACCCGCGCAGCACCCGCGCGGCACACGCGCAGAACCCGCGCAGCTGCAGCGCAGCAAGCGCAGCACGCTCGCGGCACACGCGCAGCACCCGCGTGGCAGCGGCGTGGCAGCCGCGCTGCACACGCGTTGCTACACGCCGCCCGCTTCCGGTGTGAATATACTGCTTCAAACGCGCCCGACACGCGCAGCACACGCGTCCGGTGGGTGGAGGCCTTCACTCTCGCACTCGCTTAAATGTAAGAAAGTGACAGACGTCTTATCCACAGCGATAAGTGATAAAATGAGAACCATGCTACCCCCGCAGCCGTTACCGTAGGACGATGTAGGTACCAACATGACGAATCCATATCTAGAAATATATAGGACAACAACAGGCGGAGCAGCGGGACAAAATATAGCCTGTCCATCCGGAATATCCATTCAACTGTTGATACCTTTTTTTATCGGACTAGTACCATCTAGTTTCAGAGATACAAACCTAAAAAGTCACATATTACCTAATTAATAATTATTTCAATTATTTTTAGCGATTGGTGCTATTAGAAGTAAAAACATAAGTGACCTAAGTCGGGCCCACTGTTTTAAAGAATGGTGCTTGATTAATTTAAAGTTGTAGGGTCTAATTATTATTATGATCACCGTTTAAAGGTAATCATTTCACCATCTAATTATTTAACGTCATAGTTACCTATGTGTATAACACTGATAATTTTATTGAATTTTTATAATTCAATTGTTTTACTAGACACCCCTAAACCTATTCTCAACTGCCCAATGTAGCCGTTACATCAAAAAGGTTGCATCTTGGTACATGTTTCTTGATACTTACGACTTTTTGAACTGTAGCACTGCTCGGCTGTTAATGATAAAGCAGTAATCGGGCGTAGGCGGGATTGTTTTATGAATTTCACTTGCTTTCCAGTTATTCTGCGATGGAAACCGTATTAGTTTCGTGGTGCTATTGATAGTTTCATTTTGCAGTGAATTTATTGGCAAGTGTTGCTCTGTTGATAAGATACTTTGTAATACACGGGCGTTTAGTCATTGCTTGATGTAGTGTTGGCCGCCTGCAATCTCGGGCAATTGGAATTGAGTTTTGAAGTTCTTCTATGCTGAAGATTTGGGCAGTACTTGTTTGTTTTCATTATTTGTTCCTAAAACACTGACTGCTAACGACAGCGCTTTTGCTTTGTAGGTTTTGAAGCCAGCTATATTAAATAAGCTTTATACGAGTACTAACTTGCTCTGTTCGTATGTAAGTATGTATGAATCAGTGGCGGAGAGCCCATACAAGCCGATTCCCAGCGGCTTGCTTAAAATTAAACTGTTTCATAACTTCTTTATATTCCGGGTTGCCTGTCGAACATTTTTATGCGCCGCCACTGTCTTGTCTAGGCTTGAGGAATGGGTGATAGGTTAGGTGAGAGGTGAGGATGTGAGGATGACCTCACATCCCCACCTCTCACCTAACCTGTCACAAGACATGAGTCTTGTGACGCCGTCACGATATATATCATTATTTTTGTGCATTTGACTCTTGGTCTCTATATGCATATGTTAGATCTATGTATCCATGTGAGCTTTAAAGAACGTAAGTAAAACAGGTGGAATACAAAATAAGTCTATGGAAGATTGCAAAACATTTTTAGCCACTCGATTGAGACTCTCCTCTCTCCACCAGTAGTATAGGGCGCCGATTTTTGATGAGGCCATCCCAGGTTATATCAATAAAAACATAGACTATTTTAATTGTCTTTCGGACCGCCTTCTCCAAATTAACTCTCACATGGCCATATTCATCCTACGACACTGTAATTTTGTCCCAAAATTTACATACGCTAAGCGCTGCAGTCCCTTTTGGAAACTTAATTTTTTTTGTGAAAAACTTGACAATATTATTCGGACACAGATTGAAAAAAATCATCATCATCATCATCATCAGCCTCTATACGTCCCACTGCTGGGCACAGGCCTCCTCTCATGTATGAGAGGGAACGGGCAGTAGTCCCCACGCTGGCCCAGTGCGGATTGGGGACTTCACATACACCTTTGAATTTCTTCGCAGATGTATGCAGGTTTCCTCACGATGTTATTCCTTCACCGAAAAGCTAACGGTAAATATGAAATCATATTCCGTACATAAGTTCCGAAAAACTCATTGGTACGAGCCGGGATTCGAACCCACGACCGCCGTTTGACAGCCGCATGCCTGAACCACTGGGCTACCGTAGCTTGTTGAAAAAATTATAAATATCAAAATGAACAGCAGAATGTTTCTACTGGCATACCTCCCAGTTAAGTTCGGTGGCCTCGGGATCAGACAGATTTCCAGCGTCGCCCTTGCGGCGTTCCTGTCCTCGGTACGTGCTCGGTACACAGCACGCTACTTCTCACTGGTAAAATCCTCAACCCGTCACGTCGTGATTGTGAGATAGCATGCTTGTCCGAGGCCAGGGACGCTTGGAGGACGGCCTGTCCAGGCAAGGATCTGCCTGCCCGCTCGAAACTCCAAAAACTTTGGGTCTTGCCTATCTGCCGGCGGGTGCATGGTCATCCCATCGAAACTTCAGTAACGCATGCAGAAAAGGCCCGTATGTTGGCCATTTCGGAGAGGGAGTCTAGGCACTAGCTTCAAGCCTACCCCTCTGCCAACTACGGGAACCTTTTGGACCCGAATAGTTTCCGGCTGGCAGTTGGTTTGCGTCTCGGGGCCAACATCGTGGAACCACATCGCTGCCACTGCGACACTATGGTCGATAGGACGGGTCACCACGACCTTGCTTGCTCGAAAAGCATATCCCGTCACTCCTGCCTCAACGACATCATCCGTCGGGCTCTGGTCAGTGTCAGCGTGCCGGCCGCATTAGAGCCTAATGGCCTAGCACGTGATGACGGCAAGAGACCCGACGGGATGACTCTCGTGCCTTGAAAACGGGGGCGGCCCTTAGTCTGGGATGCCACTTGTGTCGATACCCTAGCGCCGTCCCACCTGGGCACGACGTCGTCGAGGGCTAGCGGAGCGGCCGCCGTGGCTGAGGCAGCAAAGCGCCGCAAATATACAACTCTTGACGAGAACTACGTATTTGCGGCGTTTGCCGTGGGGACCTTGGGTCCTTGGGGTCAGGATGCAATTAAACTTTTAAAAAAGCTAAGCTATATGCTCATCCGGACCTCTGGTGACCGTAGGGCTGGCTCGTTCCTCGCACAACGTATTGGCATTGCCATTCAGCGAGGCAACACAGCCAGTGTCATGGGCACTCTGCCCAGTGGCAATGATTTGTGGGAAATATATATGTATATATTTTTACATGGGTTTCTGCGAGTCCGATTTAAACCTGGTAACTTTGTTTATAGAAAGTACTTTTTTTTTTGTAGTTAAGATGTAAAATTAAATAAAAATGATCATATTCATTGATTCATATTAATTAAAAGGTCTTTTTAGGAAATGTGACGGTATTTTACCGACCCGTATTCATTGTCCGCGAGTGTAGTTTAGGTTCGCATAGTTTAAGTTAGTTTGTAAGTTTTTTGTTTTATCTTTCTGTTGTTTTTCTTTCATGGTTAGTCATTAAATACATTTAGTTGAGATTTGGCATACTAATGTAACTTCGGTGACAATGCAATTTAACCACTGATCTGATAATGAAGATGGATGATGGCCATAGGAAGTCTAAAATCATACAAGATTTAATCAATCTTTTAAGCTCATTTGAACCATCTCAGCGAGTAGTTGATGAATGTACAAATAAACTACATTCGAAGTTCTTCGAAGTGCCTGCGTAAATTAAGGGGGTCATTGGAGCCAATAAATGCCAACCTCTACATTCCTAACACAGAACTAAAGTAACTATCCGTGTTCACATGTGATACGATACATAGAACCAATATCCAGTAACACAGCACTAAGATACAAATAGACATGTCCCAGCGAAATACACCCTGACATCGTACGCCATCGATTACTATTAATATTAAATACTAACCAGTTCTCTTACAAACCTCGTATCTTTCAAATAAAAAAAATCAAATCATAATCTAAGTCGTAGCCCATAAGGATGAATTTCTCAAGGTGGCGGTGCATAGATTGGAACTGATGGAAGTACTAAATGAGTTCTACAAGCTCAGGAATTTGTACCTTATTGAGCACCACAATTTAGCCACGGGAGTTGTTTCGCGTATCCAAGTAATGGCGTGTATTTATCTAAAAGACGTGCGTACGCGCTCGGTCGTTTCGTAAAATCGAAGTCCATAGACGGATCATTATTATGTGCAAATATCGGATAGCTATCAACATTCTGTTTCAGGAAATTGGTGCCAGAGGTGGCTGGTGATAATTTATAATTTAACGAGCTATAAAACTCCGTGTAACAATGATGATGATTAAGCATATAGGTATTCCTGTTATCCCTCATTAGGGACAAAGAGCTCACAGAAGGGTTCTCCTCTATATACGTTGTTGCGCGACTTCTTGTAGCTCTTTCCTGCTGAGACCAGGGCTGTTATTCGCTAAGCGCTAATGCGGCTCACCCCGCCGGTCACCCAGCATGAAACTAGACTTCTACCTACGCATTGAGGTGTCAAGATATAATTTATTGAATCAGGCGTTACTTTGCGGAAGTCCATGATATATTAGGAGAACAATATTTCTTTGCTATTCCGCTAAAAAACGTGCTGGTCTATTAGTGAAGATAAGATGCAACTATTTGCGTAAAAACATGCAAAAAAATACAGCAAACCACCACCAATAATGACAAAAACCTCGACACGTGTTTCGCCTCTCTACGAGGCATCATCAGGAGATGCTGGCAGGAGATGTTGCTTGCGCCACGTCCACTGAGCAAATGACCCGCCCTTTTTTTTTTTTTTTTTTTTTTTTTTTTTTTTTTTTTTTTTTTTTTTTTTTTGACCCTGACTGTTGCTATAATAGGACGGACCCAATATAGCGGTCGAACTGCGTGGTTGGAGGGTGGCCTGGGGAAAATCCAGGGGAAGCCTCCGGCACGACCACGCGGGGAAGTTTGTACACTGGAATACTCTAAGAGTTTGCGCTCCAGTGAGATTGGTTGAACGGTATCAACCGAATCTGGGGTGTGAGTGGTATCGAACTACTGGGAGTTTTATCGCTGGTTCGCTAAAACCTAGCCTAGCTGAGAAGAGTCCAGCAAGAAACTCAGCTAGGCCCGACTTGCGTCGGACTGACTCTACCCGGTATGCGGCGGTACCGGGACGAAAGCGGACTGTATGTGTCTGTGTTGTCTCGCGGTGGACGTCCCCGCCGGCGGGAACGCTGAAGTGTACGCGATGTGTTGGACGCCGAAAGCGCAGCGTTCCATCTTTCGATGGACGCTGTGATTTCGTCGTCCGGGTCCGTGAGTGTGTGCCTAGGACGCCGGACCGTGCGGCCCCTAATCAGTGAGCGCCGAGTAACGACAGAGGGGGGAGGGATGGGGACGTAGTCAGCAGCCTTCCTAACTAACGGATTCCTATGGTGGGGAGCGTTATCAAAATAACGTCTGGCAGCCTGCTTAAAGAAACCATACATGGTGCTAATCTCCATGTCGTGGTGCAGGCTGAGGTTCGATTGGTACCACGGGGCACCAGTCGCCCTTCGGAGAAAACGATTCTGAATGACCCGCCCGGAGCCATCCGCCATATTTATATTCTGTCCCCCCATACTACCGTTCATGCGTGAAAGAGATGGAAGAACACGTAACAACGGTGATGACGCAACATTCAATTGTTCGTTGATAATAACGCCTCTAATGCTGTACCTAATTATTTCTAATTGTTCTAGAACACTTAGACGCAATCCTTTTTCGCAAACATGCAAGATGTTGAAAGAATGATTGTCAGATAACGCATGGTTATTCTCCAATAAATGTTTTGCGAAATTAGACTTGTCCGGGTGATTATGCCGATACGACGCAACATGTTCCTTATACCTTGTGCTAAAACTACGGCCTGTTTGTCCCACATAAACTTTATTGCAATTATCACAGGCAAGTTTGTAGACTCCCGACTTTTTGGCACTTTCCACTTTCTCCTTGCCATTGCACAGTCTAAAGCGCAAGGTGTTATTCGTTTTGAAAGCCACGTTTATGTCGTTAGACTTTAAAATATTGTAGATCTTATCAGACAACTTGCCAACATAAGTTATGCTTGCTTTGTACTTTTTAGGTGGGTCCGAAGATCGTGCAGCGTACAGAAGATAGTTTGTCATTCTAGCCCGTTTTTTCCTAATAATACCATCCACATGAGACTTGCTGTAACCGTTTGAAATTGCTAAATGGTATATATTATTTAATTCCATTTTATAATGAATATCAGAAAGAGGCACTGTCAATAACCTATGTGCATAACAATGAAAAGCAGCTAACTTATGTTGCCATGGATGAGCGGAAGAAGCCGGGATAACAGTATCTGTATGCGTAGGCTTACGGTAAATTTGGAATTGATGTTTGTTATCCACCTTAGTAATCGTTAAATCCAAGAAATTCAGTGAGTTATTCTGTTCTAATTCCTTCTTAAACTTGATTTTAGGATGCTTGTTGTTGATTTCATTCACAAAAATATCCAGTTGACTCATACTACCCGTCCAACAAATAATCAAATCATCAACATACCGAAAATAATATAATATATTATTATTATCCACAATGTGTTGGTTCTCAAAATGATCCATGAAAATATCTGCCATCAAAGGACTAAGTGGGGAACCCATTGCCAAACCATCACCTTGCAGATAATATTGCCCCCCAAATCTAAAATAATTCTGTCGCATACAGACTGTCGCCAATTCTATTAATTCATCTACCTCCCCTGGGTGCAGCCTCTGTTTTTCAAAAAGTGCCCTGAGAATGTCTAAAGTATTCAAATATGGTACATTTGTAAACAAACTATCCACATCCAGCGACAAAAGAATAGCATTTTGTGGCATGTTGATGTCTTTGATCCTTTCGATTAAATCCAAACTATTCTTTAAACAGTATTTTGGTTCAAAATTAGACTTCTGTCTTATGATACCATTCAACCTCTTAGCCAATTTATAAGTCGGTGCACTCAAATACGAGACAACTGGACGAATCGGGATATTGTCTTTATGAATTTTTGGAAGACCATACAGAATTGGTGCTTGAGGATTCATGGATATGACCGTGTTTTTCTGATGCTCGGTTTCAAAGACAAACATAGAGTTCTTGACAACATTTCTTAGATCTTTCTGGAAACCAGGCGTTGGGTCCTTCCGTAAAACCGAAAAACCATCAACCTGTATAAGATCCATTACTTTCTGGTTATATTGTTCCCTACCCATGATGACTATGCAATTCCCTTTGTCTGCTTTTGACACCACTAAATCGTTGTCATCGACTTTCTGTTGAATAGACCTCAGCAATAACCAGTCAGAGTCAGGCGCACTCCTCCTCAATGGACATGTCTTTTTTAATGCATTCGCTACGGTGAGCTTTGCATCCATATCATTATTGTTAAGAACTATCGCAACCTCTGCGTCCACAGCTACATTTTCCAAAACTTTTTGAGACATCTTAGGCCTTAAGTTATACTTTAATCCCTTATCTAACAGTTTGACCTCATCTTCCAAAAACTCAATGCCGGTTAGGTTTTTTACACGAGGGTGGAAACTGTGCAGAGTCGTTAGGGCATCACGCCTTTCTGTTAAGTTGAAATCCGAACCCGACCTAGTAAGCCTATGTAGTTTATCGATCTGTTTCACATACATTTGGTGCGCAAGCTCAGAGGCAAAATATCTCGCTTTTTGGTCTAAAATATCAAATTCAATGTTGTGCAATTTAAAGGAAAGCTCTGAATACAAAACTTTAAGGTGTAGCTTTAAGTTATCCCTAATTGAAAACCAAGATCGTGATTCTTCATTCAGCCATATTTTCCGAGCTCTATTAATAGCCACCTGAGATGCCCTACTAGAACTATTACAACGTATGTTGATATAATTAGGTACCACATTCAGACGTTTACACTGTTGATTAAACCAAACGTTCTGGACAGCTGCTCGGTGTTGTTTAGTTAGTTTGACATAAAGTCGTGCCTGTTCGGCTATGCTTGCCGTTTTCAAATAATTTATTGAATCAGGCGTTACTTTGCGGAAGTCCATGATATATTAGGAGAACAATATTTCTTTGCTATTCCGCTAAAAAACGTGCTGGTCTATTAGTGAAGATAAGATGCAACTATTTGCGTAAAAACATGCAAAAAATTACAGCAAACCACCACCAATAATGACAAAAACCTCGACACGTGTTTCGCCTCTCTACGAGGCATCATCAGGAGATGCTGGCAGGAGATGTTGCTTGCGCCACGTCCACTGAGCAAATGACCCGCCCGGAGCCATCCGCCATATTTATATTCTGTCCCCCCATACTACCGTTCATGCGTGAAAGAGATGGAAGAACACGTAACAACGGTGATGACGCAACATTCAATTGTTCGTTGATAATAACGCCTCTATTGCTGTACCTAATTATTTCTAATTGTTCTAGAACACTTAGACGCAATCCTTTTTCGCAAACATGCAAGATGTTGAAAGAATGATTGTCAGATAACGCATGGTTATTCTCCAATAAATGTTTTGCGAAATTAGACTTGTCCGGGTGATTATGCCGATACGACGCAACATGTTCCTTATACCTTGTGCTAAAACTAAAAAAAGAAAGAAAAAAGAAAGAAGAAAGAAAGAAAGAAAGAAAGAAAGAAAGAAGAAAGGAAGAAAGAAGAAAGAAAGTGCCAAAAAGTCGGGAGTCTACAAACTTGCCTGTGATAATTGCAATAAAGTTTATGTGGGACAAACAGGCCGTAGTTTTAGCACAAGGTATAAGGAACATGTTGCGTCGTATCGGCATAATCACCCGGACAAGTCTAATTTCGCAAAACATTTATTGGAGAATAACCATGCGTTATCTGACAATCATTCTTTCAACATCTTGCATGTTTGCGAAAAAGGATTGCGTCTAAGTGTTCTAGAACAATTAGAAATAATTAGGTACAGCAATAGAGGCGTTATTATCAACGAACAATTGAATGTTGCGTCATCACCGTTGTTACGTGTTCTTCCATCTCTTTCACGCATGAACGGTAGTATGGGGGGACAGAATATAAATATGGCGGATGGCTCCGGGCGGGTCATTTGCTCAGTGGACGTGGCGCAAGCAACATCTCCTGCCAGCATCTCCTGATGATGCCTCGTAGAGAGGCGAAACACGTGTCGAGGTTTTTGTCATTATTGGTGGTGGTTTGCTGTAATTTTTTGCATGTTTTTACGCAAATAGTTGCATCTTATCTTCACTAATAGACCAGCACGTTTTTTAGCGGAATAGCAAAGAAATATTGTTCTCCTAATATATCATGGACTTCCGCAAAGTAACGCCTGATTCAATAAATTATTTGAAAACGGCAAGCATAGCCGAACAGGCACGACTTTATGTCAAACTAACTAAACAACACCGAGCAGCTGTCCAGAACGTTTGGTTTAATCAACAGTGTAAACGTCTGAATGTGGTACCTAATTATATCAACATACGTTGTAATAGTTCTAGTAGGGCATCTCAGGTGGCTATTAATAGAGCTCGGAAAATATGGCTGAATGAAGAATCACGATCTTGGTTTTCAATTAGGGATAACTTAAAGCTACACCTTAAAGTTTTGTATTCAGAGCTTTCCTTTAAATTGCACAACATTGAATTTGATATTTTAGACCAAAAAGCGAGATATTTTGCCTCTGAGCTTGCGCACCAAATGTATGTGAAACAGATCGATAAACTACATAGGCTTACTAGGTCGGGTTCGGATTTCAACTTAACAGAAAGGCGTGATGCCCTAACGACTCTGCACAGTTTCCACCCTCGTGTAAAAAACCTAACCGGCATTGAGTTTTTGGAAGATGAGGTCAAACTGTTAGATAAGGGATTAAAGTATAACTTAAGGCCTAAGATGTCTCAAAAAGTTTTGGAAAATGTAGCTGTGGACGCAGAGGTTGCGATAGTTCTTAACAATAATGATATGGATGCAAAGCTCACCGTAGCGAATGCATTAAAAAAGACATGTCCATTGAGGAGGAGTGCGCCTGACTCTGACTGGTTATTGCTGAGGTCTATTCAACAGAAAGTCGATGACAACGATTTAGTGGTGTCAAAAGCAGACAAAGGGAATTGCATAGTCATCATGGGTAGGGAACAATATAACCAGAAAGTAATGGATCTTATACAGGATGATGGTTTTTCGGTTTTACGGAAGGACCCAACGCCTGGTTTCCAGAAAGATCTAAGAAATGTTGTCAAGAACTCTATGTTTGTCTTTGAAACCGAGCATCAGAAAAACACGGTCATATCCATGAATCCTCAAGCACCAATTCTGTATGGTCTTCCAAAAATTCATAAAGACAATATCCCGATTCGTCCAGTTGTCTCGTATTTGAGTGCACCGACTTATAAATTGGCTAAGAGGTTGAATGGTATCATAAGACAGAAGTCTAATTTTGAACCAAAATACTGTTTAAAGAATAGTTTGGATTTAATCGAAAGGATCAAAGACATCAACATGCCACAAAATGCTATTCTTTTGTCGCTGGATGTGGATAGTTTGTTTACAAATGTACCATATTTGAATACTTTAGACATTCTCAGGGCACTTTTTGAAAAACAGAGGCTGCACCCAGGGGAGGTAGATGAATTAATAGAATTGGCGACAGTCTGTATGCGACAGAATTATTTTAGATTTGGGGGGCAATATTATCTGCAAGGTGATGGTTTGGCAATGGGTTCCCCACTTAGTCCTTTGATGGCAGATATTTTCATGGATCATTTTGAGAACCAACACATTGTGGATAATAATAATATATTATATTATTTTCGGTATGTTGATGATTTGATTATTTGTTGGACGGGTAGTATGAGTCAACTGGATATTTTTGTGAATGAAATCAACAACAAGCATCCTAAAATCAAGTTTAAGAAGGAATTAGAACAGAATAACTCACTGAATTTCTTGGATTTAACGATTACTAAGGTGGATAACAAACATCAATTCCAAATTTACCGTAAGCCTACGCATACAGATACTGTTATCCCGGCTTCTTCCGCTCATCCATGGCAACATAAGTTAGCTGCTTTTCATTGTTATGCACATAGGTTATTGACAGTGCCTCTTTCTGATATTCATTATAAAATGGAATTAAATAATATATACCATTTAGCAATTTCAAACGGTTACAGCAAGTCTCATGTGGATGGTATTATTAGGAAAAAACGGGCTAGAATGACAAACTATCTTCTGTACGCTGCACGATCTTCGGACCCACCTAAAAAGTACAAAGCAAGCATAACTTATGTTGGCAAGTTGTCTGATAAGATCTACAATATTTTAAAGTCTAACGACATAAACGTGGCTTTCAAAACGAATAACACCTTGCGCTTTAGACTGTGCAATGGCAAGGAGAAAGTGGAAAGTGCCAAAAAGTCGGGAGTCTACAAACTTGCCTGTGATAATTGCAATAAAGTTTATGTGGGACAAACAGGCCGTAGTTTTAGCACAAGGTATAAGGAACATGTTGCGTCGTATCGGCATAATCACCCGGACAAGTCTAATTTCGCAAAACATTTATTGGAGAATAACCATGCGTTATCTGACAATCATTCTTTCAACATCTTGCATGTTTGCGAAAAAGGATTGCGTCTAAGTGTTCTAGAACAATTAGAAATAATTAGGTACAGCAATAGAGGCGTTATTATCAACGAACAATTGAATGTTGCGTCATCACCGTTGTTACGTGTTCTTCCATCTCTTTCACGCATGAACGGTAGTATGGGGGGACAGAATATAAATATGGCGGATGGCTCCGGGCGGGTCATTTGCTCAGTGGACGTGGCGCAAGCAACATCTCCTGCCAGCATCTCCTGATGATGCCTCGTAGAGAGGCGAAACACGTGTCGAGGTTTTTGTCATTATTGGTGGTGGTTTGCTGTAATTTTTTGCATGTTTTTACGCAAATAGTTTTTACGCAAATAGTTGCATCTTATCTTCACTAATAGACCAGCACGTTTTTTAGCGGAATAGCAAAGAAATATTGTTCTCCTAATGTGTCAAGATATATTTGTGGGTGAGCGTTGAGGTGAGCTTAAAACAAGTTACAGAATAGAGGGGCTGTTGAGCCAGCTTGTTTCTCAATAGATCGCCTCCATGTATTCCGAGGATGTCCCGGCCGTCTTCTGCCAGTAGATTGCCTGCGGAGACCCTGCTTGTAACAATGAGTAAATGAAAATTATAACTGCGGCGTTCATGGATCACTTCTGAATAAAGGATGATTTATTGGTCAGGATTATCCGATACAGTAAATTGTATAATTGTGTAGGGTAGCCCGAAAAAGACGATGAAAGTATTTAGAAGTACTGAGTGAAGTGAATGTTATGCTCATGCAATCGTTATACTGAAAATGAAGGAGCTATCGCATTTGGTAGGTCTCCGTTGGAAAACCCAAAGATTGCAGACCATTAGCCGTATGTCGATATAGCGAAACAGTCGGCCAGTGTGAATTTTCGAATTACCTAGTTTTGGACGAAACCTGCGTTGTGCGCAGTTACTGTGCATTTGTGCATGAGGATCAGTACATGACTATAAACATACATTTGGAAAATGACTTTGCTTCGTTGGTCGGATAAAACTAATCATACAAGCATTTTATTGTCGCTCAATATTCAGACTCATTACCTACGCCTATGCCGTTATGCTGACAACACTAGCGGGCATGTATGCAATATCGCCTGTCACTTAGATTGTATGGAAGGATATGAAAATTATTACGGCAGTTCGGTGAATACAATTAATTTAACTGTGCTACGGGCCTGTATTCGAAACATAAACTTTCGCTTCGACCTGCTGTCTACCAACTTGTCTCCAAGACTGAAGAACCAAGCTAAAAAAAACAGGTAATTGGGTTCGGGTAATGTCAGAGTTAAAAAGAAAGCTGCACGGGTTAATATTACCACTCTGTGGTACTGTACAGTTATAGCTCGAAGGTAATTTGTAAAACAAATCTAATACGAGGAAATAAATGGTAGGACAACAGGGTAACCACGCCGTGCCACAAATAAGCACCATCAAAGCAAATAAACTCGTTCAAGTATTTTAGTAATCGCCTCAAAATCGACAAGGACAGGTACAAATTACGGGTCGAGTTTCGTTAAAAGTGCGCTAAACGCCTATAGCTCATCGGGTGACCACACAATCCGCCTGCAAATGGGCGCGCGCGCACGATCTCTGATATATCGCGGGCGGGGGAAATAAATCACTTCCTGGAGAGTTCTTACGGGTTTTTTAGAACCTAATGTTGTTAGGTCTTGTTTGACCGTAGTGGAAGTGATTGGTTTATAAACGCTTCAATTATATTTACTTTTTATAATATTTTATTTAACTTGCTCTGCATCGGCTATCATGAATTCATGAGACAGCCCGCGAGCTCTCTCGATTTTTCTCGCACTATCCGTCTCTTTCTTATTAGAACACTTAGAACAAGAGGTATAGTGAGAGAAAAATCGCAGTATGTCGCGGACGTCTCATGATAGACGTGGTGTTCGTATGTAAGTAAATTGTTCTTCAAATAGTATATACGATTTATCATTCACGTGCCGATTTCCGATTGAACTGTTTGACATACTTATGTAAGTTTGGTGACAACGCCATATAAGCCATTTCATTGCAACACCGAGCCGTATCGTGCCGTGCGCATAGAACCGTCACTTCAAACCCATCAGGAATGTTTGAGGATGAGTCTCTCCGCCGCGACGCCCTACGCAAGTAATTACAATATAATTCTAAACATGATTCACGACAGATTACATTCAAGACAATGTCACTGTCACATGTCCACCTTACTGACTCAGACAGCACACCCCATAAAGCATACATCGTCGTTAAAGCTCCAACCTATCCAGAGCAAATCTTACTTCCTGTTCATTGTCCACTATCACAAAGCTCTTACTTCGCAAAGGTTCTAAGACTGCTCGGCTGTCTATGGAGTTGCAACCTTGTCGGCGCGCTGGTGCGCTCTCAGCGACGCGACCGTATGAGCCGCGTGATATATCGCCCCTGTAGCGTTAATAAGCGAACACGGGGCTCGTGATCGCCAACAGCTACGGTGCGGTTCTTTAGCGACGATTGGTTTGAAAATAGAATTTTAAGCCGGATTCAAACTCTCCGACGTGACGCAAGAGCTAGAGATTATGACAAGCTATGAACGACTCTTCTTTATTCACCTCTCCATCTTAACGTCTTCCCTAATGCATCCTGAAATAAGCCCGGGTCCGCTCAACTGCCTAATCCCAATTGACGTAGACTTTAGTTTTTGCGCAAGCGAGCTCAATCTCATACAACACATCAGGGACACTACAAGGTGTAGCTTGGGATTAGGCTTATAACTACTCACAAGCTTGTGGCAACCACAGTTGCCAATTATGCGCACCCCTAAACTGATTGTGCGAATAATGGCTGCCTAAATAAAAATAAAAACACAACAATTTAGGCTACCTTTTTTTAAAATTCGAAATCAAGTGAGCGGTTATTAAGAGTGCGGGTTAATTGACTGGTTCCTTATTGATGGTTGTCGTTTTGAAACGGAAATATAAGTATTAGATAATACTGAATCATCCTAACCCCCCTGTTCCATGAGGGCAGCCCTGCGATCAGTAGTGGGACGTATATGATGATGATTATATGAGAGAAATTATTTCAGTGTTGATAATTTTGTAGGGTTTTCGTCTTTTAAGGTCGACGTTCGGAACTTTCCAAAGATGTCAAGGCCCTAGAGGGTTGATAGGTTGATACAGAGTTGCAACCTCGTCGGAAGTTCTGGTGCGGCGTCAAAGTAAAGATCTCGGCGTCCAAATCTTGGCGTCACATTTTAAAAACATGGATGATGGAACTGAGACTATATTTACTACACGTAATATAACCGCTAGTAATTTTCATCAAAATAACGATGTGCCATTTTCAGAAGAGCCCTTACAAAAACTTCCACAATGAAAAATCGTAGGCATCGTATTTAATGGCATCCTACAACCTTCACTCTTACGTTGTCGGATCAAAGAGGAATTTCTTTCGCTCTCCTTTTATTTTACCACGTTCGTCTGGACGGTATCAAGCAGGATTCGTCCCATGTAACCCGCACGCCCTACATCTAGGTCATATTCGCGCGAAGTGGCCGTGTTCGGACGCGCTGCGCCGGCGCCGATAAATATACACGTCACAGGAACGTGTACCTTACCGCCACAAGTATTTGCTGTTACCTGAACCAGATACACTCAAATACCGCACTTACCACCCTTAAATTACGGCAGTTAAAATTGGTTTTGCCAGTGCGAATTAAAATTGCAAAAATATTGCGCTTGAAAAATTCGAGGCTATCCTGATTTCTGTCTTAACTCAAGGACTAAAGGTTCATGCTGCAGGTTTCGTGGGCGCACTTGTAAGGTTGTAAGGCTATTAATAGTGATACGCGCACGGTGTCGCGTGATCCTTGCTTTCGATTCGCTTTGACGTTCAATGGAAAAAAGCCATTACTGCCCATGAACTTCGTACATCGTTAGATCGTTTCTCCTTTGGGTAGAGCCGCTGTCCGATTGGATCGCGCGTCTAATGATGTTAGTATGTAATGTGGTGGAAGTCTGTTTAACACGGGACACGAACGTTTAAGAATACTTAAAAGGCATTACACCATGGTACTCAGTAATATAAATGCCCATTTTAGTACTTAGTTACATTTTAGTACTGTGGAAGGTAGCAAATATCATTTGCACGTTTTGGAAGTTTTGATTGGATTAATAGCGATGCATAACCTATGGTCTTGGTATGGACCCGGGTATGCCCTAAAACTATGTCACAGGACAGCAACATCTCTGGAGATCGATGTTACTACGCATGCCAAGCGTGCTGATTATGGCATATACCCCTCAATGGAAAATACAACCAAGCCACGGCCGCGAGGTTTCGGGGACCCAGTACCCTGGTTATGGTAGCGGCCAGGCCTCTATTTCACCGACTCGACAATTGTCACCTGATACTGACAATTCAATTGTTTGTTCTAGAAGATAAGGTGGTCGCTAGGTACTTATGGATCCAGCAATGTACGGAGAATTGTCTTTGTCAGGTGACAATTGTCAAGTTGGTGAAATAGGGTACTAGCGACGTCAGGGGAGCTAAGAATCTCCAGTGAAGATACCTACCTAAGTTACCACCACCGACTTGTGACGACTCCTGGCCCTGGGAACGTAAAACACGCGTCAGCTATTTTTCCATCAAACAGAGAAGTTTACATACGAGCGATATAAGTTAGCGTCTGTAATGTTAGCTATTACCTGGGTCATTGAAGGCCAAAAATAAAAAATAGTTTTTTCTGTGGTCAATAGTTAAGGGCTTTTATGTTTTATACTGGGTGTATCAAAAATGGGGTGTGAAACGAGCAAAGGCATATTTGGTAGCGCATTGCGATTCCAAATATGCATTTGTTTATGTTTTTTATTTTTTGATTATTCTTGTTTTGTTATCAAAGACTGTCATGTAAACAATAACAAACCTTTCAATGTAAACAAAAAAAAAACAATACAAATAAATTTTTGGAATCGCAATACTTTACCGAACATGCCCTTGCGACGCCGTTCATGCGGATTCAGAGTTCAACCAAAAATAAAGCCCCATGCCCTTAACTTTGGTAATGTCAGTTGAAGAGACGCGAAGCGAAATGTATCAATAACCCACCTAGTAGGGTCGCAGAGGTGTCAGAACGGTTCATGGAGACGACTTGAGTCTTCACAGAAGCAACTTATGTGGCGTATTGTACAATTCTAAATTCAAATTTATTAAGTGCCAGTCTCTGTTACGGAAGGATCTATAAAGGTGTGTATACAACGTTTACTATTCTAATGAATATGAAGAAATACCTTCACGAGTTTCACAATAAAACAGATAAGAGCTGGAAATAAAACGTATCTACGTGGCCGTAAAGCGCAGGAACTAGTCGCCATCTTTGTCTCAGAAATTACCAACTTTAACGACTCCTACATTGTCTGGGTGACTGTTTTATTGTGTTGCAGTATATGGTATTATGTATTAAAGTAAGCACTAAGTATTCTATACACAGGGAATGAGTTGACAATTCGGGATATATAAGTGAAGAAATTTGAGGTTCATGTTATTGTATTCGTACATACTCTGCTCCTGCGGAACACTCATGCACAAAAGAAGTATCTACCTAGGGCGACACATCGTGCACCCAGAAATTATAATACAAACAACAAAATAAAGGGGCTGCCACAATAGATCACTTACTGAGGACCGATTTTTGACTTTCGAGTGCTCGAAAATCAAATAAAAGAAAATACGTTTGTAGTGTCAAAATGGCAGGCACTTATTGTCTACCAATAGAATTGAATACGAGTGGTCAATACCACTCGCTTTTCAATTTTCTATCGCTATTTCAAAATAGCATTTCATAATTTTTGACAGTTTTCGAGTGAAAGAGTCGAGCGCTCGAAAGTCAAAAATGGGTCCCCTGGTCGAAGCGGCATATAAAGGCCTGCAAACCAACAATAATAAAATATTGTATTCGTATTGTATGTGTTCTAAGTAAAAAAAAAAACAAGTTTATATCTAGACTTGTCAACTCATTTCCGTTACGTTGTAACACCAACGTAATTTGTCCAACTGTAATTTTTCCATATAAAAATTGACATTTAGATCTACCTAACGTACGCGTTACGTGATCGACCTGCCGGTCACCGAGTATTTCAGTATAATCGCCCGTGCCTGTCGATCTTTAATTCTATAATCTGCAGACTGTATGTGACACCAGATATATTATACGAGTGGATTACCTATCGTAGTCACCTATATCGATGTTGTATCGCGTTTGCATCACTGCAAAAAGTCGCAGTGTGTAACCGCTCTAAAATTAAAAAATTCTACTGCATAGGTATATGATTATAAAAACACAGCTTTTTAGAAATCTACAACATGCTGCATAGCTCCTACATACCTAGCTATGCCCAGACCTTCAACTCGATAAAGCACAAGCTTGCATCAACAAAAAAATCAAACTCGCTAGCAAACACTAAATCATAAATTTTTAAATGAAAGGAAAAATTGAAAAATTTAATGCTCCGAGCCGGATTCGAACCGGCGACCACAGGCATTCGTGGCCGGGCCATGAATGCCTGTGGTCGCCGGTTCGAATCCGGCTCGGAGCATTAAATTTTTCAATTTTTCCTTTCATTTAAAAATTTATAATTTTCTTTAGCAGCGTTACTGCTTAAAAAAACAAATATTAAACACTAAATCGATGACCCCAAGGCAATTACTACTACACAATACTGATTTATGAGTGATCTTCTTCACACGGCTCTAAAATACTGTCATTATCACTAAAAAGGGCTTAAGCGACGTGTTTTTACGAGTTTAAATCGTCTTTTTGTAAAAGCAGAATGGCCAGTTAGCTAATATTCATCATTGTGGCCCCGAGGCACGGCAGCCGCCTCCGTCCTAGGTTCTACCGTCTACAATTAATTTAATAACCTGCGGGGAACGTATGGTAGGTTCAATAACCAGTCCGGTACAGTTTTAGAACACAGTGTGGAAACAGTAGGTTAGCGGCCGGTTTGTTTATAGTTTGTGACGTGGTTGTGACTGGTGGCTTCTATTCCTATAGAGCCAAAATTAACGCGTCGATGTGGTCATAAGTCACTGCCTCTCCCTCGCATTTTACTGAGTGTGTATTCGTAAGAACGAAAAACAGGAAGTGCGAAGGAGAGGTCCGACCTTATGATTGATTTACGACTCCACCGGTGAGTTGACTTTGACCTTATATTAGTGTTATAACCCGTCGTATAAAGTGAGTGGTCAGAACTTCCTTCTTTGCATGAGTGAACATTTGAACCGCCAGGATCTGCGAATCTTTAAAATGCCATTGGTTATACGTCATACTTGTACATTTGGGCACATGGCATTCGACCCTGAGCCTGCGTACGTCGAAGATCGTTTACGGCGTGTGGTCAAGACGGACTACAGTCTAAGGTTAGATTTTCAAGGTTATTGCAATGGTTATTTATCTCATGTGCCATGACATTTGATTGATTTGGATCTGACCCTTCTGTATTTGACTTATTGTTACAAATCTGTGCTCTGTCCCACAGTTCGGGAGCGCGCGCGCAATATGGCCGGCCCCAACGTGACTAGCCACAGTTTCTATTAAAATACCTGCCTCCTCCGAGTCAGGAGTGCTCTCAATCAAACCATACTGTATAAATATTTATCTTAAATGGATAACACTGTTATATGCAAAGTATGCATTACGTTTGTGTTCAGTTGTATCTAAAGTTTTTAGCCAATACCACGGAAAGAAGGGTTTTAGTTGTACCGGGGCTTTATCATTTAGGTACTGGTACAGCGTTCATATGAAGGGAAGGAGACCACATACTTGCGTGTCGTGGCGCCAAATTGCATTTTTATCTGAGGCGGCAAATGCGTTAAGGAATTTCTGCAGGCGACACGACGTTTTGTGGACAGTTAAGAACAAATGCAGGTCCACCACTATCTACAAAACGCATCGTCGTGGCCCATTATACATAGGTACCAGGGAACCAGGTATGCCTACCTAAACGGCAGCGCTAGGCCAGGTTCATCGGCTCGCACTTACAATAATAACACGTTAGTCGGCAACATATCTATCGTATCGCGTGGCAACTTAATTGCTTATTAATTCTGCAATCTGGCCTGTTTAACGGTAATTATTGCTCGGGCTGTGGTTCATCTAGGGGCTAGTCTATGCCCTTATAAGACTACAACAGGTATCACAAATTTGGTTTACATTTGATGTAATCGGCAGCCCCGTTTGAGATGATTAAAAATATGACGTCTCGAAGACAATGACCGAATTCCATAGGTATAGGATATGACTATTATGATATGACCATGTCGATGCATGTATCGAGATATACCGACACAGGTGACCGACAGGTGGACCTTGAACGCCACGAAATGGAAGGGGAATGGTTCAAGGAATCGAGGAAGACCTAATAATCAATGGCAAGACGAAATACCCAATAATTGGTTATAAACCGCACGAGCCTGTACTCCAAACGTTCTCGTCATGTTTTGGCCCTGCTGGTTCTATCTGGGACGTCATCAACGCCGCAATCCCCCCGTAGACCTACTTTTTGACAGAACCTATGCGATCTAAACACGCATATCTAAGTGATGGTGGCTCAATGTAATTGGTCCAGATTTGAACCCCTGTGGATTCGACAGGATAGGATTATGTTGACGATGATGCCCAGTTTAGAGTGCAGGGGAAGTGGAGGACCAGAAAAGAAGAGCTTGTCCTAATACGAGGGAAACCCTAGGAGGATAAAGAAAGACGTCGGTCAGGTCAATTACCCAAATTTGATAATTCCTTATCAGCGCACCACCACTTTTCGAGGTAGTGTTCGATACATACCAACCAAATGCTGGAATAATATACCTCCGCCCTGATGATGTTGATGATGTTATGAAGGGATGCCCGGCCGGTAACAGGCGGGCAGTCGATCGTTTGTCATGTTCATTCAGCCCCATTCCGTAGGGTTGGACCCTCAGGTTACTGTCCCGGCGGCGTTCCCACATCAAACTGTTCCATTCTTCTCGTTTTCCTGCAGAACAAAAGAACATCTTTAAGGCTGACATCCCTCAATACCCTCTCTTCTAAAACATCTTTACCGAATGTAAATATACCGCGTTTCACGGTTCTGCGTACATAATACATTCCGCACACATACATCCACCCTTCACGTGTGAAAACTACACCTGAGTAACTATTATAAGGTTAATTATGGCTGTTCTATAAAAGTTTCACTTATGATACTTATAAAGCTATCATTAAGCGATAAGTGCCTCACAGCAATTTGTGATAATGTATGATTAGGATTAGATTTTAATCTAAGGCGTGTAAAGATAGGTTTATGAGTATCAGACGGAGACAGAGACAGCGGTTGCAAACAACCGTACAGACCGCCTGTTGGTAAGTGAACTCTATTTGCACGTCTATAGACGCAAACGAGGGGTGTTAAAGTGTAAACTGTGTATATGTGCGTCTGGCTGTCTAAAACACGAACGCTTGCGAAAGTCTTGTCTGAGGAGATGCTTCTCGGCTATGTTTGACATACAATCAGATAGTTAAATTTATTATTATTTGTTAGTTGGCAAATTCGTGATTTATGTTCTGTATTGAACATCAATATTAATGAGTTGGTGACAACGACAAATTGCAATAAACGAATGAACGTATTCACCATAATGAAATAATTTTGATTAATATTTATATCATATAATAATGTTGATTAAAGTATATAGAAGATGATAACTAACATTAACTTAGTTAAAATGAAAACTGGGTTTAAGTAATGTAAAAAAGAACCTCAAGGCATTGTACCGAGGATGCTGGCGGCATTTCCTCGCTGCAATTGCAATGCTGATGCGTTGCGCGAGAAAGCCGCCAGCTCTTCGGCCACCAGTTACGTCAACCAGACGTTTCGCGATTTCCGCAAATAACTTTTGCGCACTGAGACCCCATGGACCGAGGGCCTCGACCCCAAATATGTAGTACAAAGTTGTACTCTCTGTCGAGGCTTCTATATTTATTTGTACACCTAACATACTCGTAATATCACGGTTTATCGACTATTTTGCGATAAAAAAATAGCTATTGCACACATTTTACACAAAAAATCTTTAAAATAATGAATACAGGATACATCAAACTTCCGCCATAAAACCTCACAAATAAGTGGAAGCGAAGTAAAACTAACCACCAATAAAATAAACAATATTGCTCACTTTACGGTATCGTGTTTGTAGCATATCGAAAACTTTTCCCTTTGTTCCAGTACAGGGTTCTTTCAGACACTTTATTTTCGCATTTCAATTTCGATAGCAATATACAGACTATACAGTTACTATACCTGGCACAATACGGTTGATGCCAACAGTAAAAAATATTCATTCTTACATCGCTAATAAACAAAACTCTAAAATTGTATCTTAGCAAAGATACAATTAATTATAGCATTTTAATATTTTATCTACGCACATAATCATTAATGCTCTAAAAGGCGTTCAGAAACAGTGGGAAATGACCAGCATTACTACTACCGATTTTACTATGAGAACTTTGTTGTCTGTGGTAGTAGGTAAAATCTGTACTGTAATGTCATTACAGTACAGTTTTTTGATAAATTTGTAACGTTATGAGTTTAAATTTGGAACAGCTGTCAAAACTCAAGTGGGACTCAATTCTAGTATCCATATATATTAACCGTACGACAAACCGTTTTTAAATACAAACCGTACGACATTTGATCTCGAGTGATATGAGTATAGGAACTTCATTGCGTTTGTCTATGATTTAAAAAAAACCATTCGTCATGACGGATGATCGAATTGCCGCCATTGCTGTTGTCATTTAATTGTTGGTTTTTTGCTGTTACTTATGATATGTGTGTAGATAAAGTAGTGTATGCAACTGTACATAATTAGGCCTTAAATCACTCATGTGGTCCTAGTATGAAACTCGCTGACGCTCGTTTCATAAAACCACACTCGTATTGTAAGGCCTCTCATTATGGATCAGTCGCATAAACTACTATGTATTAAAATACCAACGATAAAGATCAATAAAAAAGACGCCGTTCGACAAATAATCGTGGCGTCCTATTTACCTATAAACTGCACACTAGCGGAGCGTTTTTTGTGTTTCATTAAAGTTGCTAATTTGACATTAAGTACTATCAGGTTGAGTATTGTACTCAAAATAACTCGTGTTTTTGGAAGATTTAATAGTTATATATACCCGGGAACGCGGTTGTCACGTTAAATGGTCAAATAATCAGTCAATGTGCGCAATCGATGACTTTTTTTTTTCTTTTTTTTTCTTTCTAAGTTGGGCCCCAAAGGGGCCCTTAACTAATTGCCAATGACACATACAAGAGTATGACTAAAACAGAAAACTAAATAACATATATACAATTACAAAAAATCGATATGACAGTGTTATATCACTGTGATATCGCGCAAATAATCCTAAACCCACGACCATTTATATCAATTATCCAAATTACAATGCGTTAAAACATTCGCGCGAAACGTACCTACTGATCAAAGAATGAGAAAATTGTGTGCCTAATCGGCCTACTTGTCTCTAGAACTATGCATACTCGTAGTTATTCATTGCACATCGCGTGATTCCCAAAGTCAGTGAAAAGATTGGAGGACGTTTGAACAGTTGAAGGATTTCACTGTACTTAATAGATTTATGAGCACCTACGTAACTATACCTAAATGTGTTTTTCGCTCCGACACTGCTAGCTATCTGTGTGGTATGTTTTTGACTTTTCCAGTAAATGTCGGTTTTTTAAGTTGGGCAATATTGGGCTTCATAGGCAATGTTGCAGCACATAACATATCTATATGCTCGCGGATGTTCGATCACTGATACGCTCTATTATTAAACACAATTTAATGTAATGTACAAATCTATTACTAGCAGCCATAGATCAGGCTAGTATATTATGGACATTTAGAGTAATGCTCGGGTTTTTAAGGTGGGCATAGGTTGGGCTTCATAGGCAATGTTGCAGCACTTGCCGTATCTATATGAATGCTCGCGGATGTTCGATCACTGATCAGCTCTATTATTAAACACAGTTTAAATGAAAGTACTAATCAATTACCAGCAGCCATAGATCAGGCTAGTATATTTATCGACATTTAGAGCAATTCTCGGGTTTTAAATGTGGGCAAAGTTGGGCTTCATAGGCAATGTTGCCGCACTCGACGTATCTATATGAATGCTCGAAGATGTTCGACCACTGATGCGCTCTATTGTTAAACACAGTTTAAATGTTAAAGGAAAGTACTAAACTATTACCGGGAGTCGTTGATCTGGCTGATATATTAGTGACCTTTAGAGAAATTCTCGGTTTTTTAAGGTGGGCAAAGTTGGGCGTCTTAGGCAATCTTGCAGCACTTGACGTATCTATATGAATGCTCACGGATGTTCGATGACTGGTGAGCTCTATTATTAAACACAGTTTAAATTAAACCACTAATCTATTACCAGCAGCCATACGAGTAGATCTGGCTGGTATATTTGTGACCTTTAAAGTAATTCTCGGTTTTTTTAGGTGGGCAAGGTTGGGCTTCATAGGCAATGTTGCAGCACTTGACGCACCTATATGAATGCTCGCGGATGTTCGATCGCTGATGCGCTCTATTATTAAACACAGTTTAAATGAAACTACTAATCTATTACCAGCCATAGATCTGCTGCTGCGCAGGCGCTGCCCGCGGGCACCCATTGAGTTAGTACCTGATTCACACTGTGCACTATGCTTAATGAGACCGTGTTGTATAGGGCGTGTTGTTTAAAAAAAAACAAATTATTGATCTCTTGTGATTCGTTGATGTCATCTCTGATCTGTCACGTTTCTCAAAAGCTACGTTGGATACTAATACTTTGCGTTTTGGCATTCGGTTTTTTTAGCTTTTGGTAGACGTGGTCATTGACACATTGTTATTCGCTTCTCGCTAAAGCGGCTCACCCCGCCGGTCATCCGTCACGAAACTAGACCTCTACCAACGCTTAGTTATTCACATCGCGGAGTCAAGATATATTTGTGGATGAGCGTTGAGGTGAGCTTAAAACAAGTTACAGAATAGGGGGTTGTGCCGACAACGCACATTCTATTGTAACTAGCGATTTTGTATTGCATAAAACGTGTTAGGATAAACCTTAGATTAAGTTCGTGCGAGATGTACGAATGATTATATATGTAGCTGCTGGTATATTATACCGTGTGAGTTGATGAATATATAACTTTTGTATAGACAGTACTTCAGACTTTCTCTCTGAGTGTGGACTGCCATAAACCCCTCTTAAGCTGATTTTCCACCGGAGGGCGAGAGGAGACGAGGCGAGGCGAGAATTGAAATTCCTATGGAAATTTTCAATTCTCTCCTCGCGCATCTTCGGTGGAAATAGTAAGTGCCCTACAAATTCAAATTCTCGTCGCGCCTCGTCTCGTCTTGCCCCTTCAGTGGAAAATCAGCTTTACGTATATCAATTCGCGCGCACAAAACACATTGAATGCGATGCCAAAGTGATAAATGAAATTAAGCCCCAGTTCAAAGCAAATCAGTTACAAACTTGCACGCACCCTGAAAAATGGGAATAGAAATTTCATTATCATTATCCATTACTAGTTTAAAGAAATTAAGACAGAATGACAGACAGGGCACAGCGACATGTCATCCCGCTAGAATGTGGCGCAGCCCAACAGAGGAAGCGGCCTTGCAGAAGAGCACAGCCATAATAACACTACTAGCAAGCAAGTGCTCTGTACCTAGTGTTGTGTTCCCGGAGGTGAGGGGGTCGCCAGAGCTCCCGAGGATGGGTTGTGTTGAGAGCGAGGGCATTTCCTTCAGCTGTCAACAAGGCGAATCCTCAAACATATCAAGGGTCGGCAACGCCCATGTTTCTCCTTTAAAGTTGCATGCGTCTATAGGCTGCGGTGTCCGCTTATCATCAAGCGGGCTTGTTTGCGACCGTCGTTGTATAAAAATAGAAAAAGACAATATAATTTCAAACAATAACACCCTGTGTTATAATATAAGGTTATGGGTGTGGTAGTAACGGTAGTGGGATTGAGATAGGAAAGTAAGAGTAACCACCACAATCTAGGTGCAGGCCATCCTGTATATTGTGTGTGTTGCGGATAAATTGTATTGATATCGTTAACAAAGTTGCCAGCTTACACACTTTTCTTGGAAATTTAAAACAAAAGTGAATTCTTGCTTCGGTTGCGCGCAGAGGAATGAAAAACATCGAAAAATTTGCTTATTAAATACAAGGTCTAATCCAGCTCGATACAATGTTTTTTCCTAATTTTGGCGCGTCCCGTCCTCCTGATAGGTAACATATGCTTATGCTTAGTTCCAATGAGGTCCCAACCTTACTTGTTATATTTATAAACCTGAGAAGTTTAACCTGATACGTTTTTGTATAATTTTTAGTTCTCATACTTTCATTTGATCGTCATTCTTTTGTTTGTCTGAGCAGAAGGCGGTAAATGAAGGCCTAGATCTTGCTACCTAAGAAAGAAAGAAAGAAAAAGAATCTATTCCACCAAAGAATTATCTCGAAACATATCTGCGCGAAAAACATGTCAGTTCTCATTTTAATTTGGCTGATAAAATATTACTTGACAACAAAATAAGAGACGAACGATTACCTAACCACAGTTTTCCTGTTGCAGATTCAAAATAACGGAATTATAAATGGAATCTCCTTAATTTTGAATTTAGAACGTTCAAATCACGTGAAACCTCGGCGTGACACCTCTGTCATGCGTGAGACAGACAATCCATCACTGCGTGTTAACAGATCCACCAACTATTACTTCACAATCACTTTCACTCTTATGCTCAATAGAAACAGAGCACAAAATGTTATGTTTGAGTGCACACTTAAAATTGTTGCTTAATATGTAACCAAGTTATGTATGCTCTTGGTTACGGTTTTATTTAATTAGGGATAAGGTTGGGATTTGGTTGACTGGAGCTGTTTTTAAGTTTGTTCTGCGTATGCGGATTTTTCACGTCACACGCCTAAGGGTTGCCGAAACGGAAAATTGAGATATAACTTTATTTTTAAGGATGTGATTGACGATTTAAGTGGGTGTACCAGGCTGTAGGCAAATATTCGACGCTTATCTCGTTAGGTTATTTATGAGTTATTAAAGTAAAACGTTCGGTTACTCATTTTGATTCACAGTCTTGGGTATTTTAAGTTTTTTGAATAAGGGAATTGTTTTTTGATTTATTGAAGTGACTAGTATATCAAGAGCGACAATCAGGAAATTACGTAGGTACATATACATACAATATAATCTTTCTGTTTTAAATATTCAATATTTTCAATCATATTGCCAAGTTCACAATTAGTATCAAGGCACCAGCAGACAATAGAAGTAGGTACTACTCATACCTAGCTTAAGCGTATTACAGCTTTGTGTACGATAACAATACATTATGTAACAATATCGTTTACCTATTGTTCTTTTTCAATCAATTAACATCATCTTTACATAAGTGCTAATGGTTGGTTGGAATAGATTGGTTTTTATCGATAAGTGTGTGTTTTATTGTTATTCCTTCATTCAGATTCAGTACTTGGGCCAATTTTCGGAAAGTTGTCCGCTCGACCTTTTTTTTAAATTTTGATCAATGTAATCGAGTCTTTTTTAAATTTCGATCATAGTGGAAAATTGAAAAATTATTCGCCACGAGCGGGATTTGAACCCACAACCTCTGGAATCCGTCCATCGCTCTCCCAATTGAGCTACCGTGGGTCCGCTAATGGCGACGAATCCTTCAATCTCTTCCACTATTGTATTTACACCTTAGGGAGGCTCGTAGCGACATCTACCGCGAAGTTATTACAACTTCTGAAACGGCACCAACGTCTCAAGTTACATTGAGAATTGTTAGTAACAATGCGCTACCCCATTTTTAACATTAAATGTTTATGAAGCAGAAACGTCCGCTAACGAAATTCCAAATTTCGATCATAGTGGAAAATTGAAAAATTAATTATTGAATTATTGAATTATTTTTACGAGTCTTTTTTCTCAGAATCTCTGAGAACACTTTCGAATGTTTAAGAGAAAAAAAGTGTCCCACGATTTTTTATTCCGTTCCGTTACTAAGCTTGTATATTGGTAACGCAACGGAAAACCGAAAATTATATGTAACATTTGGGACAGTTTTTTTCTCCTATTAGGTTCGAAAGTGCCCTCGATTCTGAGTAGAAATAAGGGTTCCGTTTTTGCCATTTGGCTACGAACCCTAAAAACCCGATTATATCAAAATTTAAAAAAAAGTCGAGTTTACAACTTTCTATAATATGGCGCACTAGTGAATAAGCTTGGAAAAATCATTTTGCTAATTAAAAAACCTAATTTGAACGATTTTCCGCTTCTATGGTGGAGAATATTTGATGTGGCCGAGTTTTTATGAAACTGGCATTGAAATTGGAATCTTGTACCTCGGACGGTAAAGTTGCTTTTTGAATGGCCTACTTTCATGCAACTTGGTCAACTTAAATAAATACCTACAACAATCTTTTGAAATCTTTTGTCGTGATAAACGACGGTGGCAAATAAGCATACGACCACCTCGATTATAAGCGGACATCGTAACTTATGGGCGCTCGAGATTCCAGATGAGTCGTAGTCGTAAGCGCGTTGCTAACCTTGTAAAGATTTGAGGATTTGCTATGTTTCAACTGAAAGTGCGCTGTCCGCCAATTAATACTGGCACTGGGTAAGTATTGTAACATAGTTATAATTATTACCATTAACATGAAACCAACTAAGTAACGATTACTAAAAGTAAGTACCTAAACTAATTAATTGATTGCATTTGTCATAAACACATAAGGTACGTTGTATACAATAAATCTGTCATTTACATATGCTTAATATTCTCGTGACAATTCTTACCGCCATTTTCAAAACGAATTCAAACGAAACATAACCTCAAAACAATCGCAAGCTAAACAAAAGCCCGCGTAAAAACTGAACGCAACTTATTAAAACCACAATCGAACTGACTCGATAGGCGCTGTCTTTACCACTCTTATCAACCGCTTTCAATTAAGCGAGTAAATAAAGCTATGTACCAACTAACTCTTCACATAATGAGTTAATAACACAACACCTACACACATACGCGTTACAAACGGAAAATCTCCAACACATATAAACGCACGCACACTAGCGCAAAATTCGTGGTACATAAAACGCTTTCTTCTTGTATTCTTAATTAGCGTGTCGATTGTTTCTGTCCCGCTCGCGCGCGCCGGGTTAATTAACAGGCGGTCTCGCTCGCGCTTTCTTAATACATTCTTCCTCTCCGCAGTGTTTCTTTACGTTTTTATTTGTGTGCGTGTCTGTGTGCGATGGTGTTTAATTTACATGTACTTGTATGTCAGCGTACGGCCGCTGGGGGTTAGGGAAATTGGTTTTGCGAAATTCCGTGGATGTTAGGGATTGAAAGGGAAATAAAGGTCTAAAAATAATGTGATGATGATCATTTGTTGAATTACCTAGTTTAGTTTGTTGACTTAAAATTCTGGCTCAGGTATAGATATTTTCGAGTGTAATCCAATAGAGATATAATTTAATTTAACCAAAAGCCCAATGTAGCCATTTGATTTACACGATGTTTTTACATTTTGAGTTTTGTTACTTTATAGGTAATGTTTATAAGGTTTTCATTACAATATTTTTTGTTTATTTAATAAACCCCAAAACATTTCCCATTTAGCACCTATTTGTTATAAAAAATAACAAATACATTTATTTAGTTGCTATAAGTGCCAATATGATTGCAACTAAACTCAAAACCAATCTTTGCATACAAATATTTTTTATTGCAGACCCGATAAAATAACGCAGACCATTTTATTTTAATCGTATGGCACACATTATTTCGCCGTATAAGCACAAGCCAGACACAGACCATAATCAAGGCAATCAACAAGCGGTCTTATCAATAGAGCGCGATCATCGGCACGGCTACGCAAGATTTTTCGGCCTCTTGATTTTTCTCGCACCATCCGTCTCTCTCTTATTAGAACACTTAGAAAGAGACGTATATAGTTCAAGAAAAACCGAGAGAGCTCGCGCGCCGTCTTGTGATAGCCGTGTTGATTTACATTATTATTTCTCCATCATTAACCCACCTCTTTACCCACCACCTCCACCGTGTGTACCCGTGTTTTATACGAATGTGGGTATACGCGAAAGGGTGTCAGCGCGGACGTCCGGAGGGGTGGAGGGGGGGGGCACGTACACATAAACACTTATAAAAGTTTTTTGACAACAACGCTCCCTCGCCTCCCCCGGATTCGCTAATTTATGTTGCTTTTTTAATCAATACGAGTGTGGAGGTTATAGATTCTATCGGTTTTGAGTTGTCACTTGTTTTAGGGATCCGTGCTTGGAACCCTGCGTTGACTGTGGATTATTAAGCGCGCGAGCGGAGCGAACGAGGTTCTCTCCTTCATCTTGGGGCAAAAATCTTTTGTCTCGCACTTCTCAACTGATTCACGTGAATTACAGTTTTTAGTCGATTAAGTTAATATTTTTTTTGAAAAAAAAATCCAAAATTCGGAGTTCGTGACGTAATATGTGGACGCTCCCTAGTAAAGATAGTAGTCATAACTATGACTACTGACTGACTATAGAGTCATTAGAGTCGACAGGTAAGAAAACTAAGCTCTTTGGAATACCTTAGGCTATTATTAAAATGGTTTTACAAATATGCTGCCGCTGATTTATGTTTTTCAGGGTTCCTTATGGAAAGGAGGAAATTATTCGAGTTCGCCAAAGATGTCTTTAAATATTGGCTTATTCACTTTTCCTGCAATTTGGTGCTAACTTTAAAATGCGGATTCTTTTTTTAAACCATCAAGTCCGTACTGTCACATATACAAAACTATTAATGTTAAGATTCTCTAGGTAGTGGCTGTTTATTTACTTTCAATAAATTGAAAAAATAGCTAATTATAGGCCTTGCTCCATAGGATAATTTTGTGGTTTCCCTAATGCATCAATAACGCAAAAACGACTAAATAGATTTGGATAAAATTTGACTCGGTGATAGAACCTAATATGGGACCTAGGAGTCAATGCAAACAAATTCGCGAAAATTAACATGTAAGTATACGCACATAATATTTCTTGACACATTCACTGCTATGAATCGCTACGCGCTACGCTCGCTCGTAGCCGATCCCGTGGCGTTCCTCGTATGTAGCGCTAAGCAACTACCGCGTAGGCTAGGCGGGTTCCTGGCATGTTTTAAATTAACATGTAAGTATACGCACATAATATTTCTTGACACATTCACTGCTATGAATCGCTACGCGCTACGCTCGCTCGTAGCCGATCCCGTGGCTTTCCTCGTATGCAGCGCTAAGCAACTACCGCGTAGGCTAGGCGGGTTCCTGGCATGTTTTAAATTAACATGTAAGTATACGCACATAATATTTCTTGACACATTCACTGCTATGAATCGCTACGCGCTACGTTCACTCGTAGCCGATCCCGTGGCTTTTCTCGTATGTAGCGCTAAGCAACAACCGCGTAGGCTAGGCGGGTTCCTGGCATGTTTTAAATTAACATGTAAGTATACGCACATAATATTTCTTCACACATTCACTGCTATGAATCGCTACGCGCTACGCTCGCTCGTAGCCGATCCCGTGGCTTTCCTCGTATGTAGCGCTAAGCAACTACCGCGTAGGCTAGGCGGGTTCCTGGCATGTTTTAAATGACCATGTAAGTATACGCACATAATATTTCTTGACACATTCACTGCTATGAGTCGCTACGCGCTACGCTCGCTCGTAGCCGATCCGGTGGCTTTTCTCGTATGTAGCGCTAAGCAACTACCGCGTAGGCTAGGCGGCTTCCTGGCATGTTTTAAATAAATGTTATTTAGTATGGGTGCAAATGTCAAAGTGCGATATGTATGTACTCGATTTTCACGTCTTATTAATCAGAGTTTTAAAAACATATGTGAAATAAACAGTTATATATACGCTATACTATCGATGAATTAATTTCGTTCCCAAAATCGTTAAGAAACAAACCCAAACCCCGTCTAAAATGTCCTGAAAAGTAAACGATTTCTTAAGAAAGTGTCTCTCAGTAGGATTGAATACCTATTGACAAAGTTAATCATTCTTAGCGAGCGTTTTACTGTTCTGTGGTATGAAAAAAAAACACATCAGTAGGTACATTCGAGTTCTTCTATACAGACAACCTTTCAAAATATCTACATGTGTCTTATGTCAGTACCAATAAAGCCTCTTTATAGATATTTTGAAAGGTTGTTTGTGTAGATAGTGGAGATCTCGACTGTACAGGAAAATCGTAGCAGTGAAGTCACAATCAGCGCTAAGAATCGAACCCGGCGTCGATAGACTTAACGATCTCCAAACGACCTACAAAACCTTATCTCAGACGCTGCGTATATTTGTTTTAAGCTCTCAATGCGAACGAATGAAACAGCCTGTGTATATCAAAGCACTCAAAACAACCTATAAACCGGAATTCTCTCAGACGAAAATCAACCCTAATCGGTAGTTCCTATGGTTGAAATTGAGTTGAAGGATCGATTAAGTTATACGGGCTGCTCAAGAAAAAGCAAAGAAGGCAAAGAAATAAAGGGGGAAGGGACAACTACAGGGAGATATGTCTTAGAGCCGGTGATGAATTAAATTTTTAGGGGGTGTCGGGGGTTGCCCCTTTCGCTCGTGTCCTCTTTCCGTCCTTCTTTAATTTATATTAATTATTTTTGGGCCATCGGCTCGGGGCTGCGTGCGGTTGGATGTGTTTGAAAGACGGTAGTGATATTTTGTTCTTTGTTTGACTTAAGTTTTTAAGGAAGGGTTCGGAAAAGGGACATTTTCGCAAACATCGATCGCTCGAATTTGGAGCAGCCCAAATGGGAAATACCTCCGCCTTACAGAAGACCACAGCCATAATAAGGTATACTACTTGCTCTGTAGTAGTGTAGTGTTCCTGGAGGCGAGCAAGGTCGCCAGAGCTCCCGAGAATGCGTTGTGTTGAGAGCGACGGAATTTGTTCCTTCAGCTGTCAACACGGCGAATACTCAAACATATCAAGGGTCGGCAACGCCCATGTTAGTTCTTTGGAGTTGCATGCGTCTATAGGCTATGGTGGCCGCATTAGTAGCAAATGCCTCATTACTTTGGGAGTTTCTAGTCGATGCATGACTGCAGGTCGATCGATAAAGCATTGTACGCGCGTCAGGTAGATCTAAATGTCATTTTTTATCTGGAAAAATGACAGTTAAATTGTCCTAACGCACGTTACGTGATTACTCCCACATGGCTTATTAGTTAACTGTAATTATTAACTCATATGCTCCATCTCTTCAAAGGTACATGAAAATGGAGTATTGTGGTTTGTCCAAAATTCAAAGATTTGGACATAGCACGTAGACCCGACGGCCGTTGGGGCGGAAAGGTTCTCGAGTGGCGACCATGTACCGGACGGCGTGGCGTGGGTGGACTGATGACCCGGTAAAGGTCGCGGGAGTCCGCTGGATGCGGGTGGCGCAGAACCGGTCACTTTGGCGCTCTTTGGGGGAGGACTATGTCCAGCAGTCTTCCGGCGTATATAATGAAATAAATAAATAAAAATAAGTAAAATATTGGCCTCAATTACAATGCAATAAAGTGCATAAGCGAGTTAACATAACCTTGACGTTTTCTGCACCCCGAATATGGGTAAATTTCCAAACAGGCTCTGTAAGACAATACGAATCTTTATCTATAACACCGACCATTCAAAATCCCAATCGCCCTTCACCACAACCCTAAGAGTAAAAAAAACAAAATCGACCCCAGACTCTTTTCACAACACTTAAAAAGTTTCATGGTCACGGTCAGCGGAGGGACGGCTGGCCAGTAAGCAACCCTAGTTTACTTTAGGGGTGTGCCAAGTTTGACAGCTCACAGCATGGTTTCGTGCTGTGAGAAGTTTAGTCACATTTTTGTTGCAGTTTGGTTTGAATATGTTATAGCTTTAATTTAAAATTGTAAAGTCAGATAGAAAAGTCCATTCTAGATAGAGTGTGTTATGTTGTAATGTTATAAGTGAGATTTACCGCCCACGTGCGCAGCGGCAAATCTCACTACCCAGGAGAAGACGTGAAATTGTGAACACACCACGGGCGGTAATTTGTAAAGCCCCAGATCGCATATTTATGACCCTCACCTTCGGTCTGGGCCACAACACCTGCGATCTGGAGCATTCACGAATTTACCGCGCGTAAGTACTATTTCCTAGTATGTCAACGCATATACAGTGTGTTCATTTACATACTTTGTCAAATCACTTCTCAAACCAATTACTTAATTGGTAACACAATTGGATCTAAAGTAGGTAAGCTTATTTTGTTTAACTTGTACTTATAAGGCAGTATTACAAAAACATCTGTCAAAAAATCATCCGGCCAGCTCGGTGTTGCCAAAATACTGCGCTGTCCCGAACTTAGATGAGGATACCATCAGCTCAACCGGACAGTGGCTGAAAAATCAGTTGCCAGATTTGACCCGCACTTACGAAACAACCCACAAGGCAAGTGACTATAAATCTAGTAGAATGTTTGAGACTCGGCGCGTTTTAAAATGCCATGTTACAAAACTCGCGATCAACCCTCGAATTAAAAAAGTTCATAAGCAAAATCGATGAGGATGCGATTAATTTCCTACTTTCCCCTCGCTAACTAAAGCACGTATGCATGCTTACTAACCGAGACTTAAAAAAATGGCGGCGGCAATCGGAAAGGACGAAGGGTAGAAAAGTTGTGATTTTTAATACATCCATGTAAATATTTTTGAGTATTATACTCGGCCGCTTTCCAAGTGACGCTTCTGTACATGCTTGTATACCTGAGATTATTTGTGTCTGTTAAAATACGCAAATCAGCACTCATAAAAACAACTGTCGATTGTCTTACAAAGTGATACTCAATTTTATTGTATTGACTTTCCAAATATTAAAGTTGGTAATAATAAACCATCTGTACGCTTACCATGAGTTTGACAATGACGGCTTACGCTAACGAGTATCGAGTTTTCTATCTGTGCATCCCGCTCGTACTGTCAAAGTGCAATAGAGATGCACAGATAGAAAACTCGATACTCGTTAGCGTAAGCCGTCATTGTCAAACTCATGGTAAGCGTACTGTCTCAGAAATAAAATAAGGCCTACTAATAGCTTCTGCCCGCGACTCCGTCGGCGTGTAACTCTTTTATATCTCAGGTCCATAGAAACTTTCACCCCCATTTGACTCCCTTAGGGGATGATTTTCGGGATATCCTACGTCCTTTCCGGGATTCAAACTATCTCCGTACCAAATTTCATCCTAATCGGTTCTGCGGTTTAAGCGTGAAGAGGTAACAGACAGACGGACAAACACCTTTTCGCATTTATAATATTAGTATGGATATCTGTCGTATGATGTTTACCTATTGGTGCAAGATTATTTAGAAATCTGACGAGTAGTCCCCGGTGATCACAATATCTCAGAAGTATAGACCTCTTTACAGATGTTTTATAACATTTCTTCATCGTATAATTTTTCCACGGACGTAATAATAGGTAGACAATTCTAAACGCACACAAATCTACCAACAGTCTAATCGATAAGGCAAAACAAAAGAGTAACCCTCTGAAATGCTAAAATCGATGCGAAGAAGTGTCATTAAAGAACCCCGAAAAATTAAAACCCCCTGTTTGCGCACACACACACACACACATGTAAGAGGTTAATGAACTATTCACCGCCGATGAGCGCGATTTTTTATCTTTGAAATTTTTGGGGCCGTATTTTGTTTTTGTAATTCGAATTATTTCTTAATTTAATATTGAATTTGTTTTGTTATTCTTTTACATCGGTTGATTTGATTACAAACGGTGCACTCTAATGAGATAGAAAGAAAGGATAGTCAAAACTAGTAAAAAGGATATTCTGTGAGTGCAATTGAGCTTGGGTTCAACACCATCTTCATTGGCGATATTGATGACGGCCCCATAAAATATTACACATTTTCGATGGTCAGTTGCGTAAAAAAGGAAAATTCGTGGGTCTGCTCTCAATTGTATTTTTTCACATTTGTGCCTTTGAATTTTTTTTATGCGCAATAATATGAAAAAATGACTAACTATAAATTTGTAAAGCAATAATAAGGCGAATATTGATTACTTTGAAGGTGACATTGCCACTTTTCAAAAAAAAGTAATATTATTAAATCGCGCAATATACAATACAATACAAATATTCTTTATTGCTCACCAGACATAGTAAAATAAAAAAGAGGTAAGTTAAACATAAACAATGGTAGACAACAGGCGGCAATATAATTGCTACTGCGCAAATATAATACTGACATTATACCGACAAGTCAAGAAACTGGCCACAGAAAGCTCTCGGTAAAGTACGAAATGATTGAAAATACCGCATACAGATATCTTACCGCCAATTGCGTAACTGGCGCTATACATGCCCGATCAAAATCTCCATTTTTTCAGGCACTCAAGTAAAAATGCCATAAATTGCCCAAACCACCCATAACTCAAACTATGAACTTTACTGTCCATAATTCGAATATAACGCAACAACTAAACCCTTTACTGCTCGACTAATTTATCACTTTACGGTACGTAAACGACTTTATGAAAAATAAATACATTTCACGCATATTTTACTGGGCAATTAAAGTTACGGGAATCTCTATCGACCCGCTTTATTGGTCGTAAAGGACACGCGATGGTTTGGTTCAAACGCCAATTCTGGCGTAATCTTTTGGCATTTAAAAATTGGGCGTTGGCTTGGCTCTGTCTTTACTTTCATTCAAGTTCAAAAATAGGTTCCCTATCCTTTAATATTTAACAAGCAACAACTGGTATATTTATTTGTTTGTTGGGTTCTTTTCCAGGATTCAGATGGGATTTATAAGAAACGCGTTTACGATGATAAAAAGTCAATGTAGCTAGACTCATTTCCGGAAAAACAAATGAAATTATCAATACGCAAATTAGAAACAGATTTATATTGAACACAATTTGCGCCAACTTATGTCACCAATAACACACAAAATAAGAAAAACAAAACTTTTCCTAACATTAAGCGATACAAGCCACGCTGATACAAAATTACATCACACAACTTCAATAACGCAAAATTGAAACAAAACATTGCCATTACGCAACAGAAAAACAACGCTGTTAAAGTCCCTCGCAAAAATTACCCCAATAAACTCACACACCCACACACGCGTGGCAATGAGTTTTAAAGTTTTTAAGGGTTTGCCGAAGATTGCGTGGCTTGATTACCACCCCGGGGCCGCCGAAAACGCTGCCCTCCCTTTTTTAAGGAGGGAAAATTAAAAGTGTTGGGCGCGGCGCGACGGTTTTGGTACTTTAAGACGCGTGCATTTTTAGAAATGACATCGGAGGCTCTAGTATAAGTTTTACCGAAACAACGAAACAACAATTTACGATCGCGTTTGCGTTTTACCCTCAATTTGTATGGGTTTTGACAACTAAACGCGTACGCTGTCGTAACGTTTTGTTTCGGTAAAATGTATACTAGAGCCTCGGGTATTTGTTTACTGATTGACGTAGTTAGTTCTAAACTTATGCCGTTTTAGTATGGGTAATAGAGAAAAATGAATCGTGTATACTTGAATAATGTTTGTTAGTAAAATTAAAGGACCTAATATCTAGTAAAAGTAACTCAACTGCTTCGTTTCAACTGTGACGTTTTATTCGAAAGGTCTTAATTATCTAATACCTTTTTTGTCTACATTTAGTGGCGTGAAATTTAGATATACCGTTGCAGGTTTCTGTAAGTAAACTTTAAATTTCTAGTAGTTATCAGAACGCAGAGTAGACCATTAATCTTTACGTGGACTGTCCAAATTTAACCTGCGCACAATGGCATTGTGTCCAGTATAACAAGCACACTTAAACTGAAAAGTTAGAAAATAATGGTAGGAAAACCGAGCGGATATAACTGTTGACAAAACTGTCAAGAATGGACCGCCTTGAAAGTTATAGGGTAGTTTGACGACCTCCTAGTTCGTAGTGGCCCTGCCTACGAAGCCGGAGGTCCCGGGTTCGATTCCCGGTAAAAAAAATATATAAGTAAGTCTTCTGAAAGGTGATAATTGAACCACTGCGTACCCCTACCGCGAATATCTCAAGATTATTTTGCTAATGTTTTCCCATTCGGAATCCGGAAGAAAGTATCAAGCAGCTCGGATCGCAGTATCCTCCAAACGACATGTGCGCGGGAAGGACACCGCCCGCCCGTTCATTTATGAACGATTGTAATTTACTGCCGCTCCACGCTGTATACCTATAGATGTATGCAAATCTGTGTATAGGGAGCGTTATATGTAGTATGTTTTATAATCCTGTATGAATTAAAATTTGAGCTTTTAAGACGTTAGATGATTGCCGTTCTGGAAACCTAGGAGGTTTTGCCATACATAAAAAATCTACCTACAGTGGTTTTAGTGATGTTTCGGTTATATTACTACTGCTGTAATCTTTCAAATATTGCCAGTTACCAATTAGTAAAACTGGGTAAGTTATACTATGATGTTGCTATATTCGGTCGGGCAGAAACTTTATTCTCGCGTAGGTATATATTGTGCTTAGTGACTGTATTTGCCTAATGTTTGCCCGATATTAATAACACCAACTTAGAAGAAGCAGCTACGGTAGCCTAGTGGTTCAGGTATGCCACTACTAAGCGGCGGTCTTAGGTTCGAATCCTAGCTCGTACCAGTGAGTTTTTCGGAACTTATGTACCTACGGATTATTTACCGTTAGCTTTTCGGTGAGAGAAACCATCGTGAGGAAGCCGGTCTTATCTCAGTAAGGTCTAGTTTTCCCTGTGAGTTGGAAGGTCAGATGGCAGTAGCTTTCGAATGTCTGAATGAATGAAAATCTTGGGATTAGATGTCAAAGCGGACCTTGGGCTCCTTTATGGCACAATCGAAAATAAAGACAGAGGAAAACAAATATAACACTAAAAAACGTAGGCTTAAAGTAGGGTAAATTAACGGAGTTCTTTAACTTAATCATGACCTTAATACATATAATTAACTATAATTCCAACTTCGTATTTTTTCTAACAATATTTAAATTGCCAACAATGTACAGCAATGTAAATTGACAAATAAGTGTAAATGACAGCTCTTCATACTTTGTGTAGTACAGCGTCATACACCTAGTTCATCGAAGGGTTGTTTTTTGGAAAACTAATTGCGCACTTAATTTACATAATTATGATTTGCAAATATATGCAAACAATTGGTAATGGAACATATTATTATCAATTTTAATAAATGCATGCCGGTAACACACTGTATATATAGATAGATTTGCTTGTAAGTACCTGATGTCCGCTCAACGTCAATATGGCGCCAGTAACTGTCATCCTAAAGAACACTGTCAAACTTCCAATACAATCACATACCTACTACTAACAACCTTTGCTATTATTATAACAAACAAAGTGGCGAAAATGTTTTCAGTCACTCCTATACCCACACTCACACGGTAAGTCGTTCAAGGGGCTAGTTGCGTAACTTTTCAAAGGGCAACTCAACTGTAATTTTCTCTTACAAAAGTGTTGATCTACGTAACGTGCGTAAGAAACGTTACAAAATCAACCAGCAGATTACGGTTACGTAACTTATGAACTAGCTTTACGGTTTCCAACTTAAGTAATTAAAAAATATTTTGGATCTACCGTACGAAACTTTACGCGATCAACCAGATTCAAAAAACATCTCGAAAGAGTCTTCGCAAAATAATTCTCGCGACTCCAACTGGCGACCAAAACGCACACACAGCTACACCCTCCGAAATTAAAAACAAAACCTACACCTACCCATAGCCTCACCTAATTATCGTGGAGGGACTTTGCATAAGAAAGTATTGGCGTGTTACGACGCGTGTCGCGCCCCCCGGCCCAGATAAAAAATCTTCCATTTCCTTAATTCGTTTATCGGGGCCTGGGCTTTGTCTCCGATCGATGGCAAATGAGCGGACGTGAGGAGTGTGTACGCGGCTTAACGTGACGACGGATTTTGAATTTGGAATGTTGGAGTTCTTTTGATATTTTTTAAATTAACGCGCGGGTGGGTGCTTTATGTGGAAAGGTAGCTACGTGTTATTTGAATATTACTTATAATGTAAAATCAATCAATTTATAAATTATAATAGTTTTTCAACAGTTTGTTATTGCAAAAGTGATACAAATCTTATTCATGACGCAGGCTTCGTCAATAATACAGTGTTGAGAAGTCTCAGAGGCTTTTATTTGTAAGATTTTGTTCAGTTCATTTTTCCTACGTTTTTACAAAAAATCCTGTCATGTAGGTAACAAACAACTGTCATAGGATAAGTGTAAATAATGATATTTTGCTAAAAGTAGGAAAAGTAATGCTTATAGTTTTAGAAAATCTTCTAGGTACTGACTTGTACATATTTTATCAATGCCCTATCCTGTTGGTATCTGTCTAACCTAAAATGTTATTGTTACCTATAGCATACATGTCTATCTTTTCACTGTCATTCATATGAAATATGTACCCAAATAATGAATAAAAAATATTCCCAAGGAAAATAAAATTATTGATAGGCAGGGAATAGATTAATCTGTCAAAACATAATTAATCAAACATCGCAACTGACATTAAAACTGTAACCAACACGTCATTCCACGCCCATATCAAACATCCAAAATTACCAAAAACTTAAGCAATCAAACGCACCCCAAAAAGCTAACAAATGTCAATAAAGTACAGCAACGTAACAGTACTAAAAAAGACCTATCTGTGCATTTATTTCTAATATACATACGTCTTTTTAACTTCCGATTAGTAATCAGAATCAAAAAGTCGCATGTGGGTACTAAGGTATATTGTAAATACGCCGTTATTGTTAGGAATGGTTCACACGCACGATAACTTGGTAATTAAGAAAGGCATTAATCACAGATTGGGAACAAGCCGCGGTAACGAATTGAGAATGTGACAAACGGCGTGCAGTCATGCGGTGAGTGGGTGCTAGGCCTTACTTTAAAATACTTAGAAAAAGGCGTATCTTTAAGAAGTTTCCTGTGAAGATATGACCTTGTGACATTAGTAGACTAATGCGTGTATGCCTTTAAGTCTAACACTCAAAAGATACGAACTTAAATTGAGATGTCATAATGACTATTCACTCTATTTGCTGCTACATAAGAATCAAATTACAGCTACCTGAAATTTTGCAATACGTACTTTAACCAATCAAGACTGAAGTTGTTAATAATTTGTTGAAACGATTTTCTTCTTGTTGGAATTTGTTTCCATTTTAATGTACAAGAAATTGTAATTACCAACGCTCAGTAGCTACAATAGAAAAAGTAGCTACGCGGTCCAAGTGCTCAAAATGACAAACGAATCTCTAGATAATTTAGAGCGTTTTATTTTGCGTAGCGACTTCTGCTGTTGATTGAAGGTAGGTATTTAAGTGACCATACAATGAAACATAAGGTAGAATAGTAAGTCATGCTCTCATAACTCACACCTATAATAAATCTGTAATTTATGCTTCTTAACGTACATACATTCACGCCTTTATTCCCAAAAGGGGTAGGCAGAGCACATGAAACGTATGTTCCAGCGCCACTTTTAGCATAAATGTGGGTATAAAAGATCGACTAAATGTGATATTGCATTGATAGGTTGCTAGCCTATCGCCCACAACACACTTCAACCCTGGTCCCTTAGTCGACTTTTACGACACCCACGGGAAGAAAGGGGGTGGTGAAATTCTAACCCGACACCACACGGGAGCTCTTAACGTAAGTCTTATTTTATTAGATACATACTAGCTACTGGCCGCGACTCCGTCTTCGTGGAACTCGGTTATATCGTAGCTCCATCAAACTTTCACCCCCCCATTTCACCCCTTAGGGGATGATTTCCGGGATAAAACCCATCCTATGTCTTTCCCCAGGACTCAAACCATCTCTATGTCAAATTTCATCCAAATCGGTTCAGCGTTTTAAGCGTGAAGACGTAACAGACAGACAGACATACTTTCGCATTTATAATATTAAGTATGGATATGGATTAATATGGATTTTTGTTTCGTGTTAATTAAGTCGAAGTTACCACGATCAAATTTTAAAGGAAATGATGTAGAGAATAAATCAAATGGAACAATATACCATCATGGTCTGAAACCCAGGGCAAGAACCTGTACTTGTTTAGGTAGGTATTACTTTCTGTGGTGTCAGAAACAGCGAGAAAACGTATTTTTTTCCAAATTTTCTCGTGATCCAGTGGATACATACCCTTAAATAGACTGCCTACGTCTCAATATTTCTATCTCATTTCAATAGCTATTAATGAGCTAAGTCATATATTGCCCTTTCGTTCGCGAGGTTTACAATTTCGAAGAACGTTTATTACATGGTAACATGCTAGAGAAAGTTGCTCGCTATTTGTTTTTGTTTGACGACCGCTTTAGCCTAGTTGGTAGTGACCCTGCCTGCGAAGCAAGAGGTCCTGGGTTCGAATCCCGGTAAGGGCATTTATTTGTGTGATGAGCACGAATATTTGTTCCTGAGTCATGGATGTTTTCTATGTATTTAAGTATTTATTTATCTATTATATATATCGTCGTCTAGTACCCATAACACAAGCCTTACTGAGCTTACTATGGGACTAGGTCGATTTGTGTAAGATTGTCCCCTTATATTTATTTATTTATTTATTTATTTGTCTATTACAAATTAAAAACCTTATTATGCAATGACGTAGTCAGAGCAATTATTTAGACTTAGGTAATAGAAGTGGGTCGTAACTGCAAGGCATTTTGTGAATCCACAAAGTAAGTTGAACTACCTACCTAAATAAAACATTTTGCTAAATGTACTTACTTTGTTTTAGGTTTGTTGTCTTAATGTAGGTACCTAACTAATAGCTTTTTTTAATTATACTGCTATTAAAGTGCAATGTTAGGTTTGGTTTGGGATACCATCTCCTACTTTTCTCTTAAGTAGTTCGGTAGTGAGTCGCTCTCTAATCCAGGTCAAATAAAATTTTAGTATTAAATAATAGACTTATACGAAATTGCAATAGCACTTACTTGATTAAAAAAGTTCAAATTACTGCAGTCAAAAACCCAGTTTCCATTAAGCAACATTCTAAACACGCACTTTATCCAAATGATAAAAACTGAACACACAACGCCTCAGCCCCGTTATTAAAAAAAATCGTGAACTTTGTCTCATTCACGCCTCGCAAAGGGCAGATCGATGCTTGTCAAACAATAAATGCCACGTCCACTCCCTATGCTAATATGCTGATATAAACTCCCATCAGACAAAGCAAAATCTTACTTATTCCAAAGCATTATGGTCTATGGTAGCTGCAAAGGTAAGTTGGTGAAGCAGTCTTTGAGGTGCGAAATGGGTCTTACTTCGCGAAATTTTAAATGTCTTCCCGCGCTTCTAGAAGCGTCGTAGAAAGTTCCAGAACACCATTTTTGGAAGTTTTGAGTAAATTTTACTAGTTTGAATTAAATAGTAGTTAGCAGAGTTCAAGATAGCTTATTTTAGTGAATTATTTTTAGGGATCTAATTTAACCAATTTGGAAACAAGAGTAAATCGAAAACGTGCTTGGCATAATCTTTGCAAAACTTTATTGGTGGTTGGAACTGCCACTTATGTATCATTTACTGACAGTGTATACAAACAAACATACTATTAAAACTGTTTTTAACAATAATGGTCTACAATTTGCACATTTATTCTTAGATTTCTAATTCAAATCTTACATTCGTAAAATAGTCTAAAACAGTTACATCGCACTCCCGGATAACGTACAGTTAATAAAATACCTTTTAAATTATCCATTCACTGTCCAATGAAACAACAAACAAGGTAACACAATCACTTATGAAGTGCTCCGAAACAAGTCCCCAAAACACAATAAGTTACACGCTTATAAAACCTGCCATACATTATCCAATTTGCGTCGAACGTCGATACTGGAACCGGTAAATAATGCTCCCCTACACGGCTTCAGCAAATAGGTTAAGATTGTAGCGTAGTGGAAGATATTTCTAACTGACAACTTGTATGGAAGAAATGTCAATTTGGAAATAATTTATAATAGCTTATTTTTTCTGTGTAACGTATATATTATCAATTAAATAGTCAACCAGCAACAGAATCCGATAAAATTTCAGACATTAAAAATGATAAATTAACTAGCTACTGCAAAGCCAGAAAAAATATTAATTAATATTTTAATCTTTATTATGGTTCATTTACACTTGCTCTATAATATTCAAGATAAATCATGCAAAAAAAGACAACGCATGCTTCATTTAAATCTAATTAATTACTTCCGTGTGGAAAGTTTGCCGGATTCTTGAATAAAGCATCTTAGAATAACATTTTTAAATGAAATAAACAAAAATACGCAATTATAAATTAATGGTTTAAAAAACCGTATTGTGCCGGGAGTATTCGTGAATTATTGGCAGAGACGTTACAGAATTTATATTTCACCAACATGACAGTTGTAGCAGTAATTTTGTAGTCACTTGACTCTGACAATTTGTCGTCCTAAGGGGAGTACCTACGGATGACCTATCTTGAAACGCTAAGGCGCTCTGAAATCAGCCAATGATATATTATAAAAAAATTGGATTTACCTATGCTATTTACAGACCAATTTTAATTAGGTTTCACAAATTAAATTCTGATTCTGATATTCCACTAATAATCTGTAGGTACGGTTGAAATGGTAGATTGTGTTACAAGGGAGCAAAATGGCATATATACGGCGAGGGCGTAGTTTGAATCCCGAATGAAGCGATGGATTCCAGAATCACTACGTTCGGGATTCTAACATGGAATCCTGAGCGTAGTGAGGGATTCAAGTGTTCACGCCCAAGTTGGAAATAATTTTGCTTCCGTGTGACTGAATACTGCTTTTCACATCACCTATGAGGATAATGAAATATGTCAGAAATAAAACACATGTAAGTATTAGGTGAGTAGCTGTATTAATTAATTATTATAAACCTACTGATTATAGTGTTACATTGAATTAAAACTATTGAGAAAGCAATGTGCAGTCGACTGAACTCATTTTGTGAAAAGTTTAACATTTTTGACGATTCACAAAACGGTTTTCGAAAAAAACGGTCAACAACGTTAGCAGTCTACAACTATGTTAATAATATTTTAAATATTTTAAATAAAAAGGAGTACGCGGTCGGAATTTTGTTCGATATGACTAAGGCTTATGAAAAAGTTAAATTTGATATATTACTTGATAAATTGTATGGTATCGGAGTACGTGGAATAACACATAAATGGTTCCAGTCCTACTTAAGTAACCGGAAGCAACATGTTGAAATTGAATATTCAGATGAACAATCTAGAGAAATCAGTACAGTCAGGTCAGATATCCAACCTGTGTCAGACTCCATACCACAGGGGAGCGTGACCGGATGCTTGCTGTTTATTATATATATAAACGATCTACCGAAATCAATAAACGAATCGTGCGTAATGTTTGCAGATGATTTCTCCGTTTTGCTATCGTGTAAAAATAAATATAATAAAAATCTTAATGAAAATTTAAACCGAACTATAACCAGTATATTCAATTGGATGAGAGATCACAATTTAGAGATAAATTTCACCAAAACAAAAATCATGCAGTTCAGGCCCTATCAAAAAGCAGAATTAGATATAAACTTTTCATTTGGCAGAAATAAATTAGAATGCGTGCCCTCGTTTTCGCTTCTTGGTATCACAATTGACTCCCATTTAAATTGGAAACATCACATCGAAAACATAAAAACTAAACTTAGCCAGTTTGTGTATGCCTTAAGGCAGCTGAAAAAGACCACCAATCTACAAACCGCTTTAGCGGCGTATTATGCCTTTGCACACGCGTGGCTCAGTTATGGCGTAATACTATGGGGGAACAGTACTTCGGCGCAAGACCTACTCATATTACAGAAAAAATGTATCCGCATAATAACAAACATAAAACAGACTGATAGCTGCAAGGATTACTTTAGAAACCTTAAAATATTAACCTTACCTGGCATATATATATTAGAATCGTGTAAGTTTGTTAAGGCTCACCCAGACTTCTATTCTAAAATTAACGACGTACCCCGTCGTTATGAATCGCGTTCAAAAAATAACTTATTACAAATAACATCAAATCTAGCGTTACACAAACATGGACCTTATTCCATGACAGTAAAGATCTATAATAAGCTACCTGATCATATAAAGAATGAGCCTAACAATAATAAATGTATTAATACCTTAAAACAATTTTTAGTTGCAAATGCTTTTTACACAATAAATGAATATTTAGATCGCAAAATAATGTATATTAAGAAGTGATAATTCAAATAAATTATTATTATTATACCGTGACATTTCAGTACCAAACACAAAATTGTAAAAAATTAATTGTTATTATTATTAATTAATTATTATTATATCACGATCATATATATTTTTTTATGTTAATTTTAATTTTAACTAATTTTAATATTTTAATTTTAATTTTTATTTTAATTTTATTTTTAACAATTGTTTGAATTATTATCATGAATTTTACTTTTTAATTTATTGATTGTAATTATGATGATTATACTAGTCCCATTGTTATGTTATAATATTGCAATGCCCTCACAGGGTTGTGTTAGAACTTATTACTATCTTTAAGACCTTAAATTGTACACACAAACGCAATGAATAAATGAAATGAAATAACATATAATTACTTGTATTTTATTACGCTAGTAGTAGTAACAATAGTAGGTAGTCAAGATAAAAAAAAATATACAAGTAATCGATTTATAAAAATAAGTAATCGATTATGTGTAGGTATACTATTTTCATGTATTCATTGAGATATATTTTTTTATTCTGGCAACAATATGTCCTGGCACAGAAAAGTGCCACTTTGATCCCTCCTAGCAGGGAAGAAAAAGCCCTTATCCGAATAGCTGATGTGAAAAAGAAACTTGTAATGCAGGCTCATTACAAGTTTTTTCAACTTGAAATTGGAAGGTGAATAAGTACTACTTTGCCAAAACGTTAGCTAACAATGTCTATCTCAGCTTTAGATACCCCCCGAGCGTATAACCGCGTCGAAAACCGCCAAATCATCCCAATGAATGTCGAATGTGTGAAAACACGCCCGAGGGTCGATTCCACTCCGATATCGTATCGACGAGAGGCTATTGTCACGGGGACGCTTAAGGATTATTGGATTTTTATTTTTCAATGTGTCATCAGAGTTTGATAGGTTTTCACCTTTTTGCGATGTGCTCTCTTGTATCCCTTGAAGTACCTAAGACGATTTTTTATTCAATTGGTAAATCAGGTAAGTTCCTGTTTTTGGGAAAGCTTTTTGTATGAGATTAATTCCAATTAGAGCACAACAAAATGAGAGTCAAAGTCCGACATTGCTTCCGTGAGAACGCCCCTTACTAATTGACATCTAAAAGTGCTGTCACAATGTTGGAACTCCGTACAAGGTAGACACAACCATTATCTATTTAAAAAAGCCATTGCATTTTTGGCGATTAGGTTAAAAAATGTATCTAAAGAAAACTAGTACCTACTAGCTTTTTACTTGACTTAAGTTCCGAGGTCCCCTGGATGAGGCAGAGGGTGTCCACAATGTGTCGCCATCGCCAACTCGATCGCTTTTTAAGGACGAAAACACATCATTATTAAAACGTATACTTTGTATAATGAATTGATGGCTTCATATTCATATACCGATGTAATGCTGTAAAATTTAGCCCAGGGAAAGCAAACATTTCTCGATCAGGAACTGATTAGTATACCTATCTTTCGTTAACATTTATTATACAGGAAATGCTTGCTGTACCATCATTTTATGTACAATATTCACAACTACTCAACTTAATCCTACCCATCATCGGTAGCTCCAAGTTGAGCAATTTGTTACTAGCTACTGCCTAACCCGCTACCAGTATAAGTGTGTAATGATACCCTTCCTTGGCTCCGAGTCTGGTAGACTATTATTGATTCTACGAAAATGAAGGCTATGTGGTTGATCATATTGTAAACGTCAATAATTTATAAAGGCCCTTAGACAAAATGCAATTACCCTTCTTTTTTTTTCGGTAGTGCTCAAACAAGCCCAGGGTCCACTTTGGCACGTAATCCTAAGATTTGGCGCAGGCACTAGTTTTACGAGAGCCATCTGATCTTCCGACCCAGAGGGAAAACTAGAAACTTATTGAGATTAGACCGACCGGTTGCCTCACGACGTTTGCCTTCACCGCTGGGTTTTCCCGCGACTTCGTTCGCGTTGCCTTCCTTTTTTTTGCACTTTTACTGGGATATATAATATTGTATGTGGTAATCCAGGCTATAATCTATTTGTATGTCTAAGGTTTATGCGTATAAACAGGCTTCATTTAGGTAAATGGTGAACTTGAATTACCAGACAAACACAAAAACTCATTTAGACGATTTTTCTTTTTCATTTTTCACGACTCAATTACACCACCTCATATAAAAAAAAATCGAATACACCTGAACGCGTACCTCATAATACACATAATTTAATGAAAGAAAATCCAAGAAAGCGCCCTAACGCACGTCATACCTATACCTACCCTAAATTAATAGCATCCTCACAAAAAATGCCCCCCTGTCTTATGAGGGTGGGGGATCATTTGCATATATGTCTCCCTAGCACCCTAAGGAACGGGCGAGGATGTATTTTTAATTTCATTCTTATCCCATGCTTAAATCATGAGAGCGGCCATGCGTGCCGCGTCCCCTCCCTCCCCGCGTCATACGTCGGTAACCGCGGGAAAGAAAAGAAATCTTAATAAGTTTGTTAGGGAGGATGGTGTGTTGTGCGGACATGGTTTTTGGCAATTGAAAATAAAAAAATGCGCCTAACAAACTATTTTCTGTCGCTGGTTGCAATGTTAGGTCTACGGGACCACTTTTTGAAACTGTAATTACATGGGTTTAAATGAAATTCACGAAATTATGGGCTTTGTTTTAACCCCATTTTCATGGGATCCTTTTTAAGCATGTTAAATGTCCTATATAAGAGAAACTATGTCACGTTATCTCACATAGAACTTTTGTATTACTAGTTTGAATATCGGTAAAGTATTAGAAAATGGGGAAGGGACGTGAGAGATGGATATAAAAGACAAGATATTTTTTTTCTAACAACTTGGACTTGAGGAAAAACTCAATATTAATATTTATTATATTTTAAATGTCTTATACTTTTTCGATTAGTTAAAAATATATTTCTAACATGCCATAATGATTTGGTAGGTACATAATAATTTTATTATGATGCATACAAAAGATTAGTAAATAAAAATTATTTTAAACTATCTATTATATTTTAGGTGTCAGTACAGTACCTCCTTCTAATTCGTAGCTATCTTACCATTTCCTACTAATATTATAAATGCGATAGTTTGGATGTTTAGATGTTTGGATATTGGTAACTCAATCACGATTTTTGCACTAAGATAGTTTATAGCCTGGATTGAAATGTAGAATACTTTTAACCCGGGTCCACTCAGACGAAATCGCGGGCTATATAAATCATTATGTCCACGGACTTTTGACTAGTTATAAATAGTAATATTTAAGATGCGATTATACAGCGTTCTTGCTTCACATCACACATCATCAGCCTATATACGTCCCACTGCTGGGCACAGGCCTCTCTCATGTATGAGAGGGAAGGGCGTTCTTGCTTACTTTGTTGAAAATAAAATTTATAAATTCGATTTCAATATTAGTAAATAATAAGTATAAGGAGTTGTAGTACAAAATAGTATCAGTACTACATAAAATGTCGTATGTATGTATATATTTTTATAAGTAAGTATTTATTTAAGTTTATATAAGAAGTTGAGTTTTCTTAAAAAGCTAAATGCCTGCATGAAATGTTTTTGTCATAGAAATATATCAATTCTGTGGTTTTTGTTCAGCCCAATGTTGGTGGATAATGCTAATACGCCATCGGTACGTTTTCTTATGTCGTGCAATAATAAAAAAAAAATCGTCGCTAATTAACAAAAGCCTCATCCACCATATTCTAACTCGAAATTTTAAGCACCCAGCTACAAAAAACAAGCGGAGTCATTTGTGTGCGAAAATTTTGTGGAAGTTTCCCTTTCTTCCTCATACTACATCAAACCACAAAGTCGTAACTGTGCAGAATTGATACGCGTGTTAATACTTTGTCGAAGTGAGCTGCACTATAACTTGGTTATGTTTGGACATTTCGTAAGGGTACGTAAGTGTGTGTGTGACATTTTTTAAATGTCGCAGCGTTTTTGTTTTAATAAGGCGTAGACTAATGTCTTGAGTTTTATTTTTCATTTTATGAGGTTGTGTTCTGTGGATTAATAAAAAGTAAGATGGGAAGGCAGGCTCAGATAGGAACTATGTAGATAGTCTATGTTAAGATAAGGAAAATTGCATTCATTTTATTGAAAAAAAAAACCATCATCGTCACCAGCCTATCCTATCCTACTAATCGTACTATCCTACTTCCCACTAATATTATAAATGCAAAAGTTTGGATGTTTGTAAGTTAGGATGTTTAGATCTTTGGATGTCTGTTACTCAATCACGCTCAAACGGCTAAACCGATTTGGAGGAAATTTTTCACGAACGTACTTTAAAGCTAAAATACTAATAACATATTTTTATACCGGGTCCACGCAGACCAAGTCGAGGGCGGAAGCTAGTTATTAAATAAGTCTCACTGCTCGACTCCGGCCCCCTACCATGGATGACCAAATGGGCTGTTGTCGTTCTGCAGATTAATTGCGTAACTTTCCGAACGAGCGTCAGGACATACCACCGTGTTTTTCAGCTTCAAGACTACGTTATCTCTTATTTCACAACATAAAAATAAATAATGTATCGTTACATATACTTTTAAACAAGTTGCGTCCTGCTTGTATTAGAATAAGTTCTTTTAACACCGATAGGGTCAGCGACTCTATTTATAATTAATCTAAAAGAAAGAAGGCAAAAAACTATGCTTAATGACGAAAATCCTATCCAAAATATCTCTAAAATTACGAAGATATAACCCTTTTAATATTCCCTGATAGAGAAAAAAAACATTGTAAGGACAACGTTTCATGTGAACCTGCATTTTGCGGAAAAGGATCAGAGTATACCCCTATAAAATTTTGGACACTCATAACTTTGTGATTCCTTATTTATTGTATTGTTACTTACATCTCCATCGGACTATATTAATAAGTAATACAGTGAAATATTAATATTTAACATCATTCTTTATTACATTTGGTGCCACCATTCCTATTGATGAAGGTTAAAGGCCTCCACCCACCGGACGCGTGTGCTGCGCGTGTGCTGCGCGTGTGCTGCACGTGTGCTGCGCGTGTGCTGCGCGTGTGCTGCGCGTGTGCTGCGCGTGTGCTGCGCGTGTGCTGCGCGTGTGCTGCGCGTGTGCTGCGCGTGTGCTGCGCGTGTGCTGCGCTGCAGCTGCGCGGGTGCTGCGCGTGTGCCGCGTTCGATGTGTGTTTGAAGTGTAGTTTCAATGCTTTAGAACTTGGGCGTGTGCTGCGCTGCAGCTGCGCGGGTGCTGCGCGTGTGCCACGCGGGTGCTGCGCCGCAGCTGCGCGGGTGCTGCGCGTGTGCCGCGTTCGATGTGTGTTTGAAGTGTAGTTTCAATGCTTTACAACTTGCGCGTGTGCCGCGCAGCACACGCGCCGCGCAGCACACGCGTCCGGTGGGTGGAGGCCTTAAGATATACCAGGAGGGGTTCACGACCGTTCGAACTGTGATGAAGAAATATTACATGTACATATTTTTCGCGGTTGTTTTTTATCACATTTGGCTGCAGTCCAGACTCCATTGCTATTTTATGATACCTAGTAGGCATTTACTTATGAGTAATTTAAGGAATAAATTGATTAGATAAACCACGTCTGCCTAATGCGATGAACTAGTTTTCAATGCCTCTACCTATTAGAAATGAATAGATAAAATTGTATATCTAGGTACCTACGTGAAAGTTAATAAACTTTATGACGCTGACTGTACCTACATAATTATTAACTTTCACGTAGGTACCTAGTTAGACAATTTTATCTATTTATTTGTAGTAGGTAGAGGCATCGTTTTTATTATTAATAATTAGTATTTGGCTGCAGTTATTTTCATAACTAAGGTAAGCTTTAGATACTTACCTTTTTTTCTATGCGCTATTCATTCAGTGTTATTTTATTCTTAAATTGTCATGATTTTTTGTAGTACGTCATTAATGTAAGTCCTAGCTATTTACGACTTAGATGCATGCTTAGTATGTATGTAAATAATATTGTTTGTTCTTCTTCTGTAGGTCTGTTTGTTCTCAAAATAAATCAAATGTCAACTTGAGATAATCCCTGTATGTGAAAAAGAAGGTATAGATTTATTTAGGTGACATAGGCTATAAACATTTAAAAAGACAGTGAGGTTTTATAAAAAAAAACCACTTGTTTGTAGTGCAAATTGCTTTGTCATGCGAAGGTACTTGCAGTTTTGAAGTTAAGCGTTGAAATTAAAAGAAAATAGTTACCTTCTTACGGCCAATTTAATTTCGCAATCTGGCAACAATGCCACACCCGCAACCAAATTCAAAAGAAAAAACATAAAAAATAACAGGCGCGGCTAAATACCCCTTATCTCACAAAAAATCACACCCTCAAAAGCCCTATAACCGCTAAATATGCAAAAATAATCATATTCCGGGAAAAAAGAGTTGCAAACTCAAACAATGAGAGATGGGCGAAACCGCGGCCTAATCGCATCAGCACCAAAATGGTTCGCCTTAATTATTGATAGAATGAAACTTTTATCAAAACTTCAAGAGCAGAAGCCAAAAATTATTTGAAAGCAAGGAAACCCTTCATAATGCCGCGAAAATATTAAAACAAAGCCAAGGTGCCACCCCGCCGGCCTTCGCGACAGGGTAACTTTGGAATTTGTATGGAGTGGGTAACTACCCCTGTTAATAGGACATATTTTTTTTTAGTGATTGTTACTCAGAATGCGCGGTTCTCACTCCTTAACAATTGTAGTTGTAGCCTGACTAAGTAATTGAATAAACTCATATTCTTAATTAATTTTAATCAAACTTACCTAAGCCTAAACGGCAGTTGAAATCGACTGACTAAATTAACATAATATAACATTCCATTTCTCTTTTCTATTCTCTAATAAGTTCTTGAAGACTGCGAGTTTGGTACTCGAGTACCTGCTTAAAATGTCAGTAATCGTTAATTGATTCCAAACCAACTCGAATATCAAAAAAGTACATTTACATTTTCTCACGAACCTGTCTTAGAAACAATCAATGAGTTGTAATCACATTCCTCCTATATTGTAAATACTTAAAAACACACCCCGTGTGGTGTCGGGTTAGAATTTCACTACCCCCTTTCTTCCCGTGGGTGTCGTAAAAGTGGCTGTCGACTAAGGGAAGAGGGTTGAAGTGTGTTGTGAGCGATGGGCTAGCAACCTATCACTGCTATATCACATTTCCTCGATCTTTTATACCCACATTTATGCTAAAAGTGGCGCTGGAACATACGTTTCATGTGCTCTGCCTACCCCTTTTGGGAATAAAGGGGTGAATGTATGTATGTATGTATGTATGTATGTTAAAAACACACGCATATAATACACACAATTTAAAAACCACATTCAACCAAATATTTATATTTGGTTGAATGGGGTTTATCACTATAAATTATCACTTACTCATGGATAACCAGTAACCGACCTTTCATTTTCAATGGTTTTTCTTAAAGCAGGATATTTCTTAGACCTTGCACAGCTAACACAATAAAAATGTTACATTTCTGAAACTGAAAGGTGTCCATTTTGGTATGATCTAAAACGACTTATATTTGTACCAGATGACCTTACCTTGTCTAAAACCATACGGCTGTACCTGGGTTTCATTAAAAAAAAAAATATTTCGGGGTATTTAACTACTCTATAAGCTTCCCCCGAAATCCTCGAAGACGACTCAGGGCGGGTGGTGATTAATACAACGCATCTCCCTCGCTTTAATCGTTGGTTGGCAACATTTTTACCCAATTTTTGGTCCCCCCACCCTAAACCCACCCCTTTCTTTCCTTAAGATAAATTATCCGGCGATCGGGATAGGAGTGTAGGTTCAAATAGCCTTTAAAATTCAACGCTCGCCCTAAATATTTATGCTGGAATTAAGGGGTTTTTAGCCGTTTTTGGTAACGTTATTTATGGGAGGTAAGTTTTGTTTTAACGTGATTATGGATATGGAATTTTAGGGGACATATTTGTGGTTTTAACAGGGATTCAAATAATTAAATTTTCATCATCATCATCATCATCATATCAGCCGAAAGACGTCCACTGCTGGACATAGGCCTCCCCCAAAGAGTGCCAATGTGACCGATCCCGCGCCACCCGCATCCAGCGGACTCCCGCAACCTTTACTAGGTCATCAGTCCACCTTGTCGGGGGCCTACCCACGCTGCGCCTCATGTCATTAATTAAACCTATTTTTTCAATTTGATCATGGCCCACTATAATCGAGTCAACTTTATTTGAGCATTACATAAAAATGGTAATGGTATCTTTTGAATTTCCTTTAACTGATTTAGGTCACACAAACCTGTCACATTTGTTTTCCACTACTTATTTTGTTATCATTGAATGGATAAATGGCCACACCTTTTTCACACAAGTGAAGTTTTCATTAATTTTATATGAATTAAAAAAAATGGGGACACCTGTCACTTTAGAAATTAGCAAGCGGTACGTACAGTTTAAAAAAAAGCTCAAATGAACACTGTGACCTACAGTCTTGTTCAGTTCAGTGGTTTTTCCAACATACATTGTATTATATTCGATCACTTAACTTTGTACCCACCTTTCATTTATCGTAATTATTTATGCATGAGTTATTATTAATCTTATTATTACCAGACAACTTCGAATAAGTCTAGGTACAAATTTTCGCCTTATTACTGAGGAATAATATAAAAACAATACAATATCATACAAATACTAATTGCACACCTCACACAAACAAAGCAGTAAGAAAGAGAAACAAGACAATAACACGAAGGGAAGAGGTAGACAACAGGCGGTCTGATCGCCAAAAAATAATTGATACGCGTTTTTATACTTCTTTATAGTGGTAAAAAAACTCAGTTTAAAAAAAACAAGCCATCGAATATCATCGATTTCAAAATCTGTTAAAATGGGACTTTGTTTCGATACAATATTTTTATATCAAGATACAATTATAACTTTGGACATCGACCATATTTACAAACATACTAATAAATGAATTGGCCGTTCGGTTGTTTGAGACCCGTTTGTTGAATTCGACAAACTTTTCCCTCTTGTGGCTGATTACTTTGATATTCGACTGAATCCTTTGTTTTTCCACTGATTAATAATATTTTAGACCGCCTTTAGGTAGGTAGGTACTAAATTTATTTCAAAACATAAATAGACTTGTATGAGCAGTTTTTTAAATTTGAATTTTTAACTTTTGTAACGTTCGCTTTTTTAAAGTTCGCCTTTTAAATAATAAGCTACAATGACAATTAGATTTTAAGAAAAAGAAGAAGCGGAGAAAAGGTTCCCGGTTGTGGCCCAAAAGGAGCGCGGGTCCCGCTTTCACTAATCCCAAGATTTTGCATAGGCATTAGGTTTACGAAAGCGACTGCCATCCGACCTTCAAACCTAGAGAAGAAACAAGACCTTATTGGGATTAGACCGGTTTCCTCACGATGTTTCCTTCACCGAAATAAGCTAAATCGGTACAACCGGATTTATAGTACCCTGAAGTGATGCTGTCGTATTAAAATTATTATTTAATAAATAATTTATTCATAAAACACTTATCCCTTCAGCTGTGTTCATCCCTCTGTGGGCTTCATATTTTTTCCTGCAGGTCGGTGGAGCGGCCCTCGGAGGGGCGCAATGGCATTGATTACTTTCTTAGAAATAAAACCGGCATTCGTGTATCGATCTCGCTTTAATCCATAGAAACGTATAGCCAATTCAGTGAGACAGCTAGCAAGCGAAAACTTCAATGGCCAATGGAGGAAAAAATCAATTTAGTCGTTAGTCTAAAATAGTCAGTGGCACGTTTGACACGGTCGGTGTTCGCGAGTGAAAATTAGTGGGTTTAGTGCTAAATTGCAGTGCCAGAAGGACAGTTTTTGTAAAAATGTAAGTAATCTTTAGAATTACATAGAAACAAGTGTTATTTCAACGGGTTAGCTGTAATAAAACCGTGACTAACTTGACATACCTACTAATGGTCAAAAATTGGCAACACGTTTTATAGCGCTTTTCTAATAATTTAATATTACTATTAGCTATTAAAATTACCGTTAGTTATCATGCATTTGTTTAAAATGAACTTAAATGGATTATCAATGGCCCGAAAGTAAATAAATCGATTGAAGTTGGTAACGATCACAACAAACCCCTCAGAGGGGGACCTAACCGACCGGGAATTTCCCTCCGAGGGATGCCCACATGATACCTCGTGACGTCACTACGATCCGCACTCTATACTAATCATGACCTTGATTTATACCGTTTTCAAATCTTGTTTTGATGTGATTTTTTTTTAACTGATGGTTATATTATAGTTTAAACTAAAAGTATACCTAATGGGAATTTTATGAAACCTAATTTGTTTGGTTCAAAACATATAGTTGCTGTGATAATTGCACTCGTTTGGAAGAGGTTATTTTGTATGAAAGTAGACATACTTTTTTCATTTTACTCTCAGATAAAACCTGCTGCACTTACAATAAAAAAGCTACGGTTACACCTAGTTGATGACCCATATTTATTGTTCAGGCATGAATTTGATTACATACAGTATAAAACACTTCAGATATAAGCATGTAAATCGAAGCCTACACGAGCAACTTCTGAGTTGCAGTTAGATAATTTAATAAATATTGAGTTTCATCCAAAATCCTGGCTGTGATTATGTAAAAAACTAAAGAAAATTTAATTTTACCAAATCACTTCACTCCAAAAACCTTGTTAGTGGAGCGCCCCTCAGAGGGTGCCACAGACGTGGATAAGCGGCCATGTTTTTTCGCCACAGCTGAAGGGTTATGATAGTTTCCCAATAATTGTGCCAAACTGTAGTGTGTAGTTTGATAGCGTTGCACACGTATACTTATAACTTAACATAATTGTTTACATTGTTGATTAGCTTGCCGATTAAACGTTTTGAGAACTGAATTTCAATTTGAGGTAGCCAAATTATCGAATCGAATCGAAATTATCGTGCATTTAGCTAATAGCGTTTTCTTTTATGCGCTCTGACGCCCAACGTCATATAAGACGTATGAATCCGGCTTAACACACCCAGTGCTAACAATCTCGTAGCACTTAGCTCGTAGCCGATAAAGTCCGAAAACCCATCTGTAGAGGAAAGCTGCTACGGCTCAGCTCGAGCGCCCTCCTAGCGGGTTCAAGAAACTGAAAATGCTGACAAAATGCATAACCAACGTCCTCTCCACACTCACATACATACATCAGCCTATTGCAGACATTGCACGTAAAACCGATGGCCGTTGGGACGGAAAGATTCTCGAATGGCGACCACGCACTAGAAGGCGTAGCTTGTGTAGGCACAAGGTGGACTGATGACTTGGCAAAGGACCGGGTTTTTGGGGGATGCCTAGGTCGAGCAGTGGACGTCTTTCGGTTGCTTTGATAATGATGATGGTGATTGCAGTCCACTGCTGGATGTAGGCCTCCCCTAAGGCATGCACAAGACCCGCTCTCCCATTTTCGCCATCCAGTCAAGTCATCCTCAAACCTAACACTAGTATTTTTTACGGGAGTAAAATACCTTTACGTCACACCTGGCCATAATGCGAGTTTTACTGCACGCTGCGCGAACGGGAAAACTCGCATTGTGGCCAGCTGAAGACGTAAAAATTCTCACCTTCGGTTCGGGCCACAAACACTTGCGGTCTGGGGCATTCACGAATTCACCGCCCTAGTTACGTAATGTACTATTATGGATACTTCCGAGCCACGGAGACAACGCGGAGTCGCACTAAAAACCCTCCAATGGTCCTTCCTCGATGCATTTCGGACGGCTCTTGGATCTCCAACACTAAGTACCTACGTTTGCCAAACCGCACTCACATATTCAAGCGAAAAAGTCCCAACTTAAAAGAACCATTTATAAAGGGAAACCACTTAGAACCGCGGTCACGTTGGGAAACCAAAGCCAACATTCATTACAGCGAGGTGACGTGTAGAGAACGCGCCAAGTTCGCACATGTTACCCCTTGTTTGTTCTCGCGCACCTGAATACTAAATGGAGTTTTATACTTTTTAAATTAACTTGGCTGTCGCGGTGGATATGCTGTTTTGTAATTTGAGGACTGCCCGAGTGCTGTAGGAATTGTAATGTTTTTTGAGGATGTCCCTACTGGTAAATTCACCTTCTTTGGAGCATAAACTGATTGATGGCCTACGAACGCGAAGGTGAGAATCAAATCGTACAAATCGAAAAGTTCGTTTTGATTTTCAATTACGTTTTACTACTGTGTGCCCCATTTTTACAAGCTTTTATTTAACTTGCCCTGTTAGTATGGGACAAATCTTGCGAGTTTGATCCACTTCCCGGTGACCGATTGAGCTGAAATTTTGGGTATTACCTATAAGTATAGTTTGGATGACAATTAAATATTATGGTACCTGAGACAGAAGGTGGCCCGTTGAGTTTGGGTTCGTTAGAATAGTCTCAATGAGTAGTTGATGATGGTATACAGAAAAGTACAGTCGGCAATAAAAGCTTGTACCAAAAATGAAATTTTTGACAGAAACCTATTTGTTATAACTGGCCATGTTATTTAACTGAACATGATAAGCAATAAGCTTGAACCTGATTGTGTATGATTAATAGCAAATATACGTATATAAATATGAAGAACGTGGTTGAGACTAAATAACGAGGGAACTTGGCCGCCGTGTAATTAATTTGGATCGTATTTAATATTTTAGCACACACAGTCAAGTCAACATTTTGTGGCGCTCAAAGTACAAAGTTATATCCACTCGTTTTTCGCCTTTAGTCCAGTCAATGAACTGACAACTTTAACGGAAAAAAATAATTTTGCTAATAATTTATACTAGCAGATTTCTTCTATGACTACCTGGAGACAACCAACAAAATTACTGACATCAAAAAGTTATATTTTAACTAGCTTCTAAAAAAGAAAAAAAAATATGATGTTTTATATTTATTTTGGTTCATTTGTATTCGCTCTATAATATTCTAAATAAATGTTACAAAAAAAGAAACGCATGCTTCATAACCTTTTGAAATGATTACAAACCACGCTATTATAAATTAATATTTTTCAAAACCGTATATCCTGAAGTAATTGTAGCTAAACCTGGCCACGAGCAAAGAGCCAGACAATTTTTGGCTTGATTGTGAATTTGATTTGATTGGTTGCGAATGGTCAAGAACATATATTTGTACCGTTCAACAACGATGGAGATACTTTTACTAACAATTTTTATTAAAATTAGAGGGTGGTAGTTCAGCCATGCGGCTGTCAAGCGGCGGCGGCGGTCGTGGGTTTGAATCCCAGCTCGTATTACCTATTACAGTTTCGGAACTAATATACGGAATATTTGCCATTACTAGCTTCGGGGTTGGAAGGTCAGACGGAAGTTGCTTTCGTAAAACTAGTGCTTTTCGGGTACATACAAGCGGGAATAACGCTAGGACAGTTCGTCGTTTACTCGATTACTTGAAAATGCCTGGAAAAAGGTGGTATGTATGTATGTATGTAAGCACTTTATTGTACACAATAACAGGTTAAATTATATAGGTACATGTCACAAAATAGATCAAAGTACAAAGGCGGACTTATCCCAATAAGGGATCTCTTCCAGCTTACCTTTGTGGTCCCATGGTTATCAGATCAGGATCTGATGATGGGATGCTAGAAAAGTCGACGTAACTCTTCAAATTATGCGAAATACTGAATTGAAAGTCGGTTAAAACTTTGTTTTTAAAGTAAATTATTATACCACACGTTTCACTGAATGACATACTCTTTTGCGTACAACACGACGATTCAATGCAAAAAAGTCACTAAAACCACATCCAATTTAAAATCCGGCAAAGCGGTGCATTTACGTCGTAAACAGGGCTCTCCAGTGCGCTCCAGTTCCGTACAATGGACGTCCACGTACCAGTCGTACCACTAATTGGCAAGCGCCGATCCGACTTGCAGTGTTGTTTGAGTTCAGCTGCGGTAATCACAACCTATAGGTCACTTCACTAGTATATCTTGATCCTGGGAGGTCAAATTAAAATATTAAAACCGTTTATAAATGATAGACAATGCTACTTATTACTGTTCAGCACACATCCTTTGAATGACATTGAGTTTCAATAAGCGACCGAACCATCTTGCAGTTTTGTTTGTCTTTAGCTGAACTAATCACAACCTAATATAGCCACTTGGGCCATTCCACCACTAACCCCTAGTTACCTAGTACATCTTGACCCTGAGATTCAAGACAAAGCCATAATACACGTCGATTGAATAATCTCAGTGTAAAAACTATTGACAATAATGTATATCATTGTTTGCTGGACTTACAGATTGCTCCGATAGCTCAGTTGGTTACTGGTGACGAGCCTGAGGTCGGTGGTTCAAATCCGACACGTAGCATAAAATAATAATGATTTTCTTTAAATGTAATTTATAATTTCGTCAGATTAGAAACTAGTATAAATGTATGCGGGCAGCGGTGTGTGTGCATTTGCTTGTAACGCGCGTTACTGACAATTTATTGATCGGTAGATCTGTTGTGTTAACAGCTGTAAAACGATGCATGTCCCTAAATCTAACCCTTAGGAGTGCTGGTGACTTTACCACCACACAACGTTTCATATCTACAGATCAAGTAGTGGTGTAATTTTGGCGGCGGTACAGTCGAATTCCTGATTATGGAACTAATTAGCTATAATTTTGGCGGCGGTACAGTCGAATTCCTGATTATGGAACTAATTAGCTATAATTTTGGCGGCGGTACAGTCGAATTCCTGATTATGGAACTAATTAGCTATAATTTTCTTTAGACTTCTTGAGGAATTCAGTCGACTTTTTTCGAGATTTGGTCGAGTTAATCTCTCGAGGCTAATCGGTATGTTAAATAGTAGGTACGTTCATTTTAACATCACGCTTAATCTTGTCAAGTACCGTTGTCCTGAAAACCTGGAGAAAATACGATCGTAATTGAAAACCCTTCAATTGTATAATTATTTGAAATGAGTATTTCTCACTTTGAAAAGCGTACAATAATAAAATTAAGTGTCCGATAGTACAATTAATTTCATTATACGTTTATTAAGAACACATTGGTTTAGCAGACTATTTGTGTAACGATTCTTTCTGCCGTCCGTTTCCTTTGGATAACCTGTGACCGGTACATTATCAAAAGAAACGTACCAACGTTTGCAATTAAGCTGCCTAATCACTGGTCCCATCCAACACAAGCATTTTCAGATGCACACACCATTAGCCTGCATCCCTAATGAATCCTGACGTCCCTTAATTACCGCTAACACGGAAAAATCCAATCTCTTACACCCCCCCGTCTTAATTCCCCAAAAGAAATTTAAGTATACCCACACACCGTCGTGCGCCTAATACAAATTAACCTCCCTTCGATATACGTATGTGTTAGTATTGTAAAGTCTTAAAAATGAGAGGACGATGGAATCTTTAAAAGGGTACGACTTAAGTGGGGGAACCTCCCCTGTCCCCCCCCTTAAGGGTGTTGTGTTCCGCGCAAACGCTGTTTTACGGCCTACCGGTTCGTATTGTTCGTTGTTTTGGTTCAATATTCGGATGTGATAAAGGTGTGTTAAGTGTTTGGAGGTATTCAATTTGTTGGAACTGCCGTTTCAGTTGGAGAGAAGCGCCGGGAATTTTATGTCAGGTCCAGGTTCACCATATTCACCTACATAGGAAAATAAGTTAAACCATCAACACATAATTCTTCACAGATTAGGAGTTTTCTCATTATACTTTTGCAATATTTATCATAAATCATGAAATTACGAATTACTTATTATAATTACAATAATTGTAAATATTTTTTTCATAAATAGTTAACATCTTTTTTTTGGTACCGTGTCGGTTCCTCGCCACATATAATAGTATAGTACAGTACATACACATTTAAATCTTACCCATTTTATATGAAGTACCTACTTAAACAAGACTTAAATTTAGGCCTCAATTGTCTTGGACCACCCCCTGTTTAATAAAATACGACAGCCGGCGTTCATTATTAGATTGTATATCTACTCAAAGACGTCAGACGTAAGTATGACACAAGCCTACCATTTACAGTAAACTCAAGGCAATCAAATCCGTCCAACAAAGGATACCTTGAAAGTTGAAACCGAATATATCTCACGTACATACATATAAATTAGACGGTTTATATTTACGTACCATCATTGTCACGCACGCTTTGCGGTTCCATTAAAGAACTATATCCAGCCCAACGTAACTTTTCACTCGCGAAACGAGAAGACAAAGAAAACTGGCGCTTATTTGTAAAGGGTTTGGGTTGCGCGTGTTTTTGTTAACAGTAAAGGTATGTTTGTAAAAGTACACGTTCATAATGACATTTATTAGAACCGTATTCGGTACATGACAATAATTAAAATCCATGCACGAACCGCTGTACCACACCGTGCCCCGTACGTGATGCTTTTTGCATATTATTAGTTCACAAAATATTGGGTTGAATTGGAAATTAGAAAAATATTTCAGATTCCTGCGCTTGGTGGGTAATGCAGCTTTTGTTTTAATTTCAGACTGGGGAATATGGTTTGTGTTGTGAAAGAACAAGTGGATGTGCGACGATAGTATTGACTAATGAATGTGAAGGCGACGAATGTGCTTTTACACACTAGTGAAATAGAAACTTAAGACTAATCATAATGACAACCTTAATACATATACGAGTATAATATGTAATTGTACAACATTTATGCGCTACATGAACCCCACCCATTTTGTGATGAGAAAAGTGATGAACCTTGTTGACGCACAGACTTAGGTCCTGCTAGTAGGTATTTGTAAAATCAGACCAACAAAAAAATCGGCCGATCCATACATTTGAGATACTGCTCAAAACTTTATAATTTGAACCGAATAATGTCTGTCAAAGAATGCAGGTTTTTCTTACCTTTTCGTAAATGAAAATTCTTATGTTATCACCATCATATCAGCCGAAAGACGTCCGCTGCTGGACATAGGCTTCCCCCAAGGAGGGCTACAATGACCGGTCCTGCGCCACTTTTACCAGGTCTTCATTCCTTGTGGGGAGTCTACCCACGCTGCGCCTTCCGGAACGTGATCGCCAATCGAGAACCTTTCCGCCCCAACGACCATCGGTTTTACGTGCAATGCGGCGCCCATTGCCACCTGAATAGATCGCTGCTGAATTCTAAAGTAACTCTACCTATTTATTAGATAGGTACACTGTTAAAAATGTACAACTGAAATGTAATAAAAGCACCACAATAATTCCTCTTTGTCTCCAAACCCAACACGTACAACTCAAAAGTCGCGGTTACGCAAATGCCTAATAAATTTCGCCAAAGAACATTTCAGTCACTGACATCCCCACGGACTGTCATAAAGCAGAAGTGACGTCCCTAATGCGATCGCCTCTAATTATTCGAGAAACTTCCAAAAATTCCCTTTCGCTCCCCTCTTCTTAACCCATTAGTGGCAACTCTTAGACGCACTTTTCAAAGCGGTCACGGTTTAAAAAGTAGGATTATCGAGGGGGTTAACTTTTTGGGGAGACATACGGTAAAGAAAACAAATGAAGGGGTCAATGGAGTTGATTTTAGTTGTTTTGAAGACCTATGCCTGCAGATAGATGGGCGCTGCTTTACAGTAATTGATACAATTTGACACTATTTGACTCGCTGATTAATCTTATATTTTTGATCTGGTGATAATTGATGATGAAGATACAATGCGTCATTAAGAATAGCTTATAGACTAGCATGACATCCAAGGCAAGTGCACACAGCATGATCACTTGATCAGCAAGTTAGCGCGTATGCAATCAACAGCACAGTATACAACACTAGTGTCGAGTCGATCAAGATATAATAGGGTTGATTCCAAAAAAAGTTAGGGGAGAGTGGGGCAAGACGGGGTAGTTAACGTTTCAAGTCCAATATAACTAAAAATGGTATCGTTTTAAGGGTTTATTTGTTTTATTATTTATTCCTGGTAACCAGTCATTCAAAATCAATGCCAATTAGGAAATCTAGTTTCATAATTCAATAAAAAAATCACAAAATCCCGAAAAGGTGCCATTTCCATATCTTTCCCCGTAGATAGGGTAAGATGGGGTACTGAGACATGATGCACATTTTCCAAATTTTACAAAAAGCCACAGGCGGAAAGCTACCTGTCAACTTATTGCTACTTGACGTCGATTAAAGAGCTTAAGCTTTGGTAACCCCTTTTTTTTGTATCGTTTTACCCAAGACCCCATCTTGCCCCCGCGTGCCTAAAGGAATTCGGCAAATATTAAAAAATGACAATGCCGTATTTGAAACCAACAATTCTTTATCTGTAGGCATGATAGTTTAACACCAAACCTGTCGCATCATCAGACACATGCGAGATTCTGCTTACTCAGTTGTGTCGCCATATAAGGCCGCCACCCCGTCTTACCCACCATAACCGCCTTGCCCCACTCTCCCCTATTTCAATTAAATAACTGCATCATATGATTGATTTAGCCTTATCTGTTTCGGCCAAGGCAGTGACGAATCTGTATTGAATATTAATACCACACGTTTAATCAGTAAGTATCAATCACAAAAAAAATTAAAAAATATAACACACTATGCCTCTATTATTGATAGAGTAAAGCGTTTACACGCGGCGAGTTTTTGCTGCGATACAAACGCGCGACAATCGCGCGACGCTAACCATATTATGTAACACCGGTCAAAAACACGTGTCGGATTTAAAGCGCAGTACAAAGCCGTCGTGTGTAACTCCTCAAAGGGACTCATCAAAATAGCTCTGAACACACGCACACCCATACTTACAGGTGTATTACCTTACGCAAACCTAATCCCGCAACACTTAACCGAACCGAATGCCAATTGCTAAAACCAGCCATTCAAAACTAGCCTTTAAACGCTTACAATACGGTCGTACCTCATGTCACGCCATACACAACTGATAAGGGAATTAGGCAATTCTACGGGTGAGTGGTGACTGTGATGAATTGTCTCGTTGTTAACATAATCTGTACATGCAGATACGGTTTGACTGACGATCGGTACGCGACGGGATTACGGTGATCTTGGAATGATAACTTTTAGATATATTTTATTCACGGGGCGCGTGGTGCGTACAATTGGTGTAAGCTCCCATTACTGTTTTTTACAGGTCATGTAAAACAGTTTATAAACTCACAAATAATTAAGAAGTGTGGTTCGCGTCAATGTTGTTAGCTACTTTATTTATTAGGTTACACATAACAGACAGTATACTGTCCCGCATGAAGTCAAGCGGAAGTCCTGTTACTGGAAGCACCGACCCGCTTCCGCGCAATGTAGTACTACTGTGCAATTGTAATGCTGACAGTATACCGACAAGTGAAGAAAGCTTGGTTACATCAGTAAACTTTCGGTAAAGTATAAAACACCGCCTACTGATTCCTCTCCTATGCAGGATGGCCTAGGGGACAAATGATCTCAGCGTAATTTCAGGAGCTCTACCAATCTTACTAACCTGGAAAACGTTTCCTCATGAAAAGGACACCTGTGTACTCCTAGCCTTAATTGGTTATAAATGGACCGACGTGTGTTAGTTTAAGACGAGTGAATCCCGGGTGCGGGCAATTAAGTTCCGGAACGAGCTACCGGAAGTAATCCATCACTTCCGGTACCATGAGACGCTGTAGAAGTGCACCTCTTGGTCGGATTTAAATGATTGCATTGATATAGATATATTTACTGGACAGATCTAGTTGGTGGTGAAATTGTAGTGAATTAGTGTCATGATTTTAATGACGTGAAGCTGAGTGGCAGCCATTGTGTTGTTGAGTTCTTCTTCTGTGAAATATTTTTCATGTCTACGGCTGACTTATACTAAATAATATATTCTTTCTATCTTTCTATGTGATCGGCATACAACACGGCAACACGTCTGATGCGCTTTATTTCTCTCCTTACTTTACAGCTTTCTAAAGATAAAAATCATATACATATATATATATAACAATAAGTAATATGATCACCAATTAAATTGAACTGATTCACTCGAAAATACATAGGTGGGGCCTTTTATTATCAATTTAAAGTATATAACAAAACCAAAAAATATATAGGACAAAACCATTTTTTCCGATTAACAATTTCACTGCCAGGAACCTGTTTAGCGGGCGCCTACGCCGTAGGCGCTTTTCGCTACATACGAGGAAAACCACGGGATCGGCTACAAGCGTAGCGCGTAGCGATACTTCGCAGTGGTTTGTTCATTTTAGTAAAAGAATTATTTGTAAAGGCTTAATCTTTATTAAAGCTATTAATTCAAACAATCTTAAACATCTTTCTCCATATTGTTATACCAATTTACAGGCACTCATTTTCATACACTTCCAAAATGTAACATAAAGGTGTTTCAGACGAGTCTCGTGGTAGCAGTCGCAGATGTACGATAAGACACGTGTGTGCTTTCATCGCCAAGGGCTTGCGCTGCGGAGACGGACTGTGTTTTGTTGAGAGGCGAGATAACGGCTGAGTGTGGTTGAGTAAGCAGATATTGCGTAAGAGAGTAATGATTACAGATTTATGTGTGTTATTTGTGTTTACAGATATGTATGCATTAAAAAACACTACACGTTAGATTAGAACCGACCTTAAAGGTTGTCAGATAAGTGCAAATTAATCTTGCTTTGAAGTTCGTAGTCAATGCCGGTTTTCGTTTATTTACGGTGGATGAATATTACAAACTAAATCATTGTAAAAACCTGACAATTACGAATTATAATAATATTATTATTTCAGGCAACTATGGCCCATAGTTACAAAACATACCTAAAATACAATACAATTATTATAAAGTGAAAAAACTAATCATTATTTAGGCGAAGAAACAGTGTGTCTCCGTTGCGTCGGCAAGTCCGGTGTCGAATTCGGTAGTTGGCCCTGGATCCGGCGAAACACGACACCTTTCGGCCAGAAATCAGCACTCGCGACGGCCACCTGTATCATCATCATCATCAATTTAAGAGCCGGGCACTTGTCGGTGAAGTAATCGCCACTCTGTTCTTCTCTCAGCTCAGCCACTGTTTTGAGTTCTTGATACGACATTACATTAACTTTCTCTTTAGCTTGGTCCATAAACGTACGTCTTGGTCTTCCCCTGCCTCTCCTTGCCTGAGGTTCTAAATTTGATAGGATAAAGAAGATGTCTACTAAAACGATTGAAAACAAAAGAGGAAATATGTTGGGGCACCTGATACGACATGACAATTACATAAAAACTATTATGAAGGAAAGATAGAAGGAAGGAGAGGCAGGGGAAGACCACCAGTAGCATTATGTAAAAAATAAATCATAGAAATATTGGTAAGAGTAGTTAAAAGTTTAAAATTCACTTTTTTCTGATTTAAGAGTCTCCAGGATGCTCGACATAAGACAGAAGTTTTTCAAACTAAACTTCTTTTCTGTTAATTTTTTCCAGTACAATGGTACCGTGTACCAAAAATGGGGTGTACCAAAAAAAATCTCTGAGTTTTTTCTTATCAGAACACGATACCTGTTATGCCCTTGATCTGTTCACAGTTTCCGACTTGATATGGCGGATCTCTTTGTGTATAAAAAGTTTCATGTTATTCCAGTCTGCCGTTTTAAAATCAAATCCAAAG